>CM066031.1:1202059509-1203259509 GCA_033557465.1 Ichthyophis bannanicus
ATCGGGTCACAACGCTTTCACGGGCCCTATTGACATGTGGTGTTCCACGGGTGGCAATAGTTAAGCAGCCATGCAAATGTACACATCAGTGTTGCAATATTGTATTGCTCCGGGTGGCACACAGCCCTGGGTAGGGAAGGGGACAAAAGGGTTTACCTGTACATGGGGGATGGCTCAACCTAAGTCATAGATCCCCAAGGGAACATAGATCACAAACACACACATCCAATGCTAGCTCTACAGGCACACCCAGTCGCCACTAACACGGTAAGGGTGGAGAGAAGGTGTACGGCAGTGATGGCGGCGACAACTGGCAGACATTTAAAACAGTGTCATTCTGCAGGTGAGGGTTAGGACCCAGTGCATCACACCAAACCACGAGACAATGTATATTGTGGATTTTTTTTTTTTGGGGCAAGAGCTCAGTGTGAGCACAATGAGACAGGTTAAGCAACGTAGACTCCAGTAGTGGAAACAGCCAAATGCAGGGCTAAGACATCTTGGGTATACCCAAAGGGATAACCGGACACCTACAAGGCAAGTAGCAGGGTCAGAGGGGACAGAATGCAACCTGTGATGATCTCAAACTACTAAAGACTGTCACTTGTTGAGACCGAACCGTACAAACCGCGGGCAAGGGCCCAAACATTTTCCCATGGCCTAGGAATGGGAATGAACGTCAGGAAGCACGTTACAACACAGGTCACCTATGTAATTGATCCCTCAGGGGGAAGAGGGCAGGTGTCTGTGACACAGTTCCAAAGGGACGGAGGAGATCCCTAGTGGGCGATTTAGCAGTTTGCTCTCATCAAGCCCCAGGCCAGATGTTTCCTGGATGTATACCACCCCCTGGGTCGCACAGCACAGAGGGGGAGCTAGCAGTTGCATTTGGCACACAACACAGTATCCCCTGGTCATGTCAGGGAATGTGCCTTTGCCAGGAGCAATGTATAATCATCTGTAGTGGGTGTGGTGGGTCAAAATATAGAATGTGTCTCTGCCTTCTATAGGCCATTGTGGACGCCAGGGGAAGGTGAGCACAACCTCACCTGTCCATACAGCCATTGGTCACATGCTGGACCTGTTTGAGACTGCTGTTCACCTTCCTGACTACCATGCCGCATGGCATCACAAGCTTTCCCCAGCGGATGAGCGCAACTGTACATACATGCTTGACTGGGCATGTTACAGTGAGTGTGAACTGCTTTGTTCAGGTGAACTGACTGGAACTGCAATGTCACGAGGGTGAGGAATAGGCTGCTGCTGTAGCAGTTTTCCGTTTCCTTTGGCAGATGTGTGTTTGGGATGTGGGATCTTTTGTCTGTTTGGGGTTAGGGGAACCTATACCGGGTCTGCCTGTATACCTGGTGACCCCAAAACACAACTTATGCTCATCACATGTTACCTGTGTGATGCCATACAGTTTGGACTGCATTTAGTGTCCCCCACAACCACATCACCTGATGGCCTCATCCACAATGCTGATGCAAGGACACGTAATATGGCCCACCGCCCCTAATGGCCGGCCGCCTCAGACTGCTGTGCTGCAGGAATATACATGTGCAGGACAGCGTCACCACTCTGTCTGTATGTCACACAGCCAACCCTAGTTGTGGGCATGCACGTGACCGCAGGGTAGTGTTTCCACCCAACCAGGGGAGAGGTTACATCTGAATCGTGTCTAGTGTGGACATAGTGATCTCTGTGTGTATGAGGCACTGTGAACGATAATGTCGTATATGATGCTGTGTGGACACCTGTTGATAAAGGCTATGTTGGATGGGGCCATTATGACGTTGCCTATCAAACATAGGTTAGGCCTTTGTATGTGAACCGTGATTCCAGCTGCCCCAGGGGACAGTTGCCACAATGTAGCAATGCCACATGGGTGTGCTACAGCCATGAGGCTTACATTGACCTGTTATATGTTCATCATTTGGTGTTCCCCCACACAATGAGGCACCAGACGCATCAGTACTGTGACATCTGCATCTGTAGGTGTTAACACTCTCTGGGCTGTCAGGCTGTGTGTAACATTGTCATTAGGCAACAAAGACACAAACATTATGTAACGCAAATGTGTACTGTGGTAATGTGGACACGCATATCACAGCTGTAGAGGGTATGCTGTCACATACACCACAGACACACCCCTGAGATTGGATTAAGAGGTGTGTGTGTTGTGGCTGTGACGGCCACGCCCCTCCACATCTCCCTCTCAGCTGTGCACATGTGTGTGGGCAAACACACTGCACAGTAAACATAGGGGATGTATAACCGGAGACAGAAGTAATAGCTCAGTGTTACTGCTACGACACACCATTTGTGTGTCCTGATATATAGTTTGCTGTGCATGTGTGGCTCACACTTTGATTCCACTGCCAGCACTGTGTTGCACATACTGCACGCTGACGTGTCTCACAATGATAGCTTCTGTAACACCAAGTGTCTGTGTGTGGCTTTTTAAATATTGACAGTCCCGCCACAGTGTGGCACACCTGATAGCCTATGTACACACAGCATAGTGATGGGTCATGGAAAGATTGTTAATTACCCACCTTCATTGTCGCGTTGTGATGCAGCACCACGAGCCCGCAGCTCAGCTAGTAGCACATCCTCCCCTGTTTTGTTGCGGCCTGGTGCTGCTGCAGCAGCTCCTGCTGCAGACAACATTGGTGGTGTGGGGCTCCGTGGAGGCCCCATGTGACCCTCCCGGGGACCTGGGCTCTCCCCCTGGGGAAGAAACCCCACATCGGCTACAGTATCAGGGCCCTCTGTTTCAGCTGCCTGCCACACCTCCTCTTCCCCCCTCCTCCTGCCCCAGC
Organism: Ichthyophis bannanicus; assembly: GCA_033557465.1. Taxonomy (NCBI): domain Eukaryota; kingdom Metazoa; phylum Chordata; class Amphibia; order Gymnophiona; family Ichthyophiidae; genus Ichthyophis; species Ichthyophis bannanicus. The sequence goes on from CM066031.1 coordinate 1,202,062,335, forward strand.
TCCTCCTCCTCCTCCTCGTCCTCCTCCTGCTCCGCATGTGTCGGCAATGTACCATAGTCACCTGTATTCTGTGCAAACACAGATAAAAACATATGTGTCAGCTGTACAGCAACATCTATGTGTGTGATCCATACCACACATATGTGATATTCTGGGGGACTCTGAATGTGTGCTGCATACAGGGCCCCCACATACCTATCGCCCAACACCATGTACCTGTGTCAGGGAAACTGGTCTGGGAGTCAGCCGTGCACGGCCTGTGTGGCCTCCATGTTTGACTATATCCTCATATGTGCATTTATCCAGCAGTCCAACCCACACCCCATGTGGCTAACGTATGTGCAGACAGGGCTACACAGCACCAACAGGTACACCATCCATGATAGTTTCGGTAGTGAGTGTGCATGCCATTGCACACGGCATATTCCCATGGGAAATACTGTCTCCCCAGTGCTACATGTGTTTGCCACGAAGCTACAATGTAGGGAGCTACCACTGGAGAGTATCTGGGGACAATTGACAGGCACATGTAGCAGTGTGCGTAGAGTATGTCAGATACAAAGAAACAGTCACAGACAAATGCACAATGACAGATGAGGTGACCTAGGGCAGTGATGGTGGAGTTGGTTAGGGGCTGCTACACCATGACATGTCTGGAACTGTTTCAGACACTGCTGGGATGTGTAACACATGTTGTATGTGTCCCTGTATCCTAAATGGGGGCCATGGGTAAACACGCCAATACAGGACTAGCTGCAGCTGTGAGGGTCCACAACATATCTCAGTGAGGACATATGTCATCGTCACAGCAAGGTCATGTGTTGCTGCAGCCACAGGGTCAGGGGTAAGGGTGACACATCTGCCCTTCGGTTGTGTGAATACGTGTATTGACACACCTGGCCAATACTTCCCCCATACCATGTGTCAGGGAATATCTATGCCCGCACTGCTGTAGCTGCCTGCTGTGCTGGCAGGTGTGGATACTAGGCTACCCATGACACCACCACCCATACTCTGTGCTGTCCCCGTCCCCCAAACAGTCACATGTCACCACATTTGACTGACCATGTACATGTGTGACTGTGAGGTAGGGGAGGGGATAGCACAGGCACAGATTGCACGTGATTGGGTATATGCTTACCTCTACACATTGCCACAGATACATGACCCACATGATGCATAGTCCTGTGGAAACTACCTCCTCCGACGTTGATTGGGATGTGTGATGGATGTTCTGTACCTGAAACCTTGGGGGTGGGGGTGCACTTCAGGGTACAGTCATTGGCCATGCGGCTGACAGCAAATCATAGCCTATGTAGGATACGTGACATCTGTGTATCAACAGCTATATATTTGTCCCTGGGGTATTGCATCTCGTGGTGTTTGTGTGAGGGGGGGGGGAATTGTGACCGTGATGCACACACAAATACCATGTGGGACACAAATGGCGTCCAGGTGTAAGGATTCTGTTCATGCAGGTGCATGCATGCTTTTCTATAGTTACAACACGGAAACCACATGTCCAATCAGCTGACACGCCTCACCTTGGGAGAGGGGGAGGCTGGGACACTGATGGACCACAGCACATCAGGGGGCAGACTGCCCATTGCAGGGGCAGCTGCGAAACACGGAGAGCCAGAGAGACAGAGGGTGAGTGGCAGGGAGGCAGGGGGAGCAGAAAATGTGAAACAATGTGAAGGCCAGGGACATGCACATTTTGCTGTAACATTTGGCTTCTTAGGGAAAGCACTGGCCAGCAGCATTCATAGGGCACTGTACTCGCAAACACACCAGCATTTTTCCAGGGTGATTCTGTGACTGACAGGACCATCCGGAAACACGTGGGTGTGTGCACTGAGAGACACAAGAATGATGCCTGGGCCTCTGGGGGGAACAGCTGACCCATGGGGAGGTGGGCAGAGTGGCCACATATATGCGTGGACTCCCCACGGCAAGGTACATGGTGTCCCTCATCCCAGTGACAGTTTCAGTGGCAGCCCGGTTGGCTGACCGCTGTGTTTGACCTAATCACAATCAGCCATTGTGAGGGCAGGTGGCTGCAGGCTGACGTGGGTTGGGACATACCCAGATAACATCAACGGACATCTGGGAGATGTACCATGTACTCTTGTGTGCATGACACAACATATATATGGGGGAGATATCATCCAGGGGGAAACTGAGTGTCTTACGTGTGAGCCACGGTTCAGTGACAACAATCATACAATTTAATTGTGAAATCCACTACTAGCAAACACACACAGGTGGGATATGTGAACCAACAATGCATGTCATAAATGTTCACACAGATGACATCATGTCTCATCCAGATCTCACATCTGCTAGCAATAACCTTCCCAAAGGGTGAGTATGACTCACCGCACAGTCCAGCTGTACTGATGGCATAGTTACCCTGTCTAATGAGCTCAGAGATCCCTAGATGCGGGGTGCAATACATGGCCAGAGTGGTGCGATCATGGGAAACCCCGGGGTTGATATACCCTTGGCTTCCCAATGGGCAATGATTGTGTGACAGGGTTTGCAGAACCTGTTGACTGTCAGAGATTGGTACGGCAAGGCCTGGATGTTCCTCCACTATCCTCATACGTCTGCTGTGTGTGTACCTGCCTGCAGGGCTCCTGACAAAGGACACATGACGCTGCTGGGTACCTGGGTTACAGTACAGGTACATTATTTTATTTATTTATTTAGAGAGTATTTGTATCCCGCTCCTTCCAGCGATCAGAAGCGGTAAGATTATTATTATGAAACTGCCAGATCAAAGCAGGTACAAATATTGTTTACATACAGATTATCAGAAAAAGCAAGTCACACAGAGTTTCAGATTATCAGAACAACACGCACACAGAGCTAACAAATCGTAGCTATGGGGAAGGAAATAGTTTACAGCACATAGATACATAACACATAATGTTTACATATATACATAGATACATATACACAGGATAGGTTTCTTGTTCAATGTGGGGCAGGGGGCTGCCCCCAACTGAAGGTTTAATTCAGGTTAGAAGTGGGTTGGAAAATTTTTTATGCGTCTTGAGTTTCTTTTCTGAAGTCTGGAAGGTCATTGCTACTCGTAGCTCTGTTGGTAGTTGGTTCCACAGCGTTGGTGCCACATATGAAAAAGCTCTGTGGCTGGTGTTAATTTTGGTAGATCTTATGTCTGTTGGAGTGTGGAGGATGTTGGCGTTGTGGGTTCTCCTGCATGGACTAGTTGTTGAGGACGGTGCTAAGCAGTGCTGAGAGTTAAATGTAGTTGTTAGTATTTTATATTTAGTGCGAGCTGTTATGGGTAGCCAGTGTAGTTGAATTAGTACTGGTGTGATGTGGTCGTTATAGTCTGTTCCCCATGTTTACAATACTCTATACAAAACAAACACATGACGGATTGTTAAATACAGTTTGGAGGGACATTTCCGTATACTGCATTTGTGGTGACCATTTCCCTTTGCCCCTACCCTGGCAAATATATATTCCATTACAACTGTCCCATGACCCCATGCGGTGGGAGACATTAATCACCATCTACATATGATTACTCGGACCAGCCTTATCGTTCCACCTTCAGGGATACAACCCAAAACACAGTGCGCAACACATCTCAGAGCCTCATGGTTCCGGAGATAGTGGTGGCACTGTGTCTATGTGTTGGACACCATGGGTATGATGGGGTGTGCACACAGCCTCAGACACCAGGCTAAGGACATTCTTGGACTGGGGAGATAATTATGTGTGTGCATCTGCAAATGTCAGCTGTGTACACATTGGTCATATCAGGGAGGTTATGAGATGTGATGGATATGCGTGACATACATACCTGCATGTGGTTCTGCAGTATCCAGCAGCGCAGGCAGCCCATAGATGTACACCGGACCCAGGCGTTCGGCCAGCTGTTGCTCGAGGGCCGTCAGCATGGCTGGTAGGGGGCCCCCCTCCTGTACCCCTAGCATGTTGGTTCTTCGGCACAGAGGTGCTGCCGTACACCTCTTTTGATGTCTGAAAATCTTTTTTTCAGGCTATCGATATCCCGTAGGGGGCCCCCTGCCTCGGCGACCCCTTGCTGGACCTCCTCCCACACCGCCTGACGCCCTGCTGTGCCTGTCCGTGTGCTCTGTCGGCCAAACAGAACCTCGTCGTTTTCAAGGACCAGGGAGAGGAGGTTGTGGTTTTCAGCGTCTGTGAACCTTATTGCCCTCCTCCTGAGGGCCTCAGACACAGGGACACGCTTCCTCTTCCCAGTGTGCCTGCTGGGAGCGGGCTGGGCAGGTACTGATGGCCCTGGCGCTGCCCCCACCTCCACAGGTCCCTCAGTCCCCGCAGGCCCTGCCACCAGTGGTACTGGCAGCACCACCTCACCTGCATGGAAGACGGGCTCAGCCTCCCCCACCCTCAGCCTCCCTCTCTCCCTCTCTCTGTCCCTCTCTGTCTCTGTCCCTCCCTGCCTATCCCTATTCCTCTCTCTACCACTCTCTGTCCCTCCCTCCCTCTCCCTATCCCTCTCTCTACCCCTCTGTGTCTCCCTCTCGCTCCCCCTCCCCCTCTGGCTCCGGCTGTCTCGCCATCGCCCTCCTCCCGCCTCGCTGCTCCCCCCGCGGCGCCCCCCCGCACCGCACCCCCTCGGTCCCTCCCACAACAGGCACTTGACAGACCAGCAACTCACGACCCCAGCACAAGGCACACAGCACAGGAACAGAACAGTCAACAACACAATACACAGACAAGGTAACACAACAATGACAGACTACAGATATGGGTACTTATAATACAACACAGGAAAATATGGCTACACAAATGACACAGACCCACCTCTCACTACACCGCCTCTCAAGTACAACACCTCTCTCTACAATCGCTCTAGCTCCTCAAACCAACCCTCAACGTTTGGCTTGCGTTTGGGTGCATTTGTAGTTTTTTGGATGGAGCATATTTTTGCGCATGTGTCACTGTGCGACGGCGCTGCTTGTGCGACGCGCATGTGTGGAATTGCGCATGTCATGCGTTTCGCTCTACGGTTGTGTGTGCGACGCGCAGGCGCAACTCTTAGCGCATGCCCGTTTGTGTGTGGATCATGACGTCGCGGCAACGCATATGCCCATGCGTAACGGGGTTCACATGGGCTCCGCGCACACACAAACGTACATGCGCCCCAATTGGCACATGCGCGTCGCAGTCATACACACGCACATGTGACAACATTTGCACATGCGCGGCACGCACAGACAGACGCCGATGCATGACGTCCTGCGCATGCGCACCGCGCACAAGCGGCGCGGTAACGAAAACCGGGAAATAACAGTAACCTGTATAAAAGGAGGCTGCTGAGTCGGAAACATTGAGGGTGTTTTTGTAGGTGCGGCGTGTGTTTGTTTGGAGAATCTGAGAGCAGGTGTTGTGAGCCATATTGTGGGATTTGTTTGTTGTCTTTGTTGTTTGATGTGGTTTGCCATTTGTCCAGTGTTTAGGGAAGTGTGTGTGTGTGTGTGTGTGTCTGTGTGTGTGTCTGTGTGTCTGTGTGTGTCTGCGTGTCTGTGTGTCCTGTGCGTGTCTGTGTGTTTGTGCTTGTGTAGTCACAGAGGGGCTTACATGGAGGACATAATAGTTGTTTGCATGTGCCCGAAGATGTGGGCAGATGCTGCGGTTGCTGGACAGGGGAGATGAATGTCCATGGGCTGTGGCACAGGGCATGGGTTGTAGACCCGCAGCAACTCAGACCTGCTGCTGTGGTGGCTGGCCAGAGAGGTGCTGTGCGGGGACGGCACAGATGGCGTGCTGAGGTTGCAGGCTCGGCAGATGCGGCTCTATAGGCCCAGGGCCCAAGCTCCAGGGCATGCGTGAGGACCAGGTCATCTCCCTGTACCGACTGAGCACAAGGGCTATTAGGGGGCTGTATGAGGATCTGAGACCTGACCTCGAGCCCCTGACTAGCCGGTCCCATGCCATACCAGGTGTAGTCAAGCTCCTTGCTGCCTTACATTTCTTTGCCTCTGCTGTTTCCAGTCATCTGTGGCCGCAGTGGGTGGCATGAGCCGCCCCACCTTCTCACGCTGTCTCCACCAAGTACTGCGTGCTATGGTCAGCCGGGTGGGGGATTACATAGGCCTTCCCCACAGTAGGCAACAATGGGGGACCCTGAACCAGGCCTTTGAGGCTTTAGCCGGGATACCACACGTGATGGGAGCTATTGATTGCACACATGTTGCCCTGGTCCCGCCCAGAGACAGGGAGGTGGTGTTCCGCAACCGCAAACACTACCATTCCCTGAATGTTTCAGGTTGGGTATGTGATGCTAATATGCATATTCTGAATGTGGTCCCAAGGTTTCCAGGGTCCACCCATGACTCCTATATCCTGCATCGCTCAGCACTATTTAGGGAATTTGAGGATGGACAGTACGGTGACTTTATATTGCTGGATGAGTATCTCCATATATATCTTCTATGATTAGTCATATATGTATGTGTTTCCGTAACATCACCCATGTGTTGCAGAATTTGCCCACTGTGCAATAGCAACATGAACTCACATTCAGCAAACCGAAAAATGTTGTGCCTTTACCTAATTACAGGACTGTAGACATTGTTTAACAGGGGACATGAGTAGCCATGTCACATCCATTTCGAAGCCATATGTGATGTAGAGATGCTGGTGGTGTTACGGAACATATGCACCTGTTCAGATGTGTGTCTCGGGTGTGTATTGCTACTTGCGTCTATATTCCCTCTGGACACAGGTATTGGGGGTGGGGGGCATTCGCACCCACCTGTGTATGGATGGGTTTAGATTGTACCTGTGTTAGGTCATGTCAGATGTGTGTTATTTACAATCCATGCTCCTAATGCTTGTCATGTGCGTGTGAGGGCCACACACTCAAGCAGTCATGGGTTTGTCAGCTGTTGTTTGCTGGACAGGAGGGGGAGAGGGTTGACAACATATGATGCATGTTCCTTGCCTTTGCTATTGGGTGTACTTTTTTGGCATAGCTGGGGAAATGCTTTTGTCCTCTGCCATTACAGGGGTGGGGTCGAGTCTAGGGTTAGCATTACCTTTGTCCACTGCACATGTGCAGTGCCTAGGCGTCATTGTCCATGATTCTTCTGATGTGACTCATCATTTGGAGAGGTGACAGCAAGGACATGGCCTATGTTGTGGCCTGACGTAGGGGTATTGGTGGGACATACACAGGAACTGTTGTCATACTCAGTAGCTGTGATGTTTTACAACTCATGTGGCCGACAATGTTAAATTCAGTGGAGCGCAGCTTAACAAGGATGGAACGGTGATGGTACAGTAGACATGGTGTCTACTGAGATGGTTTGTGGACAGCAGTCAACAGCATTTTTGCGTTACACTGCTTTATGTAGATATGGAGACCTTTGAGGACATGGGGTGTCAAGGTGATATTGTGTTCATCCTGGCTGACATCACAGTCAGACATGTTGTCTGTGTGCGCCTACATTGGCTCAGCACACATTATTGTGGCTCTTTAATTTGCTAACATATATTGTTTGTATGTGTCATGTGTGTTTGTTGCGTAGTCTACCATTGGTGGTGATGGTGTCGGTGATGAGAACATCAGCCACATAACAGGGCACGTGTGCTCAACATAGGGGTTTTTTTTTGGGGGACAAGGTGGGATTGTGTTGTTCTCTGACATGTCTCTACTGACTTCACAGGGCATTTGTTGTGTGTCTATCACAATAGGTGTTGTTTCGGTCTGGTGGATATTTGTGATGTCAAATATGTCTGTCCTGATGTGTTGTGGGTTGTCTCTCTCGTCTATACGTCTGTCAATTGATGGTGTTATGCGCTCATTCATTCACATGCAACATTCTTCTCTGCAGGTGATGCAGGGTATAGGGTGTCGGCCCTGGCTTCATGACACCTGGTTGCATCAACCATGGACACGTGCAGAGCGGAGGTACAATGAGGCCCACGCATCCAGTCGCTCAGTCATAGAACGCACCTTTGGCGTGTTGAAAAGTCGCTTCAGGTGTCTGGATAGAACAGGTGGGGCCTTACAATATTCGCCAATGACTGTTGCAGAGATTATCGTTGCTTGTTGCATCCTGCACAACATTGCTCTCAGGCATGATATCCCTGCAGAGATTAATGAGGATGTGGAGGAGGATCCCCATGCCCCCCTGTACGTGCCTGTGGTGACACACAGGCAGGCACTACGGTCAGGCGTCGATTGATTGCAGACAGAATTCACTGGTATGTATTGCACATCTACCCACATATATGTGCTGTTGTGTGCGTGTGAGGTTTATAAAGGGTGATGTTTTGACCATTTAGCATTCAGATGCAACATTGCATTGTCCTTTTGGTAAACATCCATCATAACATGTAGTCATGGGTGTGTGATGGACAATGTGGACAGAGCACAGTAGCAGCTGTTGGTGTATTGGGTCAGTGGGTGTTGCTACACCTTTCAGAGCTTTGGGGGGTCATAGTACCAGTTAGTGGTTTTTTGTGATAGCAACTGCTGTGCAGACACAGTTATTTGGTGTTCTTGTGTGTGAGGAGCCCGGTGTCCGGCAGATGAAAGGGGTTTTGTGTGATAGGGGGGCCCATGTTTGTGGAGAGCTTTCATGCGGGCTCTTTGTTTGTGTACTACAATCTGTGGGTGCTTGTGTGTGTATGTTCTGCTCCTGTCAGCTTGCTATGTCTGTATGTTGGATATTTTCAATGCAATATGTCAGACATAGCACAGTACACATGCGCCTGATAACGTTCCAATGGTGTTATTGATAACTTGTCACGTGTATTGCTGCAACAGCACAGTGTGTGGTAAGGTATGCCTCATAAGGTGTCACAGACATGGATATGGTGAATTATGTGGACATGTGCAGTGTGCAGCCAGGGGGCCATATGATTGCTACAGTCCATTTGTGGTGGAGTCACGCATTGCATTATATTACATGTACACACATACAGATGTGCAGTGGCTCAGATCCTCGATGGGTGGATTTCATTAGGCAACTGTGACGCTGGATGTGTTGGGCCTTGCAGTTTTTTGGGGTTTTCCATTTTGGGAGTGGCATATGTAGTTGATAGTATCTCTACATCTGCCTCATGCCTCTGGGACATGCTGTGTGTATGGCAGGAGAGCAACAGTACAGAGACACGGATACCTTGAGGACACTAGCAAGGGATGTTATATCCACATACACACACAGACCTATGTGGTGGTTATTTGGGCCAGTGAGACATCGAAACTATCCTTGGGTGGACATTCTCACAGTTTACACAATGGGTTAACATGCAACGATCATGGTCAGGTGACATACAGACATGGGGGTTATTTTGGACAGACATGGTGCTGACATTGCCATGTATTTCGGCACATGATAAGCACACAACTGTCATTATTCTTTGCTGGGGGAGATGTACACTGCATAATATGCATCTACACAGTGGATACAGGTGGTATTGAGGCATATTTCCAGGTGACAGAGGTATTTACACTGTGCTACAAGACAAAATTGGAGGGTACTACACACAGAGAGGGGGGTGTTGGTCTCAACATGGGAGACACAGACGTATAGTGTGACCTTGGGATGCGTCACCAACATGGTGTGTCCATCCACCTGTTTTGGCACGTGTGTGGGACAGCAGGAGGGGGGGAGGCATCTGAGGGATGTGGGGGGGCCTTGGAATTAGCATCACACATGTACATGGTGCCTCTCCCATGTGCAAGATCTGTGCAGTGTGAGGGTGCACAGTCCGTTGTTGGTTCATGTTTTGGTGTATTACAGCTAGGGACAGTATGTTGCAGTGTGGCGTTCCCCGCTGGAACCTGACAAGGTTGTTTTTTCTTTCCACTACACAGGACATACGTGATGACACTGCTGTCGGTGTGTGTCACTGGCACAAGGCAAGAACATCAGCCGAGATGCTGGAGTCCAGGGTATGTAGAGCTACAGATACATTGTATGTGTGTGATGTCAGGTGGACAACATCTAGCCTGTTAGTATCATATTTTGCAGCTGGTGTTGTTTAACGTATATTCTGTGAGCCGCTCTCCACCCATATTTTGCTGTTGTCACACATCTCCACGTGCGGTTGTGTCCATTATTTGTGCTGTAAAGGGTTTTCGGCTAGATTTACACCAGATCCACATGTGGGCCTTGATTGGCTTGTTTGGCGGAACCTACACCTGCTGCCTCCACCATCTTAGTTAGATAGGCCATCATCATGGGTGTCATTGCATGTGATTCGACCATTATGTGCACAAATTAGCACTTGGCCACAGACAGGCCACGTATTACAGCTGTCACATTGTACGACGCATATTGTGTGGGTGGGTGTTTATGGGTTGACTATGTGGTGCTTGCATTGTACAAGCAGATACATTGTCATGTGCTGTGATGGGTGTGGGCACCTGGGGGGCATTGTGGGGTTTGATACCTCTACAGTAGTGCTGTTCACCTTTTCATCATCGTCCACGTTTCTGGTGAGCAGAGTTGTGTCTTGTGTTATGTGGGACTGGTGTTGAGCAACATTTCATTCTCTCTTACATAGGCATGATGTGGAGATCCCTCATGTGTGACTTTACATGTTGGTTCTACTGGTTGGCCTGACATCGTCTCCGTTTGCTGTGACCTGGTGTGGATATGCAGCAGTTGATGGAATTGATGAGGGACACATGATGGACACATAGGTTAGGTTACACCTTTGTTTTTTTGTGATTACATCTGGCTGTACCTGTTGTGGAGTATCAGTTCATCTCATGGACATGTACTGTTGATCTCTGTAGACACAAAAAGATGCATATAGTGTGTAGCTGTGAGATGCCTGTGTGACATGGTATTTAACATACCCATCTCCATGTGACACCCGTGTCTGCAGCAACATGTACTTTTCCTTCCCATTTGTGTTTTATTTGATGTGCATATCCTCTCATGTTTGCATTTGCATCACTTTAATCTGAAATTTGTGCTTGTGGCAATTTGTGCTGTTGTTGCAGGGTTACTAACATTGGCCATACCTATCCTTTCTTTGCACAGGGCAGCGGACATGACGGACCCATTTCCTCCAGTGCATCTCGGCTCCCCATCCAACACCTGTTGTGTGACAGTGCACCATGTTATTGTTTCCTGGGAAATCTCCCATTTGATGTTTGACTTCTGTGAGTGGAACACAGGCCTGTGCTGGACATTATTGCTCTTGGACTGCTGGTTTGACCATGACAGACATGTACAGCACACAGTTTGTGCCATGCTGTAGCTGAGAGTCCTGCTGATTGCAGGGACACAGATGAACTTCCAGGGACTGTGCCATATTGGCATGTGACACTTTACTATGCATGCCCATGTTTGCATGGGATGTTTGTAAGTGATATTTTGGATGTCAGGGAACCTTTGTTTTTGGTACAGTTTGCGCATCAGGGACTGACATCATCTGTGTCGTTTGGACATTCCTCACAAGTTGTTTAGTGCACAGCTTTGGCCCATGTCTGTGACATGGCACACAGGATACCCTGATCTGTTTATTTGAACTGTAGCATACAGCCGTGATTGTGCCAGGGGGGAACAGTTACAGCGTTCCAATTGTCTATGTCCACCTGCCACACACCTGGACATGCTACATGTTTTGCCAATAACACGCGGTCATGCCCACCACCATCCTTGATTGATGTGTGGAGGCGGCAATGGGGTTGACATTCATGTGTGGCATCACTGTACCATGTTAGTGTCCGGCTGGTGCTTGTGCATCGGAGGTGACTATGTTTGTGAGCCACAACATGTGGAACTATGGCCTTCGGTGTGGTGCGCTGTGAGATTATTTTCCATCCTTTGCATATTAACATGCTGATTATTGTTTTTGTTTGATGTTCAGACATGACACTCTGCATGTATGGCACACCTTGCATTGCACATCTGCACAGTCCTGTGTTACCCCCTGCATTTACCACACTCTCATTAGGACATTATATTTGGGGTGTATTAGTGTGGGTGTCCATTTTCGTACTACACATTCTGCATTCCATGGAACCTGCTATATGTGGCCAGGGACTGTGTAACCAACAGACAATGCAAGGGGACCTCCTGCATGGTGTTATGTCTACACAATTCAGCCGGTTGTGTGGTTTGTATTCACTCTGTGTTTCATGTGTCCCTGCTACCTGTTAGCATATAGTCAGTAAGCTTGAGATGATATTTGGGGTGTACATTGACGCATTGCTGATGTGGTGATCAGTCATTATGTGGGAGTTCTGGACATTCATTTGCAGATGTGTTGTCACATTACAACATCTTGGCAGCATATGTTTTTTTCATTTGGTGACCTCCTCTGTTGCATGAGGGCTATGTTTGGGTGGGAAATGTTATGTGTTTTTGGTTTCTCATCCTGCGACACCTGTAGTCTACATGCACTCATATGTGAGTGACACATTGTGTGCATGCAGCATCTGCTGTGGTGTGTGGCCCTGCTACACAGTGCATATCATGCACCTGATGAACATTTTCTCTCGTGCCATTATGTTTTGCTCTGGAGTTGACCTTCGCATGGCATGTGCATTTTGACCTTGTTGACTGTGTTCCCATCATTTGCCAGGGTGGGACCCACCTTGCAATTCTGGTTACACTGTGTATGGTATGTATGAGACGTGTTAGAGAAATAAATATGTTCATTGTTCAGACATGTGTCTCTTTCTCTGCTTTATCTCTGTGACATACATGCAGTACAATGTTTAACATTCCATCATACATGACTCCTTGGGGACCATGGGAATCCAGGGTTTTCTTGCACATGTACCTCCAGTGACTTGCCACGGGGCGCATGGTGTGCTGTTGTGATATGATGCGTGTTTGCCTTGTGTGCAAGACATTTTTGGGGACACTAGACTGCTCCTCCACTCATGGACCACATTTACACGTGTGTCTATGGATTTGCTGGTAATTTCCATGGACCCCTGTGCTCACATTGGTGTTTGATGACAGCTGTGTATGTGTCTGCAATTTGGCACATCACTGAGTGGTGCACATCCCCATACAGGCCCTCCCTTTGGAATATAATGTCTTGATTTACCTCAGTGTGGTTGTTTGTGTGTATGGTTGGGGGCATGTTGTTCACACAGTGCTTAGCAGTTTGTCTCACAACATCTTATTTTATTTTGGAATATATGGTAACTGGAACATTATTTAACAGCTGCTTCATCACCTCCACACACACCCTGTGTCTGTCGTCAGTGTACAGCAAGGTGTTCACTCTGTGTTGTCTAGCCAGCACATATTAGCTGTTACATGGGTCTCTTTCTTAATGTTGTTTGCACAGCACTGCACCTGGGGGTGTGGTCATCTTGAGGTTGAGCAGGTGTGTGCTGTGCCTTTTCTCATGTTGAATTGGCTCCTATCCTGTCCGCAATTGCTGGGCAGCTCCAGCACAGATCAAGCACTGCCCTTGTAGGTTATTTACTTTCCTCTTGTTGTGTTTATTTTTTATGTATTCATTTATGTAGGTGTATGTTGATGCAACATTTCTGCGGGTCATATCAGCATTACATTACAAGTGTGTGTGGGGGGGGGGTGTTTTACAGGTAGGGCAGGGCCATCCCCAGGGAGGCTACATTGAGGGTGACCGCAGGGCACATAGGACATGCTATGGACATTGACAGATTGTGGACAGTGTCTGATTCGTATAGGGTTGGTTATGTGTAAGGGTTGAGTTATTCCTGGTACTGGATTGTTTTCAGCTATTTTCTAGAAGATATTTGGTCTGTCTTATTTCCAGGGCAGCTTGGTAGGGTTTTCCGTAAAGAGGAGGCATACAGTTCAGACGCTAGATGTCACGTCCATTCCAGGCATTAGTTTAATTTCAGAGGTACAGTGAGGGGGTTGGAGGCGTCTGGTCTGGTAGTTCTTCCGTGTGCGTTTTCATTACTGTTGGGTTGTGATTTGGTGTGTCTGTGTTTTGATGTATGGCTGTGTGGGTGGGTGGGTGGGATGGCTTTGCATTTAGTCCGTGCTTCAGGTAGGGGTATGTGTGGGTCGTTCACGATTGGGGTGATGTGGTCTGTTCCTTTTGCATGCTGTATCCACTGCATAACATATCATTGTGTGTGTGCGCATGTGTCCCTGGTACCATATACAGAATGTGATGTGATCTGTACACAGCAGATCACCAGGTGCATTTCTTCATGCTTTCTCCTGTGGGTTTGCCTGTCCTTACAACCAGCACGTGTGTTGTGTGGGTGGCTGGACTGTTTGTGAATGCAGCCTTTGCTATGACGTGGACGTTGTTGTTCTGTGCTACCGTTGGTTGTTTTTGGATTTGTGGGAGTGGTCATCGGTGTGATTCATCTCTGTTCTCTTGGCTGTGTCTGCTTGTGGTACAGATGTCGTTTCCATGTCTTTGGCGGCCAGATGTTGGCAGGTTTGTGATGTAAGCACATTGTACCCTCATCTGAGTTTTGAACCATGGTTCTGTCCATCTTCTGTCTCCCAGCTCTTGTGTCATCCTGCCCTGATGTGCATGCTGCTCCAACCCATCCTGCACCTACACCTTCCTGCATTTCATCTCTCCATGGTTGCCTCTTGTGTGTGTGCTCTGCATTAGCACCGCTGGTCCACTATCATCATGAGATTTCACCTGTCGTGCTATTTCAGGGCTCATATGCTGGACACATCTTCACGTCGTCTGTCGCACACTATCATGATAGGATGTTACATTACCATCACTCTGTACATGAGCTACAGCTAGCCCCAATTTGTGTGTGCATTTCTGTAGATGCCACATGGGCCTGGATGTCATTTTTGTACTGCAGCACATGTGATGTCTGTGGTTCATGTCGTTCTGCTTTACGTTTCCTTTCAGATCTGTGCAGTGTTTGGGTTACATGTGAACTCGCCATCACTGACATGGGTGTTTATGATGTGCATTCTGTGACACCCTAAAGGGTGACATACTCCTGTGCACTGGGGTGGGCTTGTGTTTAGCTGGCATCACAGATTGCTGTCCAATTGCATGCTGTACACAGATGTAGGTAAGCCAGGCTTAGTCATGCTCATTTTGACACATGACCCCTTCACGTTCAGTCAGTGCCATGACCATTCTGCTACACTGCTGTTCCATCTTGCATGTCTGCTGACATAATTTGGATTTCCATGCATTACAATTCACCATGGTGCTAGAACTGACTGTGTTTGGTCAATGCCCTGCCTGCTACGGCAAAACAATACGCACACTATAACACAACATTGTGTGTTTCGTTTAGTGGACAGTGCACGTTACAATTTGACCTCTGAGGTACCTTGATGGGCGCCTTATGCATTACCTGCTATTACAGTGCTTCCATAGTTCATTTGCTATCAGTAGTAAAAACAATAGATGGTAGCATGGCTCCATAGCTCACTATTCATCATGACAGGTGATGGCTCAACCAGCTTATTCATTGGACACAGCGGGGATTGGACCCATGATGCAAGCACCATTGGGCAGTGTTGTTAACCCTTCTGCTGTGGCTCTGTTCATTTGGCTTAGATATCAGCGCAGCGCCTTTTGCCTCTAACACATTATGTGGGCAATAACTTCATGTCCCTCCTCTGGCAATATTACCTAGGACAGAGTGATGCTTTGCCCAGCCTTTTCTATTTCTGCACAGCCGTGTATACAACCCCTGATCAATGCACCATTGGTCAGTGTCATCATCATTGTGCTGTGGGTCTGTTCCTGTGCATACCCATCAATGCGCCACTTCTGCAGGCTACTATTACAGTGCCTCCAAAAGGATATTTTGCAATGCCTCATGCCCATCAGCGCACCGCCTTATGCTGAACATTCGTTCTATGACCCCTAAAATAATGCCTCATTGTGGACGAACACTGTGGGTGATTGGGGACATGCTCCCTGCACTATTGTTCAGTGTGTTCACCATTGTGCTAAGGCTCAGTTCCTGTGTGTGGACATTTGCGCACAGCCTTATGCCGTTCACAACTAACAGCACGACGCCTACTGCTGCCAGACCCGCACAAGAGTAACAGCGCGCTGCCTGATGCCGCCCACATTTCCAGCGCATCACCTCATGCCCCCTACATCTGCCAGCGATACGCATAATGACGCTCAAAATTAGTTACTGCCGCACAAACTTTCATGCGTGACACCTGGAGACGGCCACAATTAGTGTGCCTCCATAAACTTTCTTGTTCAGCATTACTATTTATGCCTCTGCCAGCCTTTTTGGATTGCACACAATGGGGTATTGAACCTGTGGCCCCTGCACCATTGGTTGGTGTCTTTACCATTGTGCTACGTCTCGGGTCCTGTGTATGAACATTTTCCCACCACCTCATGCCGTCCACAACTAACACAGCACCACCTACTGCCGCCCAAAACGCAAAAGATGTCCCGCGCACAGCCTAATGCCGCACGAAACGCAAGCGACGTACAGCGCGCCACATAATGCACCACAGATTTTACAGCGCATAGCCTCATGACACAAAATATTACTTACTTCCGCACAAACGTACCACCGCAACACCCACAGCCGCCCAAATGTGGTATGCCTCCTGAAATGATTTTTAAACATTACTATTCATGCCTCAACCTGCCGCCTTTGGTTGCGCACACTGGGGGATTGAACCCATGGCCCCTGCACCATTGATTTTTGTCTTCAACATTGTGCTACGGCTGTGCTCTTCTATGTGCCCGGCAATGCCCCACTTAGCCTTCCCACGTGCTAATGTGGGACCCGCACATTAGCGCGATGCGCACAGGTACGGTCCTTTTTTCCTTTTTTCGGCCTGGCCCGCCCACTCCTTATATGGCACCCGCACACTAACGGGAACCCGCACAGCAACGGTGTTTAGTAAACATGCCCCTAAGGGTACCTATGTGTCCAATGTGGCTATCGTGGAATACGAATAGTCGAGGGAAAGAGTCGTTAGGGGTTAAGATTGTAAAGGACTATGTAGTTGTTGATTCTTGGGATGATAGCCTTCGAGGCTTTAAGAGAGATAAGTGTAATTAATGTTAGGTAATAATGTTGCCATTAGGGTTTGTATGTATCAGGATTGTTATTGTTAATATTATTGTTGATATCATAAAGGGAAATAGATACATTAAGAAGGTATGAGTATGATGGGCTTATGGAGGAGGGACCGAAAAGTAAATATGATGTCAAGCTTCTAGAGCAATGGGGAAAAAAAGAGGCAAATTGCCAGATTTTGTTACCAGCTGTAAACATTTGTTGATGTAGTGATACTGTCTCTGGTGTAAATGTTACCTTGATATAATAGTACTAATAAAAATGATTTTTTTTAAAGAAATCTTTAATTATGGGAATGGTAGCAGTGGAAGCAAACTCAACAGACAGCATGTCTTCCACTTTTGGAAGTATGGTCATGAAACAGCAAGCATGATACAAGTATGGCCTCCTTCCCCTTTGAACATGTTAAAATGGGCTGTGGGGTCCCTGATGAGCATATATATATAGGGCAGTACTTCCTATTCAAAGAAATACAGTAAGATATCAAATCTTCTTAATCCACATTAATTAGAAAAGATCCATGTTTTCTCTTTTTATCCAGCCTAACATCTGTCAATTTATTTTGTAGTGCTTCCTAACACTCCTTTCACGGCGATGATGACCCTGTCTTGCACACTAGGGATATGCAGGTAGAACATTTTCTTTTGATTCTTATTTTGTTTCCTTTAATTTTTCATTTGTTTTGTTTTATTTTGTTTTAAAGAGCACCATTTCATAAATGTGTGTATTATTTTACTGGTGCCTTTTGTTTTCTAATAGCACACACCAAACAAAATACAGTAGCCTATACAGTACTATTACAAAATGAAATTAAATAATAACAGGCATCACAGTCACACAAACATGCAATCAATGTGTGCTATTGTGTTAATGCAGACTCCTGGTGGGACAGCCCTTGGCAAGTTGTAACCCAAAGTAGATTTCCTGCCTCTAGTAGTTTATAGCCACTAGTATTCTAATGTGGTCACCCATCCAAATACTAGCCAGGCTTGACACTGTTTAGCTTCTGAGATCAGCATTATCCAGGACAACTGAAGACTCCACAGTCCCATGTTCTCAAAAAATCTAGACAAAGACAGACAAAGACAAACAACAATAGCACTCAATCTTTCAACCAACAGGAGACATAAGAACAGTCAGGGAAAAAAGTTTTGCGATAAGACAGAACTCAGAAGTCTCCTCTCTCTTTTGTCTCCTCTCCCACCTGCTGCCAGAGCTAGAGTAAGAGCCAGTGCCCCATCTTATAGTATTGATAAGGAGTGGCAGTGTATATAGGAAGGTCAGCAGTAATGCAAGCCATGCTAAAACATGTTGGTACTAAATGAAATTCTTCATTTCCCATACTGGAAATAGTCTTTTGCTCCTTTGATGAAAGGATGTTAATTGCAGCTACTAAACTGCAGTAATTCATCCTCTTTACACTGATAAATTCCTATATTTGTAAAGAAAAATGAAAAGAAAAAAAACCCGGCTCAGTCTTGCCTGAAGCCTCCCTGACGTTCTTATTACCATATTCATGTCAAACATTAAACATTATGTGGAAACATTAATGAAAGTTTTAAAATGCAATCATTGCTTAAAGTTTTTTTTATAGAGATATATATAGGGGATTGATAAATGTTTCTATTAACTAATATCCCAGGAATCAGTCTTATAAAATAGGTTTATTCTGCTCAGAAAATTAAGCAATCCATCATGACTGATTTTCTCACAATTTCCCTCAGCAAATAAGTGAGATGAAAACTTTAAAGCCAATAAGGTAATGCACTTAACAAATTCAACTGAGGGAGATAGATAAACTAGGATGCCACTGGCACCAGTTAAAGAAGAATTGCTGTGTTTCCAATTATTTGAGATTTTGCATCTCAGTTACTTTCCAGAGCAGCAATGATCTCTGCTTACTGCAATTTACCCCTCTTCTTATGCCCAATACTGAGACACAAATTCCTAACAAATTTCATCATAGTACATAAGGAAAGGTCAAAAGAAGAAACATGACCCCATATATCATCAGATGTACTTGGGAATTTATTCCGTACTGCAATTTCAGGCCCCGTTTACTAAAGCTCGGTAGTCAGTAAATTGCAGTGTGCAGAGAACATTGTTGATCAAGAAAGTAATTGGGAGGATGGGGACAAGCTGGTCACCAGGACTAGCCCCATAATTGGTTCAAGATATTGACATCCTAGTAAACCTTAAGTCTTACACCCTCTCTAGCTATCAGAATCTATTATTTAGCTTTGAATACTAGCTCCTTGCCACCCCTTCGAATCTTCCACCCTAGGTGACTGCCTTCTTTGTCTAATGGTTGGGCCAGCCCTGCTTGTCACACCCCACACCCCCACAGCTGATGTAGAGGCTTTGCACTTAATGTGCATTTTTTTCTCACGTTAAGTGCAAAACCTTAGTAGGTCTTAGTAAAAGGGGCTCTTAGGGGTATGTTTACTAAACTGCGGTAAACGTACATAACGCGCATTATGTAACGTTAACGATCGTTAGCGCGTAATAATGCGTGCTATGTAACATTAATGATCGTTAGCGCGTCATAACGCGCGTTATGATGCGCTAACGATCGTAATGCTCTGCGGCATGGTAAAACACCGCAGAAGGTGGAGAGAGGGCGGAGAGAAGGGGGTAAATGGGTGGAGAGTGGGCGGGGAGAGGCTCCCCTCACACTAACGCGCTGAATTTCAGGGCTGAATTACAACGCAAATGAAAACCTGCCGTTAAAGGCACATTACAGGGGAGAGAAACCATTTCAGTGTCAGCAATGTACAGCCCAGGCAGGGAAACCAAAAAACAGTGATAAGTGTGATACATGTGCACAGAACAAAAGGGCACAGAAACACTGAAAATGACCCCAACAGACTGGAAAAAAAACAATAACCAAGCTGGCCAATAGTGGTATCAATGAGAAACATCAACCCCTCCCCCCCCCCGAGTAAGCTCCATAGAACAGATATAAATCGTGGAAGGGTCCATACGTCGTCCCCATACAAGGTGAATGAGCCCACAGTGACAGCGCTGCTCAAGGTTTTCCCCACCATCGGACAGGTGCACATGTCCCGCAACATCAGGGTGGGCATGTCGGAATGGCAACTGGACAGATGCCGGAGAAGGGGATACAGAGGGCCGCAGGCGGCACATGCTGTGGTGGAGCTGGGCCACAGTGCGGACTAGGGTGATGCCTAGGTGGCCCATACGAATGCTGAAACAGCAGAGCAGCCAGACAGCAACTGCTGAACGTCCAACATGGGCATGAGTGGGTTTCCCAACGTGTCACAGGGGATAGTACCCAACAGCTACCCAAAAGGGCACGGAACATTGGCAGGCGGGGCTGGGGGGGGAGCGTGGACATCGATGAAGGCACCCCTACCCCAGAACCCGCACCATAGGCAGCCGCCTACCCACACACTGGATGGCCTGAGACTGCGCACCACCAGCTCCACAGTAGAAGGGCATGTCAGCATGGTGGCTGAGGGATACTGGTGGTGGAGGGGGCATTGGCAGCTGCCCAGAGCAGACCGTGGCCTAGCCCTGTGTAGGTGGGTGCCATGCACTGCAACAAACAGGCCCTGTCTGACCAAATGTCATGGGAATGCACCATCTTTGTGATAACATGGTGGTGCAGTGCACAAAATCACTGTATTCAGAAGCAGAAAGTCACAGGTTCAAGTCCCAGCTGTGGTTTCCGCCAACCCAGTCCTCATATTTTACCCACTACTATAACGTGCTAATACAGACAGAACCTTTCTTGCAGATGACGTAAACATGCCCAAAACACCTACATTTTACCCTACAGAGCACAGACACCATAAACATGCACATTACCTAGAGCAGAGCCTCCCAAATGCAGTCCTGGAGGGCCAAACACCATTCAGGTTCCATGCTGCCTCTGATAAAGATGCCTGTGCTGCATTTCTATGCGCCACCCCCATGGTATGCAGATGTATCTCATGCATATTCATGAGGGACAGCATGAAAACCCGAACAGTGTTTTGCACCGCAGGACTGGAGTTGGGAACCTCTGCCGTAAAGCAGCAGCCAACAGGGGCAGACACACCCGCACCCACAGGCCCCATTATCCAAAGCCTCCTGGAGAGGCAGGATGTTGGGCTCTGCATGCATCTCCCAATACTAGCACTTGCATACCTTAGTAATGCCACCCTAAACCTGAGAATATGGTACACAGCTATCAAAAGGTTTCTATGATTACTGGCAGATAGCAATTCCTAGGTTAAGTACAATTTTCGGAGTGAGCTGCATCATAGCAACCTTTCTGATGTCTGTGGAGTGTGCTACAGGTCTTGTGTCTGACAGTGTTTACCAATCTGGGGGGTGACTCCAACAGTATTGCGTACCATAGCCATGCCTGCACTGTTCCCAGGACTGGTGTGGTGGCCTGGGCTGCCCAACACCTCTATAGTTGCACAATGCTGGCATAGGTGTGGGGAGTGTGTGTCTGTCTATCCAGTGTGTGGTGGCTGCCAACACCCTCCACAGCCCACACTGCTAGCACTGTTGCCAGTATTGGCCTGCCAATGTGCATAATGAGGAGCAAGGTACTGTGGGAATAGCCTGGATAGGGTGGCCAGGCCTGGCCGCATCTGCACAGGGCATAGGGCAGTGGCCGAACATTGTAGTGCCCGGTACCACCTGCACGGACAGGGTGGCCATAGCATGTCCTGCTGGGAGGTCACTCTCACCCTGACTGTGCAGTGACCATGGCATGGCTAGGTTTCCCCATAGTGTTATGGAGCATTTTTCTTATGTGATATTTATGGGTTTCCTTTTGGGGCCCAATAACTGACTTATTTGCTTGGTGTGTATGCTGATAGCCCAGTTCTGGGTACATGCATCTTCTCCAGGACTATGGACTAGCTGGCGGACTGTCTGCAGCTAGTATGTGTCTTGCTGGAACACCGTGCAGTGGCTGGAGGCTTGCTGCTGGAGAATGTCAGATAATGGTGGGGGGCAGCTGAGCATTTCCAGACCTGCCGTCTGTCTGCTATTGTGTTATGGATGTGTACTGTTCTGCATTGTCTGCCCTGTAGGGTGTTTGATTCCTAGCAGGACTGGGGTGATGGTCCTCTCTACTACCACCATTGCAGGGGAGTAGAAAGTGGATCTGTGGGTGAGAGATCCTGTCCCCCACCCTGAGCCGCAGAGCGTGGGTTGGGTGGTGGTATGTAATCTCCTTGGTAACCACAGCAGAATGTGGGTGTGGTGCCATGCAGTCCTCCTGTAGCCAGCCAGGTGTTTATTAGCAGCTCTAGCCCACTGGTTACTTCACTGCCCATGGAGCCAGAGGTCATGGGTTCACAACCCACAGTGGGGTTCATCGATAGGGCTGTCTTAGGCATTGTCTATTTTTATTATATATTAGTGCTGCCAGCAGAACCACCCTCAGGGTACTGTCACCTTAGGGTGGCTCATAAGGCGCCCTATAGGGTGCTTTATACGTCGCCCTATAGGGTGCCTTATACGGCGCCCTATAAAGCATCTTATAAGGTGCCTTATATGCTGTCCTATAGGGGACATTATAGGGTGCCTTGGCAGACAGCGCACTTTATAATGTGCCCTATGGAGTGCCTTCTAGGGTGCCTTATGTGGCACCTTAGGTTACGCCACTGTGAGGGTGTGTTTGCTGGCAGCACTATTACAGTACAACTAAACTTCCTCACAGCCCAATACTTAACCCTTTCCAGGCCAAGCCCAAAACTTTTGGGATCCAAACTTCTGCCTATATATTCCTATCAAATGGTAGATAATATATGAGCATGGCAGAGGGAACGTCACTATTGGGACATATTGAATAATACGGGTACAATTTTCCTGACATATGCAAACATTAACCCGGCTGCAGACTGTGGATTAAAATATTATAGTAGGCTTTCAAAGGGTTACACATGACGCCTCAGCCAGCCTTATTCATTAGGCACACTGGGGAATTGAACCCATGACCCTTGTACCATCGGTCTGTGTAGTAACCATGTATGTCAGCGCACCTACTTATAATTTTCATTCCTTAAACTGCACAGTGCTGCCATCAAAAACAGTGCTGTGACCTTGCGGTAACTCATACGGCACCCTATAAAGCGCCCTATAAGCAACATTCTAGGGTGCCTTGGCGGACAGTGCACTTTAAAATGTGCCTTATGGGGCGCCTTATGTTAACACGCTTTGAGAGTGTGTTTGCTAGTAGTGATAATTAAAATAAAAATAAAATGTCTCCTAAAGCAATCTTCCCCATAATAGGTAATGCCTCAGCCAGCCTTATTCAGTGGGCACAGTGGGGGATTGAACCCATGATCCCTGCATCATTGGTCAGTGTCTTAACCATTGTACTGTGGCTCTATTCCTGTGCTTGTGCATCAGCACGCCACTTCTGCTTCCCGCGCAGCTTTCTCATGCGCTAATGTGCAGGGCGCAGCACACATTAGCGCATGATTAATCCCGGTTTTGCTTTTTTCAGCCTGAAACTCCCACTCCTTATATGGCATCCGCACACTAGCGCACCGCGCACCATAACAGGGTTTTAGTAAGCATACCCCTTAGTACATATTTAGTTCATTCATGAACCTTCAAAATTTTAGTGCATGTAAAATCAATTTAACTGATGTTACCCTATGAATTAATGCAGGGACAATATATTTGCACACATTAAAAAAATTCTAACAGAACGAGAAGCCTACTGGAATGGTGTTGCAGCCAAACTGGAAGAAGCAACATCCAGACATGAGTACCGGACTCTGTATCAGACCCTTAGGAGACTGAGTGGCAAAACTAAGTTGACCAATGGCAACATCAAGAAAGTGGACGGCACCTTCATGAGCTCCCCTGGTGAATGCCTGTAATGGTGGAAAGAATTCTTCCAACATTTATACATCCATGATCCACACCAGGAACCACCACCAGAGCCACCACCCATCGACCTGCCAGAGAATTCATTCCTCGATGGTGAGCCAAAAATTGATGAAGTGAAGTGTACAATAACATCATGAAGAATGGAAAGATGCCCGGAGTGGACCATGTCACTGCCAAAATGATCAAAGCTGGTGGAGACATCCTACTGAAAAGGCTTCACATTCTTCGAACACTCATCTGGCACATGGAACGAGTCCCATCAACATGGAAGGAAGCCATCATCGTGCCAATTCTGAAAAAAGGTGATAGCTGGGAATGTAAGAACTACTGCGGCATGAACCTCTTTTTAGTCATTGGCAAGGTGTTCATGAAGATCATACAATCAAGGTTGCAGGAACATCTTGAACAGACCAGCCAAGAAGAGAAAGCAGGATTTAGGCCATATTGGGGCTGCACTGATCAAATATTCACCATTCATCAACTGGTGGAGAAAAGGATCAGGTGTGGAAAGCGAACCATTATCGTCTTCGTTGACTTCAAATCTGCATTTGACTTTGTTCACTGGCCCACTCTCTGAAAGGCACTGGAGAGAGAACATGTGCCACTGAAGATCATCCAACTTATCTGAGCATCATACAATGGCTCAACGAGCAGAGTGTGGATCTGAAATGAGCTATTCAAGGAATTTCCTATCCAAACTGAATTCACTAGGGAGATGTCGCCTCATCCTTGCTTTTCAATATCATGATCAATGCAATAATGAGGAAAACATTCAAGGACAGATGTGGGGTCCAGTAAGGTGTGAACAACTTCCTGACTGACTTGATGTTCATAGACAACAGTGCTATATTTACTGACATGGATGCAGAGGCTACCAACATCCTTTTCCATATATTCCACATTGCCCAATCTTACAGCCTAAGAATCAATGTGGACAAGATCAAAGCTATGACCACGGATGGATCACAGGCCATTGTTCAACTCAATGGAATTCAAATTGATAAGGTCCAAGAATTCAAATACCTGGGATCGCTGGTACAGGAGATGTCAGTGGCATCCACCACTGAAGTCCTCAGCAACCATAGCATTTGCCTCACTCAAATGGTGCCTCTGAAAGAAGGCCAATATTTCCACCAAGACCAAAATTTGCCTCTTCTGAATGCTGATCCTGCCAAGTCTGCTGTACAGTTCGGAAACATAGGGGTATGTTTACTAAACTGTCTTAACGTGCGCTTTGCAATGTTATCGCACGATAAGGTACCTTATCGCATGATGATGGCACTTTTTAAGGCGCACAGGGACCATATCGCGCGATAACGCGCGCTGCGGCGCAAACGAGCGCTGAAGGCGGGGAAAGGCTCCCGGAGGGCGAAGGAAGGCTCCCCAGGGGCGGAGAGAAGGGGTCAATGGGTGGAGAGTGGGAGGGGAGAGGCTCCCTGCACACCAACGCTGTGAAATCCAAGGCTCATAACTAACGCCAGTGAAACCCTGGCGTTAGAGCTGATTTAAACGGAAAAGAAACCATTTCCGTCAGCAATGTACAGCAAAACCAGGGAAACCTACAAAAAGTGATAAGTGTGATACATGTGCACGGAGCAAAAGGGCAAATAAACATTGAAAATGAACAGAAGTAAATGTAAAAAAAACATAACCAAGCTGGGCAATAGTGATAGTAATGGGAAACATCAAAAAACACTCCAAAGGGGGGGGCGGAGCCAGCGGAGAACAAGATGGACGCATAGGGCGATATCTCCTGCGAGCTCCGAGTAGAATCCTGTAAGTTTGCCATTATAGGAAGCGGTGCAGCATTTCTTTCGGCAGTAAGAGCTGCAGTACGGAGAAGGGATGGCATCTGTCAAACAAACTAAGTTGGAGTTTTCATCGGGGGGAACTTCTGGGTCTAAACGTGCGAAACAGGATCCCCCTTCACCCTTAAAGATGGCGCCTGACCGTGGCCCAGCCGAGGGAACGAAAGAAATATTAGGAGAAATTCGGGCACTGCATTCTTTAATTTCAGCGAACGGAGACACTTTGGTCCTGATGCAAGGCGATATGCAAGAGCTCAAGGAGCAGATGCGGGGCCTCACAGATCGAATGGCAAAAGTAGACGCCACAGTCACAGCGCACGAGGAACACCTACAGACTCACTCTAAGGCCCTCAAAAAGGTAGATGTGCTAGAGGCGAACCTGGAAGATCTTAATAATCGGTCGCGCAGAAACAACATAAGAATTGTCGGTATTCCAGAAGGAGCGGAGGGTACTGACTCTATTGGTTTCATCGAGGCGCTCCTACCTAAATTGCTTAGAATCAACTTTGCTAAGCCGTTCGAGGTGGAACGGGCCCATAGAATTCCGGCACACACGGGAGGTCATAGCCCGAGGCCAAGGCCCTTCATTCTTTGTGTATTTCGGCATCAACAGGCCATGCAAATAATGGCTGCGGCAAGAGCGTCGGCGGCAGTCCTGTTTGAAGGGCATAAGCTCTCATTTTTTCCTGATCTTAGCAAGGCCACGATGGATAAGAGAAAGAAGTTCCTGGAGCTGCGGCCTCGTCTTCAACAACTACAGGCGAAGTATGGTCTGTTTTATCCTGCACGGTTCAAGGTGACTTTGGATAATCGTACTAAAACGTTCGAGGATCCCATTTGCCTGATGCGCTTTCTAGAGGAACAAGAGGCTTTAAAAATGCAAGTGGAAAGGGAGCCCTAACGTATGGACTTCAAGGAATGTATATTTTTCCTCTGGATGTTTGAGAATGTCTGTAGAAACAATAGGTCCTGTGTATCGTATGGCTACTGTATGATGATTGTTGCTATGCAGTAGAAGTGGTGACTGTAATGCACAGGGTTATAATTCACCTGGTTAAATAAGTTTTGTATGGTAGTGCTGCACAGACTTGTGCTTTGTGTTTTCACAACAGTTTGTAATGTATAGGCAATGTTAAGATTTATACTACCAGGTATCTTGGGGCTCTGGGTAGCTGTCGATCTGTGTATCCACTTACCCCTCTGCTGTATCACCCAATGATATGGCTCCTTTTTTGGAGAGATAGGTTGTGGTGCCGCAGACTGCCTTGGGATGAC
This sequence comes from Ichthyophis bannanicus, assembly GCA_033557465.1. Lineage (NCBI taxonomy): Eukaryota > Metazoa > Chordata > Amphibia > Gymnophiona > Ichthyophiidae > Ichthyophis > Ichthyophis bannanicus. Next base: position 1,202,089,293 of record CM066031.1, read on the forward strand.
CAGGAAGCTTGGGAGATGGTTCAGTATTGTATGCTAGACTCGTCTGTGGAGAGCTTGGCCCTTGCTATCAAACTCCTTCCTGATAATGTGCCCCCTTAGAATTTTATCACTGAATGTGAAGGGCATTATGCATCCCGTGAAAAGAAAAAAGATATTGACATATGCCCAAAAGCAAAATGCAGAGTTAGTTTTGCTGCAAGAAACACATTTGTCCTCCAAAGAGTCCCTGAAATTAGTATCGAAGCATTTTAATGTGATTGCCCACTCACCTGCCTTGGGGAGAAAAAATGGGGTAGCCATTTTACTACACAATAAGGTGCAGCTGCAAGTCTTGTCCACAAGGGCGGACAGTGAGGGGCGATGGACTAAAGTACATCTGGCTGCTGGTGATCAACAGGTTGTTGTGATTAATGTGTATGCCCCCAATTGTCCACAACCATCATTTTTTCATAATCTTGCAGAAGCTGCGCAAGAAAGCTCACCTATTCCAGTGATCGTCGGGGGTGACTTCAACAGCGTCCTTGATCCCCTGCTTGATTGCAGCCCATTCAGGCTCTGGGGAGGCAGTGCCTCACAGGTATTACTCTCTCTAATACAAGAAATAGGGCTTGTGGATATCTGGAGAATACTGCACCCTACGGAGAGGGATTATACCTTCTTCTCAGTGCCTCATGGCTCCTTCTCTCGGATAGATTTTTTCTTAATCTCCAGACCCTTAGTACAAGCGGTGGGTGATGCGTGTATTCTCAGCACTCATATTTCTGACCATGCGGCTGTTGTCCTTGATTTAACTATTGAGGGAAGCATATCCAACCAGCGCACATGGTCGTTCAATAGATCCTTTCTTGCGGACACACCCTTTCAGGAGGCCATGAAGCAAGCTATCGCGGAATATTTCAGACGAAACCTCCCAGCAGACACAGCGAATTGGGCATGGTGGGAGGCCTTCAAGGCTACGATTAGAGCACAGATCACCAGTTATTCAATTGCTAATGCCAAACAGGCGAGAGCTAAACTTAAAGCGCTGGAGGAGCAGATTAGAGCAGGAGAAAGGATCCTTCAGAGAGCCTCCACCTCGGCAGTGCTGAATCACCTGCAGCAGTTAAGATATCAATATAATATCATATTAAGTACGGAAGTGGAACAGCAACTATTTGATAGCCGAGCCCGCTATCATACTGAAAACAACAGGGCCGGAAAGCTATTAGCTGCAAGCTTGAAGGCCCGGAGGAGTAAAACACATATTACTCATATTTCAAATGAGCAACAAGACCTGTTGACTAACAGCTGTGAGATAGCCGAAACCTTCCGCCAGTTTTATGCCCACCTGTATGCCTCAGAAATATCCTTTGACGAGATGATATGCCAAGATTTTCTGGCCTCTATTGACAGACCGGTGTTGCAACCTGGCCTGGCGGCCGAGTTAGGTAAGCCCATAACACTAGAGGAGATACGAGAGGCAATAAGCAGTATGAAGATTGGTAAAGCTGCCGGACCGGATGGTATTCCAGCCGAGTTCTATAATACTTTTGCGGACGCCCTCCTCCCTCAGCTCTTGGAGTACTATCTTTCGCTCCTGAAGCAGGGCTCAACTACTGGTGCATTTGCTCAGGCTACAATTGTAGTTCTAGAGAAACCGGGAAGAGATCCATTGAGCGTTAGTAATAACAGACCCATCTCACTTCTCAATGCGGATTATAAAGTGTATTCTAGTATTCTGGCAAAGCGTTTGAGCAAGGTGCTACACCGACTGATCCACCCGGACCAATGTGGATTTGTAACAGGACGTTCCATGGCTGATAATGGAAGACTGTTTTGTGAAGTATTGGAAACTGCAGCCAACCTTGATAATCCCCTGTTGGGCCTTTCCATTGATGCCGAGAAGGCTTTTGACAGATTGGAATGGCCCTTCCTATATAAGGTGATGGACTGGTTCGGCTTGCCCAAAGAGTTCATAGCCATGGTACGGGTGTTGTATGAAAATCCCACGGCGCAAATTCTGGCTAATGGCACTCTTTCTCGGGCTCTCCCCCTGCGGCGAGGCACCAGGCAGGGATGTGCTCTATCGCCGTTGTTATTCAATCTGGCACTAGAGCCTTTGGTTGCGAAGATTCGTCAATCCGAGAAGATCCTTGGGATGCAGATACTAGATCTTCATGTCAAGCTCTCTGCTTATGCAGATGACCTGTTGGTCTTTCTTCAACCGGAATCAGTAGGCGCACTGTTGCAGGTGATTGCTCAATACTCAAAGCTTTCGGGCTATAAAGTAAATTGGGCGAAGTCAGTCGCCTTCCCCCTCAATAGTAGGGCGAATGCCTCGATGGTGGATAGGTTCCCCTTTCAATGGGAAGCTGCTTCAATAAAATATCTTGGGGTCCACTATTCTGCCTCTTTGGAGGAGACAATGCGTCTGAATTCCAAAAACCTTTTGGACATAGCGAGGTCCCATACTCAACAGTGGTCCCCGCTTCATCTTACCTGGTGGGGTCGATTGGAAGCTATAAACATGACCTTAGTTCCCAAAATAAATTACCTCCTGAGCATGCTACCTGTACTGCTGCCCCCTGCAATATACAGAAGCCTAGAACGGATCATGAGTGTCTTTCTATGGGGAGGGAAAACCCCCCGTATCGCGCTTAAGAAGCGAAAGGCAGATAAGGTAACTGGAGGGGTGCACTTCCCAGATTTCTTGTGGTACCACCGATCCTTCCTATTGAGTCAAGGATCGCAGTGGATCTTGAGGGAAGGAAGCCCGCATCCCGACTTGGCTCCGAATGGAAGAGCGTATGGTTAGCCCGTGCCCAATTCATCTAGTAGCAGGAATGTTACATCCAGTCTCCTCCGGGGTTGGCAGTGTCATCATCTCTACACAGCAAGCTTTTCGAGCACTGATGCTGATTCTTGGCGAGAGAAACCCTCCTTCACGGCAGCTCCCAATTTGGCTCAATCCGGCCTTTAAAATTGCCAAGGAAATATGCAACTGGCCGCGATGGCAGAAGCTGGGAATTTGGACAATTGGTCAGGTATTGGACGGACCCAGGTGGAAGACTTTTTGTAGCTTGCAGCAAGACTTTAGTCTCCCTTCCGGGTGCTACTTCCAATGGATACAGTTGCGCCACTGTTTAGGGGCGGCTCTCCCGTCCTTGGAGGGGCTGACTGACTCTTGGGGACTCCTGACAGTTATTGAAGAAATAAACTCAAGCAAAGGAACAGTTTCTCGTTTCTATGCTCTATTCATGGAGTATTATGCACCTCTGAACAGTGGGCTGCGACGCATCTGGGAAGATGAGACGCTGACTGTCTTGTCAAAGGAGGAATGGAGGAAATTTTGGGTATCTTCGGTGCGTGCATCGCGATCTGCAGCTCTTACCCAGTCTATGTTTTTCCTGGCACACAGAGCCTTTTTTACCCCACTTAGACTAAGTAAATGCAGTAGAAAGGGGAACAATCTCTGTTGGTCCTGTAATAGAGAAGTGGGAACACTGCGGCATATGTTGAAGGATTGCCCTCACATTCAGACTTTTTGGAGTAGAGTCTGGGATAAAATTCAGCAAGTCCTTCAGTTTTCAGAGGCCTTATCATGGCAAATAATAGTATTTCGAAATGCAACAAAGATCCCAGGCATTGATAAGCATAATTATTTTCTGTTAAATTTTATGATTATGGTGGCGATTAAACTTTTACTTTCTCGCTGGAAGAACCCATGTAAACCCTCTCATTTAGAATGGTGGAATCAGATTTGTTTATTCGCCAAATATGAAAAAGACTCTGATAGAATGCAACAGGCTAAGGGGTTTGGGGTCAAGCTCTCTAAATGGCAGGCACTAGATACTTTTGAGACTTAGTTCTCTCGAGTCTAGCTTTGTGATATACCCTCAGGCTCCCTTTAGGGAGCAGCTGTTCATTCATCTGTCAGGTCGACCTAGGGGTTTGTGGCACACCGGGGGGAAGTGGTTGGGGTTTCTTCCCCCTTTTCTGATGTTTCCTGCGTTCTCGAGGATGGTTCCCTCGGGAGGACTGTGCTTTGGGGTGGGAAGGGGTATGGTTGTTTTTTCGCTATTTGTTGTATTGTTTTAATTCTTAACTCATAATCTTTATATTTTAATTCTTAATTTTTAATTTTTAATTTTTATATTTCCCTTCTTTTATCTTATTTTTTCTTTCCTTTTTGATTTGCTGTAAGGTAGCTGGTTTTCTATATCCATATAGACTGCCTGTGATAAATCTAAATTATGTTTTGGAAGTTTGTAGGCCGGTGGGCTATATATATTTGTATTTTCAGCTTTGTTGGAAATATGTTTCGTGTTTTTATTTGTTATAATATTTTGGTGAAATTTTCAATAAACATATATATAAAAAAACAAAACAAAAAAAAAACACTCCCAAGAAAGCCCCCAAAAAAGGATATGAATTTTGGAAGGGTCTACGCTCCGTCCCCATACAAGGTGAATGATCCCACAGTGAAATAACACTGATCAGGGTTTCCCTCTCCATTGGACAGGTTTCCTATGGCATGCACATGTTCCACAACAGCAGGGCGGGCATGTCGGAATGGGTAACTGGACAGATGCTGGGGAAGGGGATACAGAGGGCTGCAGGCGGCACATGCTGTGGTGCAGCTGGTGGCACTTAGGAATGCTGAAACTGTACAGCAGCCAGACAGCAACTGATGAGGGCCCAACATGGGCACGAGAGTGTTTATCACTGTGTCACAGGGGAAAGTACCCAGCAGGTACCTCCAAGGGCACAGAACATTGGCAGGCGGTGTTGGGGGGAAGCATGGACATCTATGCAGGCACCCCTACCCCAGAACACGCACAATAGGCAGCCGCCTACCTGCACACTGGATTTATTTATTATTTATTATTTATTTATTTATTTATTTTATTTATTTATGGCTTGAGACTGCACACTACCAGCACCACCAGCAGAAGGGCATGTCAGCATGGTGGCAGAGGGGTACTGGTGGTGGAGGGGGGCAGTGGCAGCTGCCCAGAGCAGACCATGGCCTAGCCCTGTGTAGGTGGGTGCCATGCACTGCAACAGACAGGCCCTGCCGGACAAACAGTCATGGTATCACCAGGGAATGCACTGTCTCTGTGGCAACATGGTGGTGCAGTGCACACAACCAGTGTGTTAGGAGGAAAAAGGTCACAGGTTCAAGTCCCAGCTATGGTGCCTGCCAACCCAGTCCCCATATTTTACCCACTACTACACCGTGCTAATACAGACAGAACCTTTATTGCAGATGACGTAAACATGCCCAAAACACCTACATTTTACCCTACAGAGCAAAGACACCATAAACAGGCGAATTACCTAGAGCAGAGTCCCCCAAATGCAGTCCTGGAGGGCCAAACACCATTCAGGTTCCATGCTGCCTCTAATAAAGATACCTGTGCTGCATATCTATGCACCACCTCCATGGTATGCAGATGTAGCTCATGCATATTCATGAGGGACAGCATGAAAACCCGAACAGTGTTTGGCACACCAGGACTGGAGTTGGGAACCTCTGCCATAAAGCAGCAGCCAACAGGGGCAGGCACACCCACACCCACATGCTCCATTAGCCAATGCCTCCTGGAGAGGCAGGACATTGGGCCCTGCGTGCATCTCCCAATACTAGCACTTGCATACCTTAGCAATGCCACCCTACACCTGGGAATACGGTACACAGCTATCAAACGTTTGCTATGATTACTGACAGATAGCAATTCCTACATTAAGCACAATTTGCTGATTGAGCTCCATCATAGCAACCTTTCTGATGTCTGTGGAGTGTGCTTCAGGTCTGGTCTCTGACAGTGTTTACCACCCTGGGGAGTGACCCCCACCAGTATTGTGTACCATATCCATGCCTGCACTGTGCCCAGGACTGGTGTGGTGGCCAGGGCTGCTAAACACCTCTATAGTAGCACAATGCTGGCATAGTTGTGGGAGTGTGTGTCTATCCAGTGTGTGGTGGCTGCAAACACCCTCCACAGCCCACACTGCCAGCACTGTTGCCAGTATTGGCCTGCCAGTGTGCATAATGAGGAGTAAGGTACCATGGGTATAGCCCAGGGTGGCCTGGCCAGGATGCACCTACACAGGGCATAGGGCACTGGCTGGGACATTGTAGTGCCCGGCCACCACCTGCACAGACAGGGTGGCCACAGCATGTTCCGCTGGGAGATCACTCTCATCCTGACTGTGCAGTGACCACGGCATGGCTAGGCTCCCCCATAGTGCTGTGTAGTGTTTTTCCCTTGTAATGTGGATGGGTTCCCTTTTGGGGCTCAGTCACTGACTTATCTGCTTGGTGTGTGTGCTGACATCCCAGTTCTGGGTGCATACATTTCCACCAGGAACATGCACTATGGACTAGCTAGCAGACTGTCTGCAGCTGGTATGTGTCTTGATGGAACACCTTGCAGGGTGCAGCAGCTGAAGGCTTGTTGCAGGAGAATATCAGATAGTGGTGGGGGACAGCTTAGCATATCCAGTCCTAATGTTTGCCTGCTATTGCGTTATGGATGTGTACAGAGCTGCATCAACTGCCATGTAGGGTGTCTGTTCCCCAGCAGGACTGGGGTTGATGGTCCCCTCTACTGCCCCCATTGCAGGGAGGTAGAATGTGGATCTGTTGGTGGGAGATCCATTTACCCCCTACCCCCTACAGGAGGGTGGTGGTGGTACATAATCCTCCTAGGGGTGCATAGGGGCTATACCTGACTGAAACATGCAGATATATCCAAAGTGTGTCTGCAGAAACTACCTATCTCACCCATTAGCACTGCTGGGGACCTGCAGCCTGGCCTATCTCTGCTGTGGACCTGGTGCTGGGCGCCCCACCTCACCCTCAGAGTGAGTGCAGTTCCTGCACAATGTGACGGTGTGTAGCTACTCTGTGCCAGTACCACACACGGTCAGTTCCCCCTACCAGGCCGAGGTGCTGTGGGGGTGCATACCCCATCTTGTGATCATCTGTAGACTGCTGATTTGCATGTGCAGTGCATCATGGGTATGGGTGGGATAACCCTATCCTGGTGACCACAGCAGACTGTTTGTGTGGTGACGTGCAGTCCTTCTGCAGCCAGCCAGGGGTTTGCTAGCAGCTATGGAGCTGTAGCCCACTGGTTATTTCACTACTTGTGGAGCCAGAGGTCATGGGTTCAAACCCACAGTTCTTTGATAGGGCTGTCCAAAGCATGGTCTTTTTTTTAATGTACATTAGTGCTGCCAGCAAAACACCCTCAGGGTACTGTAACCATAAAGTGCCTCAGAAGGCGCCCTATATGGCGCCTTATAGGGCATCCTATAAAGCGCCTTCTGAGGCACCTTATGGTTACAGTCTGTATAAGGTGTCCTATGGAGCGCCTTATAGGGTGCCCTATAGGGGACATTATAGAATGCTGTGGCGGACAGTGCACTTTATAATGCACCCTATGGGGTGCCTTATAGGGTGCCTTATGCGGCACCTTAGGTTGCGGCACGTGAGGGTGTGTTTGCTGGCAGCAATAAATAAAATACCTCAGGAAACAATACTTACATGTCACAGCTGATGCCTCAGCGAGCTTTATGCATTAGGCACACTGGGGGATCAAACTCATGACCCCCTGTATCATCAGTCAGTGTATTAACCATTGTGCTACACTTCTGTTTCTATGTTTGGTTGTTTGTCCGCCTACTTAAGATTACCGCGCGGTAACGCGCTTAGCGGCGCTTCGCACGATCATGTGCGCAGCAGCGTGCGTTATCACGCGATACTCCCGTTTTGCTGCTTTAAGACTGAAACACCCACTCCTTTTATGGCAGCCTGCACACTATCGCCAGGCGCACATTAAGACGGTTTAGTAAACATACCCCATAGACTTTGCTCAAACCTGACTTGAACAAACTCGAAGTCTTTCAAATGTGATGCCTGAAACAGATTTTGCGTATCTCTCTTCATGATTGCCATTGAAATGAGAAATTCAGACAAGGTGAGACCACGAATCCTCAGTCGAAGAACAAATCCAAAAATATAGACTGCGCTGGTTTGGCCACATTTTCAAAATGAATATCAGTCGGCTGCCGTACATACTCTTCTGACGAGAGCACCCTGTCCATTGGAGGGTTCAATGAGCAGCACCAAAGAAAACGTGGCTCAAACACATCGAGGAAGACCTAAAGAACCAACAACTGACTATCACTGCCGCCAGAAATGTTGCCACTGATCGCTAAGGGTGGAAGCATATTGTGAGCAGCACACGGAATCCAGCGGCACCTTCAGCAGCATATTGGCTGAGAGGATGGTCTTCTCTCCAAATGCCATCTAGGGATTAAAGAAGAAGTATGCATGTTTTCAAAATGTTAGCAAAACAAATAGAGGAAAGGAGCTAAAAATGCCCAAAAATAGGGAAACAAAGCCAAGCAAACTGAATGTTTGGCCTCTGGACATCCTGAGATCCGTTTATGCCCTAATCAATTCATATTCGTGTTTCCTTTTGCAGACTTTATTTTGCAGTTGGTCTGAAAAACTATGGTTGCGCAGCTACTAAAATAATTCACATATAATAAACTAATGAACATAAAAAAGCTGGTTTTGAACAAGACCAATTGCGTTAATTGGAGGCTTTTCACTGGAAATCTGAGTTGCTACTGCTGCCGCTGTGTTTTGAAATACAATCAGTTTTACTAATTTTATCTGATTTCTTAATGAAGCCTGCCCAAAGCAATTGCTCTGTGTGTTTCTTATAAAATAGAGTGTGTCATAACTGCTGACATTAATTTTGATTATCCTTGTTAAAATAAATTGTTTTACTTAAGCAGGTTTCAGAAAACACAACATAATTTTATTAAGCCTTTTCAGCGTATATTTTGTTTTCAAGATAAGAACTATGTATAGGCTGGGTCTGCTGGATAGTGAGTTTGGCTGCCATCTCTGGGGGACACAAAAAAGGAATTTGCTTTTTGCTTAGCATGTGGGAAGAAATGGATGAGGGCGAGACGTAATACCCAAGGACCTCATTGGTTGACTTTTAGTAAAAATGTCTTTACTTGTCTCCATATCAAAGTCCACTCCATAATCCTTTTTTAAATAGAACTTTGTCTTTATTTTGATGAAATCCTCAATTAAATGTACACAAATAAAGATGTGAATCTTTTGTGAAAGTCTTGCAGTAATTTAGAAGGTAATTTCTTAAACTCCTGCATAGTTAACGTATATGGCTATGCACATATTTGGGGCCTATTTTATAAAATGAAGCAAAGAAGAAGATAGACGAATGAATTGAGGAATGGGAGGGGGAGGAGGAGGGGTGGAAAGGAGAGGAGGGACAGGACGAGGAATGATGAATAAGAGAGAGGAGGAGAGGGGAAGAAAGAGAAAAAAAAGAAAATCTGCTGGTATAGTGTTGACCTATCAGATGGACACAACAACGATGTTACAACTTGTGGTGCCAACGTTTTTTGTCATTGTTTCCAACTTGTTGTCATTGCTATGGGGGACATTCTGACCCATGTTTAGCGAGGATATACATCCGGGGCACATGTATATGCCCCGCTATCCAGACCCTATTCTGGTGAATGAGCTCCCCACCCATACTGCAGAGATGTGCAGGGAGCTCTGTACCCGGGCAGGAGGGGGAGGGCCAAGGGAGGAGTGAGAGCGGGCCGGAGGCATGCCCTGACCCTGGATGTATGGGGCCTATTTCAGTGATGGCCCTGTACGTCCTGGTCTGGGAAGATGGATGGGGGACATATTCCACTATAGATGTGGAATAAGTCCTATATATGTGGGAGGACAGTGTGGTGGGGCAGGCAATGGTATGATGAGTGGGGCAGGGCTGACCCCTGCCGTGACTGGCCCGATCAGGGTTCAGACTGCAGGGAAAGAAGCACCCAGGGAACGTGTGGCTGATCAGGGCTCCGGCATGGAGCCAGGCTGAGCTAGCCAGGCAGAGCTCTTGATGTCTGAAGTGCCTGAATCAGGGCACATTCTGGACATTCAGGCCCTATGCCGCAATTCTGCTTCTGCGGGGCCATCTCAGAAGCTAAGCAGGGTTGGGCCTGGCTCATACTTGGATAGGAGATCACCTTGGATTGCCAAGTGATGTAGGCTTACTGTGCAGAAGAAAGGCCTGGCAATACTATAGTCTCCCCGCAATCCACTGATGGTACATTACCTATATTGCATAGCATGCTGTCTTCACTTGTAAATCAGCATATACTGCATAGTGTGTAGAATCCCTACCCACATCATTGCTTGTAAATTAACATATGCTGCTTTGCCCCATCACACCTCTTCCATGGCCCCCCATCTCATTGTCCTTCTCTTCCTCATACTCCCCAACTGCCTCCCCCCCTACCAGCACCCTCACTTCTCTCCCCCTACTCTCCCGCTACCTTCCTCGCGTCTCCCTCCATTCTGTCTACTAACCTAGCATCTGCTCTTGAACTTCATTACACCCTCCCCCTCATTCAAACTGCCTCCTCTCTTTAAGGCAATCCCACCCTCGCTTCCGTCGTATGACCTCTGCCTTACCCCACTCTCTACTTCTCATTCTCTCATCAGGTAATATCAACCCCAACCCTGCCCCCCTCCCATTTTTTATCTCACTCTAAGAAGAGTTCCTCACATACCTTATCTAATCTCATCCATATCCCTCTCCTTTCCCCTTCTACCCACCCTCACTCATACCCCAATCACTCATCCAAAGATATCAACCCCAACCCTATCCCCATTAGAGCTCTGTCTCTCTCCAAAAAAATCCTCATGTAACCTATCTAATCTCATCAATATCCCCCTTCATTCCCCTTCCACGTCCCCTCCCTCATGCCCCTCATGGAGGGCACACTCATCCAGAAAAACCCACCCGTACCCTAGCCCCTCTAAATCCCCATACTACTCTGGAAAAAGATCCTCACATATCAGCCCCCCTAGACCGCCTTCTTACTCTGGAAAGAAATCCTTACGCAACTTGGCCAACCTTATCCATATCCCTCTCCTTTCCCCATCCACTCTCCCGTTCTCATGTGCCCTATGGAACACATGCTCAGTCACCAACAAACTTCCTTTTACACATGATCTCTTCATCTCTAATGCACTACACCTTCTTGCCCTAACTGAAACCTGGCTCCTCCCAGCTGACACCACATCCATCGCTGCTCTCTGCCACGGAGGATACCAGTTCTCCAATGCACCTCGCTCCACCAGCTGCAGTGGTGGAGTTGGGCTTCTACTTTTCCCCTCCTGCCAATTCCAACCCCTCCTGCTACCCCAATCACATTCCTCCCTCTCTTTTGAAGTCCACCCCATTCGCCTCTCTACACCTCTTCCCCTCCTAGTAGCTGTTATCTATCGCCCACCCAATAAATCCACATTGACCTTCCTTACTGACTTTGACTCCTGGCTTTCCGCCTTTCTGGATCCCTCTTACCCACTCTTATTCTTGGCGATTTTAACATTCACGTCGATAATCCATCTGATCCCCATGCCTTAAAGTTCCTCACCCTCACCTCCTCGTTCGACCTCCAACTCTGCTCCACTGCCCCCACCCACCTGCATGGCCACTGCCTTGACCTGATACTCTTCTCTAATTCCTCTCCCTCAAACTTCCGCAACTCAATCCTTCCCTCATCTGACCACCACCTTCTAACCTTTAATCTTCAGCTTCAACCGTCTCTACCTCGTCCTGTCTCCTTCAACCTATTTAGAAACCTTCATAATATTGATCCCCTGACCCTCCACCATTTCTCCTTCTCTTTCCTACATTATGTCCTCCAAGTCCGTCAACAAGGCAGTATCCTCTTATAATGCTGCACTATCCTCGGCTCTCAACACTCTTGCCCCACCCACCCCACGTCCCATCTGACATTCTGTTCCCCAGCCCTGACTTTCTTCCACAACCCACTTCTTACGCATCTATGCCCACTCTGCTGAACGTACCTGGACCGAATCCCGCTCTCCTGAAGACCTTCTACACTTCAAATTCATGCTTGGCTCCTTCCAATCAGCTATAGCACTACATCCATCTGACTAACTCCCTTGCTTCTGATCCTCGCCGCCTCTTTAATACCCTCAATTCTCTCCTTAAGGTGCCTCCACCCACGGTTCCACCCTCCCTCTCTGCCCAAAACCTAGATGGCTACTTCCATGACAAAGCCCACAAAATTACCCTCCAATTCCCCACTTCCTCATCTACCTCTCCCCCTCCCCAACTCTCCCCCCTCATCAATACCTCCTCTTCTACCCTCTCCTCCTTCCCTAATATCTCCGAAAACAAAACCACACTCCTTCTTTCCTCCTCCAAACCCACCACCTCTTCCTCTGACCCCATCCCCACCCAACTCCTACACCCCATCTCCTCTTCTGTTGTCCCCTCCATCTCTCATATTCTCAACCTTTCACTCTCCACTGCTACTGTCCCCGCCGACTTCAAACATGCTGTTGTCACACCTCTCCTCAAGAAACCCTCACTCGATCCCACCAGTCCCTCTAACTATCAACCCATCTCCCTCCTTCCCTTCATATCAAAACTACCAGAACGAGCTTTCCACTGCCGCTGCCTTGACTTCCTCACCTCCTAGGCCCTCCTGGACCCACTACAATCTGGCTTACGTCCCCTACACTCCAGTGAAACGGCTCTTACAAAAGTCTCCAATGACTTGTTCCTGGCTAAATTTAAGGGCCTCTACTCTATCCTCATCCTTCTCGACCTCTCCGCTGCCTTTGACACTGTTGACCACAATCTTCTCCTCACCACCATCTCCTCGCTTGGTTTCAAGGGATCTGTACTATCCTGGTTCTCCTCCTACCTCTTTCATCGCTCCTTTAGCGTATGCTCTGGCGACTCCTCCTCCTCCCCCACCCCGCTCCATGTTGGTGTACCCCAGGGATCCGCCTTGGGCCCCCTCCTTTTCTCCCTCTATACCCAGTCCCTTGGCGCACTTATCTCCTCCCATGGCTTTCAGTACCATCTCTATGCCAATGACTCCCAAATCTACCTGTCTACACCTAATATCTCTCCAGCAATCCAGACCAAGATCTCTGCCTGCCTATCTGACATCGCTACCTGGATGTCTCACCACCGCTTGAAACTAAACATGGCCAAGACCGAACTCCTGGTCTTTCCCCCCAACTCCTCCCCTCCTCTTCCTCCTTTCTCAGTCTCCTTCCTGTTCCCTTGGCCTGCAATTTAGGGGTTATCTTTGACACCACTCTCTCCTTCTCCACACATATCCAGCTTGTAGCTAAGACCTGCCGCTTCTTTCTCTACAACATTAGCAAAATCCCCCCCCTTCCTTTCCGATCACACTACCAAAACACTTATCCACTCCCTAATCTCCTCTCGCCTCGACTACTGCAACTTACTCCTTGCTGGCCTCCCCACGAGCCATCTCCTTCCCCTTCAATCTATACAAAACCATGCTGCTCAACTTATCTTCTGCCAGTTTCGCCATGCCCACATTACTCCCCTTCTCAAGTCGCTTCACTGGCTCCCTATCCAATTCCGCATCTAATTCAAACTTTCCTATTGCCCTATAAGTGCATTCACTCTGCGGCCCCTCCATACCTCTCATCTCTTATCTCTCCATACAACACTAGGAGTAGCCTAGTGGTTGGGGCAAGGTACTTCAGGCCGGAAGGTCGGGGGTTCAAATCCCACTAGAGGACAGCAACCTTGGGCCAGAAGGACTGGGGTTTCTAGTCCCACAGATGCTCCTTGTGGTCTTGGGCAAGCCACTTAACCCTCCATAGCCCATGTTCCCTGTAAGTATTAGTGTATGTGTCTCATATCCCCACGTGTTAAATGTATCCCCCAATTGTGTTGTGACCGCTTTGATTGAAGGATAAGGCGGTATACAAAACTGTCTAAATAAAAAAAATCCCCTCTTGGCAGCTTCACTCCACTAACAAATTACTTCTTTCTAGGCCTTTCATTTGCACCGCTAACTCCCGACTTCGCTCCTTTCACCTTGCTGCTCCTTACGCGTGGAACAGCCTACCTCTTCCCATATGCCAGGCACCCTCTCTGGCTCTCTTCAAATCCAGTTTGAAGACCCACCTATTCACAATCGCTTTCAGATCCTGACTTCCATCCCTTATCTTAGCCTGACTCCCGTCAATTTTCATGACTCAGTTGTAATACCACATTGTGCTTTGCACTGTATTGACTACTGCTCTCTATTGACTACTGCTCTGTATTGTCTCGTTTTTGACTAATGCTCTGTATTGTCTCAACTAGATTGTAAGCTCCGATGAGCATGACTCTGACGAGCAGGGACTGTCTCTTGTATATTTATCTGTACAGTGCTGCTTGCGTGGCGCTATATAAGTGCTCAATAGTAATCTACTTCTGGTTGCAACTTGCCAAGAAAAAACAGGAGATATTAACAACAAGGACAGTATCCATAGGGGTACTTGGAGTTGATAATGAACAACAGACTACTCTCTGCAAATCCCTGGACTATTTTCTCATGACTGGGTCATCCTCCTCCTTGCTGCAAGTTGCAGGCCGGGTACCCTAGACTCCTCACATTTTCTTTGAAGAAACAAAATATACTCCAAATAGAGTCTTTCTGGTGCTTGGAATATGTGCCTGCGTCTAAGCCATCCTAACATTTTGGAGGTAATTTTATAAGGGAGCCGCATAAAGATATGCACCATTTATGTGCTAAGTTTCAATTTTCAAGGACTTATGCTCTTGAATGAACACTTGCATTAATACTTTAGCCATTCTCTAATCTGTAAGCATGCACATAAGTCTGATTGTGCGTACCTTCAGTGTGGATATACACATGGACAGAGTTTGGGTGGACTGCAAGTGTACTGTGGGGTATGTTTACTAAACCGTCTTAGGGTCATGTTTACTAAACTGCGTTAACATAGCAGCGGCTACGTTAAGGCACCTTAAGGCGCCCTAATGGTACATTCTGTACCGTTAAGGCGCCTTAACAGCCCTTTAACGTGCCTTAAAGTTCCCGGCCGCGTTAAGTGCAGAAAAGGGTGGAGAGAGGGCGGGGAGGAGTCAATGGGCAGGGATTGGGCGGGGAGAAGCCCCTTTCACATTAACGTGGAGGAATTAAGGGTTGAATCCTAACACAACTGAAAACCAGGCGTTAGCACACAATTGCAGGAGAGAGAAACCATTTCAGTCAGCAATGTACAGCAAAGCCAGGGAAACCTACAGAAAGTGATAAGTGTGATACATGTGCACAGAACAAAAGGGCAATAAAAACGGAAAATGACCAGAACAAAATGTAAAACAAACATAACCAAGCTGGCCAACAGTGATATGAATGGGAAACATAAAAAAAACACTACCGAGAAAGCTCCAAAAAAAGGATATTAATTTTGGAAGGGTCTATGCTCTGTCCCCATACAAGGTGAATGATCCCACAGTGAAATAGCGCTGATCACGGTTTCCCCTTGTTATTGGACAGGTTTTCTATGGCATGCACATGTTCCGCAACAGCAGGGTGGGCATGTTGGAATGGGCAACTGGGCAGATGCTGGAAAGGGGGATACAGAGGGCTGCAGGTGGCATATGCTGTGGTGCAGCTGGGCCACAGTGTAGCCCAGGGTGATGCCTAGATGGCTCATAGGAATGCTGAAACAGTAGAGAAGCCAGACAGCAACTGATGAGGGCCCAACATGGGCATGAGTGTGTTTCCCACAGTGTCACAGGGGATAGTACCCAGCAGGTACCCCCAAGGGCACAGAACATTGGCAGGCGGTGCTGGGGGGAAGCGTGCACATCTATGCAGTCACCCCTACCCCAGAATCCGCACCATAAGCAGCCGCCTACCGGCACACTGGATGGCCTGTGACTGCGCACCACCAGCACCACCAGCAGAAGGGCATGTCAGCATGGTGGCAGAGGGGTACTGGAGGTGGAGGGGGCAGTGGCAGCTGCCCACAGCAGACCATGGCCTAGCCCTGTGTAGGTGGGTGCCATGCATTGCAACAGACAGGCCCTGTCTGACGAACAGTCATGACATCCCCAGGGACTGCCATAGCTCTGTGGCAACATGGTGGTGCAGTACACACAGCCAGTGTGTTCAGGAGCAGAAGGTCACAGGTTCAAGTCCCAGCTGTGGTTCCTGCTAACCCAGCCCCATATTTTACCCACTACTAAAACGTGGTAATAAAGACAGAACCTTTATTGCAGATAACATAAACATGCCTTAAGCGCCTATATTTTACCCTACAGAGCACAGACACCATAAACATGCGCAATACCTAGAGCAAAGTTTCCCAACTGCAGTCCTGGAGGGCCAAACACAATTCAGGTTTCATGCTGTCTCTAATACCGATGTCTGTGCTGCATTTCTATGCACTGCCCCCATGGTATGCAGATGTATCTCATGCATATTCATTAGGGACAGCATGAAAACCCGAACAGTGTTTGGCCCACCAGGAATGGAGTTGTGAACCTCTGCCCTAGAGCAGCGGTCAACAGGGGCAGACACACCTGCACCCACAGGCTCCAGTATCCAAAGCCTCCTGGAGAGGCAGGATGTTGGGCCCTGCATGCATCTCCCAATACTAGCACTTACATACCCTAGCAATGCCACCCTAAACCTGGGAATATGGTACACATATATCAAGAGGTTGCTATGATTACTGGCAGATAGCAATTCCTAAGTTAAGCACAATCTGCTCATTGAGCTATAGCATACCAACCTCTCTGATGTCTGTGGAGTGTGTTTCAGGTCTGATGTCTGACAGTGTTCACCACCTTGGGGATTGACCCCAACAGTATTGCGTACCATAGCCATGCCTGCACTGTGCCCAGGACTAGTGCGGTGGCCAGAGCTGCCAAGAGCCTCTATAGTTGCACAATGCTGGCATAGGTGTGGGAGTGTGTGTCTGTCTATCCAGTGTGTGGTGTCTGCCAACACCTTCCTCAGCCCACACTGCTTGCACTGTTGCCAGTGTAAGCCTGCCAATGTGCATAATGAGGAGCAAGGTACTGTGGGTATAGCCTGCACAGGGAATAGGGCAATGGCTCGGACATTGTAGTGCCCGGCTACAACCTGCATGGACAGGGTGGCCACAGCATGTCCTGCTGGGGGGTCACTCTCACCCTGACTGAGCAGCGACCACGGCATGGCCAGGTTCCCCCATAGTGCTATATAGTATTTCTCTCAAGTGATATTTATGGGTTCTTTTTTTCTGGGGTCCAATCACTGACTTAGCTGCTTGGTGTGTGCGCTCACATCCCCTCCAGGAACATGCACTATGGACTAGCTAGTAGTTAGTATGCGTATGGCTGGAACACCTTACAGGGTGCAGTGGCTGGAGGCTTGCTGCTGGAGAATGTCAGATAGTGGTGGGGGGCAGCTGAGCATCTCCAGGCCTACTGTCTGTCTGCCATTGCCTTATGGATGCGTACAGATCTGTATTGCCTGCCCTGTAGGGTAACTGTTCCCCAGCAAGACTGGGGTCGATGGTCTCCTCTACTGCCACCATTGCAGGGATGTAGTCTGTGGATCTGTTGGTGGGGGATCCTGTTCCCCACCCTGACCCACAGGGGGGGTGGGTTGGGTGGTACTCACATAATCCGCTTTAGAGTCTGCATACTACCCTTCATGTATTCTGTGACCATGGCACCCACACAGAATATGCACTATTCTGGGTGCTTCATAGTCCATAAAGGCGAGACATGACTGGGGAATACGGATGGACACAGATGTATCCTAGATGTGTCTGCAAGAACTACCTATCACACACTAATACTATGAGAAACTGCAGCACAGCCTATTTCAACCATGCCATGTGCTGTGGACCTGGTGCTGGGCCCCCCACTTCAACCTCAGGGTGAGTACAGGAACGGCATGCTGTCACGGTCTGTAGCTACTCTGTGCCAGTAACACACACAGTCAGCTCCCCCTACCAGGCCGGGGTGCTATAGTGGCGCATACCCCATCTTGTGATCAGACATAGGCTGCTGATCTGCATGTGCAGTGCATCATGGGTATGGGTGGGTCTACTCTATCCTGATAACCACAGCAGACAGCTTGTGTCGTCACCTACAGTGTTTCTGTAGCCAGCCAGCAACACATTAGGTATTATAAAGCTGTAGCCCACTGGTTACATTGATGACTGTAGAAGCAAAGGTCATGGCTTCAATTCCTTGTTGTTCCCTTTTGTCCAGGGCAGATATTTTGCTTGCTTGTGACAGTCATATCTTTGCAGATCTGTGCTGCCAGCCACACAGTACCCTCTCCACAGTTATAAACACTCCTTAAAATACGTTACAAGGCTCCTAATTAGGCACAGTACAAGGCACTTTATAACGCACGTTATAAGGTGCTTTATAAGGCATGTAAGGCACGTGCCTTCTACGGTGCCTTCTAACGTGCCTTTTAACGTGCCTTCTAATGCACCTTATCTGACACACAGCTTTACTGCTGCCCCGCCCACTCCTTTATATGGGTATCTCTATCTTTACCGTGGAATGACATTACCGCAGTTTAGTAAACATGCCCCTTAATGTTACCGGCGTTAGTTGCAGTCTTACTGTGACGAATGCCATATAAGGTAGTGGGCGTTCCGGTCTTAAGGTAGCATTTCGGGTTATCGCGCAATAGAGGGAGCCGTGGCACGTTAATGCGCGTTAGCCTTAATTAGGCGCGCTGACCTGAAAACCCAGCAATAGACATGTAGCACACTGGTTAATACAATGACTGATGAAACAGGGGTTATGAGTTCAATCCCCCAGTGGGCTTAATGAGTAAGGCTGTCTGAGGCATTTTCTTTTTTAATTTAAATCAGTGCTGCCAGCAAACACACACTCACAGTGCCGTAAACTAATCTGCCACATAAGGCGCCCTATAAGGCACTCCAGAGGGCACATTATAAAGTGCACTGTCTGCCAAGGCACCTTATAATGTTCCCTATAGGGCACCTTATGGGGCGCTTTATAGGGCGCCTTATGAGGCACCTTAAGGTTACAGCACTGTGAGGGTGTTTTTGCTGGCAGCAATAATATAAATTAAAAAAGGAAATGACTCAGACAGTCCTATCAAACAACCCCACTGTGGGATCAAACCCATAACTTCTGCCTCCACAGTCAGTGAAGTAACCAGTGGGCTACATCTCTATAGCTACTAACAAGCCCCTGGCTGGCTACAGAAGGACTGCAGGTCACCAGACAAACTGTCTGCTGTGGTTACAGGATAGGGTTAACCCACCTGTACCCATGATGCACTGAACATGCAGATCAGCAGTCTACAGATGATCACAAGATGGGGTATGCACCCCCACAGCACCTCAGCCTGGTAGGGGGAACTGACCATGTGTGGTACTGGCACAGAGCAGCTACAGATCGACACATTGTGGGGGTACTGTGCTCACCCTGAGGGCGAGGTGGGGTGCCCAGCAACAGCTCCGCAGCACCTGACTTAACTGAAATAGGCTGTGCTATAGGTTGCCATCAGTGCCAGTGTGTGATAGGTAGTCTTTGCAGACACATCTAGGATACACCTGTGTCCACCCCTATTTCCTAGTCATGTCTAGCTCTTGTGGACTATGATGCACCCAGAATAGTGCATATTCTGTGTGGGTGCCATGGTCACATGATTTAAGTGAAGGGGTGTGTTTGGACCCATAGACAGATTATGTAGCACTGCCTGACCCACCCTCTGGGGCTCAGGGTGGGGAGACAGGATCTCCCACCAACATATCTGCATTCTACATCCCTGCAATGATGGCAGTAGATGTTTTGGTGGCTCTTCTCTGTACCTTTTCTAATAATGCTACCTTTATAAAAGTTTTTTCACTTATGTAAAGGCACATTTTGGAAAGGCCATATAGGTGCAATCTAGGCCACCCAAGTCAAAACTTTTAAAATTCCACGAGAAAGGCAACAGTGACAGGTATAATGGTGGGCGTATAGCCCAATGCACTTAACTTTCTAAAATAGAAGTCTAAGGGGCACGTTTACTAAAAACCGCTAACTTGCGCGCCGCAAAATAGCGCACTAAAAGCGGTACTTAAGAGCGCTTAAATGCCCCGCAATCGTGCGTGTCACCCCCGCACAGGTGCGCGGCACAATAACGGGCTCCGCACAAGTACGGGCCCGCAAATGTCCGATAGAGGCGTGGAACGGCTAACGGAGGGCGGAGGAAGGTTCCTGAGGGGCGGAGAGACGGGTTTAATGTGCGGGGAAGGGGAGGGGAGAGGCTCCCCGCACATTATCGGGACCGAATCCCAAAGCAAAACTACTGCGAGTGAAACACTCGCGGTAGAGGGCATTTAAAGGGAAGAGAAACCATTTCCGTCAGCAATGTATAGCAAAATCGGGGAAACCTGCACAACGTGAGCAGTGTGATACATGTGCACAGCACAAAAGTGAAAATAAAAATAGAAAGTGACCACAACAAAAATATCACAAATAGTAATGCAGCTGGGGAACAGTTATAGTAATGGGCAAATATAGAAAACACACCCAGGAAAGCTCCATAAAGAAGAAATGAATATTGGAAGGGTCTACGGAGCGGAGACTCATCCAAAACAAATGTCCTTTTTGGAGCTTTCCTGGGAGTGTTTGCTATGGTTTCCCATTAATATCACTTTTGCCCAGCGTGGTGATATATTGTCCCCCAGTGTCTGTGGTCATTTCCGGGGTTTATGTGCACGTTTGTCACCAGACAGAGTGCATGTGCCCACAGTAAAAATGCGTAGAGCAGGGTTTGTGACTCCATCCTGCCAGGTATACTACCTCCAGGGGCTGCATTGTCTCTGTGGCCATAGTGTGGTGCAGCGGACAGAGCCTGTACCTCTAGGGTCAGAGGTTCAAATCCCAGCTGGGGCACATGCCAGCCCAGCCCCTATATTTTACCCACCACTAAACAAAGATAGCGCAGACACCCCTGTATTGCAGGGAACATAAGCATGGGGAAAACACCCATATTTTACACAACACTGCAAAAACACAACAACAATGGGCATTACCTACAGCCAAATCCCCCAAATGCAGTCCCGTACTGCCACATTGCAATCTGGTCATCTGCTGTTTCTGAGAGAAGCTCATGCCAGCATGTTGGCGGACGAGTACATGTGGTGCAGGGGGCAGTGGCTGCTAGCCACAGAAGACAGAGGCCTAGCCATGTGCAGGCTGGCACAGTCCACTGCAACAGACAGGCCCTGCCGGATCCACAGTCATGGACATTCCAGGGAAATCAGCCAATCTGTGGCTACACGGTGGTGCAGTGCACACAGACAGTGCATGCAAGAACAGAAGGTCACAGGTTCAAAGCCCAGCTGGGGCTTCCACCAATCCTAGCCACATATTTTTCCCACACCTACACAGTGATAGTAAGGACACACCTTTCGTGTCGAGGACATATGCAATGGTAATACGTCTATCTTTTACCCCACTGAGCACAGACACCATGAACAGGGGCAGTACCTAGAGCAGACTCTCCCAAATGCATTCCTGGTGTGCCACACACCAGTCAGGTTCCATGCTGCCACTCATACAAATGCCTGTGCTGTATATCTATGCACCACCCCCATGGCATGTAGATGTAGCTCATGCATATTCATGAGGGACAGCAGGAAAACACGAACAGTGTGATGCAGACCTGGACTGGGGTTGGGAATCTCTTCTGTAAAGCAGCAGCCAACAGGGGCAGACACACCCACACCCACACCCACAGGCCCCATTGGCCAATGTCTCCTGGAGAGGCAGAACAGTGGACCCTGCGTGCATCTCCCAATACTAGCACCTGCATACCTTAGCAATGTCACCCTACACCTGAGGTATACGGTACACAGCTCTGAGACGTTTGCTAGGAGTACTGGCAGATAGATATCCATACGTTACGCACATACTGCTAGTTGACCCCATCAGAACAATCTGTTAGGTGTTTGCGGGGCGTGCTCCAGGACTGGCCTCTGACGGTGTTTACCACCCTGGGGAGTGACCCCCAGCAGTACTGCGTACCATATCCATGCCTTGCCGTGCCTAGGACAGGTTTGGTGGCCAAGGCTAATTATCTCCTCAATAGCAGCACCATGCTGGCATAGGTGTGGAAGTGTGTGTCTGTCTATACAGTGGGTGCTGGCTGCAAGCCCCTTCCACAGCCCACACTGCCAGCACTGTTGCCAGTATTGGCCTGCTAATGTGCATAATGAGTAGCAAGGGACCATGAGTATATCTCAGACAGGGTGGGCTGACCAGGATGCAGCTGCACAGGGCATAGGGCACTGGCAGGGACATGGTAGTGCCCGGCCACCACCTACACAGACAGGGGGACCTCTGTATGTGCTGCTGGGGGATCACTCTCACCCTGAGTGTGTAGTGATGGCAGCATGGCTAGGCACACCCATAGTGCTGTATTGTGTTTCTCTCATGTGATATATATGGGTTTCCTATTGGGGCCTTCTCACTGACTTATCTGCTTGTGTGTGCTGCCACCCCAGTTGTGGATGCATGCATTTCCATCAGGACCAACCAGCAGACTGAGCACAGATGGTATGTGTCTTGATGGAGTGCCTTGCAGGGTGCAGTGGCCGATGGCTTGCTGCAGGAGTATATCAGATTGTGGTGGGGGTGCATCTATGAATATCCAGGCCTAATGTCTGTCTGATATTGTGTTATGGATGTGTGTGGAGCTGCTTGGACTGCCCTGTTTTGGGGGGGGGGGGGTCTACTTCCCCAGCAGGACTGGGTTGATGGTTGACTACTGCCATCGGGGGGGGGGGGGGAGAAAGAGGGAGAAAGATAGTATGGGGATCTGTTGGTGGGAAACCCTGTTTTATCCACGGGGGGGGGTTCCACTAACTGTGGCAGACAGCGATCTCCAAGATGTTTATGCAGCACCTACCTATTTCACAGGTTATTGCTGCTTTGGAGCTCTGGCATGGCCACATTCAGCTATGCAAGGTGTTGTGCACTTGGTCCTGGGCGCATCATCACACACTCAGGGTGGGCATAGTAACCGCACAATGTGATGGTGTTTAGCTACTCTTTGCCGTTTGTCCACCCACTCAGGACACTCTACCAGGCCGAGGTGCTGTGTGGGTGCACAAGGACACCTCCCCCTACCAGGCCGGGTAGCTTTAGGGGTGCAGTTCCCATCTTGTGTGCATCTGTGGACAGCTGATTTGCATGTGCAGTGCATCATGGGTACGGGTGGCCTAACCCTATCCTGTTTACACCAGCAGACTGTCTGTGATGTGACGTGCAGGCTATCTGCAGCCAGGCAGGAGCTTGCTTACAACTATAGAGGTGTAGCCCAATGGTTACGCCACTGCCTGTGCAGCCAGAGGTCATGGGTTCATACCCACAGTGGGGTTCTGTGATAGGGTTTTCCAAAGCATTTTTTACATTTACTGTACATATGTTGATGCCTGCAATAACACCCTCAGCGTACTGTACCCATAAGGAGCCTCTGAGGGTGCTTTATTGGGCACCCTATAGGGCACTTTATTGGGCACCCTATAGGGCACTTTATGGTTGGCATCCATATAGGGTGCACTATACATTATCCTGTGTCGCAACATACATGCTGCCCTATAGGGGACATTCTAGGGTGCCTTGGCGGACGGTGCACTGTAACATGTGCCTTATGGTCTGCCTTATGTTAACATGCTATGAGAGTGCGTTTGCTAGTAGTTATCACAAAATAGAATTAAAAAGCCTCCACAACATAAAATATACTGCCTCAGCTAGCCTTTTTCAATGGGCATTGTGAGGGATTGAACCCCTGGTCCCTGCACCATTGGTCAGTGTCTTAACCATTGTGCTGTGGCTG
Organism: Ichthyophis bannanicus; assembly: GCA_033557465.1. Taxonomy (NCBI): domain Eukaryota; kingdom Metazoa; phylum Chordata; class Amphibia; order Gymnophiona; family Ichthyophiidae; genus Ichthyophis; species Ichthyophis bannanicus. The sequence goes on from CM066031.1 coordinate 1,202,113,029, forward strand.
TGTTCCTTTGCTTTAGCATCAGCGCGCCGCCTTGTGGCCATCAGCGTGCCGCATCCTGCTGCCCACAATTAACAGTGCGCCGCATCCTGCTGCCCACAATGAACAGTGCGCCGCCTTATGCCGCCCCACAATGAACAGTGCGCCGCCTTATGCCGCCCCAAAATGAACAGTGCGCCACCTTATGCTGCCCCAAAATGAACAGTGCGCCGCCTTATGCCGCCCCAAAATTATTTTGCCTTCTGACACACATTTCTGCATTCAAGGTGGTGCCTCAGCCAGCCTTTTTGGGCTGCACGCACTGGGGGATTGAACCAGTGGCCCCTGCACCATTGGTTATTGTCTTCACCGTTGTGCTACGGCTCTGTTCCTATATGTGCCCAGCTGCGCCCCACTTAGCCTTCCCACGCGCTAATGTGGGCCCCCGCACATTAACGTGACGCGCACACATACGGTCTTTTTTTTTCCTTTTTCAGCCTGAACCGCCCACTCCTTATATGGCACATGCACACTACCACGGCCCCGCACGTTAGGAATGTTTAGTAAACATGCCCCTAAGTGTAGCAAGTCTAGGTAAGATTAGTTACATCAACCCTATAGCTGATGTAAATGCCTATGCACTGTTCAAGCTCTGCCCCTGTGTACAACCACACCGCAAGTATTCACCATCAGTCTGTAGTGTGCACTTATAAAATAGTAACCCCTAAAGTAAGCATGTAAAAGTCCATCCATGTGTGGAAGTCATGAAAAATATAATGATGTACATGCACTGGTAGTGTGTAACTTTATGTGGCTCCTTAAAAAATTATCTTCTAGATATCCAGCATTATGAGGTTGATTTTATATAGGATGTGAATGGGCATTTATGCGTTCACTTAGTGCGGTCACTGCCCTATAAAGTGCGAACATAAGTCCAATCGTGTGTACCTTCAGTTGGGGTATGCATGGGGACAGAGTTTGGGCAGAGAATAGGTGGAGTCTATATCTATGCACGCAAGTTATGGGATACTATGACATATGCACTTCACTGCACCAATCTAGGAATGGACAGTTATGCTTGCTCTAGGTGCAGGTGTAACCATGGTGCCTAGGTTAAGACCGCTGGCAACAAGTACGGATTGGTAATACTACATCTCAGCCATTCCACCAGAAGCAAGGAGTACCGCAGGGTTCCTCCCTTTCTGCTCTGTTATTTAACATTTATATGCAGCCCATTTGCAACATCTCCCGCTCATTCGGAGTATCATGTCTCATCTATGCTGATGATGTGCTTCTATTCACTCCAATCAACGTACTAAAACCCGACTACACTACATTAATCACCTGCTTCAATTCAATCTCAGACTGGCTGCTCACACAAAATCTCCGAATTAATTTCAAAAAAACAGAAGTCCTGATCGTCACAAGGAACAAAGACTTCTCTCCTCCACCAACTCTAAGAACAAGAGATGCCGATCTACCACTTAAAACCTCAATACGTTACCTGGGCGTCATACTTGACCAGCGTCTCGAATTCAAAGAACATATAAAAAATACTGTAAAAGCCATCTACCATAAGATCAGGACACTCCGACACCTCAAACCTATGCTTGAACCATGCTACTTCCGTACAACTTTCCAGGCATTAGTCACTCCCCACTTCGAATATGCAAATATTGTACTACACGGCCTACCCAAGTGCACTCTGAATCCACTTCAACTAGCTATGAATACAGCGGCCAGAGTCCTATTCGGAGCCTCAAAGAGTCAACATATTACTCCCATCCTATTTGAACTCCACTGGCTTCCAATATCATACAGGATTCTATACAAAGCCCTAGTTTTGACCTTCAAAGCTTTCCATCAAATCTCACCACCCACGTTGTCTGAACTCCTGCATCACACACAGAACACCAGATCTAGACGATCCACAACTGATAACATGCTAACAGTCCCAAAAGACCTCACAAAACTCTCCCAGACAACTACTTCAAGAGCATTCTCATCCTTCGCCCCCAGATGCTGGAACGTGCTGCCACCTAGCATCAGATCACAACGAGACCTTTCTCAATTCAGAAAATCTCTAAAAACACACCTCTTCATACAACACTTCTCACAATATACTGGCTCTCCTACCCCTCTAACACAAACCAATGACCATGGCTAGCCGAATAAGTTCCTGAATTTATTACCTGTTCCAGATCAAAACCTCACGGACCCCCACCTTTAGAACGCAAAACATTTGAGAATCTATTGTAAATAGTTTTTTAATATCTTATTTATTTTAACCCCAGTTATCCATGTTTTCATATCCTGTTATCTGTAAACTTGACATATGTTTCATGTTTAAGTACAAAGTTGTTAAAATGTAAACCGCGCTGATGATAAAAGTGCGGTATATAAAAGCTGTTAATAAATAAATAAATAAATAAAGGTGCATCTGTATGCCTCTAATCTATAAAATAATGTCTGCTTTACATGTGGAGGGCATAATTATAGAATTACCCTTCACATGTAAAGAAAAAATGGCATAGACATGGAGTGGACTATATGTCTAAAATATAAGTAAAAGCACCAATATTTGGTATTTCTACATATTGCCTATGGGGTCATTCTGAACAATGTTTAACAGGTCTGGACTTCCGATCTGGATGTCCAGACCCGTTAAATGCTGGGATGCTGATTCAGGCCACAGTGCTCCCTGCATTATAGGCTAGATGTGTGTGGAGCTCTGCTCATGGGCGAGAGGGGTCGGGCCAAGGGAGGAGCGAGGACAAGCCATAGGTGTGACCCATCACCCGGACAAACAGAGCCTAATCCAACAGTGGCCCTGTACATCTGGGTGATGGAGGATAGCCGGGGAACTTATTCCACCATGGAGGTAGAATAAGTTTCCCCGAAGATTGCAGTAGCCATCAGGGGGACCTGGATCCAAGGTGAGGGGTGCAGGATGTTCCCCGCATCCCAACCCTGGCCACAGCAGACCCGTTCAGGAGTCGGGCTGTAGGTAAAACAGTGCCTGGAGGACAGCTGGGGATCACGATTCATGCATGGATCCACGGTGCCATGGCAACATGATGCCATGGCACTGCGGCTCCATGCAGGAGCCTGGCTGAGTTAGCCAGGTAGTGTGGCAGACATCCGGGAGCCCAGAATTGGGGCACAGCCTTCACGTCCAGGCCGGTTGCACCTGATTCTGATCTCACAGGGATGTCTGTCCCCCATGGGATCAGAATCGGGTGCAATTCCTGGCTGTACCGATTCTGAACACTTGGGTGGGCCAGGCACGTACAACCCAGAATTGGCTTCCACATGTTTAGTTCGGGTGCAGAAAAATTGTGCATCCAAACTATATAGATATATGCTGCTTCTCTGTATAATTGACACAAAGAAGAGCTTATATTAGGTGTTTATACTTTATATGTAGAGATAAATGTCTGCTTATACTGCTATAGTCGGTGGTGCTTATTTAGTTTATTCATTCTCTTGATGTACCACATTTTGATAAAAGGAACAGCAAAGCAGTTTACAAATTAATATCAAAACAAAAAGGAAAAGTGGGTTTTAGTGCCAATACATACATAAATAATCTAAAGAATTTAGAGTGCATATTTCACATCCTTTCCTCAAAGTTCTGATGAATATTGAGCTCCTTTATTTGCAGCATGCTCATCAGGAATGACCATTTCATGAGGAACACTTTAAAAAAAAAGAGCGACATCACTTGGGTTGAATATGTAAGTGCTGGCACTTATTCATGTAAATGATGCACTTTGCAAAGCTGTTAAAGGGGAAGAAGAACCCCCCGGGGAGTGAAAGAAACATTCAAAGGCGTCCTTTTACTAAATGACACTAAGCAGTTAATGTGCGCTTTAGCAAGCTGTATGTAGCTGCAGTGAGCCCTAATGAGGGGGTATACCAGCTACTGATCTCTGAAATGCATGTTAACTGGCACACATATGCTGATGTGGACAGTGGGAGGGTTAAGGTGAAGCATGGGTATTATGAACACATTAGAGCACAAGTGACATTAACGTGACACATGGAGCCTGATTCAGGGAGGGAGATGTCCAGGCCATCCTGGCCGTCCAGACATCTCCAAGGAAGATGGGCCAGTTAGGACCCAATTCTGGACTGTGGGAACAAAACGTTCCTAAGGTGCACAGAATCAGGCCCATGGGTGTCCTTCCAGCAGGTGCTCCCCAACTCCCGTGGCTTAGCCCCACCCCATCCCCACCGACCAACCCACGGCTGGCCTGCCAGGGCCTGGATTGGGTGGCAGGGACCCCTGCACCCAGCCCTGGGCCCAATTACTGAACCGGTGCTGCTTATGCCACCTTTAAGGTGAAATAAGCGGCACATTCCCTTTGACCTGGCAGGACATACAAGACCATGACCTGAATTGGCCCTGTACGTCCTGCTGGGCTGGCCCCACCCTCACTCTGCCCAGATCCTGCCCCCTCCTGCTCCCCTGGCTCTCCCCGTCCTGATGCTCAGGAGGTATGGGGAGAGCTGGAGGGGGAATCAGGGCCTTCAACCCACATCCCAGAATCTAGCCCTTACTGTGGATTCACTTACTAGCACTTCTATGGGTGTCATTAGGTGCACCAATGTTACTTTTCCATGTGTTACGGTACCCATTCGAGCATTATCTTCTGGGAAAATACTGATCATGCTCCTGACAGCTAACATGATGGTTTTGCACTTAACATGAGTTATGAACGCTTGTTTAGTGTGAAATCTTAGGGTGTTTAGTAAAAGGGTCTCATAGAGTACCTATATGACATGCTGAAAGCAGTTAAGAAGAAACAAAGGATGCACCATGGTGAAGGTCACAAAAGCAGTAGGCCAGAAGAGTTGAGGAAGACCAAAGTGCAGAAGAGGAGGACTGCAGAGAACACCCACAAATAGGAACAGAAGCGACAGGGAGCTCAAATGATTTTCAGAAGACTGTGTTAGGGAGGAACAAACTTAACTAAAAGTAGACAAAATGAAGGGACCGGATGGAATACATCCGAGAATAATGAAGGAACTTGCGCATGTTCTAGCGGCTCCGCTGACTGACCTTTTCAATGGCTCTTTGGAGTCGGTAGTGGTGCCAGAGAACTGGAGAGGTGGTTCCTTTACACAAAAGCGGAAGTAAGGATGTGGTTGAAAACTACAGGCCGGTTAATCTAACCTCTGTGGTGAGTAAATTATTGGAAACGCTGCTCAAAGAGAAAATAGTGAGTTTTCTGGAGCCCAATGCTTTACAGGATCGAAGGTGGCATGGATTCATCAAAGGCATGTCTTGTCAGACAAATCTGTTTGATTTCTTTGACTGGGTGACCAGGAGTTGGACCGAGGGAGAGCCCTAGATGTGGTGTAATTGGATTTCACACCGTTCCACATAGGCAACTTATTGACAAACTGAGCACCCTAGGGATGGGCCCTAAAGTTACTGATTGGGTCAGAAATTGGTTAAGTGGGAGGTGACAAAGGGTACAGGTAAATGGAGCTCATTTTGAGGAGAATAAGGTTACCAGTGGTTAGCCGCAGGGATCTGTTCTTGGTCCGATTCTTTTTAACATCTTTCTTAGTAATATTGCGGAAGGGCTGCCAGATAAGGTTTGCCTCTTTGTGGATGATACCAAAATCTGCAATAGAGTAGACACCCAGGAAGGAGTTGATAATATGAAGAGGGATCTAGTTAAGCTTGTAGAATGGTCTAGAATTTGGCAGCGGACATTTAATGCTAAAAAATGCAGGGTCATGCATTTGGGCTGAAAAAATCCAAAGGGGTGGTACAGTTTAGGGGGGAAGTACTTCTGTCCATAATAGAAGGGCGGAACCTGGGTGTGATTGTGTCTGACGATCTTAAAGTAGCTGCAAATTGATAGTTCCTTTCTTCCATGGGCCACAGAGACCAGCTAACATACAGTATAAGCATCCTCCTTCATAAGGGGTTCTAATATTTTTCCCATTTAATATAGTAACATAGTAAACCCATTTAATATAGTAACATAGTAAATGACGACAGATAAAGACCAGTATGGTCCATCTAGTCTGCCCAGTAAGATGGCAAGAGTAGGTGCACCTGCTGCTCCATGCAGGCCACCCCTCCCCATGTCTTTGTTTAAGGGGTGAACCCACCGCTCTGTGTAGGACACCCCTGCATGTTGAGAAATTAGTTAGTTAAGTTTATTTTGATTTTATCCTGTTGCTGTAAAGGGATCCACTGTGTCTGTCCCATGCCATTTTGAATTCTGTCACTGTATTTGCCCCCAACACTTCCATCAATAGGGCATTCCAAGCATCCACCACCCTTTCAGTGAAAAAGTATTTCCTGACATTGCCTTTCAATTTACCCCCTTGCAGCTTCATGTTATGCCCTCTAGGTTTACAGCTTCCCCGTCTTTGGAAGAGGTTTGTTTGTTCATTATTTCTCTTTAAGTATTTAAAGGTCTGAATCATATCTCCCCTATCCCTCCTATCCTCCAGAATGTACATATTTAGGTCTTCAAGTTTCATAAGGCTTCTGAGGCAGGCTCCAAATCATTTTGGTCGCCTTCCTCTGAACAGTTTCCAGTCTTTTTATATCCCTTGGAAGATATGGTCTCCAAAACTGAACACAGTATTCAAAGTGAGGCCTCACCAGTGACTTATATAGTGGTATTAGTACCTCTTCCTTTCTGCTGGTAATTCCTCTTTGTATGCAACTCAACATCCTCCTGGCTTTTGCCACTGCCTTGTCGCACTGTTTTGCCACCTTGAGATCCACAGAAATAATCACACCAAGGTCCTTCTCCTGGTCTGTGCACACCAACCTCTCGCCCCCTATCGCGTACATTTACCCTGGATTTCTGCTTCCCAAGTGCATGACACAACAATTCTTTGCATTAAATCTTAACTGACAAGCATTAGACCATTCTTCCAGCTTTTGCAGATCTTTCCTCATGTTATCCACTCCCTCAGGGGAGTCCACTCTGTTGCAAATTTTCATGTCATCTGCAAAAAGATAGACTTTTCCATGCAGTCCTTCAGCAAAATCACTCACAAATACATTGAACAGTGCCGGGCACAAGACCGAACCCTGGGGCACCCCGCTAATCACCCTCCTTTCATCTGTGAGCTCCATTTACCATCACCTTCTGTCGTCTGTCAGTCAACCAATTTCTGATCCAGTTCACCACCTTTTGACCCTTCCCCAAACTACTGAGTTTATTGATAAGCCTCCTGTGAGAAACAGTATCAAAGGCTTTGCTGAAATCCAGGCAGATGACATCCATCGCATGCCCCTGATCTAGTTCTCTGGTCACCCAGTCAAAGATCTCAATCAGATTTGTTTGGCAAGATCGTCCTTTGGTAAAACCATGTTGCCTCAGATCATGCAACCTGTTGGTTTTGAGAAAGTCCACTATTCGCTCTTTCAGAAGCGCCTCAATTACTTTTCCCGCTACCGAGGTAAGGCTCACGGGCCTGTAGTTTGTCACTTCTTCCCTGCACCACTTTTGTGAAGAAGTACATCCGCCCTTCTCCATTCCTGAGGAACTATTCCTGTTTCCAAGGATCTGTTGAAAACATCCTTTAATGGCCCTGCAAGAACCTCTCTGATCTCTCTCAGTATCCTGGGATGTATCCCATCCGGTCCCATGGCCTTGTCCACTTTCAGTTTTGCAAGTTGTTCTAAAACATCATCTTCTGTGAATGGTGTGGTATTTACTTCATTCCCATTTTTATATTTGGGAGTCACAGATGATCCTTCTCCAGGATTTTATTTACTAAAGACAGAGCAGAAGTATTTATTTAGCAATTTTGCTTTTTCAGTGTCACTTTCCACAAATCCATTCCCAGCACTTCTGAGTCCTGCAATTCCATCTCTGATTTTCCTCCTCTCCCGAATATACCTGAAGAAAGTTTTGTAGCCACACTTCACATCTTTAGCCATCTTTTCCTCTGCCTTTGATTTTGCTTTCCTTATTTCTCTTTTTGTCTCTTTTAGTTTGATCCTGTATTCCTTGATGTGTTCCTCTGTTTGCAAGCTTTTGAATTTTGTGAAAGTTGTGTTTTTTGCCTTTATTTGAGCAGCCACTTCTTTGGCGAACCAAATAGGTTTCCTTCTCCTCTTGTTTTTATTTACTTTCCTTACATATTTACCTGTTGCCCTTTTTATTGTCACCTTTAGTTTGGCCCATTACAATTCCACTTCCCTTATCCCCTCCCACCCTGCCAACTCCTCCTTCAGGCACTTGGCCATTTTACTGAAGTCAGTGTTTTTGAAGTTTAGGACTTTGAGCTTGGACTGCACCTTGGCTTTTATCTCAAACCACACCGTGTGATGGTCGCTGCTGCTCACAGAAGCACCCACCCAGACATTCGACACGCTATCACCGTTGGTGAGCACTAAATCCAGCATTGAGCTTTCCCTGATTGGTTCCATCACCATTTGTTTAAGTGACGCATCTTGGAAAGCATCCACAATTGTTTTGCTTCTTGCCAGATTCGCAGGAGTACTCCAGTCCACATCGGGTAGATTAAAGTCACCCAATATGATCACTTCCCCCTTTGTGGCTATCTTGGCAATATCGATAATCAATTCATTATCTATTTCTTCGATTTGAGTCGGAGGTCTGTAGACTACAGCAGTATGGATGACAGTGCCATCTCCACTTTCCAAAATAATCCAGTGCGCTTCTTCTTTTCCCCATGCCCCCTGCATTGCAGTAGCTCTAATATTGCTTTTTACATACAAGGTTACTCCTCCTCCTTTTCCTCTATCTCTATCTCATGCAAGACTTCCACTATCACCAAAACCTCTTCTGTGAATCCCTGTCACTGATGAAAACTCTATAACACTGCCTATAATATATCCACTACCAGGATGAGAAGACTCAAGATAGTCTTCAAGGAATTAAGTTCCTCCATGGCATCCTTAAAGGGCTTTAGAACTTCCATTGTCTGCATGATAATTTTTCTTTTTTTTTTAAATTCTTTATTTTCGTTTTATAACAACAAAGGAAAGGAAGACATACAGCTAAAAGACAGATACATAACATGTTATACATACATCAAAGTAAACCCCTGCCACCCCCCTCCCCCCTGCTTCTTCTCTAGAAAACTAATCATTCCCGAAGCGGGCGTGTACTTACATTATTGTGTTACAAAACCTAACGGTGATCAGAAACATGATGAGTGCACATTATACAGGCATGTTGGAGCAATGAGCAGATTGTACATAATCATTAAGCATCTGCCATTTAGACAAGCGAGAGTGAGGTTGGGCATGGGGAATAGCTCTCCGAGGTATCTGCTCATATTTACTATATAAGCAGACGAGGTTCCACCATTCATTGACAGTAAGTCGAGAGCTATCCTTCCAATTCCTCGTGATTAAGCATATGGCTACACCCAGCATGAAATCAAGGAGAAAGCGACCCTTCTTAGGAAGAGAGGGGACCCCCGCCACAGAGCGGAGCCCCACGATCTTCCAAGAGAGAGGTTCATGAAGGTGTAAGATAAATTGAATACAACCCCAGACCCGCCCCCAATAAACCTGTAGTTGAGGACATTCATAAATAACATGAGCGAAGGTTCCCACAGCAGTATGGCAAGACCAACACAGGTCCCTAGCAGTTGTGTTCCATTTGGCTATTTTTTCTGGGGTATAAAAGCATCTGTGTGCAAACAAGAAGAGAGATTGGGTAACAGAGGCAGACCGGGAACCCCGCACTACTATGTTCCAGAAAACGCTCCATGCTCAGGGGTTAAAGTGGTTTGCAGTTCGCGCTCCCAGGCTTGTTGGGCTCTAAAAGTGGCCGTGTCTGTACCCTGACATAATATTTTATAAAAGTTAGAGGCTACCCCATGTGTATTACTAATAGAGTGAACTATCTCTAATAGCCCGTCCTCAGTAGGGGCAGAGGGCGGCATGATTCGAGCACTTTTGAGGCAGTGTTGAAGCTGCATCAATTGAAAGTAGTGGTTCGCTGGTAACGCAAATTCCTTTTGTAAATCAGAAAAGGTTTTCCAACGAGCTGCAGAGAAAAGCTGTTGGGGTGTCCAGATCCCCCTTGAGTACCAGGGTTTCCATGCTATCGTTCTATTTAGAACTTGAATTCTGGGGTTATTTCACAGCGGGAGTCCGTCCTGAGGACATACGTTCGGGCCCAGTGTTAGAATGAGAGTGTTAAAGGCCGCAAGGGTATCGACAATCATTGGTGGGTGGCGGGTATCTACTTGATAGGACATACCGGGGAGATGGGTTAACGGAATTGGGCTACTAAGCTCCTCTTCTATGTCAAGCCAAACTGGTCTGCTGTCTGTTGAGGCATCTAGCCATCGGGCACCTTGCTTAAGTAGGAAGGCTTGATGATATCTACGAAAATCAGGAAATCTGGTACCCCCTCTTTCCTTTGCAGACTGTAGTTTTTGTTTAGCTATCCTTGGTGGCTTGCCCTGCCAGAGATAACGGACGAGAAGGCCCTCAATATCTTTATAAGTATGTAGCGGGAGTAAGCATGGCAGCATTTCTAAAATGTAGTTCACTTTGGGGACTATCATCATTTTCACAGTTTCTAAGCGGCCCCACCATGTAAGAGATAAGGGAGACCAACGATTCGTGAGCTCACGGACTTTGGAGACTACCTCTTTGGCATTAAAACTGATAGCGTCTTCTAAAGGAGAACAGTAATGGACCCTGAGATACTTCACCATGCGGGATTGCCAAAGGAAGGGAAAGGCCTGCATGTCAGCCTCATGTACCCAGCGGTTCAGTGGGAATGCTACAGATTTGGTCCAGTTAATTTTATAGCCCGATAATTGTGAGTATCCGTCAATCAGATCCAAGACAGCTGGAACCGAATCGAGGGATACGAAAAGCATAAGGTCATCTGCATATGCAGAGAGTTTAATCTCCCTATGACTGAAGGGGACACCTCGAATACGTGCGGACTGTCTAATAAGGAGGGCTAGGGGTTCAAGAGCTAGATCAAAGAGCATTGGTGATAGGGGGCAACCTTGACGCGTGCCTCTTTGGAGATTAAATGGCTGAGACTTGATGGCATTTACACAAATACTGGCGACGGGTTGAGTATACATGACTTGGAGATATCGGAGGAAGCCCTCCCCAAAGCCATACCATCGGAGAACTGCAAATAAGAAGGGCCATTCTAGGCGGTCAAAGGCTTTTTCGGCATCCAGGGAAAGACCCACCCATGGATGATCTAGATTGGCAGCACTAGATAGTACATGGCACAGGGTCCGAGCATTGTCAGCAGTTGATCTGCCGGGTATAAAACCGCATTGGTCAGGGTGAATTAGGGTGGCCATCCTGTCAGATAGCCGGGTGGCCAAGATCGTTGCGAAGATCTTATAATCGGCATTAAGTAGGGAGATTGGACGGTAGTTGGCGGTTAGTAGCGGGTCTCTGCCTTCTTTCTCAAATACTACCACATTAGCTGCAGAAAAGGATCCCAAAGAGGATGTATCTACCGCAAGGGCAGTAAAATAGAGGTTTAAATAGGGAACTAAATCTGCACTGAACGTTCTGTAGAATTCGGTCGGGAGACCATCGGGCCCTGCGGCACAGCCCGAGGCTGTTCGTTTTAGGGCAGATTGGATCTCTGAAGTAGAGAAGGGTTCATCCATCGCATCCCTATCATCTTCAGAGAGGGTCGGCCGCTGAATGCCTGAAAGCAATCGCTCGAATGTCTCTGACGAGAACTCACATTCAGATTGATATAGGCGGGTATAAAAGTCCCGAAAGAGCTCTACAATGTCGGAGTCTGTGGTCACTATGCCCCTCCCTGTGGAGCTCGAAGGGCCGCTACGCGTTTGGCTTCTTTTTGACCTTTCAAGGCGTTGGCTAAGAGTCGACCGGCTCGGTTATTTTCACGATAATATGTCCCTCGCTGAAGCTCAATACTCTTAGAAGCTGCAGTTGAGAGGATTGAATTATATTGAAAACGGAGACGCTGTAATCGCATTAATACACACGGATCAGTACGTGAAGTTAGAACTCGTTCGCCTGCTTTTATTTGTTGGTCTAGTATGAGTAGCTGCTGTTTGCGTTGTTTTCGCAGGCGGATTTGATAGCTAGTGATCGTTGCTCGAATGGCCGCTTTGAAGCCCTCCCACCAAGCCCAATTCGCAGTATCCTGGGGTAGATTGAAATGGAAGTAATCCTGTATGGCTGCTCGAATGTCTAACTGGAACTCTGGCTGAGTTAACAGGGCTCTATCAAAGAACCAGGCCCCCGAATTCCCTTGGGGTGCAGTAGTGTGTAGTTGAAAGGAAATGGCAGCATGATCTGAAATATGTTGGGAGTGAATCTTTGCAGTGTCCACCTGAGGAACTAACAGTTTTGATATTAGAAAGAAGTCTATGCGAGACTGGGATTTATGAGGGGAAGAGAAGAAGGTGAAGTCAAGCTCATTGGGGTGTAGTAACCTCCATAGATCAACTAAAGCAAGATCTTTGATCAGGGAGGTAAGCGTGGTGTGACTCTTGGGGGGACCACTTGTCCTAGGCGGCTGTTTGTCAATCAGGGGATCAAGGACTAGATTGAAATCCCCCCCAATTATCAAGGAAGTATTAGCAGAGGCCTGCGCAACCTGAGCAATGGTAGCAAAAAAAGCAGGGTCATCCACATTAGGAGCGTAAAGGCATATACATGTAACTTCAAGGCTACCTATCTTGAGGTGAACTCTGGACCATCTACCTTCTGTATCTGAGCTAGTCGCAATAATAGTAGCATGCAAAGATTTCCTAACCAGTATGGCAACCCCACATTTCTTAGAAGCGGCTGGGGAATAGGCGGCCACCATGTAAGGTTTAATATTGAGTTTAAGAGTTTCCTTCGAATTTAAATGCGTTTCTTGGAGAAAAATCAGATCCGCAGCTTCATGACTTAGGTAGCTTAGGATTTTCTTCCGTTTTATCGGATTATTGATTCCTTTTACGTTCAATGAGAAAATCTTACATGGTGCCATCAAGCAGTAATAGACATTTTAGGTAAGGGCGCTTGAAGACATACAACATAATCAGAATCTGTGCAACAATAACATAATCACCGAGTATTCTGGCTAAAACACCCCATATTGAAAAGTATGTACCAAAGTATCTTAGAGAAGAAGCAAAACCCCCAAAGAATATGGCGACCATATGTCTGCGGGAGGAGGCCCTAGAGAGGAAATAGAAAGACATGAAAAAAAGAAAAGAAACACCAGAGTCCATAATTAACACTGTCTCTGATACTCATCGAGGCTACTGTGGGTAGATGGAGTCGGGTCACAGATATCATCAAAAGTAAGGCAACAAACTGCCCTCGCCAGACTCTTGCGGCAGATCCAATATGGCAGGTACAGCGGATATGAGAATACTTGCAGGAATATTCTGGAAGTCAGCGCATCAAGTCGGCTTCTTTGGAATCCAAAAACTCCGCTAGTAGATCAGGGTCCTCAAATGTTCTTGTCTGATTGTGAAGCGTGACTCGGAGCTTGGCCGGGTACATCAGGCCATAGCGTACTTGTAGTTGTTGAAGCCTCGGCCGGAATTCCAGAAAGCGCTTTCGGCGGTCGACCGTGGGTTTAGCCAAGTCGGGATAGAAGGAGATCTTGTGGCTCTCAAACTCCATATGGTCCTTTGCCCGAGAGGCATTTAGAATTTGCTCAACGTGTTGATATCTCAAAAGTCGAAAAATGATAGGCCGCGGGGTCTTCCTGTTGAGCGTTATGCTTGTGGGTACACGATGAGCGCGATCGATCTCCAAATCTTTGGTAAAGGTGATTTGGAGCAGGGAAGGGAGGATTTTGCATAAAAACTCTTTCATGTCTCCCGATTCCGCTCCCTCCGGTATGCCCACGAGTCGTATGTTGTTGCGGCGCGCTCTATTATTGCCATCTTCCACTTCTTTCTGCAAGGCCCGCACCTGACGTTCAACTTTGTCGAGTTTGGACAACCGGGCCGCATGGGAATCCAATATGCTCTCCATTTTGTCCTGACGCGAAGAAAGCCCCTCTAGCTTGCCTTGCAGCACACCAAAATCTTCCCGCAGCGCTCGGAGTGCTTCACCGTTTGACTGCACGAGGTCTTTGACCCCTCTAATCTCTGCGAGGATTTCCTGCTGCATTTCAGGGCCCTCGCGCAAGGCCAGCCCCTTCTGCGGGGACGGAGGTTCAGTTTTGGAACGTTTGCCGTGAGAAGCCGCTGGAGATCCAAATTCCAGACGCGTGGGTTTGGTCCCCGCCATCTCACCAATGTGCCCCGGTAAGATCAGAGTAGAAGTTCCAAGTATGTATGGTGTTAATTCAGGATTCTGAGTAGGCCTCTCGGGAGCCTCAGCATTATGCGACCATCCCGCTGGACATCAGGCTCCGCCCCCTGCATGATAATTTTTCTAATCCTAGTGACCCAGAGGCCTGTCAATGACAATTTTGGTCTCCAATGACATTGGATACAGGGCCATCCATTGCTTCACTAATCTCTCCAATATGTCCTGGTAATAATGTCCTGCTTGAATTGGTGTGCAGGTGCCCCTCTTTCTTTCTGATTCTCATACTGCTAATGTTCACCCTTCATACTCCGGTGAAAATACCCAGCTATTTTTTGGCAAGTCTCAAGCAGTTTCCTCAGGTAAGGGCTGCCAATTGCCTTGCTGCCCAGGCCTAGGGTGTCTCTGACATGCAGGTGCAGCAAGTTTGCAAACATTTGATCCTCTGAAAGCACCCTCCCCCACTAACTTGACCACGTTTATTCCACCATCTTTTACAAAGAAACCTGGATGCACAGTACTGTCTTTGTGCCCTATGTGCCGGACCTACAGCATTGTCCTTACTCCTGCTAAGATATGGGTCAAAGCATGTTTGTCATCCATTACCTGGCTGTATAGCGCAACCCATTTATACCCTCCTACTGTTGTTCCTCTGTTAAACCTACAGCCTGTTCCTGCCTTGGCTGGCTGCCACCAGTGTGTTGTCAGGGAAAGGTAAGCAGGTGCAGTGTTCTGACTATGTCAGATGTCGGTGAAGAACTGCACCCTAGTACCAGCCACTGTGTTTTCCAGCTCTGCCTGCAGCTTGTAAGGCATCTGATTATACATTCTGGGAATCACCTGCTTATCAAAATGTGTCCTGCAGGGCTTTCAGTAACAAGTAGATGCAGAAGTCTCTTAAACCTTACTTTCTCAACCATCTTCAGAGAATGGTCATCCAGGCCTATCATTTTCCTGATGCACCTAGTCACCACCTTCAGGGCTGCCTGCTACCTGCCCCATGATAGTGCTATCAAACTCTTCCCCATCTCTTTCATGGTGGTTTGCTTTGATGTGCATTGGGCCTGTGCCATGACATATGACTGGCAGAAGAGAATAGGAGCTCTGCTTTGGAACGGGATTTTGTTTTTCCTATACTTTTACTACTACTGCTATTTCCTCTTTTGGATGGAGTCCCCAGCATAGCTCAGTGCCTTCCTTTGTACCAAGCTGGAAAAGGTGCCACCATTCATAGGATGACCCATCATCTTCCCTCTGCTAATGTGCTGACTACAGTAAATGAATTCTGCATACAAGGAGTCATCATTAAAATGCTTCCACATATGTGAGGTTTTATGAGACTTCCCCTGTACTTTCTTGGAGGCGTGCGGAAGCTTCTACATTTAGTGCTGCTGCTGCTGGACTCGTGGCTTGGGACTGAGGAGAGTATGAGAGGGCAGCATCCTTTCCACTCGTTATTGTCCCTTCTACCTGTGCAGTGCTGTTGGCCTTGGCACTGTCAAGATCACTTTCTATTTCCTCACTAATTGGCATGTTAATAATGTAAATCCCACCCATGTGAATACCTCAGTTTCTGTATCTGCCAAGAGCATTTCCACACACTTTTCAGCAGGGACTATGCTACACCTGTGTGAGGCTGAGTTGCCTTCACATGCTGCCTTTCTCATGCCCTCCCACCCAGCACCGTATCAACTTCTTTTTGTCCTTCTGTGGCGATGAGACCAGATACCTGACTTTCACAGCTGTTCTGCAAACTGCAGCTCTTTATGCTATATTTGTAAGGACATCTCTCTTTAACTTAGGTGATAGAAACATAGAAACATGGTGGCAGAAAAAGACCACATGAACTATCTAGACTGCCCTTCCATATCATCTACAATAGTCCCCTTTTTTCCTTTAGAGATCTTTTATGTTTGTCCCATGCTTTCTTGAATTCAGATACTGTCCTCGTCTCTACTACCTCCACTGGGAGACTATTACATGCATCTTCCACTCTTTCTGTAAAGAAATATTCCACAAATTACTCCTGAGTCTATCCCCTTTCACCCTCATCCTATGTCTCCTCATAGAAGAACTCACTTTCAATCGAAAGAGGCTCTCCTCCTGTGCATTTATGCCATGGAAGTATTTAAACATCTCTATCATATCTTCACTATCCCACATGTCCTCTAAGATATACATATTAAGATCTTTAAGTCTGTGCTCATATACTTTATATTGAAGACCATTAACCATTTTAATAGCCACTCTTTGCACCGACTCCATCCTATTTATATCCTTTTGAAGGTGTGGTCACCAGAATTGAACACAATACTCCAAATGAGGTCACAAAAGAGACTTATACAGAGGCACTTTCACCTCCTTTTTTTCTGCTGGCCATTCCTCTTCTTATGCACCCAAGCATCTTTCTGGCTTTTGCCATCATCTTTTCTAACTGTCTAGCCACCTTAAGAGCATCATAAACAATCACGCCCAGGTTCAGCTCTTCTTTCATGGACAGAAGTACTTTGCCCCCTATACTATATTGCTCCCTTGGATTTTTGCAGCCCAAATGCAAGACCCTAGATTTTTTAGCATTAAATCTCAGCTGCCAAATTCTAGACCATTCTTCAAACTTAGCTAGATCCCTTCTCATGTTATCTACTCCTTCCTGGGTGTCTACTCTATTGCAGTTTTTGGTATCATCCACAAAGAGGCAAACCTTACCCGACAGCCCTTCCACAATATCACAAACAATGATGTTAAAAATAATTGAACCAAGGACAGATCCCTGTAGCGCACCACTGGCTACCTCCTTCTCCTCAGTGTGAACTCCATTTACTTGCACCCTTGGTTGCTTCTCACTTGACCAATTTCTAACCCTATCAGTCACTTTAGGGTCCATCCCTAGGATGCTCAATTTATTTGTACGTTGCCTGGGTAGAGCAGAGTCAAAGGTTTTACTGAAATCTAAGTACATCACATCAAGGGCTCTCTCCCAGTCCAACTCCCTGCTCACCAGTCAAAGAAATCAATCAGTTTTGTCTGACAAGACCTGCCTCGGATCCTGCAATCCATTGGACTCCAGACACCTCACTATTCTCCCTTTTAGTAGCATTTTCAATAATTTACTCACCACAAGAGGATAGACTAACCAGCCTGTAGTTTTCAAACATCCTTATTTCTGATTTGTGTAAAGGGACCACATGTGCTTTTCTCAAGTCCTCTAGGACAACTCCTGACTGCAAAGAAGCAATGAAAAGGTCAGTCAGTGGAGCTGCTAGAACATCCCCAAGTTCCTTCAATATTCTTGGATTTATCCCATCTGGTCGCATCGCGTTGTCTACTTTTAATTTAGCTAGGTGCTCATGAACACAGTCTTCTGAAAATCGTTCAAGATCCCTGTCGCTTCTGTTCCTATTTGTGGGCGTTTTCTGAGGTTCTGCTCCTTTTCCTTCATCTGTGAACACAGAAGAGGATATATTTGTTAAGCAATTCTGCTTTATCCTCATCAGCTTCTACATATTCATCCCCTTTACCCTTGAGTCTGACAATACCATTTTTGCACTAACTCCTCTAACATTTCTGAAAAATGTCTTATCCCCTCAATTTATTGCATTGGCTATTTCTTCTTCTTTTTGTATCTTTGCTTTCCTGACTACTTTGCTAGCTTCTCTAAGTTTTTCCAAATATAGATGCTTGTCTTCCTCTCTCTGTGATCTCTTGTATTTTATGAAGGCCAGCCTCTTTTTCTTAATCTTTTCAGCTACTTCTTTTGAGAACCATAGTGGCCTCCTTTTCCTTTTACATTTATTATTTATTTATTTATTTATTACAGTTGCTTATATACCGCACTATTCGGCATCAGCGCGGTTCACAGTATAACAAAGTGACCAAAACAAACATTCTGTTTGGTTTTACATCGAACAGGGGTATAAACTTGGATAACAGGGGTTGAACTATATACATGAACTATATACATGAAATAGGCTATATACATGACGTAAAAATCCTATAACAGGGTTGCATTGAACAATAGATAATGAGTCCGTTTCGAATACTTGAGACATTGTGAGAATGGGCTGTAACAAGGCAGTGTTTCTTGGTTGGTGCTATCTAGAATCATCGCTGGCTGGGTAGTATTGGAGGAAGAGGTGATATTTGATTGCCTTCCTGAATTGGGTCAGGTCTGCAATGGCTCGAATGTTTGGTGGGAGTGTATTCCAATATTTGGGGACGTAAAGACTGAAGGCCCTATTCGCTGTCGTGTTATTGCATTTAGTCAAGGTCTTCGGGGTTGTTAATAGATTTAGGGTTGTTGACCTCCTGGCTCTGTTGGGGGGCACTGTATGAATGAGTTCAGTAAGTGCTGTGGAAGATAGGCGCTTGATGGCCTTGAATGAGAGGATTAATGTTTTGAAGATAATCCTTCCGTGTATAGGTAGCCAATGAAGCTGTTTTAAAATCTGAGTCACATGGTCACTTCTGGAGGCTCCGTGGAGAATCCTTGCGGCAGCATTCATGGCCAGTTGTAGCGGGTTTAGTGTGGATTGCGGGAGACCTTGTAAGATGGAGTTGGCAAAGTCAAAGTGCGGTAGGATCAGTGCTTGGTATATGGTCCGGAAATCATCTGGTTCCAGTAGGGAGCGCAGATGCCTGAGTGAACGGATTTTAAAATAGACCGCTTTGACAATGTTGCCTATATGGCATTTCATGTCCAGATGTTTGTCTAAGGTGACTCCCAGGTATTTTATTGTTTCTTTGGTTTGTAATTCCGCTTCCTTGACCTTTATATGTGTTGGTGGGGTAAAGTCTGGGTCTCTAGCGATGAACAGTACCTCCGTTTTCTTGTGCTGGATGCGGAGGTTTTGTGCTTGTAGCCAGTCCGATATGGTATTGAAACATTCAATAATAGGTGTAAGGTCCATTTGAACGGTTGAAAAAGGCATATATAGGAGGATGTCGTCCGCATATATCAGACAGCTCACGTTAAATGATCTAATGATGTTGCAAATGGGCTGCATGTATATGTTGAATAGTAGGGATGACAATGAGGATCCTTGCGGCACACCTTGTGTTTGATGGAATATACCTGTCTAAGAAAAAGGTTTGTTGCCCTTAAAATATCACCTTTCAGTTTTGCCCATTGCTTTTCTACGTCCCCCATCTGTTCCCCTCTTGCTGATGACTCCTTGAGGTATTGTCCCATCTTGGCAAAGTTAGTTTTCCTAAAGTCTAAGACCCTCTCTTTTGAATGGATTTTATCATCCCTAGTCCTACTACTGAACCACACCATCTAATGATCACTGGATGTGAGATGATCTCCCACTATGACATCAGAAACACTTTCCCCATTGGTAAACACCAAGCCCAGTATGACCCCTTCATGTGTCTTTTACCAGTTGCCGGAATAGTGCTCCATGTAGAGAATCTAGGATCTGCTCAAGTCTAGATGACATTGCAGCAGGGATTTGCCAATCAAGATCAGGCATATTGAAATCACCTTTCAGTAGCACTTCTCCTTTCATTGCAATACTGCATATGTCTTCTGTTAAATCCCTGTCCACTTCTTCTCACTGTGAGGAAGATCTGTATATCACACCAATGCAAATGAATTTCCCTTTTCCTCTTTCTAGTTTAACCCACAGTGCATCCTCACTACCTTTTAAACCTTGTAATTCTATAGTTTTAATTTTATTTTTTACATATAGTACCATTCCTCCTCCCTTTCTTCCTATCCTGTCCTTCTTGAATAAAGAATAGCCGGTATAATTACATCCCACTCATAGTTGTTCGTGAACCATATCTCTGAAATCACCACTAAACCCAAGTCAGCCTCTTCCATTAAAGCCTCAACATCTGGGCTCTTCTTTCCCATGCTAAGGGCATTTATACACACCACTTTCCAGATGTTGCCCATTTTACCCATTTCTACAGAGGTACTTAATATTTCACTTACCTGGGGGCATTCTTCACACATCCTCAACAAATCTAACGTCGCAGAATACGGTGTGTGTGAGGACATCCAAAACCATTCCCCATGTCCAAGGCATGGGGGCGACTGAATAGCACCTGAATGAGCCCTGCAAAACATGTTCTCTGGTTCCGGGAGCATATGCAGGTCCATGGATGTGGAATCAGGTACAAACGATGCTTGTGTCCAGTATAGACATGTCCACAGGCTTGACGTGCATATAATGCAATTGTAGCATGCTATCTAACTAGGGGAACCTATGTCTACACCGTGGGCCTGCCCAACACCCTCTCAGACTGCCCACACCAACCACTCTGGGGAATGTTAAGCTGGTAAGCCTTCTGAAAGCAATGAGATGCCTAAGAGAGCATTTCCATGTGAAAGGCAGTCCACGCATGTAACTGCTGTTGTCATGTGCGGGAATACCTCTGAAATAACCCCACTAATCTATTTGCGAAGATGTGTGCTACCATCCATATATGACTATGTAACAAGTAAATAGACAAAGAGGATGCACAGAGATTGAGGTATGCCCCATAATAGTGAATGTTGCCACCATAGTCAAAGTACCAAGTAAATTAGCCCCCGTGGGTAGGCCACTGAATATGTGTGCCAATGACAGAGACAAATATATGGTGGATAAGTCATCCAAAAACTAAAATAGAATCCCCAGAATGAAAGAGAACCTAATGTCTGTTGTTCCCCCAGATGAGATATGTCAGTATCTAAAGTAGAAGTGTCTCCCAGATGTAAAGTCACCCAGGCCATTGTAAGAAAAGCATGAAATACATGGAAGTCAATTGCCAGTGGTGGAAGGCCGCCCATTCTTTAAAATCTCAGCCATGTTTTTGAGAGAACTATGTATTCCAGAGTCATGATATGGATAAGCAGTATTGCTGGATAGATGTCCAAAGTGTGACTGTAGTAAACCAGATGTAGATTGGCAGTATCCAGCTGCCATATGTAGAGCCATGCAGTAGAAGTTAGCAGGAACGAACTCCACCCAGGCACTATCCAGATCATGTCACGGTGGTCAGAAAGATCTGCACATGTAAGATATCTATTATACAGTATGTGTCATGAACACAACAATGTCCCTCTGCTTGTAACCCATGCTGGCCAGAGTGAATGAGAGCTGTGGATGCAAAAAACTAGCACAGGGACTGGCCTGACACAGCACATGCTTGAACAGACCCAACACTGTTGGCACATAAAAATGCCAATGGCTAGAGGTATGGAAATGGATGCTGAACAAGGCATCACAACACCCACATACCTGTCCATGAGGTGTGATGCCTGCCAACCATGAGCAGAGTGTGATGCTGGTAATGCGGGTTATAGCTACTGGCAGCCATGCATATCACATAGTGGATGTGTAGCACACTGGAAACAGCACTACCTGGGAACCAGCCAGCCATGGGTTTGAAACCCACTACCACCCAATGTGGCAAAGTAACATCCACAACACCACACTCTGCAAAATATGAGGCAAACATTCCTGTCCACAAGAGTGCACTACATGCAGTAGCAGCAACAACACCAAGCTGGTTAGAACAGGCACAGAAAAACATCTGCATGGCACAACCAAGGACAAGCAAATGTGTCCAGGACAGTCACCACCATAGACATTGGCCAGTAAGCAAGCAAGAGACCCTGAATGGGTCACAGTGCCACTAGTATACCAAGGCCCCTGGGAGCCCCAGTGCATACATACCCTGTGCAAAGGCAGCAGCCCCAGCATCATTTGGAGGGTGCAGATGCCAGATAACTTATGCACCCCACACTCTAGCAAGATCAATTGTGGGCAAGCACCTAATCCTATGGTAGTGGATGTGTGTCCAAGGTGACAAATGTGAGAGTGATCATAGCAGGGACAGGTGCTCTATGCATGCAGTGATTCTGGCAAGTGGCACAGAGGAGTACTGGCCAGCAGAATGATCATGAACATATGTGTCCATTCCCTCAGAATGGTGTATCCCCTGCACACAACTAAGTCCAGAACTATGAGGCAGTGCTATCCTGTGGCCCAACCACTCATAAACCACAATGTCACACAGACAGCCCTGGAATGTGAATAGAACCCCTACCCAAACCCAAATTGCCTGTGTACACCCATGGGCTCCAACCCGAACTACCAAGCATGCCTCCCCCAACCCTGCTGCTATATGGCCCCTCACCCTTGCCCCACCCCCTCCCTGAGGGCACATGCACCTATGCCACAGTCACAGGTATGCATGTTGGTGAGTCCTTGGACACAGAGGTGTCACAGCTCATACTGCCTGACTCCATGATACCCTCATAGAATGGGGGAAACACTATCTGAGGGACACTGTCTGGTGGAACTGGCCCAAGGAGAGGGGATGTCTGTGTGGTGGGCTGACCAACAGCAGTGAGGGTATGTGCAGAGGCCTCTGTTGTGACAACACTGGAGCTTGGGTATGGAAGTGCAGGTGTACATGCTGCTAGGAAGCTGCAGCTGTGGGATCTGCCCCACCTATGCCCCTGCCCAGAGCCCATGGGAGATACATTGGAGTTTGCATGGGGCCAGGTAGGGACAGACTGCCCAGGGGCATGGTGTGAAGCTCCATCAGGGTCTCTAACATGGTAGCCTGGAGGGTGCCAGTAGCCATGGTCAGCTGCTCTGTGGCCATAACATGTCTCTCCTGCAATGCTGTGGAATGGTGCAGCAGCTCTAGCTGTTGCTCAGTCCATGCCTGCTTCGCAGCACTGTGAGCAAGCAGATGCTCAGCACAGTGATGCAACTGTTGCTGTGTGCCCCCCTCCCCCCAAGTTGTTGCTGTGGCAGAGGTTATAGGGAGGGGACATGGAGCTCCAGATCATCTGGGCCAGGGCCATCAAGTGTCTGCTCCAGTGTGGTGGCACCAGTGTTGCAAATCAGTGGGGCATCAGATGAGCCCCCACTGTACCTGTGGTATCCTCCATGAATAGTGTCAACAGAGCAGGCTCTGCTGCCTGTGGAACCTACAGCAGGGGTACCTGTGAATACAAAGACAATATCAAGAGGACAGACCTGTAATTGCCAATGCAGATGATGGGGGTGGCAGTGCTGCAGCCATGTGAATGAGCCAGTAGCCTGCATAGGCACAGAGGAGCCACTGACATGGTTGACCACATATCCTGTTGTCAATTGCAGAGCCAGATGGGCACAGAGGTCTGAGTAGTCAGCTCTGCCACCATCAGGTGGAGGCCATTCTGCCAATGCCCCATAGGCCAACATTGGAGCAGCCATATGCAATGTGTGTGTGCCTGCCAGTGGCAGCACAGATGGGACAACATGTCAACCAGTGGTGGTGCCTGTGTGTGCATGCACACAGTGGGAGGGGGTGTACATGGGGTAAAGGACTCCTGGGATGCCCAAGATGTGTCAAGAGGGGTTTTACCATTTGAGGTGGCTGGGTCAATTGTAGCAAGGATGTGCTGTTTGAGTTCTGAGAGCTGCTCCCTCTTCATACTCTCAGCACAATGCTGTGCCTTCTGGGCAGTGTTGCGGTGCACCTGCCACCACCTGTGCTTCACATCCTTGATGTCACAGTTCTGGTGATATATGGCATTGATACATTGGCACATATCAAGCCACTGCTGCTGCTTCTCATAGGCACCCACACATGTGGATGCATCACCCACCAATTGTGGCAGCCACTGGAGGATCTCCTCCAGCATGTGTGTCACCTCACCTTCGGAGAATTTTGCCTTCCTAGTAGTGAATAAGGTACTATTTCATGGACTGTCTGTGACACACTGGCAATGCCTAGAGGTTAGGGACAGGCCCATCTTGGATATTCATGCCAGAACATGCTAACATGTATGTCTCTGCATCAACATGCATACGCCTGCATGCACATGTATCTGTGACTGCACACCCACACAGTAATGCAGCCACAGAGTGGTGAGGATGGCATGTGCATGGAATGCAGAAGATCAGTGGTTCTCCACCTATAGCCAGTGCAATAGAGAGAATGGACAAGAAGCAATCTGCAGAGTGGAAGCATCCATTGTATGTATGAAGAGGATACAGGAGATTGTGGGGTCTGGGTACATGCAGATAACCTTTATGCTGCATCAACATGACTGCTCATGCGCAGCTGCATGGCACCATGCTTGTGCATGCTTGGGAATGTGCGCCTCTACACATGTTTTGTAGACATGTCAATGCACTCTCTGGCCTGAACAGTTTTGCGGCAGGACTGACACAGTGTGGGATAGTGACAGTGCCATCTGCAGCTCTCTGGGATACATGACAATTTGTGCAATGGGTGTCCATCATTGTGCAACCAGCTGACTGGAATGGGACAGCATGTAGGACATCCAGGGATGGTACACGCTGGCCCTGCTCCATAGCTGTGACCATGGTGGACTGGATATGGAGCAGAGGTGCCCACTCACACGTGTCCCATGGCAGAGTGTCCAGTACATGGACATGAGTGATGCAGCCTGTGTGGCAAGGTACTGATTTGACAGGGCTGCCATACACAACCTCTGCCAGCAGCCGGAGCCATGGCTTGAAAGCCCCACGCAGAGGGGACAGCTGATACTGGTACACCTGAAAGTGACAACAGCGCCTACCTTCCTGGTAACAGACTCATTCCAGATAGTGCTTTCAACTTTTGGGGGACTCAGCCAACCTGAAGTTTCATGGTGTCTTACATAGTTCCTGGGTGCCTACCTGTGGTCCATGGCACAGACCATCTGCTTCCCAGCAACACAGCAGGACCAGCAGGACCAGCAGGACTTTTACACTATGGTAGGGTTCCCATCAGTCCTAGGTGTGGTTGACAGCACGCACGTTGCACTCTAGCCCCCATGACAGAGTGAGGCTGGCTATCGAAACCACAAGGCCTTCTACTTGGTCAATGTGCAGGTGGTGTGCAATGCACATGGGGAGATCACGGATGTTTGTGCCAAGTACCTGGGATTCTCTCACGACACCTATGTCCTGAGCCAGTCAGGGCTCTATGTACAGTTTGAGGGGCACCACATCAGAGGTGGATGGCTACTATGTGGGCATAAGCACAGGCACTCTGGGACTGGGAAGCATGGTGCACCACAGAGTGTGTGTGCTGGGCAGGTGGTAGTGGGCACCCCCTGTACATGTCCTGGGGTGGCTGCTGGGCACTTACAGGTGGTACCCTGCCCCTATGCCACCACAGTGGGGGAATGCACATGGTACCCCTTGGTGACCCCCTGACATATATGGCCATGGTACACCCTGGTCCTGTATATCCAGGGATTGGTCCCACCTACCCCACACCCACCCTCTGCACATGTCCTGCCTCCGTCATCCATAGCATGCACTGTGGCACTGTGCATGCAGCAGGGGATGGAGGCAGGTAACCAGAATGGTGGGAGCAGGGCTGCACATACTGGCATGTCATGCAGCCCATCTACTGCCACCCAGAGGTGTGCCAGATGTGGGCCAAACACAAGGCAGGGTCACTATACATTCCCATGATACATTCCCACTGCACATTCCCATTCCCAGGCCCACCCCCCAGAAGGGATCCCTGTGCCTTTGGGGGCACCCATGTACATGTGGTGGGCTGCAGACACACAATGCCCCACCAACACCCCTGGGACCATCCAAACAGCAGACACAGCCATGCATAGATATTGTCAGCTACCCACAGCCCACAATATCTTGGTAATACATGCCCCCTCACTGGTACACCAGCTGATAAACAGTTTGCTGTTCTGTCTCCCACTGCAGGTGACTGGGGCTAGTCCCTATGTGACAGACTGCTGACCTCCATACTCCACCCTAGCAGCCTAGCACAGCACTGGAACAACCGTGCGTACCGAACCACACAGGGGATCATCGAGCGCACCTTTGGCTGAAGTGTCCTTTTAGATTCCTGGACTTGTCCAGGGGGGAGCTGCTCTACAGGCCTCACAAGTTGTGCCAGATCACCATGGCTTGCTGCATGCTCCACAACTATACCTTTGGTGCCGACAGCTACTCCCAGATGAGCCTGAGCCAGCCCTGGGTTATGGCGATGAGTTGGATGCTGCAGCAAATGCGCCCCAGGGCTCACAGTCCAGACAGGGGGTGGTAGCACATGACAGTCTTGACCAGGCACACTTTGCCTGACTGCCTGAGCCATATGTTCTCCACCCATATCACCCCATGCACATGCCAGTGCCTGGGGAGAGGCTGGGGCACGTGCAGCAGCTGCCATGGGCCTGTGCATGTCTGCACCACGCAGATATGGCCTGTGTAGCTGACCCATGCCTCTGTGCATCATGCACATTGTCTGCCTGTAACAATGGGCACAGTAGTGGGCCATTGGTATGGGGACTGCCTCTCAGTCCAAGGATTGGGGGTTTGGGGCCTGCCCCACCAATTTATTTTGCAACATGTGCAAGGGTGCAGTGTCCACTGAGCCACATGCCATGTCCCCCAGACCCCACATGTGCTGTGACATGTGACCAGTGGCATCATCCAGTGATGCCCTGTGTGGGGTCCATGTGTCCAGACATGTGAGTCCATGGCATGGCACCCACAGCTACAACAGCTGGGACACACACATCACACATTTCACCTGTCCCTTGTGCATCCATCACCTACCCATTGCCCGATGCAAGTGCCGCACATGTGGCAGCTGTAATGAGGGAGCGGGTCATGTGCATGGTGTGCTGCATACACATAGTACCCCAGCACATCACCGTCCAGCCACACAGAGCATGCATAGCAGCCATCAGATACCATGGATTCAGTCCCAGGCCTGTTCCTATTACCATGGGATGGCAACACTGCACAGGTGGCCCCATGCATGGGCAGGTGTCTCTAGAAGCATATTGCCCTTGCCTCCAGCCCACACATACTGCCACCAGATCTGTGGTGCTACAGTTGGCCCCCTATGAAACACTGGCTCGCACGGTCCATGTGTGTCACATACTTGGACCCCCATGTACCCAACTGTCACTTCCGCCATGCCTATTGTGCTTTCAGCACTGGGTGGATGCCCCAGGCCCTCCCACTCATCCCCCTTCTATCTGTTTGGCACTCACAGTGTGGCTGGTCATTTGTTGGCCCCATTCTGTCCTACACCATGCATCACACGCAGCATGTCCAGTTCCCACTCAGATTCCACATCCAGGCCACTGCTGCATGCAGACCCTACTGTGCAGTCTGTCTACTTGCCTTCTTACCTTCCCTGTCATGAGTCCCTCTACATCCTTCCTCAAGGGTACTCACACATCCATGGCCTACTCTGGGCCATTCCCTTCTCCCCATCATGCCCCCTGTGCATGGTACACACCACTGGTGTATGTGCTGCGGATGGCCCTACTGCCCTAGGTCATGACCCACCTGTAGACTACTGGCTGTGCTGCTGTCACATGTTCATGGTTCCCCTCCCCTCCCATGGTGCTTGTTCCATCTCTTGCTACTGTGGTGGCCAGTCTACCTGGATATTTGGCTCAGCCGTTCATAGGCTACCATGAATGTGTGGTGTGCAGCATGGCATCTCCCCTGTAGCGCTACCCATAGAACTGGGGCCGTTATTTGTCAGGATTGCTGTGGGTGACAGCCACATAGGCACACATGTAGAAGAGTGTAAAAGTTTATTTACCCAGCAAACATGCATGGGACAGATACAGAAAATGGGAAACAGTGCCCACACACACTGGCTAACAGGTATGCCCATGACACCCAAACCCCGCCCCTGCTGCACCTACAGCACCATTAACACTGCCGGCAAGTCTGCCCTAGTGGCTGTCACTGCACTAGCAGTCACTGGCTTGGTTCATGCCGCTTGGTGGTATGGTTGCCCCTGCGCACCTCCTAGATGGTGGGGGCCCCTCACTGCCCTACAAGCCTGCCTGCTGTGCAACTGGGGTATGGTGTGTGGGCTGCAGGTGGGCCTCTAGCAGCAGTTGCAGGCCCCTGATTTCACCCTCAGGCCCCGCATCTCACTCCTGAGGCCCTCCACATGATGTGAGAGGTGGGAGAGAGCCCTTCACAGCCATGCAAGGCCACATGCAAGCACACACTCTAGATGGGCCATGAGTGGTGTGTCTTTGGGACCTCCACCTGCCTCTTGAGACCCCTCATTGGGCCCTACATCAGATAGGGGTGGGGTTCATGGCCCACCAACACAGGAATACCACTTCCACGTGCACTCAGTCGCAGGTACCTCTGCTGCATCACCAACCTCATCATTGCCATGATCTGGCACCACCACAGCCTCCTGGCAACCCCAGCTTTCATAACCTCGGCTCCCCACTGCCTCCTCACCATCTGCATCCCCCTCCAGCCACACTGTTACATCCCACCCCACCCCACCTACACACTCGGAACCCCCATCCTTTCTACACACCCACCCTCACCCACACTCTCCCCCTGCATGCCCTCTATCCCTACCCTTGCTCCCACCCTCATGCTACTTCCACACACTCCCCCTGCATGCACTCCAACCCCTCATACTTGCTTCCACCCTCCTGCCACACACACACACACACACACATGCTTCCCCTGCATGCACTACATCCCCTCACCCTCACCACCACCCTCCAGCCACTCACCCTCCCCCATGCACTCACCCTATGCCCCATGCACTTACCACTGTCTGCCCCCTTGACACCCCAGCCTCCCCCACAGTACCCCATGGGGCCTCCCCAGCCACTCTCTTTGCCATACCACACATCCCCTCAACCAGGGTCTGGAGGATGAGGGTCCAGAGGTCGCCCCCTGTCTCCACTGCTCCTGCACATGGCACTGGTGGGACTTGGTGGCTGCCCTGCTGCACACTATCCCCCAAGTGTGCTGTTGGACATAGGCTCCTCTGTCCACTGCCATCTGCCCTGCCCCCTTCAGAGGAGATGGAGTGGGAGAATACTGCTTCCCCTGCCAGGCCCTCATCATCATCTGCTAATGATGTTGGGCTGCCCTGGAAGATAGGGCTTGGTGGTGCGCTGCTGCTGCCCCTCTGGTGGTTGTGCTGCCACTTCTGATGGAGTTGGGGGGCATATCAGCACTGGAATCCTCCACGGTATCAGAGCTGAAGCCATCAGGGGATAGGGGTGTTGAGTCCTCCTCCTGCTATACTGCCACTGTGGGGGGGACTGAGGTCAGGGTTAGCTGCATGACTGTGGTGTTTCTGCTACATGTCTGAGAAGTCATCCATGCGCAGCTGGGTTCCTGGTGGACCAGAGGCACAGGGTGCTGTCATTCTTGGCCCATGGGTGGCCCACATCAGGTATGTGTTTCCTATGTCATCCTCTGGATATTGCACCTGTCACTGCCACTGTGGTGGGGTAGACAGACCTCTTTTTGTCACCTTACCATGCTCAGTGCCCATACCTCTCTGTGGGACATCATGGTGGCTGTGCCACACATGTATTCACCCTGCTCTTCCTATTGCTGTACTAGTGTGGTTGCTTGGGGGACAGGTACACACACAGGATGTTCCAGCATGTCCCTGCTCTGCAGGGGGTGGGGCAGTGTGGGCCGGGACTATGTATTGTGGGACCCTGGGGTGGGGGCATGCTGTTTCGATGGTGTTCATGTCATAGCGGTGTGTGCTCTTACATGTGGTGACCCACCTCTGTTTTGAGAGGCCTGTCAGCCTGCTGCTTGGACTGGATATCTGTATGGCTACTGACACTGCTCCTCCTGCAGCTGCCAGATATGCTTTATCAGCCATGGGCGTGTGCGGTGGATTGTGCAAAAATGCACCCTCTGTGCCTCCATGTCATGCAGGATCTGGAAAGGCCTGTGAGGTAGAAACATATCTCATCATTCCCCCATGGCAGGGCATGGACCTGCCTACTCACTGGGGCTGGCACTGTGTGCATGCGCATCATGTATCCTGTCCGCATCTGCTATCGGTGGCTCATCACCCTGCCATGCCATGCCGCGGATGTGTGTGTGTGTGTGTGGGGGGGGTGAATGGCGTCTGGTCACTGCAGTTGATGAACATGCACAGGGCCCAGTTCACTTGCACTCAGAGCTCTAGCCTGGTGGTTCTGTACCTGAATCACAGTGCTCAGGGTGCTGGGTTTGCCTCTTCCCTAGGGTCCTGTATTACTTGATTTTGCACCTGGACTATTCACACTGTGCCTCCCCTCTGACTTGCTCTGCTCTCACTTCCAAGGCCTGGGAACACATACAGCACTAGCCTGGTGGTTTTGTGCTTGGCTCAGGGTGCTGGGTTTGCTTCCTGCCTGGGGGGCATGTATAGGGCCATATTTTGGGCTCCTCAGGGGGCATCTGTGTGATTTGGGCTGTGGATGACATTCTGGGACTACTCTCTGCTATGTGTGTCCCCTCCATCTGTCTCTGTGTCCCCCTGTGCCTTCACTGTGGGCCTGCTTGCATCCTGTTTTCCCTTGTTTCATGGGCCCCTGCTGTGGGGCTGCACTTTCTGTGCTGTGCTGTCACTGTGCAGCCTGCCTGCTTTCTGCCAGTGACAAGTCCTGGCTTTCCCTGCCCTTCCTCTCCACCTTGGTGCATGCCTGTCTCTGTTACAACTTGTGTGCTGCTCCAGCCTGCCCACTTCTCTATGCTTCCAGGTTTGTATGTCTGTGCTGTATTGTACTTACTGGGTGAGGGTGATCCTGATGTGTTCCCAGCCCCTGCGTGCTGCTGTGTGGGCTGGCCACCTCTGCCCAGTGGGGAGGAGAGTCTCCTCCTACTCCAGGACCAGGGTCACCAGCAGTCTCATCTCCGCCTTGCTGAAATTAGGCTGCCTGGTAGCCAAATTGATGTGTGCATTATTGTGATGAAACAACAATTGGTCTTTTTCTCTGAGCGTAAATATGTCAAAAATTCAAAAATGAAGCACGCCCAATTAAATCTATAATGGATCAAGATCTTTTCAAAACCATTTTTTCTTATGGTTACTTTTGCATTATTGAGGGTCTCAGACGTTTTGGCACATACTTTTTAGACTTATTGAAATGTCTAACTTTGGTGCCTTATAGCATCAATGACCTTCAACAAACTACTTCAATTCAGGGTTTTGTGAAAACTAAAACATATGAAGCATTTGACACACTGTCCTCCACTCAATGTGCATACTATTACTTAAACATTCACAGTTGTTCTTATATTTTTAGCTAACGACGAGTGCTTAACTTTTGTTTCAACAGTGTCTTCTCACTTCAACTTTGCTCCAACTTCATTATTAACTCTTATCCCAATGCCTCCCCTAGGCGCCTCCATCGTGTTTCACCTTGACAAGTTTCCTCAAGGGTTCACTATTCACTTTTATCACTAAAAGAAAAAAATATATACATAACCACTCACTATCAAAACACTCTCTGAGTCCTTTATGTAACTCCTTTATGTAAAATATTCTTTATCATGTAACTATGTTAAATTAATCACCTACCGAAGAAATAAATGATGCTGCACACGTTTCATAAAACCTCTACTGCTGAAACATTTCATCCAACTTGGTTATGAGAAAACGCCACGCATGCGGGTGAGATGTTACTACTCCCGATTTTAAATCTTTCACCTCTGTTAATCTATTGGTGGTTTCTAAAACCCGCCCTCAAGTGGCATCGTCACAGCCTCTGATGTTACCAAACGAATGACTCAAACATCACCTTTCAATGAAGTGATTCTTTTACCTTCTTATAGTTACTTATTGTCAATTTTCCCTCACTTGTTCAATCCTTATCCACTAGACTCTATATATAAATAAATGATATTGTGCGTTATCTTAGCATTGCACTCGCCCACACATTTACCTATTATCTCTTTGCTTATCTCTATATACAAGGCATCCATTTAATACTGGCATTCAGGCCATCGGGTGCTACCGATTTCAAAATAAATATCCACTTCTGTTCTCTAAAGAGCAAAGTTTGTTCCTGTGATTTGCCTGCTACCCCTGACTGCGCTCTGTCTATGCAGAGACATCGTAATTGCTCAAAGACATGTCCAGTTGCTAAACAATGTTGAACTAATGGTGCCTCCCTAACCTTACATTTCAAGCGACTCCTATGTTCTCCCATTCTGCCTGTCTCTGCATTGGGCATAGCCATGATTTGCATACCAGCCCAGCAGATTAAAATACATGAAAATATATTAAATTAATTAGTATTCATTTAAATATTTATTTATTTAAACATTTCTTATATACCACCCCTTCCATCAATCAAGGGAGTTATATAATGAACAAAAATTGGTTACAGAGAACAAATCAAAAACTATGATACAGGAAAACTATATACATGTCTTGGTACCTACACAGTGGTAACATGACAGCTGAGTCTGAACTATTTACAGTAAGTAATGAAGGAGGAGCAGGTTACAAAGGTGTATTGGTGCCATTGGAGGGAGAGGGGTCATGGCTAGTGGACGGGGAAGAAGGGATAGGATATGAAGGGGCATTATAATATTCAGTGAACAGTAGAGTCTTTAGCTGTTTGTGAAAGGTTTGAAGATCCTTGATTGATCTAATATAGTCAGGGAGAGGGTTCCAAAGTGTGGGAGCGGAGTACCTGAAGGCTCTATTGCTGGTAGATTGGTTAGTTTTTCGTGTTGAAGGGGGTGTGGCTAGAAGGTCCTTTGTACATTTTCTTCTGAGTGTGCATGTATAAGGGTGGATAGGTGGGAAGGGGAGATGCTGTTATGTAATTTAAGTGTAACTAACATTTTGCTTCTCACTCTGGTGGCAATGGGGAGCCAATGGAGGCTATAGACTATTGGGGTGATATGCTTAATGAGGTTTGCTTTCACAATGATCCTAGCGGTTACATTTTGTGCAAGTTGGAGTGTGTAGAGAGACTTGTTAGGGATGCCTTATAGTAGACTGTTGCTGTAGTCCATGTGAGGCGTAATCAGAGCTTGGACCACAATTCTAAAGTTGTGTGCTTTCAGGATTGGTCTGAGGTGTTGCACAGTTTTTAATTTAAAGAATATCGTCCTGGATATTTGTTTGATTTGGGCAGCCATACTGAAAGTTCTGTCGATAATTAATGACTCCTAGGAATTTAACCTCCTGTTTGACTGGGAGGTCGATGTTATGAAGTTTAAAGGTATGGGGAAGCATGAAGTTCTGATTCCTAGTTGTGAATAAAATTTCAGTTTTATTGAAATTTATTTGCATTTGTTTGAGTTGAGCCACAATTCTTCTTTGATTATGCAGTTAATAATGCTGTGATATTGAAGATTTTGTACATCGATTGGGGCATAGACCATTATATCATCTGCATAGATTTTATGTCTGATATTGCGCTTCTTGAAAATTGAGCAAATGGATTGGCGGTATCGGTTAAATAGTAGAGCTGAAAGGGCAGAGCCTTACAGAATACCCTTTTCTAGGGGGAAATGATGTTGAAGACTCTTAGGGGTATGTTTACTAAACCGTCTTAACGTGCACTCTGATATGTTATTGTGCGATAAGGTACCTTATCGCGTGATAACGGTGCTTTATCGGGTGCAGCGGTACCTTAGCGCGCGATAACGTGCGCTGCGGCGGAAATGAGCGCTGAGGGAGGAGAAAGGCTCACTGAGGGCGGAGGAAGGCTCCCCAGGGGCGGAGAGAAGGGGTCAATGTGCGGAGAGTGGGAGGGGAGAGGCTCCCCACACACTAACGCTGTGAAATCCGAGGCTCAAAACTAACGCCAGTGAAACCCTGGTGTTAGAGCTGATTTAAAGGGAAAAGAAACCATTTCCGTCAGCAATGTACAGCAAAACCAGGGAAACCTACAAAAAGTGATAAGTGTGATACATGTGCAAGGAATAAAAGGGCAAATAAACAGTGAAAATGAAGAGAAGAAAATGGAAAAATAAAATAACCAAGGTGGGCAATAGTGATCTCAATGGGAAACATCAAATAACACTCCCAAGAAAGCACCAAAAAATGGATATGAATTTTGGAAGGGTCCATGCTCCGTCCCCATACAAGGTGAATGAGCCCACAGTGAAAATTGCACTGTGCATGGTTTTCCTCTCCATCGGACAGGTTTCCTATGGCATGCACATGTGCGGAAACAGCAGGGCGGGCATGTAGGAACAGCCAACTGGACAGATGCTTGAAAATGGGATACAGAGGGCTGCAGGCGGCACATGCTGTGGTGCAGCTGGGGCGCAGTGCGGACTAGGCAGATGCCTAGGTGGCACTTAGGAATGCTGAAACTGTACAGCAGCCAGAGAGCAACTGATGAGGGCCCAACATGGGCACGAGTGTGTTTATCACAGTGTCACAGGGGATAGTACCCAGCAGGTACCTCCAAGGGCACAGAACATTGGCAAGCGGTGTTGGGGGGGAAGCGTGGACATCTATGCAAGCACCCCTACCCCAGAACATGCACCATAGGCAGACTGCGCACCACCAGCACCACCAGCAGAAGGCCATGTCAGCATGGTGGCTGAGGGGTACTGTTGGTGGAGGGGGGCAGTGGCAGCTGCCAAGAGTAGACCATTGCCTAGCCCTGTGTAGGTGGGTGCCATGCACTACAACAGACAGGCCCTGCTGGACAAACAGTCATGGTATAACCAGGGAATGCACTGTCTCTGTGGCAACACGGTGGTACAGTGCACACAACCAGTGTGTTCAGAGGCAGAAGGTCCCAGGTTCAAGTCCCCGCTGTGGTTCCTGCCAACCCAGTCCCCATATTTTACCCACTACTAAAACATGCTAATACAGACAGAACCTTTATTGCAGATGATGTAAACATGCCCAAAACACCTACATTTTACCCTACAGAGCACAGACACCATAAACAGGCGCATTACCTAGAGCATAGTCTCCCAAATGCAGTCCTGGAGGGCCAAACACCATTCAGGTTCCATGCTGCCTCTAATAAAGATGCCTGTGCTGCATTTCTATGCGCCGGCCCCATGGTATGCAGATGTATCTCATGCATATTCATGAGGGACAGCATGAAAACCTGAACAGTGTTTGGCACACCAGGACTGGAGTTGGGAACCTCTGCCGTAAAGCAGCAGCCAACAGGGGCAGACACAGGCTCCATTATCAAATGCCTCCTGGAGAGGCAGGACATTGGGCCCTGCGTGCATCTCCCAATACTAGCACTTGCATACCTTAGCAATGCCACCCTAAACCTGGGAATACGGTACACAGCTATCAAAAGGTTGCTATGATTGCTGGCAGATAGCAATTCCGAAGTTGAGTACAATTTTCTGATTGAGCTGCATCATGGCAACATTTCTGATGTCTGTGGAGTGTGCTACAGGTCTTGTGTCTGACAGTGTTTACCACCCTGGGGAGTGACTCCTACAGTATTGTGTACCATAGCCATGCCTGCACTGTGCCCAGGACTGGAGTGGTGGCCAGGGCTGCCAAATACTTCTATAGTTGTACACTGCTGGCATAGGTGTGGGAGTGTGTGTCTGTCTATCCAGTGTGCGGTGGCTGCAAACACCCTCCACAGCCCACACTGCCAGCACTGTTGCCAGTATTGGCCTGCCAGTGTGCCTAAAGAGGAGCAAGATACCATGGGTATAGCCCGGACAGGGTGGCCTGGCCAGGATGCATCTGCACAGGGCATAGGGCAATGGCTGGGATATTGTAGTGCCTGGCCACCACCTGCACAGACAGGGTGGCCACAGCATGTCCTGCTGGGAGATCACTCTCACCCTGACTGAGCAGTGACCACGGCATGGCTAGGTTCCCCCATAGTGCTATATAGCATTTCTTTCATGTGATTTTTATGGGTTCCCTTTTGGGGCCCAATCACTGACTTATCTGCTTGGTGTGTATGCTGACATCCCAGTTCTGGGTGCATGCATTTTCTCCAGGAACATGCACTATGAACTAGCTAGCAGACTGTCTGCAGCTAGTATGTGTCTTGCTGGAACACCTTGCAGGGTGCAGCAGCTGGAGGCTTGCTGCAGGAGAATATCAGATAGTGGCGGGGTGCAGCTGAGCATTTCCAGGCCTAATGTCTGTCTGCTATTGCTTTATGGATGTGCACAGAGCTGCATTGACTGCCCTGTAGGGTGTCTGTTCCCTAGCAGGACTGGGGTTGATGGTCCCCTCTACTGTCACCATTGCCGGGAGGTAGAATGTGGATCTGTTGGTGGGAAACCCTGTTTCCCACCCTCAGCCCCAGCCCCAGCCCCAGCCCCAGAGGGTGGGTTGGGTGATGGTACATAATCTGCCTATGGGTCCATAAGAGATAAACCTGACTGAGAAATACAGATGTATCCAAGGTGTGTCTGTAGGAACTACCTATCTCACACACTAGCACTGCTGGGGACCTACAGCATGGCCTCTTTCTGTCATGGAAGGTGCTGTGGACCTGGTGCTGGGTGCCCCACCTCACCCTCAGGGTGAGCACCATACCCGCACAATGTGACGGTGTGTAGATACTCTGTGCCAGTAACACACACAGTCAGTTCCCCCCACCAGGCCGAGGTGCTGTGGGGGTGCACACGGTCAGTTCCCCCTACCAGGCCGAGGTGCTGTGGTGGTGCATACCCCATCTTGTGATCCTCTGTAGACTGCTGATTTGCATGTGCAGTGCATCATGGGTGCATCATGGGTACGGGTGGATTAACCCTATCCTGGTGACCACTGCAGACTGTTTGTGTGGTGTCGTGCAGTCCTTCTGCAGCCAGCCAGGGGCGTGTGAGCAGCTATAGAGCTGTAGTCCACTGGTTGCTTCACTGTCTGTGGAGCCAGAGGTCATGGGTTTTAACCCACAGTGGGGTTATTTGATAGGGCTGTCCAAAGCATTGTTTACTTTTAATGTACATTAGTGCTGCCAGCAAAAACACCCTCAGAGTACTGTAACCATAAGGTGCCTCATAAGGTTACAGTCCCTATAAGGTGCCCTATAGGGGACATTATAGGGTGCCATGGCGGATAGTGCACTTTATAAAGTGCCCTATGGAGTAAGGATATCTATTTGCGGTTTATCGACTATAGCAAAGCTTTTGACTGTGTAAACCATGAGAAACTCTGGGCCACATTAAGAAGCATGGGTATACCAGAACACCTGATCGTTCTTTTGCACAATCTGTACATTGATCAAGAAGCAACAGTTCGAATGGAACAAGGAGAAACAGAATGGTTTAAAATAAGCAAAGGTGTAAGACAAGGCTGCATACTTTCCCCCTACCTATTTAATTTATATGCAGAACAAATCATCAGAGAAGCAGGATTGTATGAAGACAACAGAGGTGTGAAGATTGGTGGAAGACTCATCAACAACCTTCGCTATGCTGATGATACCACATTACTGGCGGAAAGTGAAGATGATCTGAAACATTTGCTTCTCACAATCAAAGAACATAGTCTCAAAATGGGCCTGCACCTTAATGTAAAGAAGACAAAGATCATGACAACTGGCATAATCAACAGGTTCATCATCGAAGGAGAAGAAATTGAAATCGTGAATAACTTTAACCTACTTGGATCAACTATCAATAAAGAAGCAACAAGCAGTCAAGAAATCAGACGACGCATTGCTCTTGGCAGAATGGCTATGAAAGACCTAGATAAGATTCTCAAGAGCAGAGATGTCTCTCTCCATACAAAGATTTGACTTGTTCAAGCCATGGTATTTTCAATAACATCATATGGATGTGAAAGCTGGACAGTGAAAAAGATAGACAGGAAGAAAATTGATGCCTTTGAATTATGGTGCTGGCGGCGAATGCTGTGTATACCATGGACTGCCCGAAGAACAAACCAGTCTGTACTAGAGGAGATCAAACTAAGCTTTCTTTAGAAGCTCAGATGACAAGACTTCGACTTTCATACTTTGGACACATCATGCGGAGAGAGAGATCATTAGAGAAAGACATCATGCTTGGCAAGATAGAAGGTCAACACAAAAGAGGAAGGCCAGCAATGAGATGGATTGATACAATAACAGCAGCTACGGGTACCAGTCTGTCAACAATGAGCCGCCTGACTGAAGATCGAACACAATTTAGGATAGCTATCCAGAGGGTCGCCATGAGTCGACTCCGACTCGACGGCACTTAACAACAACAACATGGAGTGCCTTATAGGGTGCCTTTTGCGGCACCTTAGGTTACGGCACGTGAGGGTGTGTTTGCTGGCAGCAATAATTAAAATACAAATAAAATGCCTCAAGAAACAATACTTACATGTCAAAGCTGATGCCTCAGCCAGCCTTATGCATCAGGCACACTGGGGGATCAAACTCATAAACCCTGTATCAGCAGTCAGTGTATTAACCATTGTGCTACACCACTGTTTCTATATTTGCATGTCTGCGCGCCTACTTAAGATTACTGCGCGTTAACTTGCTTAGCTGCACTTCGCCCGATAATGTGCCCGGCAGCGCGCATATTGCGCGATATTCCCATTTTGCTACTTTAAGACTGAAGCACCCACTCCTTTTATGGCCGCCTGCACACTATCACCGGGCTCACGTTAAGATGGTTTAGTAAACATACCCCTTAGTTGATCTTTAGAATTTGGAATTGATTAGATATGTAAGATTTGAACCAATTTAGAGGTGTTCCAGTGATACCTAATTGAACTAATCTTGACAGGAGATCATGATGAAGGCTTGATTTGGGTTGTCCAGATCACAGATGAGTGTTTCTAATCTAATAATATCAAGAGAAGGGTTCAATGCCGTGAAATGGACATAAACCATATTGGTGTGTATCTAGGGGGGAGTCAAGGTCAATGAAATCCTGTAACTGAATTTGAATTAGTTTTTCAATTTTTTGCTAGGAATGGTATGCTGGCTATTGGATGATATGAATTAGAGTCATCTTTGTCGAGAGATGTTTTCTTGAATAACGGGTGAATGATGGATAACTTAAGTGAGTCTGGCATAATTCCTTGGGAGAGGGATTGGTTTACGATATTGAGCTCAGATTTAGAAGCCTTTATTCAGGAGACTGGACATGGATCAAGGTATGAGGTTGTGGTGTTAACCCTAGTTATTGTTTCAAGAAGTTGTTTTTCTTTTATGAGATAGAAAGATGACCATTTATTTGGGTGGGGTTGGTGATCGTTAAAGATGAGTGGGGTAGGGTTGTTTTTGTTTTTTAATTTGGAAGCAAGATAGTCTGCTATAGGCTGTGGCTTCATAAGGGCACTATTTGACAGGTTAATGTGTGATTTGGTTAGGGCTTTTACTCGTTCAAAGAGCTCCCTAGGACGGTTGATGGCTTTGTTTAGAATGGAAGAGTGATAATCTCCTTTTGCATTGTGGATTTCCTCTTTATAGGTTTTTAATGCTGAGTTGTAACTTTCCTTATTTGTAAGGGTTTTGGAAGACCTCCATTTCTTCTCGAGCCTACGGAGTGTTTTAATGAGATTGCGTAATTCTTGGGTATACCATTGTTCAGATATTTTTTTGATGGATCCCTTGTTGGAGTAGTTGGGCCTTGCAGCTTTATTGATTATTGCAGACCAATTTTTTATAGTGTCTTCAAGATCCTGCATAGGGGAAATGAGTTTAGGGGTAACCTCTGAGAGAAAGGCATCTTTGTCAAATTTTTTAAAGTGTGGTATTTTGTAAGTTGGGCAGGTGGATGCTTTGGAGGAGATGCTTATTGGGAGGGTCATACATAGGATGTGGTGGTATGACCATGGTACCTGTTTCAAGGATGGATGGATGAAGTGAGGGTGAGAGACTAGTGATCTTGGAATGAAAATCAGATCTAGTGTGTTACCTTTTGAATGGGTAGGTTGTTTTACTATTTGTAGGAAGCCCATGTCTTCCATAAATTTGAGAAAGTCATTGGATTGTTGTGAAGTGAGGGATGCTAAGTTGAAATCTCCGAGGATGATGTGAGGTTTCTTCAATGGAGAAATACAGGCTGATTCCAGTATAGTGGTGAGGTTGATGTGGTTATTAGTAGGTGGTCTGTAGAGGAGGCATACTGCTACGTGCCTGTTCTCAATTTTTATCAAGTCTATGCCATCACAGTTTGTGCATAAACTGGTAAAGAGATTGAGGCTTGATTTTGTGATTATGAGTACTCCACCACCCCTTTTGGAGTTTCTGGGGCAGTTGAACATGGAGTAACCACTTGTGTTGAGCTGGTTTAGAAGGATGGAGTCATGATCAGTGAACCAAGTCTCTGTGATACAGAGAAAACACGGGGATTCATCAGTGAAGATGTCTCTGATTAATGGAATCTTGTTTCTCATGGAGACTGCATTTATCAGTTGACCACTTAGGGTGGCAAGGCAATCAGTTTGTGTTGGAAGAGCGTTGGTGGTGGTTGTGTTAATGCAAATTAATCTACATTGTTGTTTTTTGTGTGGATGTGGGGCAAATTTGATACCATTGTTGTAAGGTGTGTAGAGCTTTATATGTAGGATATGAGGATAGATTGAGATGGCCTGATGGGTTAGGAGTGTGTTGGAAGGGGCCAGGGTTAAGGGAGGAGGCTGCTGCTAAGAAGTTCT
Organism: Ichthyophis bannanicus; assembly: GCA_033557465.1. Taxonomy (NCBI): domain Eukaryota; kingdom Metazoa; phylum Chordata; class Amphibia; order Gymnophiona; family Ichthyophiidae; genus Ichthyophis; species Ichthyophis bannanicus. Next base: position 1,202,153,554 of record CM066031.1, read on the forward strand.
GGAGAAGGGTTAGATAGAGCAGTATCGGCAGCTAAATCCTATGCTTCGGGTGTCATAGTATGCATGGTGTTAATTGGGCGCTAGTTTTTCTGCCAGTGTTTACGTCTATTTCCTGCATGGAAAAGATCATAAAAATGGGCTTAAACATGTCATTATGCACTCGTAAAGCCTGCACTAGCTTTCTGGATCGGCCTGTAAGTTTGTACCAGAGTCAATGGAGGATTAAGTGACTTGCCCAAGGCCACAAGGAGTGTCAGTGAGATTTGAACCCTGGTCTCTCTGGTCACCACTAGGCTACTCCTCCATTCCATTTACCACTTATTCCTCGTTGCGGACCAAATTCTTCGAAGAGTTTTTTTCTCTTGTTTTGTAACTTCTGTTGCTTATTTCCCTGTGTATATTGGCGGATTCTCATCCATTTCTTCTGATCGTCAGAATGCCTGTCCTAGTTTGATAATAGAGATATTCTGGCCATTTATTTTCATACTGCAATACTTTTCATGCTTTGGGATCTGTTGATGCCATTAAGTACTCATTGTTGTACCCTTGATTTGCTATTGTTGTGCAACTCCATCCCCCCTTAAAGTTTCTTTCCTTCTTTTATTTATGTTTATCCCATCTTGTTTTTGCTTTGTATATCTCTTGAAGTTTCCTGACAAATGAGTGGCATACCAAATCTTTACAAATCAATAAAATAAATAGGCCTAGAGGCCTATGAGGGACACTCTATATGTATAATCAATTTCCATGAGGCCATTCCTCCTTTGACTCTAGGGATGTAGAGTCTCGGCAAACACAGACTCTTATAAACCACCTCATAGGCACGTAGGAGTTTTCCTGTTCATACATCTAGTTTCTCAAGATATTTCAAAGGTCTGTCTACAATTTCAAAGCTATATTTTGCAATGCTTTCAACTCCCACGACAGTTAACGCATTGACATTGCATCTAACGTGCCATAGTGTTGGTGCTATTATAGTAACATAGCAACATAGTAAATGACAGCAGCTAAAGACCAATATGGTCCATCTAGTCTGCCCAGTAAGATGGCAAGAGTAGGTGCACCTGCCGCTCTATACAGGCCACCCCTCCCCATGTCTTTGTTTAGGAGTGAACCCACCGCTTCATGAAGGACACCCCTATTTGTTGGGAAATTAGATTGTTACGTTTATTTTGATTTTATCCTGTCGCTGTAAAGGGATCCACTGTGTCTGTCCCATGCCATCTTGAATTCTGTCACTGTATTTGCTCTCACCACTTCCATCGGGAGGGCATGCCAAGCATCCACCACCCTTTCAGTGCAAAAGTATTTCCTGACATTGCCTTTCAATTTACCCCCTTGCAGCTTCATGTTATGCCCTCTAGTTTTACACCATCCCCGTCTTTGGAAGAGGTTTGTTTGTTCATTATTTCTCTTTAAGTATTTAAAGGTCTGACTCATATCTCCTCTAACCCTCCTCTCCTCCAGAGTGTACATATTTAGGTCTTCAAGCCTCTTCTCATAAGGCTTCTGACACAGGCTCCAAATCATTGTGGTCGCCTTCCTCTGAACAGTTTCCAGTCTTTTTACATCCTTTGCAAGATATGGTCTCCAAAACTGAACACAGTATTCCAATTGAGGCCTCACCAGTGACTTATACAGTGGCATTAGTACCTCTTCCTTTCTGCTGGTAATTCCTCTTTGTATGCAGCCCAACATCCTACGGGCTTTTGCCACCACCTTGTCGCACTGTTTTTCCACCTTGAGATCCTCAGAAATAATCACACCAAGATCCTTCTCCTGATCCGTGAACACCAACCTCTCGCCCCTTATCGTGTACATTTCCCTTGGACTTCTGCTTCCCAAGTGCATGACACTGCACTTCTTCGAATTAAATCTTAATTGCCAAGCATTAGACCATTCTTCCAGCTTTTGTAGATCTTTCCTCATGTTAACCACTCCCTCAGGAGAGTCCACTCTGTTGCAAATTTTTGTGTCACCTGCAAAAAGACAGACTCACAAATACATTGATGCATTATGTGCAACACCTTAGCACCCAATAGCAAAAGGTCCCCTTACATTCATCCTCTACCCAAGGTGTCCAAAGTCAGCAGGGGTGATTCTATCTTGAGGCCGCCTGAGGCGATGGCCTCAGGTGGCACTCGGACGAGGGTGGCACTCAGATGCCGGGCGGCACTCCAGCTCTTTTTTATTTTAGATTTTGCAACCTCTGGCCTTCCTCTGCTTTCCCGGAGTGCTGTCGCCGGACAAATCAGCTTGATCGTTTGCAGGAACCCTGCAAGCGATCAGGCTGATTCATCCGGTGGCGCCAGCACTCTGGCTGTTTTCATTTTAAATGTTGCTGCTCTGGCCTGCCTCTGCCTTCCTGCTGCTTTTTTTTTTCACTGCCAGAATTCTTGAGGAAAAAAGCAGCAGGAAGGCAGAGGCAGGCTAGAGGCAGCAAAATATAAAATAAAAATAGACGGAGTACTGACGCCGGATGATCGTTTGCAGGAAGAGAGGTGCAGGTAGAGGGAGGGGGATAGGAGGAAAAGTACTAGACAAAGGGGAGAGACAGGGGGGGCAAATGCTGGACAAAGGGGAGAGACAGGGGGGACATACTAGACAAAGGGGTGAGACAGGAGGACAAGTGCTAGACAAAGGTGAGAGACAGGGGGGCAAATGCTGGACAAAGGGGAGAGACAGGGACAAATACTGTATAACAGGGAAGTGGGGCAGGAAGACAAATGCTGGAGAAGGGGAAGCATGGAAACAAATGCTGGTCAAGGGAGGGGAGACAAGAGGACAAATGCTGGTCAGTAGTGTCCCCCTCAGCCCCCTCTGGTGGCGGCGTAGTGGTACCACCGGGGCTGGGGAGCGCATAAGAAATAGGGGTTTTAGGGTTGACCTGTTGTGAGGGTCAATGAGGTAGCAGCCCTCTGTGTCAGCCTCATGGTCAACTTCCCAAAAAGCAGCTCTTAGCCAAGTGTAGGGTAAAGAAAAGGCATTTATTTCACCTTTGCGCAAAAAGAAGTTCAAAATAGGCGGTTATGAGTAACAGAGCGATAACTTTCCTTGTATCAAAATGTAAATCAGCAAAACATTCAAAGTAACATTGTTAACCTTCACAAACTTAAAGCATAAGGTCTCCTGTATTCTTTTCATACATTGGGTTTGCTTCCCTTAACTTAAACACATCTCATTGTGCAATAATTACAGTCCATCGGTTCGATGGCTTCCATAACCTCAGATTCCCCTGGCAGCCATTCCATTTCTGAGGGGTCCGAATCTGATGTCTCAGGGATGTTAAAATCTGACTTTCTAAAAGCATGCCATACCGTATCCCAGTGTTGGCTTGACAGTTTGGGGCGTCGGCTTTTAGGTATGTTGTAACACCCTGAATTTTTGCTGTTACAGGATTAAAAGTTTGCTTATTCCAGTCTTTGGCAGCACTAACCTTTTTCCTATAAAGATTATCTGGTATTTCTGGTTTAAAACTGTCCTTATCATCCAGATAAAAGTTAGTCCTTTGTTTCTCTCTTGGTCTAGGCCTTGGTAGACAATTACAGGCACCAACTGTTTCCCCTTTAAACTTCCTGCAATCCCTTTTGTGTAAGGCTTGAGGCCTAGTCTGAATGTCCTCTGCTTCAGGCAGTTTCCAGTGATCCCAGGATATCTTTCCTGCTTTAGAATAGGGTATAACTCTTTTGAGGCAGGGCTGCTGCTGAGGCGCCTGTCTTCCACCTCCACCCCTGTGGCAGTTGGCTACTGGCCGCGCCCTCTCAGCTATGTCCTCTTCCCCATGCCTCTGAATCTTTCTTTCATCTTTCAGGTCACCTTTATAAAAACTTTTAAAAGTACCTTTTCCTCCTTGAAGGTTCCTTTCCAGTGGATATATCTTCCTCTGCTTGTATCCCCGTCCTTCTCCTTGGACAAGGCTTCCTCTCCAGCTGGAAGGGTAAGCACCTCCTTCCTTGGCTGCACTCTGTAATACTGCCCCTTGCAGTTGTGTATGGTCTTCCTCTAGGCCTGCTCTTGGGCCTTCACCTCGGCCTGCTCTCCCAGTAGCTTTCACTCCTTGAGTTATTCTGGGTCTGTCAGTGACTTCACCCCGGTCTCTGACTCCGGCTTCTGGAGCTGCTCTTGGCACTGCTTCCTGTAATGCTCTCTGTGAAGCTCTCTGCCAAGCTCCTTGCCTCTTCTCTTGTAATGCTCTGTCCCTGCTTAAATCGAGACCAGCTGCTTCTGGGTCCTGCTCATAGAGGCGTGGTTCCTCTGCTTCCAGGCTTGCTCTCCTGCTCCCTCTATGTGTACCTTCATGTAATTGCGGGTAAATCTTGTTTTTTTCAAGATTTAAAACTTTTTTTCTTTGTGTCAGAGGGCCTGCAGTATCACAGTAAGGAGGAGACAAGAGGACAAGTGCAGGTCAATGGGGGGGGGGGGAGACAGGAGGACAAGTACTGGACAACACTGAAGGGGTATGACAGGAGGACAAATGGTGAACAACAGGGAAGGGGGCAAGAAGACAAATGCTGGATGGGGGAAGTAGGGAGACATGCTGGTCAATGGGGGAGGAGACAGGAGGACAAATGCTGGACAACACAGAGAGGAAGAAGAGCTAATGGAGTGGAAGGACTTGGGGGTTGAAGGTTGAAAAGCGGTAGGTAGATGATGTAAAAAAGAGGGAGATTGAGAACTGGATAGTAAGGTGTAGTGAAATCTGAGAGGCCAGAGAAAGAGAGAAATAAATGGAAAAAAGTTGGAAAGAAAAAAAATAAATATCCAAGATGTAAGGAAGTAAAGAAAACAAAAGTAGAGAAAAGAAATGACAGATGGAGTAGAGACCGTAGACAGAGAGCTAAGAGAAAACAGAAGAAAGAAGAAACCTCAGATGGAGACCAGCATGATTAGAGTATAAAATGGTCAGACAACAAAAGTAGAAAAAATAATTTTATTTTTAAATGAGTAATTGGACTTTGCACTAGTTTTATATTTTACACAGTACAGGGAAATCAGTCTCTTATTTCTCTGGTTTGCATTGGGCTTTCAGTTTAATTTTTATCTAAATATTTTTATTTTCACTTTAGGTTATCCTCAATCTGTATTTGGTGAGGGTCTGTGTTCTGAGTGTGTGACTGAGGCCAGGAGTTCTGTTAACATGGAGTTTGTACAAAGGGATCTGTACTGTAGCAATTTGACTTGTTTAGCTTTTCAATAGGTGTATGGATGTTCTAGGGCTTGCTACAGTATTTATAGTGCTGCTTTTATCTGGGTAGGCCCCTTTTTGTATGAGTTTTGGAAGTTTATGCTGGCATATGGTTGATTTGGCCTTGTAGATCATCAGTGAATTTTGTAGGGTTTGTATTAGTTCACAATATGCTTGGTACTAGAGAATGTTTGTTAGCCAGAATCAGATTTTTAAAAAAATTAGATACTGAGCTTTGTTGGTGGATGTCCTAGTTCTGCTCTGTACCCATTGTTGCCATTGTTGGGGGAGGTGTGTGTGTGTGGGGGGGTGGTTCTGTGAGTGCAAAATATATGTTCAAAAAGAAAAAGCAACAACCATAACAGAGTTTATAACAACAAAATAAAAATGAGTTATTTAATTTGGTGTTATAAACTGTGCAGTGGTTCTCGCTCTCTTTTAGTTCCGTGCTGTGCAAACATCTTTCTATTTCCTCCACATTATCTAATTGACTTTTTGATTTGGTTCAGTCCCTGACTACAGTTTTGAGAAAGCCTCCTCCCCTCCCCCAGCTCAAGGGTGGGGGGCGCCATCTCATCCCTCACCTCAGGCAGCAGATTGCTTTGAGCTGCCCTTGAAAGTCAGGCCTAGCAAATGCAACCAAAGCAGGTTTCCAGAATTTCTGAAATGAATATGAAGGTAATGGGGGTCATTTAAATCACTTAGATATGATTTGGATGTCCATAAATATGCACGTGGACATCCAAATCCCTAGAGCGATCACAGAAACAGGGTTTTTAGATGTCTCTGCTGTGAGGACATCTAAATAGACAGAGGGTGTGAAAGAGGCATGTCCTATGTGGAGCTATGGACATAGATATTCACAATTGATCTTAGAATGCTTGGGAATGTCTGCGCTCACATCCAAACTTAGTCCTGTTTCAGGCACGGATAGGCATTGGAAACATGCTTGTTTCAGCACTAAAATCTCTGGAGTGTGTTAAGAGGTTGGTACTACACTATCCTCAATACTCTCCACAATGACAATGCTATATTTTGTGTGTTTGGGAAATGTGCTTTGGGTTTGCAACATCGCTGCATGTCTCAAAGATGTCCCCATTATTAAATACTGTACTGGGGTTGTCTATGTAGATGTCTCTGCAAAAATCCATATTGGGCACACCCACATTTGTGAAATCATGCCTGGATTTGGACATGCTTGCGAATTTCAGGGACATTCAGAGTTGGACATCCTAGTTTGCACTTGGACATCCTTTGTAAAATGTGCCTTCAAGTATGCAAACAGGTCTCATGAATATTCACAGTGGAATTCAGAAAATTCATCTGCATTGCAGACCTTGATTATTAAACAAGGGAACCTCTACCCAAGAGATTTATTGAAGTCTAGTTTTACCAGTCATATAATACTGACGTGGAACTAGGAAAACTGGTTGAAGTTCTGAAGAACTTCCCAGGGTGTATGAATAATAGTGATCTTTGGCCTTACCAGGACGGCAGGCTTGGTGTCCAAGTGTAACTTGGATTACTTTCCTTGCATTATACTCTTGTGGTCTTATATTAAATAAAAGCGTAATGCTAATGTGAGTGACTTTTATTCTGCCACATGCCAATCTCTAAGCTTAGCCCTTGCAGGAAATATCTAGGAAACTACTCTGTTGCCTGGACTAATTCACTCTAAATTGTTTGGAAAATAGCTGAAATTATATCTGCACTTTAGGGTCATTCTGTAGCTCTGACCTGCTCTGCTCGAATGCAAATTACACTTTCCCATAAATGCACAACACTTAGGGACAGGCTGTTCAGTCACCTCTCTGTTCATATTTAAAATAATAAGATTCATTTTATTGCACACTCCTGAGTTTATTTAACTGATTTTAGTAACTGCTACTGATGAGGGGACTGAGAACATCTTCAAGGTTGCTGTCATTGGAAATTTTATGTGCTTCATTTTGTTTCAATCTGTATGCCTGTCACATCATTTCAATTGTGAGCAGCCTACTCGCCACCACCTCTGGCATACTGTCTATTAATAGAATATTGATATAGCCCAAATACTGTTGTGGGATCCATCATTTGGTAAATCCTCTGCCGTCTACAGTTTTACAGATCCATTTAATTAGCAGTTTTACAACCTCTCCTTCTATCATTACATTAATTAATAATTAAGTTCAAATATAGGCATCTTTAATTCCATAATTATAATTCAGTTTTATAGTCACCAGAGTTGAGCTCATTAGGATAGGTGCTCATAAACTAGAGCTGATCTGTTTTGGGGTTCAATCAATGTGAGACAGTAGTGGTAGCTCTCTCTCTCTCTTTCCTGCATACAGACAGACAGATATGCATTCACTTACACAGAAACACTCAGAAGCAGCACTGAGGTTTCCCTGTAGCATATCTCTCTCCTTTCTATACTTAATATTTAAATATAGCAGCAGCACCAGCTTTGACAGGCCCCTTCATTGGCTTTGCTGACTGCTAGTTTATCACTGGAAGAGCTCTACTACCCCTCTCGGCTCCCTTTCACCATCACATGCCCTTCACTCCTTGTAGCCAATCTTTGCCTCCTTCACTATGATGCAGTGAAGACCAAATTTGGGGGTTTATCTGAATTGCATTCTGCCCCTTCTCTGGCTGTGGGGGTTCACAAAGGGAGAGGAATAGTAGGTCCTACATCATGATATGTTGCGCATTGATTAATATGTAAGCGGATTTATTCCAGTCATTATCACTGATTAAATCAGCCACTTAAAAAGGCAAAACAAAACTTGGCTTTTAAATTGTTCTTATTTAATTTTGTTCATTTTCACATAACCCAGAGCAGCACTAATTAGCACTTTACTGATGCTCATATTTCTAATGTAATTCATATGTAAATTCTGGTTTAATTCATTTGAGAATGTTTGTGCTTCTGAATGGTCTACTCAAAGAATAAAGAAACAATAAACTGGAGCTCTTTGAAAGCTAGACTTTATAATGTATATTAAACATTGAAGATACTGTTATAAGTGTATATGCCTTGTATAACACACCTCTTATGGCCTTAGAGGCAAATGTTATAACAGGGGACCAAAATAAATGTGAATAATGTACCTATTTTATGCTTTTATGTTATGATGAAGAAGATGCAATGGACATCTTCAAAACATAATATCATTTCAGATTTGATTATAAAGATAAGTATCTTCTATTTATTATTAAAAATGGAAAAAAAATGAACTATTTGATGGATAGTTAAATTACTACTTTTCTCTGCTACCAATGATGAAATATGAATAAGAGTGGATAGTTCTACTCTCTATGAATTTTGATGATCCATGATATATTATTGTAAGATGTACCAAGATATTCATGGGGGGGGGGGCGGTATTCAAAGGCATTTGCATGGTTTGTAGACCTGCAAACTGTGTCAATGCCACTTAGCAAGATATTTGGCAGCACTGACATGGTTAGAGTTCAGCGGCAGCGACTAGCGGCTCTTAAGACCTGATATTCAAAGGTATTTACAAGGTTTACAGAGCTATAAACTGTGTAAATACAACTAAGCTGGATATTCAGTGGCACTAACATGGTTAGTGCTGCTGAATATCCCCCAATAATGCCACTATATGCCTCGATAGTAATCGCTTAGCATCAGGGTGTGTCGGGGTGTTCCGGGGTAGTACCCAGGGATAACCGTGTAGCAATGATATTTAGCCACTGCTCAGTTACCCCTTAGCGGTGAAAGTTAGTTGCAGCAAAAGCTGTCCTAACTTTCACCACTGCAGCTTACCAGGTAGCAGCTGAATATCACCGCTGCACGGTTAGCTTCTGCGTCATGTGTGGCAACCCTGGATATTCAATTCTGGTGGCTTGAATATCTGGGATTTAAGTTTGGTGGTGATGGCTATTCACCTTAGAGGCACACAGCCATTGCAAATGAATATCGGGCCCTTAGTTTATATAGTTTTGATTGTATATCTTGGTTCTGTTGGACTGTGTACTATTTTATAAAGTCAACATAAGCACCTATGTGCCTATACAAAATAAGTACCCAAAATGTGCACAAATGCACACCTGTTTCAAGGCAGCCATAAATGTGTGCATGTATTTTATAAAATATGAGTGTGCATACTTATATGTATGTATATAGCCACACAATTTTAGAAAAGCACCTTCTCCACATTTAAACGGGGATTCACGTGTGGAAATGCCTTTCTAAAATGACCTCTTCAGTTAAATGTTTGAATGAGAAAACTGAGACCTCTGCCAATTTATGGAGCCAGAGGAGTCAATTTGGAAATCCACATGTAGAAACAATCAATGTGGTAAACATGATTGCCATTCACATGTAAGGGTCGGATTTCACAAGTTACACAAGTGCCAGCATGTACACATGCTGTCAACTAACAACAGATGCCACTATCTCTAACTTTTGAGAGGAAAATAAACAATGGGGATTAAGGAGGATTACCCCTTTAATCCCTCCTGTAAAGGACAAGTCAACTGAACATTTATGTACAACCTAAATGTGCCAAGCAGCAGTTGTAAATCTCGATGTGGACAATTGCAGTTATAGTACACTATATCAGTTGATATAGTGTATTTGGACTTTCAGAAAGCCTTTGACAAGGTCCCTCATCAGAGACTTTTGGCAAAACTAAAGAGTCATGGGATAGGAGGCAGTGTACTATTGTGGATCAAGAACTGGTTAAAAGATAGAAAGCAGAGGGTAGGGCTAAATGGCCAATTTTCCCAATGAAGAAAGGTGAATAGTGGTATACCCCAGGGATCTGTGCTGGGTCTGCTGCTTTTTGACATATTCATAAATGACCTGGAAAAGGGAATAACGAGTGAGGTTATCAAATTTGCAGATGACACAAAACTATTTAAAGTTGTTAAAACCCATGAGGATTGTGGAAAATTGCAAGAGGATCTTGATAAATTGGAAGACTGGGCATCAAAATGGCAGATGAAATTTAATGTGGACAAGTGCAATGTTATGCACCTAGGGAAGAACAACCAAAACTATAGTTACACGATGCAAGGTTCCACATTAGGAACCACCACCCAGGAAAAAGATTTAGGCGTCATTATGGATAACATGTTAAAACCCTCAGCCCAGTCTGCAGCGGCGGCCAAGAGAGAAAATAGAATTCTAGGTATCATAAGGAAAGGAATGGAAAATAAAACAAAAGATATTATAATGCCTCCTTATCGTTCCATGGTGAGACCGCACCTTGAATATTGTGTGCAATTCTGGCCACCGTATCTTAAAAAGGATATAGCGTTATTAGAAAAGGTTCAGAGAAGAGCCACCAAAATGGTAAAGGGGATGGAAGGATACCCCTATGAAGAAAGGCTAAAAAGGTTAGGGCTCTTTAACCTGCAAAAGAGACAGCTGAGGGGAGATATGATAGAAGTCTATAAATTAATGAACGGAGTGGAACGGGTAAACGTAGATTGATTGTTTACATTATCAGAATATAGAAAGATTAGGGGACATGCAATGAAGCTACAGGGTAAACTATTTAAGACTAATAAAAGAAAATATTTTTTCACTCAACGTGTAATCAAACTCTGGAATTTGTTACCGGAGGATATAGTAAAGGCTGTTAGTGTAGCTGGGTTTAAAAAAGGTTTGGACCAGTTCCTGGAGGAAAGGTCCATAAACCATTATTAAGAAGGGACCCAGGATATCAATGCTTGACCCAATACAAGCATTGTGGAACCTGTGTCTTTTGGGGAAACTGCTAGGTACGTATGACCTAGATTGGCCACTGTTGGAAACAGGATACTGGGCTTGATGGACCTTGGTCTGATCCAGTATGGCATATCTTATGTTCTTATGTTCTTATGTTAGATGTGCATTCCCTATCAGCTCGATTCCATAACATGCACGTCTGGCCTGCAGACACATCTAAATTAAAAATGGGGACAATTTGAACCTAATTCTGCATCTGTGAGTCTATACGTGTCCGTGGGTTCAGAATAAGGGAGATAGACGTGTCCGGCATGGCATGGGAAAGCACTATTTAGCCAGCCCGTGCACGCATCTGACGTACAGCCTAGGCACGGGCTATGCGATATAATGGAGAAACACATCCCCTGTCTATATTATGGGACACGGGTAAATGTTATGGATGTCCCCACGCCCACCATATTCTGAAAAGTTGAACGTTTCGGATGCTGCCTGTCTCCTGGATGTACCCATGGATGCCACGCCTCCTCGGAAAAATGTGCATCTCCTTCACACTGACAGCAATTTGCTGAGGCAAACTAGACATAAATACCAATGAGAAATGACTGCTACTGCAACCTGGACCTCTACAGGCCCTGAGAAATGCTAGGTAATCCCAGTACACCCTAATATGGTATGAGAGAATGTAAATATGAACATGTTTGTCAGAACATACCTTGCATAAAATGACCCCAGTGATCCCTGCCTTGATCATCTCTACAAACATACTTTAAACTGCTAAGGGTGGACCTTATCAAGTGCACAAAACCCAAAACTAAAGTTGCAGTTCCCCAAAGGATGCATAATATTGCTGAGCAACAAATGTATGCCCCTTTTCAAGCCTCTGGCCTATAAGTGCACTCATTCTGCTGCTCCGCACTACCATTCCTCTCTTATCTCTCCCTACACCCCTCCTCGGAAACTCCGCTCTTCTGGCAGATCGCTTCTATCTGTACCCTTCTCTTTGTTTCTTTCACCTTTCTGCTCCCTATGCCTGGTACAAACTACCGGAGTCTGAAGGTCAGGCTTCTTCTCTGGCCCTTCTCATATCCATGCTGAGGGCTCACCTCTTTGCTGCCGTTTTTGGATCTGACCCACTAATCTCCCTTGTGTTTCCTTACCATTCCCCCTATACGTATCCTGTCCATAGCAACTGTATTGTCTGTCTTGACTAGATTGTAAGCTCTTCTGAACAGGGACCATCTTTTACGTGTGTCCGTGCAGTGCTGCGTTACACCTACAAGATGGCCTTCTGGCTATGGCACCCTACCAAATAACTGGATTCTGGCATTTCTCACAGCAGCTGCACCTATCCCATCATGGCATATGTCGGTCTGTATACATCCGGCATCTGTGGGGCAACCCTGCCTGCCTTCCCATAATCTGCTTTGTGGCACTGGTCCCTGGTCAGGACTGTGGGAGAAAGGGAGGGGGGGATCTCTGTGCCATCATACCCAGATAGCCAGCCTCCAGATATATCACCACTCTCGCAGCTTGCATAGATCCTGGACTGGGGAAGGATGTGGACCTCATGCCACAATCTGGGGGATGCTGGCACAACAACAGTCATGTCTCCCAGTGCCTGGCACAGCTGATGTATGGCTGCCCTATCACACTGGCACCTGGTACTGCAGTCATCCATATGGCCCAGGTACAAGCCAGCCATTCATAGCCTCCCTGAATAGCAGATCAGCACACCAGATCCTCTCATGCTACCCCCAAACCACACACTCTCTCTCGCAGTCACAAAGAACATCATTCTGCCAAACTGAACCTATCACTAATAACTGCTATACCATAATGGCATGATATCCCAGAACTACACATATGATCTCCCTTTGTCACTCCAACATGATTTGTTTCCAGACTCACTCACATACTTTTCATACATCAATAATCCCAGTTTTCAGTACACAGGATTTGTTATAGTCCCCTGGATTATCTGTTTTGGCACAAACTGCACATTTCAGCACAGCCTGAATAAACACTATTGCTCTTTTCATTATTTCTGTAAGGGTGTTTATTAATGTTTCTTTATCTTAGAACAGGAGTCTCCAAATCCAGTCCTGGCGGGCCGCAAACCAGTCAGGTTTTCAGGATATCCCTAATGAATATGCATTATTAATAAATAAAACTCCCAGGACACCAACTAATTAGATACATTTGAGCTTGAGCTTCTAAATAATGTGATTTGAGCTTCTGAATAATTATAGGATAAGATTATTAGTGAAATAGAAAAGTTTGAGTGAGAGGGTGTTGTTTAAGTGCTTTAACAATGGCCTCGGTTATAGTGTTTAAGTATAGAGGAAGTTTTTTTAAGCCTGTGATGTGAAGCTCACTGGTCCCCCTGGTGCCTCCGTGCTGCTGCATAGTGGGACAAGTTATTTCCTGAGGCTTTTTTTCCCCCTACTCAATATTCTATAAATTAGTATAATGAAAAAATATTTAGCATAATCAAGCAAATATTGATTTCTATTGGTGGTATGTCTGTCTAGCACAGGGGTCTGCAACCTTTAAGACGTAAAGAGCCACTTGGACCTGTTTCCGAAGGGAAAAAAAAAATTGGGAGCCGCAAAACCATTGCGACATTTAAAACAAATCTAACACTGCACATATTGTTTCTTACCTTAATGCTATATACGACCCCCTACTTTTCCTGTTAAAATATAGGTGTTTGGCCTATACTCGCCGTATAAGACTACCCCTCTTCCTTCACACACAAAAAAAAAAAACGCCAGAAAATATCACAACAACAAGTAACAATATTTGATTTCAAAATTATGATGATTTTGTAGTCAAATCACTAATATGAAATAAAATTATTTTTTCTACCTTTGTTGTCTGACCAATTTATTCTTTGATCATGCTGGTCCCGATCTGAGGCTTCTGCTTTCCTGTCTTCTCTTAGCTCTCTTTCTGTGGTCTATGGTCCATCTGCCATTTCTTATCTCTTCTTTCGTTTTCTTCACTTCTTTCCATCAGCCTATTTCCAGTCCCAGTAACCCTCCCCAATATCAGCCCCTTTCCAGTCCTCACTCCCAGTACCTTCCAGTGCTAATCCCCCCTCAACCCCATTACCAGTGCTAGCCTCCCCTAATCAGCCCAATACCAGTCCTACCCCCCATCAGCTCATTACCAGTCCTAGCCTCCCCTAATCAGCTCATTTCCAGTGCTCGTCCCCTCAACCCCATTACCAGTGCTCCATCCCTCCATGTCAGCCCCCTCCCTCCCTCCATCCATATCAGCTCCCTCCCTCCATGTCAGCCCCCTCCATCCCTCCATGTCAGCCCCCCTCCCTCCATCCATATCAGCCCCCTCCATCCCTCCATGTCAGCCCCCTCCCTCCATCCATATCAGCTCCCTCCCTCCATGTCAGCCCCCTCCCTCCATCCATCCATATCAGCTCCCTCCCTCCATGTCAGCCCCCCTCCCTCCATGTCAGCCCCCTCCATCCCTCCATGTCAGCCCCCCTCCCTCCATCCATCCATATCAGCTCCCTCCCACCATATCTGCTCCCTCCCTCCATGTCAGCCCCCCTCCCTCCATGTCAGCCCCCCTCCCTCCCTCCGTCCATATCTGCTCCCTCCCTCCATGTCAGCCCCTCCCTCCATCCATATCAGCTCCCTCCCTCCATGTCAGCCCCCCTCCCTCCATCCATCCATATCTGCTCCCTCCCTCCATGTCAGCCCCCCTCCCTCCATCCATCCATATCTGCTCCCTCCCTCCATGTCAGCCCCCCTCCCTCCATCCATCCATATCTGCTCCCTCCCTCCATGTCAGCCCCCCTCCCTCCATCCATCCATATCTGCTCCCTCCCTCCCTCCATGTCAGCCCCCTCCCTCCATCCATATCAGCTCCCTCCCTCCATGTCAGCCCCCCTCCCTCCATCCATCCATATCAGCTCCCTCCCTCCATGTCAGCCCCCCTCCCTCCATCCATCCATATCTGCTCCCTCCCTCCATGTCAGCCCCCCTCCCTCCATGTCAGCCCCCTCCCTCCATCCATCCATATCAGCTCCCTCCCTCCATGTCAGCCCCCCTCCCTCCATCCATCCATCCATATCAGCTCCCTACCTCCAGGTCAGCCCCCTCCATCCCTCCATGTCAGCCCCCCTCCCTCCATGTCAGCCCCCCTCCCTCCATCCATCCATATCTGCTCCCTCCCTCCATGTCAGCCCCCCTCCCTCCATCCATATCAGCTCCCTCCCTCCATGTCAGCCCCCCTCCCTCCATCTATCCATATCAGCTCCCTCCCTCCATGTCAGCCCCCCTCCCTCCATGTCAGCTCCCTCCCTTCTTCTGCAGCCGCGGCTCTCTGCCTCTTAGGGAACCGCGGCTGTGCTTTTAAAATCATCTCGGAGCCCTTCCTGTCTTGACGGGCTCCGTGCAGCATTGTCCCGCCTCCAAAGGAAGTGGTAAACAACTTCCTTTAGAGGCGGGACAATGCTGCACGGAGCCCGTCAAGACAGGAAGGGCTCCGAGATGATTTTAAAAGCACAGCCGCGGTTCCCTAAGAGGCAGGGAGCCGTGGCTGCAGAAGAAGGGAGGGAGCCCATAATGCCATAAATACCGGGCGGGCAGTGTGCTCCGGAGCCGCGGCAAAGGTGAGAAAGAGCCGCATGCGGCTCCGGAGCCGCGGGTTGCCGACCCCTGGTCTAGCAGGTCTACATTATTTGGAGAGTTTCATGTCTAAGTAGGTTTCTGAAGATATAAGGTACTTTAAAATGTATTGTGAATTTTTTTATTGTATTGGTATTTATTTATCTAATTAGTTGGTGTCCTGGGAGTTTGATTTATTGATAGTGTACTACTCTCAGAGTATGTGGTATAATGAATATGCATGAGATAAAGTCAAATACAATGGTGGCAGTGCATGTGAATATATCTCATGCATATTCATTAGGGATATCCGAAAACCTGGCAGGATTGCGGCCCTCCAGGACTGGTTTGGAGACCCCTGCCTTAAAATATTCCCTCACCTCTGCTTTCTGTTCTTTGTAACTGCATCTTGTGTTTTTCAAGACTGCAATCACACCAGTTCAGCATATACTTGTCACAACTATTCTTCTACATGGGATGGATTGCAGAACATAGCAGAATATTTGCTAAATCCTGGCCTTATTCCACATTTCAGCAGGAATAACATGGACATCAGCAGGAAACACTTAAAATCTACATGGGCCTTGCTTGAATATGCTTTATACGTCTCCATGGCTGACCACGCCCAAGTTCCAGCCCTTGTGGGCATGTTCTGAGATCTCTGTGCTAGCACCATGGACGTGCATGACAGCAGTGTTTCAGAATATGGTCGGGGGTGTTTTTGGCACATAAATATCCCCACTGCATGTACAAACCCCTTATTTGTGTTCTGGAATGACCTCTTATATGAAATGGGAAACACACATGTAGATTTTTGACCCACCCAGGCTACTGTGTCTTTTGGGGATATTGCTAGGTACGTATAACCTAGATTGGCCACTGTTGGAAACAGGATACTGGGCTTGATGGACCTCGGTCTGACCCAGTATGGCATGTCTTATGTTCTTTTGTTCTTATGTTCTTACTTCCTAACTATACCAACAATAGCACCTTTGCAATTTCTATATATTTATTTCTTTAAATATTTACAGAATTTGCTTTCATACCTACTCAAAAATGTTTGAGGCATGTTACAATAAAGCCCACAAACACAGTCCACCCCAATGCACACACTCCATTTAAAGACCACTACACAAGTAGTATAAAAAAGAACCCTAACCCACTACCCCCAACAGCCCTACTACTGCTTAATAAGGACATCTACTTGTAAACTGAACCCTTTCCAAAATTCCCATTACCACTTGGATGGCATTTCCAGATGTAAATTCCTGATTTTCCATGTGAAAATCACAAATAGGGCTTCTAAAATAATCCCCAACAGTCACATTACATTTTATTACTTCTGAAATGTACCATGGATAATCTTATCAAATTAAAACTTGCAGTAAACATTTGCATACCATGGATTCCACTACGACTATGGTTTGCAACTACAGTAAGCACTTTGTTAAGATTTCAATAGTAACAGAGCTCAAGCTCTATGGTAATAAAAATGGATTACCCTAACCCCACTTCCCATTGATCAAAGTATCCCCCTCCAATCAACTCTAATCTCCTGATCATTTCCCCTCCCCTCCCCCACTCCAATCCAACCTCTCAGTCAACCTCTTTTCCAATCTGGACTTCCTCCAGGAGCAAGTTCAAAGGACTCTCATAAGTTGCATCACAAGTCTCCAGAATGCTACCTATCGGTGCTATTTGTAATTCATCACTCAAGAAGAGACGAGCTTTGGGGATGAGAAAAAATGTGGGGCTAAGCTCTTTTCCATGGCCATCATCACATCTAGAATGACCAATGAACTTTATGGACTACAAAATAGTAGTAATAGGTTTATTTTAGAATACAATGCTGAAGTGCAAAACAACTAGCATGAAACTGTGGAGTTTAATAAATTACAGATGTATAGGGTAGAGCAATGGGAAATTGTGAAGGAAAAAAAAAATCTCTATATTTATATATTAGGATGATGGTAGCCAAGCCTCAGAATATGCAATTTTTCTAGAGATGTGAATGCATGAGTGCGCATTCAGTTCATTTGGCCACTTAAAAATTGAATGTGTGCATAAATTTCTTGGGTACATGCATATGTAGAAATGAATGTGTGTACAATGGATCTGCATGCTGCAAACAATTCTAGAAAGCAAACAATGGGGCTTTTTTTTTTACTAATGGGCGCTAGCTGGAGGCACGCTGGGCACACATTGCCAGACAGTGTGGGTCCGTGACAGCTAGCGTGGGATGATTCCTGTGCTAACTGTGCAACCGCGATAGGGTTGTGAGTGGGCAGGTTAATGGTGGGAAGTGGGTGTGGTGCGCCCAGCACAGTTAGCACTGGGTTAACCCTGCGCACTAACTCTATTAGCGAGGGTTCACCTAATGCCACCTCAATAGGTGGAGTTAAGTGCACCTGAGCTGTTGTGGTGTGCCTAGGGGAAAGGGCTCCATGTTGCCTGCTGTGGAAATGCGTTCCACTCCTCTGACAGCACAGTGGTGCTGCACCTAACATGCTATGGTTTCAGTGCTTTTGGTGTGTTAGGTGCAGCACCACTGTGCTGTCAAGGGCATGGAAAGCATTTCCTCTGCAGGTAGCACTGAGCCGCGACACTATGGTTTCAGTGCTTTTGGTGTGTTAGGTATAACATCTTAGCGCCCTTCAGTGAAAGACCCCCAGTGTTTATCCAAAAACTGAATAGGTGAAACAGAACTGTAAAAAGGCTCAAAATTTGTGAAAAATTAAATTTCAAATTAAATATTTCTTTCAGTGCACACCCCTACCTAACAGCTCTGCAGATTGTCATTCAAATTGTACTTATTTAGTAGTATTTAACTTTCACCTTTCCAGGAGTAGTTCTAAGCAAGTTTGATTCAATTATAGTAGGCATTTCCCTGTCCTTGGAGTTCTTACAATCTAAATTTGTAGCTGAGGCACTGGAGGGTTAAGTGACTTGCCACAAGGGGCACCCATGAGAGTTGAAGACAGGTCTTTCTGGTTCCACGCCGCTGCCCTAACCAGTAGGCTACTCCTCCACTCCAAAGTATAGAAATTAAACTCAATTATCATAAACACAGAATGATCATTTGCTTATATTCCCCAATCTTTTAAGAGACAGACAGGATAGGGATATAATACAAAACTCAAAGATTTGGGAAGACCAATCTGCATCTCACGATATTTCAAAAGCTAGATCCTGGTAGTGTTTAGCAAACACCCTACAGAATCTGACTTTGAAATGTTCAGGGCATAAGAACATTTATATTACGTATGCACGTATACAACTCGCAAGCACATCAGAACAGAGAAGCTATCTGAAACTTTTCAATAATTGATTTGCCATTTAATTGAAGAGCATGACTGACTAACATAGCTCATTACTTTACTCATTAGTTAATTATCAAAGAAAGTAGGACAAGTCAATAAAATAGAAGGTTGTAAATCCCAAGACTAATTAGCACTATTTCCTCAGAGACATATTTAAGGGTAGATTGGTTACCTGAATATCTCAGGACCTTATAGTTAAGGAAAAGGGTATTTGAACCCATAAATCTAGATTTGTACAAAAGAAACTGATTGATTAAGTTACCAAAAAGGGTTCTTGTGGTAGATCAGAATATAATACCCAACGGGAATTTTTATAAAAACTGGGAAGGATCTATAACCAAGATACTGTGGGCTGAAAGTGAATATAAAAACCATTATTAAATTAAATTAA
Organism: Ichthyophis bannanicus; assembly: GCA_033557465.1. Classification (NCBI taxonomy): domain Eukaryota; kingdom Metazoa; phylum Chordata; class Amphibia; order Gymnophiona; family Ichthyophiidae; genus Ichthyophis; species Ichthyophis bannanicus. Next base: position 1,202,172,767 of record CM066031.1, read on the forward strand.
ATTTTACTTTATGTTAAACTTATGAACTTTAGATGAAACAGAACTTAAGATTTCTGAATTATGACTTATATTCAAGTATTAACCTAAAAAGTTGGGTTGACATTATTTTTCCTTGTTTAACACAGCTTACAAAGTTCATTGCAAGGTGTGTTATTTGATTTCCATAATAATGAGGTGTTCTGCATGCATTTCAATGTTTTGCATCTATTATTAGGGAAACTTGCATTGTGATAACCTATCATGCATTACAGTAAAATAATGCATGATTGCCATCTAACATGCTTGCTTTACTGGTTCAACAACACGGGATTTCTGCTTTTTTACTACGCTGACGATTTGGTTCTCTTGCATCACACTACTGGGGATGATGGTGTGCTTTCTCTTCTACATTCTCTGGATGTTTCTTAGCCCAAACAAACACTTTTCAGGTGCCTGGAGCAGGTCTAAACTTAGATACAACACTGGATGTCCAGGACGTTTCTGAGATCAGGCAGGGGATGTCGAGATTCTGCAGTGGCTGGGAGAGGCATAGCCAACATGCTGGGGCCTGGTCAGCTGGGAGAGTCATCCTCTTCACATGAAGAACCTATGGCCTCCAGGAAGGAACTCTGCAATGATCCTGGGTAAGTCCTAAGGAGGGAAGAGTATTTTGGCCCTAGAAAGACCCCTGCATTCTCAGGTTCTGGTCTACTTATGGAATTCTCTCCCAACCCCTCACAGATTAGAACAACACTATGTCACATTTAAATCCCTCCTGAAAACCCATTTGTTTTCATTTGCCTTTGACCTCCCGATCCCAACTGTGTGACCCTACTTATCTATGTTGTCTGTTTCTCTCATCTTGTATGCTTGACTGTGCTCTATCTCTCTCCTATAATGCATTGTAGTTCCTTTCCTTTCAGGCCTACAGCCACCTTTTACTTTATGTTTGTACACCTCCCTGAAGTTATAAAGGGTGGTATATCAAATGTAATAAACATAAACATACTTTCTCCAGGGAAACCAGAAGGTCCACATGCAAAAAGACCTGCCCCAAAATACTTAATGGAGCCTCCAGAACTAAGAATCTCATCTATCAGAACACATGGAGGGAAGGTGTTTTTCCCTGAATTGGGGTTGAAAAAGCTTGTTAACGTTCCCTAGCTTGTTAGACCTGGATTCTTCACTTTCTGGTTCTACTGAGGATAGCTCTGAAGAAACTGAAACATCGGAGTCCTCTGGGGACAAGTATAAGCCTGTTGCGATGAAGAAGTATTGAATGCTGTAGAAACATGAAAACGAGGCCGAGAAACTTCATCACTAGATTGACTTTACGTGCAAGAAACTTGGGTGTTCCAGCAAAGAAACTAGACATTTTTTTATTAATTTTATTTATTTGGTTACATTTTTATACCTCTCCTTCCAGCAATCAGGAGTGGTTTACATTAAACATTTAACTCAAGCATAACAGTTACATATAACAGGTTTAAAACTATATACATCTTAACAGGTTTATAACTTTATACAAAACATGAGATGGTAGAAGGAAAAACCTTCAAACTATTTACAGTGTGATACGTTCATATTCATTTCGCTATAATACAGAGTATTTCCATTGAGGTTCATGGTATAAGGAACTTATCTATTGATTAGTAATTCGGTTTTGGACTAAGGTGGGTGTGGGAGTGTGAGGTGGTGACATCGTGCTAGGTTGTATTGTAACATTCTTGGAATAAGTATGTTTTTAGGTTTTTTTGGAAGGATAGGAGGTCCTTGTTAGCCCTTAGTGTGTCTGGAAGCTTATTTCATTGTATGGGGGCTAAATATGTGAATGTTCTGTTTCTCGTGGTTGTTTTGACATAGCGTATGGTGTGTGGAACGTGTAGAGTGTTTAGGTTCCTGTTCTTCTGTTCCTGTTAGGGGGTTGTATTTTAATGAGTTTAGAGAGGTAAGATGGTGCAATGTTGTGGATTAGTTTGAATGTTGTTATTATTATTTTATATCTTATGCACGCTTGGATGGGAAGCCAGTGAAGTTCCATTAGAATACGTGTGATGTGATCCGCACTTTCATTAATATTTGTGCTGTGATGTTCTTCGCCATTTGGAGTATATTGAGCGGTTTTTTTAGGTAGTCCTTGGAGTATGCCATTGCAGTAGTCCAGGTGGGGAGTTATGAGTGCCTGGACTATTGTTCTGAAATCAGCTTGCTCTATGATATTACGTAGTGGCTGTAAGATTCTTAGTTTACATAGAAACATAGAAACATGATGTCAGAAAAAGACCACATGGCCCATCTAGTCTGTCCTTCCATATCAACAACTACAACAGTCCACTTTTTACCTTTAGAGATCCTCTGTGTTGGTCCCATGCATTTTTGAATTCAGTTACTCTCCTCATCTCTACCACCTCCACTGGGAGACTATTCCATGGATCCACTACTCTTTCCGTAAAGAAATATTTCCGCATATCACTCCTGAATCTATCTCCCTTCACCCTCATCCCATGTCCCCTTGTAGCAGAACATGCTTTCAATTGAAAGAGGCTCTCTCCCTGAACATTTATGCCACGGAGGTATTTAAACATCTCAATCATATCACTTCTATCCTGCCTATCCTCTAAGGTGTACATATTAAGATCCTTAAGTCTGTCCTCATATGCTTTATAATGAAGCCCACTAATCATTTTAGTAGCCACCCTCTGCACCGACTCTATCCTGTTCACATCCTTTTGAAGGTGCGGTCTCCAGAATTGCACACTATACTCCAAATGAGGTCGCACAAAAGACTTATACAGAGGCATTATCACCTCCTTTTTTCTGCTAGCCATTCCTCTCCGTATGCACCTAAGCATCCTTCTAGCTTTTGCCGTCGCCTTTTCTAGCTGTTTAGCTACTTTAAGATCATCAGACACAACCATGCCTAGGTCCTGCTCTTCTTTAGTGGACAAAAGTACTTCACCTCCTATACTGTATTGCTCCCTTGGATTGCTGCAGCCCAAATGCATGACCTTACATTTTTTAACATTAAATCCCAGCTGCCAAATTCTAGACCATTCTTCAAGCTTAGCTAGATCCCTCCTCATGTTATCTACACCTTCCTGGGTGTCTACTCTATTGCAGATTTTGGTATCATCTGCAAAGAGGCAAACCTTACCCAACAGCTCTTCCGCTATATCACTAACAAAGATGTTAAAAAGAATCGGACCAAGGACAGAACCCTGGGGAACACCACTGGTAACATCCTTCTCCTCAGAGTGAGCTCCATTTACTTGTACTCTTTGTCGCCTCCCACCCAACCAATTTCTAACCCAAGCAGTAACTTTAGGGTCCATCCCTAAGGTGCTCAGTTTGTTTATAAGTCGCCTATGAGGAACAGTGTCAAAGGCTTTACTGAAATCTAAATACACCACATCTAGAGCTCTCCCTTGGTCCAACTCCCTGGTCACCCAGTCAAAGAAATCAATCAGATTTGTCTGACAAGACCTGCCTCTGGTGAATCCATGCTGCCTCGGATCCTGTAATCCGCTGGACTCCAGAAACCTCACTATTTTCTCTTTCAGCAGCGTTTCCAATAATTTACTCACCACCGAAGTTAAACTAACCAGCCTGTAGTTTTCAACCACATCCTTACTTCCGCTTTTGTGTAAAGGCACCACATGAGCCTCTCTCCAGTCCTTTGGCACCACTCCCGACTCCAACGAGGCATTGAAAAGGTCAGTCAGTGGAGTTGCTAGAACGTCCTGAAGTTCTCTCAGTATTCTAGGGTGTATCCCATCCGGTCCCATCGCTTTGTCTACTTTAAGTTGGGCTAGTTTCTCACGAACACAGTCTTCTGAAAATTGTTCAAGATGTCCCTCGCTTCTGTTCCTATTTGTGGATGTTTTCTGAGGTCCTGCTCCTGGTTCTTCATCTGTGAACACAGAACAAAAATATTTGTTAAGCAATTCCGCTTTATCCTTATCAGCTTCTACATATTCCCCCCCTGCACCCTTGAGTCTGACACTACCACTTTTGCCCTTCCTCGTCTCACTAATATGTCTGAAAAAATGTTTTATCCCCCAATTTTATTGCATTGGCTATTTCCTCCTCCTTTTGAATCTTTGCCTTCTTGACTACTTTGCTAGCTTCTCTAAGTTTTTCCAAATACAGATGCCTGTCTTCCTCTCTCTGTGATCTCTTGTATTTCATGAAGGCCTCCCTCTTTTTCTTCACTTTTTCAGCTACTTCCTTCGAAAACCATAGCGGTTTCCTTTTCCTTTTGCCATTATTTACCATTTTAACAAAAAAGTTGGTTGCCCTTAAAATACCCCCTTTCAGTTTTGCCCACTGTTTTTCTACATTCCCCAGCTGTTCCCATCCCACTAACGACTCCCTGAGGTATTGGCCCATCTTCGCAAAGTTAGTCTTCCTAAAGTCTAAGATCCTCATCTTGGAATGGATTCTAACAGCCCTAGTCCTAATACTGAACCACACCATCTGGTGATCACTGGATGCAAAATGATCTCCCACTACAACATCAGAAACACTTTCACCATTGGTAAGCACCAAGTCCAGTATGGCCCCTTCATGTGTGGGGTCTGTTACCAATTGCCTGAATAGTTCTCCCTGTAGAGAATCCAGGATCTCCTTACTTCTAGATGATACTGCAGCAGGAATGTGCCAATCAACATCTGGCTTATTGAAATCTCCTATCAGTAGCACTTCCCCTTTCCTAGCAATGCTGCGTATGTCTTCAATTAACTTTCTGTCCACCTCTTCCTCTTGTGAGGGAGGTCTGTATATCACACCAATGCAAATAGATTTCTCTTTTCCTCTTTCTAGTTTAACCCACAATGCCTCCTCTCTCCCTTTTAAGCTCTGTAATTCCAAAGCTTTAATAGTAGTTTTTACATATAGTGCCACTCCTCCTCCCCTTCTTCCTACCCTGTCCTTTCTGAATAAAGTATAGCCAGGTATAGTTACATCCTAATCATTTTTTTCTGTGAACCATGTTTCTGTAACTGCCACTAAATCCAAGTCAGCCACTCCCACCAAAGCTTCAACATCAGGGATCTTATTTCCCATGCTACGGGCATTTATACACACTGCTTTCCATATGTTACCTCTGTTACCCATTTCCGCTTTCACTTACCTGGGGGCTTTCTTCACCCATCCCCAACGAATCTAGTTTAAAGCCCTCTTCAGTAGATTAGCTAGTCTACTACTGAAGATGCGCTGACCTTTCTTGGACAGATCGATGCCATCTCTGCTCTGCAACCCTTGGAACAGCATCCCATGGTCTAGGAAACCAAAACGCTCTCGATGACACCATCCACACAGCCATGCATTCATCTCCAGGATGCGAGCCTCTCTGCCTTGGCCTTTACCCTCAACAGGGAGGATTGAAGAGAACACCACCTGTGCACCTAACCGCTTCACCCTCTGTCCCAGAGCCATGAAGTCACTTTTGATACATTCCGAGGTATACCTGGCAGTATCATTTGTTCCAACATGGATTAGCAACATTGGGTAATAGTCAGTGGGCTTGATGAGTCTCGGCAAACTCTCCGTAACATCTTGGATTTTGGCACCAGGCAGACAGCATACCTCTCTGGACATCAAGTCTGGTTGGCAGATGGACGCCTCAGTACCCCTCAGAAGAGAGTCTCCAACCACCACTACCCTTCGTTTCCTTCTGGTCACTGATTCTGCAACTTTGGGGTACTTGAACTCTGGTTCTTCCCTTTCCGGGGATACTTTCACCTCCTCCACTTCCAGGGCTGCATAATGGTTCTTCAATTCAAGGGCTAGAGAAGTTGGATTGGTGATTTTGCAGGCCCTGGTGACTTGTGTCCAACCATCGACATTCTGTTGGCACCCATCTTCTCCTGTGTTGGAGAGCTTGGTTGCTGCAAGAAGCATCTCATCAATGTACTTCTCACTGTCTTGAATGCTCTTCAGCCTCGCCACCTCCTCTCTGAGTTCCTGCACTTGTTTCCTCAGAGCTTCAGCATGCAGGCACCCTGCACATGGAACTGGTCCTTCAACTGGCATTAGGACCTCTGTCTGGACCGAGGCAGAAGCTGTAATGGGGGCAACAGCTTTAGCAATATGATTTTTCCCAGCCATTGTTCTGTTCGTGGAGCTTAGGTATCTGTTAAAGCAAAAGAGAGAGATCTACCAAGTACCAGCCAGTTTCCTAGCTGTCCTTTCAGAGAAAAAGCAGTTAAATCTCTTTAATTATATTCAAAATGTGCTGGTCCAATTCTCTGTGATTTGTTAAAGGGGGAGGTGCCCTATAAAGCAAGACTGCTCACTAGGGGTGGGTGGGAGTTGGGGTAGGTAGGGAGGGAACTAACACCTCATTAGGTGTTAGCAGTTTCCAAACCTGAGGAGGTTACTAGAGTTCAGAAACCTACTGTGCTCAAGGAAAGTTCCCCTAAAGCACCAAAAAGAAAGTAACCTTGCGTTAAAAAATATACAATAAACCCTTTTAAGAGCTCCCAGTCAGAGAGCTAGCAATGTAATATAATAAAAACAAACAAACAAACCAACCCTCAAATCCTTACTATTTGTTGATCTGTAGAGCCCTGGTTAGGAAAGCCTCAACAGGGCAGGGCACTGGAGCCTTTTATGCAGGCCTCAGCTGCACTCAGGAAATCAGGCCCACTAACTCCTGATTAGGTGTTAGCAGTTTCTAAACCTGAGGAGGTTACTAGAGTTCAGCAACCTACTGTGCTCAAGGAAAGTTCCCCCTCAAATCCTTACTGTTTGTTGATCTGTAGAGCCCTGGTTAGGAAAGCCAGGGCTGTGGAATATTGTTCTGTTTAGTAGTCTTAGATGCGTTTCCATGTTAAGCGTCTTGTCAAGAGTAACTCCTAGGTATTTTATTTCTTGTTTGATGTTGCATGAGTTATTGTTTAGAAGAATTGTGGAGGGAGGTTCAAATTCACTAAGAAATTGTGTTCCTTGAAAAAGCAACTTGTTTTGAAATTAGGTCCTATTGCCTTCCTAAAGCAACATGGCTGTGGGGCAGTTAGTGAAATTTTTCATCATCAGCAACATTGGATGGAGAGTACTCCTTTCATAGAGTATATTTTCCACCCAAAAGACTGCTAGTTATCTGGATGGCTCTCTTTCTTCTCTTCCTGGGATTGTAAGGATGCCTGTTCTGCTTATTTCAACCCCTGGGAACTATAGCCCTAAGATATCTTTGGCTTTGGTATCTGCTGGTCTGCAAAATAAAGAATCTGTATAAACTGACTTTTATTTGCCATATGAAAAAATATCAGAGCATTTGCACTTACCTAGTTCTAGAATGGAGATGGATGCTACAATGAATATATTTTTTTTCTGAAAGTGCTGTCTCCAAAATGTTTCTGAGCTTCCCAGCCTCAATTTGATATCAGAGGCTGACCTCACTACTTCTACAGATAGTCCTAAGATATCTTCAGTTCTGGCATCTGCTGCTATGCCAACTACAGAATATTTATTAACTACCATCTGTTTGTCATCTGCGAAAGAATCAGAACATTTGCACTTACCTAGTTCTAGGATAGGGATGGATGGTGAAGCTGCTGTGTTTTCTTCTTAAGGTGCTGTCTCAAAGATGGTTGCTGGGTTTCCCAGCATCGATCTGGTTCAGATTCTGACATCTCTACTTCTGTTGCCATGATTGACAGCTGCACATGGCAGAAGGCAGAGCCTCAGACCAAGCCTGGTGCTGCTATGGAAATATTAGGAACTGAATCACCATCCATATCATTCCAAAAAACTGAATACTGTCCCTATGTTAATTAATGATCCTGCTGATGCTGTCATTTCCACTGATTATCATTCACAATTTGCTGTGGATGTTCACCCCACCCCCTCCCCTTTTATGAAACCTTAGAATTCAGACCCATTACTGTAGAAGGAACTGGCACAGGCTTACTGGTTGCTGCACCAGACTTTGCTTTCTCTTATGCAAGAATCAAAGAGCTGCTCCTCTGCTGATGACCTCCTTGCCCAGCAAATGGAAGGGGGGAGGGCAATGACATTGGTGGAATGCCCCATTATTGATGACATTGATAAGGGTTCTCTTCTGCCTGACAGAGGTATTGCTGTTGCTTTCACTGGCCTTCAAAAAGATGTTGTGGGTACGCTTCCTAGCACTGAAGCTTCTATGCATTGTTTGCCAGATGCCATAGTACCTTCTTCTTCCAGAACTGAGCCAGCACAGACGCAGCACTCCTTTGCTGCAGTAGTGAAAGGAACATTGAGGACTGCTCTGGGTGTAGGACTGCGAGGGAATGCTGGTAATAAAGATTCAGGATGACAGGGCAAGGGAGTGCGGGCATTTCAAAATGGAGAAATGTAGTTCATAGAGATGTTCCTTTGCAATTAGTGCTACTTTGCAGGTATGAGTCATATTGCCTATGAGGGAACAGCTCTGACATACTTCAGGATGCACAGAACAGTGTTCCAGGCACAGTTGGAGAATATGGCATCTTCTGCCAAGGGCCTGCAGTGGCATCATAACACAATACAGTACTTCCCCAATGGTACAATAAACCACTCCCTAACCCCACAATGGGACACGTGAAAACACATATGAGTCTCTGTGGGGGGAAGGGACATGGGCAGGTGTGTCTCTAGCAGCAAGATACCAGTCAGGAAGGGCCATTGGAGGGCATGGAGGACAGCATGCTGGGACCAGGGGTGAGAGAGAGGGTAGGCAGTGCCACATGTGAGCAGAATGTCAGGTGTGCAACAGCAGTAGGGTTGACAACCCCACACCCTGTGCCTTATGTCAGAACTATCTAAGATGTGACACACCAGCCAGGGAGCAGGAGTTACTCACCCTACTGTGTGACAGGAGCAGGGCTATCATGACCCACAATGCCAGTGATGATGATATCATCCATGAACAGCATCACCTATTCTTCCAGGGGGCTCAGGGGGCTCTGCCATTCAGGTGGCAGCTTGCTTTTAGCTGCCTTCTTCTTATGAGGTATGTAGCTGCCGAGTGAGGCACAGGGGTGTACGGCTAGCAGTACAGTCTGGGAGGAGGGCAAAGGGAAGCTGACTGGTGTGTGCAATCACAGAGCAACACACAACCTTTAGGGGTTGCAATGGCCCTAGAATGAAGGTGTGCTACATGCCACACAGGCGACTGACTTAAGAGGCCAGAGAGGCAGTGTGAGAAAGCACAGCCCATGGCTCCCAACAGTACCACAGAGTCGTGGCAGGGGGCTGCAGAACCAATAACCAGGCACCAATGAGGCTCATCAGGGTTGTAGCCAGCTATTGCATGCCCTGGGCCTCTGCGTCACCACCCACATTACTGCACCTTGTTTCCTGTGTAGGGGTCTGTCACTGTACTGTGGTTCCCATCCAGTGGCCCATACCCAGGTTCTCCAACAACCCTGTCACCCAGACAGGGACAGATCTTCTAAAGGTAACCTTTTAGAGGTCCCAATATAGCCTTTATTTGTAACCTGGAAATCTAAAACATTTAGTGTGACTAGTCCATAATTATGGATTGCTTTATCGATTAATTTAAGAATTGAAACCAACTTATTACATTTTGAAAAGGAGTAAAAACCATATTATTTCCTGTAGAAGAGTCATTTCTAATGGATTTTGATGAAATGGGAAGGAAATATTTTGATTGGTACGCTCTATTTTTGACTGTCATCCTTTTGGTTCATCTCTGATTTATAACTTACAGTATTTTGAATGGCGATTATCATGAAGATGGTATGTGAAAAATTTTAAATAAATAAACTCTCCCATCTTATTTTTTAGACTTCACTTTCCTACTTTCCTGCATTTTGGCATCTCCCTCTCTTTCTGACTCCCTGGTGTCCAGCAACGCCCCTTCCATATTGCCTTTTCCCCTGCTGTGCCCAGCTCCCCCCTCTTCCCTTCCCCCTGCCACTGCTGCCTTCACCCTACCCCCATTGTCCACCTGAGGCTGCTGCATCAGAGGGACACCCAACAGCAGAAGATCTTTGAAGATCCGCAGCTGTTCAGGGCCTAACGTGTCCCATCCCCTCTGATGCAAATTTCCTGTCAGAGGGGGTGGGACTTGACAAGCTCTGAGCATGCATGGGTGCTCAAATGCCTGCCACAATGCTGACAATGTCATTCACACTGTCTCCCACGAATTCTGCAACCCTAAGCAGACACCTAATCCACTAGTGGTAGTGATGGGCCTGACACTTCCCCTGTCTTTGCTCTAAGTACAGAGCTAGTTTGTTCTCCAGTTCAACCCACCTCCCCATGTAGTTTCCCCCACTCCTCTGCTCTTGTCCCTGTGTAGAAAATTAAAAAGGAAGGGCTGAGACTAGAGCAGAAAGTGCAGGGTTAGTCATCTCTCTAATAGAGCCCATTTCCTTCCTTTGACTCCCCACATACCTCTCCACAAGTCTTTCTAGCCATTCCCTTTCCTGTCTTTCCACCTACCCTTAACTATCCCCACAATATTTTAGGCAAAAATAACATGCTCATTGCTTTGAAATTAGTTTAAATGGAAACAATATGTAGAGGTAATTTTATAACATAGAATCTATAAAAATTTCCAAAAACGTGCCAACTTTCTAAAGGCAAAACAAGTGTCTATGTGCTTTATAAAATAAGTTTCTAGAATAATTCCGACCAGTACACAGAGGTTCCTAGACAAATTCACATGCACTCTGAGTTAGGTGTAACTCTACCCCAGATCTGTCCCCAGGAATGCTTGTGGCACACATACTTATACACATTCATCCATGCAATTTTATAATATAAATTTTCTGTGTATAAAACATGCTTAAACCATGGAAAATGCTGTATAAAATTACCCACAAAGAGAATAAATTGCATAAACTGTAATGCAATAGCATAACAACATAAAACTCAATTAGCATAGCCATATATAGCAGCAAAAATTTAAAAATTATTTAAAAAGTATTTTCATATAGATCTCTAGTAATAAAGCATATAGCTTATCATTTTGTTTTTAGACACTAGTAAGTAATTTTATAAACTTTTTTCACAGTTAAAATACTGATTTATGCTTGTAAAAGGTCTCTAATAAAATAAGTATGTTCAGTGCAGGCAGGTGCATATTTGGCACATCTCTGCTGTGGTGTCATCTAGAAGTAAGGAGATCCTGGATTCTCTACAGGTAGAGATATTCTAGCAACTGGTAACAGAACCCACATGCGAAGGGGTCATATTGGACCTGGTGCTTACCAATGGGGAAGTGTTTCTGATGTTAGTAGGAGATCATCCTGCATCTAGTGATCACCAGATGGTATGGTTCCCTATTAGGATTAGGGTTGATAAAGTTAATTAAAAAGTGAGGGTCCTAGACTTTAGGAAAACTAACTTTTCCAAGATGGGACAATACCTCAAAGAGTTGTTAGTGGAATGGGAACAGCTGGGAGATGTAGAAAAGCAATGGGAAAAACTGAAAGGGGATATTTTAAAGGCAACAAACCTTTTTGTTAGAAAAATAAATACATGTAAAAGGAAAAGGAGATCACTATGGTTCTCAAAAGAAGTAGATGTAAAGGTGAAGAAAAATAAGGTGACCTTCATAAAATATAAGAAAGAGGAAGACAAGCATCAATATTTGGAAAACTTAGAGAAGCTAGGAAAGTAGTCAGGAAAGCAAATATACAAATAGAAGAAACAATAGTCAATGCAGTAAAATGGGGGGACAAAACATTTTTCAGGTATATTAATGAGAAGAGGAAGTGTAAAAATGTTATTGTCAGACTCAAAGATGAAGAAGTGGAATATGTAGAAGCTGATGAGAATAAGCAGAAATTCTTGACAAATATTTTTGTTCTGTGTTCACAGATGAACGGCCAGGGGCAGGACCAAAGAAAATGATTTTCAGAATACTGTGTTTGTGAGGAACTAGTTAAACCAAATGTAGACAAAGCAATGGGGTCTGATGGGATATATCCCAGAGTATTGAAGGAACTTGGGGAAGTTCTAGCATTTCCATTGTCTGACTATTTCATTGTTTTTTAGAGTTCTGAGTGGTCCCAGAGAACTACAGAAAGGCGCATGTAGTCCCTTTACATAAAAGCGGAAAAAAGGATGAGCTTGAGAACTACAGGCTGATTAGTCTGATATCTGTGGTGCTAAAACAGAGAATAGTGAGGTTTCTGGAGCTAATGGATTGTAGAATATGAAGCAGCAATGTTTTATTTATTTATTTAATGCTTTTTCTATAACACTTTTCAAGTTATCAAAGCGATTTACATGAACATGAACTGAACAATTGGGGTGACATTGAATGATTAGGTGGGGGTAGTCAAAAAACAAAGAAGATTTACCGAGTTAACTTATATACAGTAACTTATTTACAGTGTGCTTATCATGGTGGAATGTGTTTTACATTTTTGGGAGGTGAGGGTTAGGGTATGACTTTACATTGTATATCTGTTGCAAAGAATTCTTGGAATAAGTAGGTTTTCAGCTTCTTTCAGAAGTCATTGGATCTGACGGCACTTGGGAGTGAGTTCCATAGTGCTGGAACATAGATCGAGAGTGATCTCTGACATGTTGCTTGTGAACTTTTCATCTTATATGATGGAATGTTGAGCAGGTTCTGGTTCCGTTGTCTCCTGACTCTAGTGTTTGGGGTATATTGTATGAGTGGGCATAAGCTCTCTGCTGCTTGATTATGAGTGGTTTTGAAGATAAGCATGATGTATTTATATTTCAGACATGCTGCAATGGGGAGCTAGTGTAAGTTCTTTAGTATTGGGGTGATGTGTTCTTGTTTAGGTTTCCTGTGATGAGGTGGGCGGCAGTATTTTGTGCTAGTTGGAGGGGGTGTAGAGTGTGCTTTGGGAGGTCTTTCAGGATAGAATTACAATAGTATAGTTGTGGAGTGATGATGGCCTACCATACCGATCGGGAATGGTTGAGGTCCAGGAGTAGGCAGAGATGTGTATGATCTTCATTTTGTAGTAAGCAGTGTTTGTGATGTTCTTGACATGTGCTTGTAGGCTCAGTTGTTGGTCTAGGGTGACTCCAAAGTATTTGATGTTGGGTTTGACTGGAAGGGTGATGTTGTTAATTTTGCTATTTTCTCTTTCAGCAGCGTTTCCAATAATTTACTCACCACCGAAGTTAAACTAACTGGCCTGTAGTTTTCAACCACATCCTTACTTCCGCTTTTGTGTAAAGGTACCACATGAGTCTCTCTCCAGTCCTTTGGCACCACTCCCAACTCCAACAAGGCATTGAAAATGTCAGTCAGTGGAGCTGCTAGAACATCCCCAAGTTCCCTCAGTAATCTAGGGTGTACCCCATCCGGTCCCATCACTTTGTCTATTTTATTTATTTATTATTTATTTTTTATTTATTGAACGGTTTTATATACCGCCTTTCAGAAAATTCAAAGCGGTTTACATAGAACAAAACTTGAACATTACATTGAAACTTATTCAAACAATTGAAATTACAGTGAACATTAAATTGTATATAATAAAAATGGTAATTTGAGGGTTACAATGCTGAGTAAATGCTGATTAGGTATATAGATAGTTTAAACATATATACAGATTTAAATATTTACAAATTTCAAAAATCTTATCATCTTATCTGAGCAAGGAAAATGTATTGTAGTTCCCTAGAATTATTAGTGTAAAGAGTAAATGTGATAATGTGGAGAATTGGGTATTGTAAGACAGAGAAAGAAAAAGGAAAAAGTAAGTTGTGAATTAATGAATATGAGTATACATGAGTTTAAGTTGAGCTAGTTTCTCACGAACACAGTCTTCTGAAAATTGTTCAAGATGTCCCTCACTTCTGTTCCTGTTTTTGGGTGTTTTCTGAGGTCCTGCTCCTGGTTCTTCATCTGTGAACACAGCACAGAAATATTTGTTAAGCAATATCCTTATCAGCTTCTACATATTTCTCTCCTGCACCCTTGAGTCTGACAATACCACTTTTGCCCTTCCTCTTCTCACTACCTAGGCTCATCAGATACTCTATGAATTTGTTGTGGTTGATGTTGTCAAAGGCGGCTGAAATATCAAGGAATATAAGTATGAATCCTTGTTTGGACTGTTCTATTTCCTTAAGTAAAGGGAATGAGGTGAGAGGCATTTCAATACTATGGTTAGGCCTGAATCCATGTTGTTGAGAGTTGAGCAGGGCAGACGTGTTTTACTGGAAGCAGGTCTTGTCAGACAAATTAATTTCTTTGACTGGGCAACCAGAGAGTTGGGCCAAGGGAGAGCCCTAGAAGTGGTACACTTAGATTTCAGTAAAGCCAGAGGGTTGGAGCTTGCCACTGTCCATGATGGCAGTCTAAGGGATTTGCTCCAAGGCACTTCACAGAATCCTGATGATCTCTCCCTCCTTAATTGCCCCCGAGGAGATCTCCATTTGTAGCTATTACTTGTTCAACATGTCCACGATAAAACCTGCCAAGCTTGATTACCCTCCACTGTTCCCTCTAAGCTGTGTGCATGTGCACGCACACACACCTCGCCGAGCGAGTGCACATACTTTACAACAGAGCGCACAAAAATTACGGCTCTGATTCTGATAGAAAACAACACAGACATCTTAAAATTTAAAAGTTATGATTGTAATTACTAGAAATTTCCCGCTTCATTTAGTAATCGCCTATTTTCATTTAATTTGATTAAAATCAATGTGGTGTACATACTGTATTCTGACATGTAGTCAAATTTTAAAGTATATAACTCCAAGTGTTGTTATGTGGTGCACAAAAATTTAACCTTCCTTCAAAAGCTGCACACAGCTGATATTTTATGCGCACACAGCCTACAGAAAATTAGAGGGAACATTGTTACCATCTATCTCAAAATCAGGGAGAAAAAACACTCTAAAAAAAGAGCCTCTGTCTCCAAGCAAGACTGTGGCTTGTCGCAGTCCTGATGATTCTTTGCAAACAGTTCTTGCCAAGATTCGGCAAGTTAAAAAATTAGTCCTTACAAACGGTGAGTCTTTGGAGCTCATGAGAATTGACCTAACAGATGTAAAGAGTCAGTTTGTTTTTCAAGGCCAATGTCTTGATCGACTGAACATTCATGGGGAATGGCTTGACATACTGCAAAAGAATACTGAGTGCAGATATGGAGTGGAGGAGTGGCCTAGTGGTTGGGGCAAGGTACTTCAGGCCAGAAGGTCGTGGGTTCAAATCCCACTAGAGGACAGCAACCTTGGGCCGGAAGGACTGGGGTTTCTAGTCCCACAGGTGCTCCTTGTGGTCTTGGGCAAGCCACTTAACCCTCCATAGCCCATGTTCCCTGTAAAATAGTTATCTCCAAGTTATAATGCCCTGTTCAATGTAATTTCAGTATGTTCAATGTAAACTGCCTTGATATCATGAAAGGCAATATATAAGAAATGTTAAATAAAATGCTCTTTAAGCAGCAGCTTGTAGATCTTAACAATCAATCTCGTTAGAATAATATTCATATATTGGGGATCGCTGAAAGAGCTGAAGGCTCTGACCTGATATCATTTCTTGAATTGTTGCTTCTGAAGCTGTTGAATATTGACATTAAGAGACATTTTGAAATTGAAAGAGCTCACAGGGTCCTGTCATATAGGATGCAACATGCTAAGTACCCAAGGGCTGTTGTACTAAAAATCCTGCATTATCCATAGGTTTTACAAATTCTACAAGTGACGTCCCTGCAAGGTTTGATCAAATATGAAGAACATACATTGCTGTTTTTTCCAGACTTAAACAAGTCAGCGTTAGATCAGTGGAAACAGTTCTTGGCATTTTGGCCAAGAAATTTCAAGCACATTTTGATCTCCTTTTCTTAGCTTAAATGTGAATCACTCTCCACAACCACACTCCTTTGAAGATCCTGAGCTGCTGCAGGCTTTACTTCAAGACTTTGGAGATACAGGAATGGGCTGACATTTGGTGTTCATAGTTCCTGATGTTGCTGAATCCACCCGTGCTCAAGACTTAATGTAGACTTTTGGTCATGCTGGTTGATTTTGATTTTATCTGATTTACGAGATTAATATTTTAGGCCCCTATTGGGGCTTTTCTTTGTTTTGCTATGAATGTGTTCTGGTAGGATGTTGGATGGGCGGTTGGGTGTATCTACAAGATTGTTATGAATATGCTGAGTGTTTGAATGGAATTGAATGGAACTTTGAATAGTGCTTGGTATGTTGGGGTGTCAACCTTTTGTGGGATTGATAGCTTATAGTCTGTGATGTCACTATAGGGATCCTTTCTATGGCAAAGACTTGTATTGTTTAGTTAATAACATATGGTTTCTTTGTGTGAGTTTTGGAATGAGTGGTTGGTTGGATTGCATATGCTTTGTGATAGTAATGTTGGAGACAGGGAGCAAGGGGGGGGGGGCGGTCTTGCATGCTAGACCTCAGGGCTCTTCCTAGGACTGTAGTTGGGGAAGTGGGATAGCTCTCCAAATAGTAGAAGAGTTTTATTGTTGGGTTCTGGGGGGGGGGGGGAGGGTGTTCCTTGTCCATTATGCATCAAAGTAGTCTGGGTTTATTTTTTCTTTTTCCAGTCTTGTCCAAAGGGAGTGCAGTATGTATCTTTTCTTTTGTTACTGATAACGTCTCATTTAGTGTTGGATTGGTGAAACTACTGGATAGCAAATCAGAAAGTTATTTTAGCTTTATCAATGATTGCTTTGTTTAAAGTTTTGTCTCTCAATGTGAAGAGGATTAACAATCCAATTAAATACAAAAAGATTATTTTATATTGTAAAAGGGAGTCTGCTGATGTGATATACCTGCAAGAGATACACTTAAATATTTTTGAAACAAAGAAGCTGGGTGTGGGGAATTTTAGTTTGGTGACCTATTCAGCAGCAATGGGCAAGACAAATGGAGTTGTTATACTTGTACATAAAGTACTTTCTACTTCTATTCTCTGTGCTAAGGCAGATATGGAAGGGAGGCTGGCAAAAGTATTTCTTCTCATAGGGGGAGTCAAATTGGCATTTTATTTTACTGTTTATGCACCTAACTCCAATAATCTTTATTTATTTATTTATTTATTTGCAGTCTCTTTTATACCGCGCTATTCGACATCAGTGCGGTTTACAATGAACATAAGAGTTGCACATCTCAATTTCGTGATTTGTGCTTACAGTGAAACAGGTATAATAACTTGGGTATACATTAAACAGGAAAATTAAACTTGGGTATGCATTAAGCAGGTATAACAGGTAAAATAGGGTATAAATAACCAGTCCCTTAACAAGGAGACACAATGAATAAATACAGTCTACTTTATGCAACAACAATCTTGTTTCTTTCTATGCTATTTCCAAAGAAATCAGAGAATCAGGGGACATTCCGGTAATGTTAGGGGTTGATTTCAACCTGGTTTTAGATAACATTTTGGATAGACAATCTAAATTTGCTGTTAAATTATCAAAAGCAGTACAGGTAGTTCATGCCATGATGGAAAACTTTGGATTGGCGGAAACTTAAAGGCTCTAACATCCTTCTGAAAGAGATTATACATTCTATTCGCTGCCACATAATACCCATTCTAGACCGGATTATTTTCTCCTGTCGAATAGTCTTGTGCCATAGTTGAATGCCACTGAAATTCATAGCATAACCATTTCAGATCATGCTGCAGCTTCACTTAACTTACAAATTCCACGGATTTTCCATTCTCACTCTTACTGGAGATTTAATAAATCTCTTTAGGAGATGAACATTTTCTTGCCAGTATTCATGATACTATCACTACTTACTTTGAGATTAATCAGTTTGGTGATATTTTGACGTGGGCATGGTGGTAAGCTTTTAAAGCAAATGCCATTGGGGTTATCGAGAAAAGGAAATGAGAGTTGCGAGAGTTGAATGAGGAGATCAAAGCTAGTGATGGTATTTTACTCCAAGGATCCATGTTACATCATCTGCAAAAACTTAGATATAAGTATAATACAATATTGAGTGAGCAAGCAGGTCAGATTGTGTTTTTCAGCAAGGTCATTATTTTGCTAAAAATAACAATGCAGGATGGTTACTGGTAAATTCCCTGAAGGCGTGGAAAGGCAATTCCTGCATTGTTGATTTATTTGGGGAAGATAAAGTGCTGTTGAAAAAAGATAGTGAAATATTAAAACGGTTTCAGGAATATTAGAAACAGGTGGGATGGAGGAGAGTTTGAATGTCTGGTGAATAATGATTCATTCAACTTTATTCCCAGACCAGAAGAAAGTATTAGATAATGATATCCAATTAGAGGACATTTTGCATGCCATCAAACAGATCCCCATCAGTAGGGCTTCTAGTCCTGATGGTCTTCCTTTAGAATTTTATGAGATGTTTAACACTGAGTTGGCTCCTAAGTTATTGTGCCTTTATAGTGCTTATCTTTAGCAATTCCTCTCTGTTTGTTTCTTTGTGGATGCCACAATTGTGGTCTTCATGAAAAGCTGGGCTGGACCCACAAGGATTGAAAACTACAACCTAATGTCTTTATTAAATGTTGATTATAAAATATATGTGAAGATCCTAGCCATTTGACTGTCTAGGATGATTCCATTGTTGATTCATCCTGATCAATGTGGTTTTGTTGCAGGATGCTCCATTGTGGATAATGTCAGTGACGCATGTCTCTGTCTTATCGATAGTGAGGCTATCACTCGATGCTGGAAAAGCATTCATTAGGCTGGAATGGCCTTTCTTATTTTAATCTATGGAATAGTTTGGAATAGGGGTTCATTTTATTGATATGGTTAAAGTGCTCTGTTGCTGTCCTAGGGCCCAGATTTGTGCAAACTCTAATTTATTGGAGGCATTTTCTCTAAATACTGCAGCTACTCATCAAGGCTGCCCTTTATCCCCATTATTTTTAATCTTGCTTTAGAGCCTTTAGAATTATTAATACAACAAACATTGCAAATTGTAGGAGTATACCTTGGAGAGCAACAATTTAAGCTTTCAGCTTATGTTGATGATTTGTTGATGTTTATTCTATTTCAACTGTGTTATTAGTTATTGAGCAGTATTCCATCTTGTCTGGATATAAAATCAATTGATCTAAATCATCAGTATTTCCTCTCAGTAAACATGTTTTCAGGGCAGATTTGGAACATTTTCCTTCTCAATGGGAAGATACCACTATTAAGGGGTCTGTTTACTAAACGGCGCACTTGTACGGGGCGCACATGAGCGCTCTAAAAGATGTATTTAAGTGCTCTTAAGCGCCCCGTACGAGTGCGCGGCACATTAACGGGTCCCGCAAGCGTGCGCCGACAACGCGCACATTTGCGGGCGGGTAATGTGCGAAAGAGGCGTGCCAAGGCGAAATGAGGGCGGAGGAAGGCCCCCTAGGGGCGGAGAGACGGGGTCAGTGGGCGGAATGTGGGAGGGGAGAGACTCGCCGCACAGGAGCGTGCCCGAATCTGCAAAGAAATTTACCGCCAGTGAAACACTCGCGTTAGAGGTGCTGTGCAGGGAAAAGAAACCGTTTCCGTCAGCAATGTGCAGCACAATAGTGGAAGCCCAAAAACCGTGAGCAGTGTGATCTATGTGCACAGATCAAACGCCGTAATGTCACAGGGCACTAACCACACGGGCGCCGCGCACCTTAGCGCATCTGTCAATCACAGCTTCTGTTCTTCACGACGGAACGCCCACTCCTTATACGGCACCCGCTCGGTACCGCGGACCGCACAACACCGGCCTTTTAGTAAACAGACCCCTAAGTATCTTGGAGTATGGTTTTGCCTTACCATTGCGTATAAAAATATTAAAAATATTTCAAAATGTATTCATTTAATTGAGTCGCTTGTCACCAAATGGCCCCCTCTTTATATATCCTGGTGGGGTCAAATCGAAATGATCAAGATGATGATAGTTCACAGAATCAATTATGTTTTGAGTATGCTACCTCTTGTGTTTCCAAATTCCTTTTAAAGGAGACCAGAAAAGGAATTGGTTTCCTTTTTATGGAAATATAAGTCTCCTTGTATAGCCATTTGGTAGTTAAGGCTATGGAAGGAAGCGGGTGGGGTTCAGTTTCTGTATTTTAAATGGCTTCACCATTCCTTTTTACTCAAACAAGGCTCAAAATTGATTGGTGAACTATCTGAACAGGTGATACTGGTTTGGCTTTCTCTTGAAGAGAAGATGGTTTCTCCACTCCCCTTGTGTCTCCTTAATGGCATGTTTTTGAGAGACTAGAAGGTTCTCCCCAGTAGTGTTTGCCACTCAGTTGGTGTTTGGGAAGTTATCTTGTTTACTTACTGACGAAAATCCATTTTTGAATGGCTTACCCCTCAGGTATAACCCAATGTTTAAGATCCATCAAGAGGTGATTAAATGGTGAATATGGCAAGATAATGGAATATGGACATTAGGGTAGCTTTGGTCTTCAAATACTTATTGACCTTTTGTGGAACTACAGCATGACTATTGTTTACCATCTAAATATTTTTTTCAGTGACTTCAATTGTGTCATTGTATTTTAAAGGTGGGCATTGATTTGCCTTATTTGAATAACAAATGGGTGTTGACTAACATGGCTGGAATAATGGCAGATCTAGCTAATGCTACCTCAAAATGTTATTTCATTATTAGAGATGTCTGGTTGGCTATGTGTTGGAGTAGAAAAGATGTGGAAAATGGAGGTGGGTGAGTTTTTATCCCATAAGCAATGGGGTAAGTTTTGGGGCCCATTGGTTTGTGTCTTGAAATCTGCCTCCCTTACACAATCTTTGTTCTTTTTAGCCCATAGGGCTTTTCTGACTCCTGTTTTATTAACAAAATGGAATGATGACTAGAGTAATTGTTGCTGATCTTGAAAGACGAATATTGGTACTTTTTTCATTTATTGTTTGACTGCTTGAATATCCAATTTTGTTGGTCCCAAGTGTGGACTCATATCAAGGAAGTTTTGAAACTTGATATTGATTTGATGTTTAACATTGTGATTTTGTGATCTCTTGCAAGTATACCAACCTTAGTGAAATAGCACAAATTTTTGTTCAATTTTATGATGGAAATTGCTCTTAAGTTGATTATTAATATTCAGAAAGGTAATTCATCACTTTAATTGCATCACCGGTGGAATACACTCTGTTTATATAACAAATTTGAATTGAATTATGAAACTCAACTTATGGGGGATGTGCGGAATAAGCTATAAAATGGCAAGTCCTCGATACGTATTTTAATGCACCTCCTTGACACTGTTCTTCTGGCTGTTGTCGCTTCTTGGATGTAATGTTTTGTATATGGCAAGGAAGGGTTGGGTTGTTCTTTCTGTATTCAATGTTATTTTGTAACCTTTTTGGAAAATATTAAATAAATGCTTAAAAAAATATTTCAGTAAAGCCTTTCACACTGTTCTGCAAAGATGGCTTATAAATAAATTGACATCATGAAGAGAGTAATTCCCACTAAGGTGCTCACTGTTCAAAAAGACTTATTTTTGTTGGACAATTGTCTGTGTGAGGACTTAACCCCTATGACAAACCACATCCATTTTAATCAATTTATGCAGTAAAAGTATGCTCAACAAAGCGAAAGCAAACACTTAACTTACGGGCTGTCCATTGAAGAAGCAGATATGACTTCCACTTGTCATAACGAGAAAACAGAGTATGACACTGCACTGCATTTCGGGTCCATCAACATTCCTGCATACCCTGTGTCAGGCAAACATCCCCATCCAAATCAGAAGAACTTTATCCTCGCACTATCATCCATAGGGCATATAACTAGGCATTAAACAATCATAGGGAATGGTACTTGTCTCCTCAGCATCAACATCAACCATTGACTACTCCTCAAAAGACTTGTAGTGATCGGTCAACATAGATCACTAAGGGGTATGTTTAATAAACCATCTTAACGTCGCAGTGGTGGTATTATCACACGATAAGTGACGTTATCGCGCGGTAAGTGATGTTATCGCGCGATAACCTGGCAGCGGCATTAAGGCACACTAACGCTGTGAAATCTGGGTCTGAAGGGTGGAGTAAGGCTTCCCAGAGGGTGGATAGAAGGGGTCAATGGGCAGAGAGTGGGCGGGGAGAGGCTCCAGGCACACTAACGCTGTGAAATCCAGGTCTGAACACTAACGACAGTGAAACCCTCGCATTAGGCACATTTGCAAGAAAGAGAAACAATTTAAGTCAGCAATGTGCAGCAAAGGCAGGGAAACCCATAAAAGTGTTAGTTGTGATACATGTTCAGGAACCAAAAAGGCAAATAAACATATAAAATGACGAGAACTACATTAAAAATCCCAATAACCAAGCTGGCCAATAGTGATATTATTGATAAACATAAAGCAACACTACTGACAAAGTGTAAAACTTAAGATATCATGTATGGAAGGGTCTATGCTCTGTCCCCCTACAAAGTGAATGATCCCACATTGAACTAGCGCTGATCAGGGTTTCTGTCATTTAGATTGGGCAGGTTTGTTATGGCATGCACATGTGCATAAACAGCAGAGTGGGCACATAGGAAAGGGCAACTGTACTGATGCTGTAAATGGAATTAGGGGGCTGCAGGCGGCACATGCTGTGGTACAGTTGGGGCACAGTGCAGACTAGGCAGATGCCTAGGTGGCACATAGGAAAGCTGAAACTCTAAAGCAGCAAGACAGCAACTGACGAGGGTCCAACATGGGCACGAGTGTGTGTCCCACAGTGTCACAGGGGATATTACCCAGCAGGTAATATCCCCTGTGACACAAGGGCACATAACATTGGCAGGCGGTGCCGGGGGGAAAGCGTGCATGTCCATGTAGGCATCCCTACCCGAGAACCCACACCATAGGCAGCTGCTTACCGGCACACTGTATGGCCTGGGACTGCGCACCACCAGCACCACCGGCATAATGACATGGCAGCATGGTGGCGGAGGGGTGCTGGTGGCGGAAGGGGGCAGTGGCATCTGCCCACAGCAGACCATGGCCTAGCCCCGTTTAGGTGGGTGCTGTGCACTGCAACAGACAGGGTCTGTCTGACGAAAAGTCATGGTATCCCCAGGGAATGATCTTTCCCTGTGGCAACAGTGTGGTGCAGTACACACAGCCAGTATGTTCAGGAGCAGAAGATCACAAGTTCAAGTCCCAGCTGTGGCTCCTGCCAACCCTGTCCCCATATTTTACCCAGTACGAAACCGTGGTAATAAAGACGGAACCTTTATTGCAGATAAAATAAACATGCCTGAAACGCTTATGTTTTACCCTACAGAGCACAGATTCCATAAACATGTGCAATCCCTAGAGCAGAGTTTCCCAACTGCAGTCCTGGAGGGCCAAACACCATTCAGGTTTCATGCTGACCCTAATAAATATACCTGTGCTGCATTTGTATGTGCCGCTCTATTGTATGCAAATGTATCTCATGCATATTCATTAGGGACAGCATGAAAACCTGAACAGTGTTTGGCCCACCAGGACCAGAGTTGGGAACCTCTGCCCTAGAGCAGCGGCCAACAGGGGCATAGACACCCACACCCACAGGCTCCACTATCCAAAGCCTCATGGAGAGTCAGGCTGCTGGGCCCTGTGCGGAGCAGCATCTCCCAATACTGGCACCTGCATACCTTAGCAATGCCGTCCTAAACTTGGAAACACATTCCACATATATCAAAAGGTTGCTATGATTAATGTCAGCTAACAAATCCTAAGTTAAACACAATTTGTTGATAGAGATTCATCATAGCAACCTTTCTGATATCTGTGGAGTGTGTTTCAGTTATTGATTTTGACAGTGTTTACCACCCCGGGGAGTGACCCTAACAGTATTGAGTACCATAGCAATGTCCGCTCTGTGCACAGGACTGATGTGGCAGCCAGGGCTGCCACAAACCTCTATATTTGCACAATGCTGGCATAGGTGTGGGAGTGTGTGTCTGTCTATCCAGTGTGTTGTGGCTGCCTACACCTTACTGAGCCCACATTGCTTGCACTGTTTCCAGTGTTAGCCTGACAATGTGCAAAATGAGGAGCAAGGTACTATGGGTATGGCCCGGACAGGGTGGCATTGGCAGGATGCATTTGCACAGGGTATAGGGCAATGGCTGGGACATTGTAGTGCCCGACCACCACCTGCACGGACAGGGTGGCCATAGCATGTCATGCTGGGAGTTCGCTCTCACCCTGACTGAGCAGTGACCACGGCATGGCTAGGTTCCTCCATAGTGCTATACAATATTTTTCTCAAGTGATATTTATGGGTTATCTTTTCTGGGGCCTAATCACTGATATATCTGCGAGGTTTGTGTGCTGACATCCCAGTTTTGGGTGCACACAGTTCCTCCAGGAAGATGCACTATGTACTAGCTAGCAGACTGTCTGCAGTTAGCATTTGTATGGCTGCACCATCTTGCAGGGTGCAGCAGGTGCACACTGACTGCCCTCTGCTGGTGAATGTCAGATTGTAGTGGGGGCAGTTGAGCTGACTGGGCCCACTACCTATATGCCAGTGGCCCTGTCCCAAGTGCAGATCTTCAACAGCTGTTCGTTTGCCACCATGACTGGGGTTGCTGGTCCCACAGCCTGTTCTCATGTACCTCCACTGCTCCCCTTGCAAATGGTGAGAGTGTGGGTCTGTTAGGGGCAGATCATGTCCCCCCACCCTGACCCAGAGAGGGTGGTTTGCTAAGTGCATTTTCGCCATGTGAGCCCTGATACACCCATGCTCCCTAAACAGGTGACCATAACAAGCACAGTGGATATGCACTATGTTGTGTGCATCATGGTCCACACGGGCCAGACATGACTGACAATTACAAACAGACACAGAGACCTCCTAAAGGTGTCTGCAACAAATACCTGCCACACACTGGCACTGATGGAGACCTGCATCACAGCCCACCTCAACCAACCCGGGTACTGCGGACCTGGTGCTGGCCAGTCCACCTCACCCTCAGGGTGAGCACAGAACACGCACATTGGCATGGCCTGTAGGTACTCTGTGCCAGTAACATGCACGGTCATTCCCCCTTACCAAGCTGACATGCTGTAGAGAAACATACCCCTTCTGGTGAGCAGATGTAGTCTGCTGTTCTGCATGTGAATTGCATTATTGGTACTGTTGGTTCTATCCTATCCTGGTAGCCACAGCAGACAGTTTTATGGTGACGTGCACTCTTTCTGTAGCCAGCCATTATTATGATAACTCCCATAGTGATGTAGCGCAATGGTTAATGCAATGACTTCAATAGAAGAGATTCTGGGTTTGATTCCTTTCTGTTCCCCTTTTTTTATGGCTGTCCTACACAACAACGTTTCATTTGTGTAACAGTCATATCTGTGCAGATCTGTGCTGCCGCCACATTATACCCTCATCACTGTTGCCATCCATCCTTCTGTCCATCTATGTGTGTGTGCCAGCTGTGTGGCATCCTGCCCTAATGTGCAGGCTGCTACCCCATGTCCTGCACTGGCACACTTTTCTGCATTGCGGCTCTTCATGCTTGCCTCTCCTGTGTCTGCTCTGCATGGCACTACTCTCCTCTGTCCTCCTGTCATTGCACTTATCCTGCCACCTCTACCTCCTCTGGTGGACACGTATCCCCATCCTCTGCCACACACTGTCATTGTTGCACTGTACATTGCCATCACCCTGTACATTGGTACAGCTACCCCTGATATGTTTGTCCACTTTACCTGCTGCCACATGGGCTGCACGCAGATTTGGCTGGCGAATGAGCTCCATCATCTACTTCCTTCCATCACTTGTTCATTGCCTTTCCTTGGTGCTCTGTGCAGTGTTGTGGTTACATCTGTGTTTGAGCCATACATTTCATGCTTATGACTTTGGGGCACCTTTGTGCCCCTGGGCACCATCTCCTGTGTCACCTTGGCATCCCTGGGGCATCTTTCGCAGCACCTTAGGTTTGACTAGCTTATGGGGTGCCTTATATGCTGCCTTGGAGGGTGCCAACCTTTCCTGTCGCCCACTGGGGCACATTATGACCTGCCTTGGATGATGTGGTGCTTTATGATGTGCCTTATGATGCACCCTGAAAGGTGCATTAGGTTGCAGCACTGGGGTGAGGCTTTTTTGGCTGGCAGTGCAAATTGTTGGGATGTGTCTGACTGTTACAAGCAGGAAAAGGGATTGCCTCAGACAGTCTTTTAACTGAGCCCACTGGAGGATCAAACTCATGACCACTGTATTAGCAGTCAACATATTAACCATTGTGCTACATCTCTATTGCTGGGTTTGTAGATCAGTGTGCCTAATTAAGGCTAACATGCGTTAACGTGCCACGGCTCCCTCTATCGCGCGATAATGGACTTTATCGCGCGATAACTCGAAATGCTACCTTAAGACTGGAACGCCCACTACCTTATATGGCATTCATCACAGTAAGACTGCAACTAACGCCGGTAACATTAAGACAGTTTAGTAAACATACCCCTAAGATTCTGCAGAGGTTTTGGCAAGTTCTTAGTGTACATGCATGCTTTTCAGAAACCTCTGTCTATTGCATATACCAGAGGTAGAAATCTTAGGGATTTTTTAGTGCACGTGCTTTTGGTCCCCCGTGTTTTACCTGAGCAGAAGGCCATTTCCCATGTTGGGAGTGTTCTTTCTGCTTTGGTACCCTGGAAGGGGAATCTTGATTAGACACCACATCCCACAAAGAATGGCATGCTCATTATTACACCATTTGCAATACAGATTTTGTTGTTTATCTGATTCTATGTCCATGCGATCTTAACTATGTGGGCTGTACTATTAGCCCTTTCAAAAAACACTTGGTTGAACATGCATCTCATTTTCACACTGAAACTTTGTCTGCCCCCATGGTTCAACACAGTGCTTTGACTAATCATTCTTTTTCTCAGTTCAAGTGGCGTGTATTGGATTGGATCCCTCTGCTTAATAGGGATGGAGACTGTGAGACCATCCTTCAATCATGAGAACAACATTGGATTTTCACTTTACATTCTGTATCTCCGGGGTGTTTAAACCTAGAACTGGATTGGCACAGCCTTTTATAAATGGAGCTGTAATGGCTAGGCATTTACATTATTGCTTTTGCCTTCCCATTGGTTCTTGCAGCAACCAATAGCATGCTGTGACATCAGACGCCGGTTTTAAAAGAAGATTTTGCTATTACGGCTTATCCTTTCACTTTCTCCCGATTTGGATTGGGATGTTTGCCTAATGCAGAGTCTGCAGGAATGTTGATGGACCCAGAATGCAGTGCTGTGTCATACCCCCTTTTCTCTTCAAGTGGAAGACGTGTCTGCTTTTTCAATGGACAGTCCATAAGTTAAGTGTTTGTTTTTGCTTTATTGAGCTTAAATTGATTAAAATGGACATGGTTTGTCATAGGGCTTAAGTCCTCACAAAGCGAATTGTCCAACAAAAATAAGTATTTTTGAACAGTGAGTACTTTAGTGTGAATTAGTCTTTTCATGATGTTATTTTAAACGCCAGGCCTTTTTCCTTTTGCCCTTTGGGATAATTTTGATGGTGGTTATAAATAAATTGAGCACCTTAAGAACAGATCCTAAAGTGACTGACTGGGTTAGAAATTTAGTGGGAGGTGACAAAGGGTACAGGTAAATGGAGCTCACTCTAAGGAGAAGGACGTTACCAATGGTGAGCCACAGGGATCTTTCCCTGGTCTGCTTCTTTTTAACATTTTTGTTAGTGATATTGCAGAAGGGCTGTGGGGTAAGGTTTGCCTCTTTGCAGATGATACCAAAATCTGCAATAGAGTAGATACCCAGGAAGGAGTAGATATCATGAGGAGGGATCTAGCTAAGCTTGAAAAATGGTCAAGAATTTTCCCACTGAGATTTAACATTAAAAAATGCAGGGTCATGCATCTGTGCTGCAAAAATCCAAGAGAGCAGTGCAGTATAGGAGGTGAAGTATTTCTGTCCATGAAAGAAGAATGGGACCTGGCTGTGATTGTTTCTGATGGTCTTAAGGTGGCTGAACGGGTAGAAAATGTGACAGTGAAAATCAGAAGGTGTGATAATGGCCCTGTATAAGTCTTTGGTGAGACCTCATTTGGAGTATTGTATGCAATTCTGGAGACCACACATTCAAAAGGATATAAATAGGATGGAGATGGTGCCAAGGGTGGCTACCAAAATGGTCAGTGGGCTTCTTCATAAGGCATATGGGGACAGACTTAAAGATCTCGATAAGTATACTTTAGAGGAAAGGTGGGTGAGAGGAGATGTGTTAGAGATCTTTAAATGCCTCTGTGGCATAAATGCACAGGAGGAGAGCCTCTTTCAATTGAAAGAAAGCTCTGCAACAAGGGGGCATAGGATGAAGGTGACAGAGGATAGACTTGGGAGTAATATGCAGAAATATTTCTTTACTGAAAGAGGCATAGATACATGGAATAGTTTCTAAGTGGAGACAGCAGAGACCAGGACAATATCTGAATTCAAGAAAGCATGGGACCAACACAAAAGAACTCTAAAGGAAAAAAAGGAAGTATAGTAGATAGTATGGAAGGGCAGACTGGATAGACCATATGGTCTTTTTCTGCTATCATGTTTCTATGTTTCTAGAATGGGCATGCTAAGGGGAGAAGTTTGGATGGAGCAGGGCAGCATCATGATTTGCTCAAAACCATCTTGAATGGATTTGGGCATATGGCAGAAACATTTTAAAATAAATAAATGTCCACACCTTCAATATAGGTGCAATTTCTGCAGAATTTATGCTAGCATTTTATAAAGTTATCTAAGCCCCTACATGTTTTCATAAAATAGGCGAACTATAGGTGCCTTCTTGCTCAATTAGCCTAGGCAGCTCTTTCTAAAATTACCATTCCCAAGGGATCTAGCACATAGTATCATATAAATTGGACTGTGGATATCAAATAATTTCATACAGGTTCCATCAATGGTTTAAGCTGTTGATGTTTCTTTCTGTGGTAACTGTGACAGGCATGTTTTCTTTCAAACTATGATTTCAATTATATGCTACCCTTAATTTACTATTATTAAAGAAAAATGAGTACTCGAAGGAGGCAATTTTATAAGGGGTTGTGTACTTTTAGATGCCAAGGACATGCCTTACTGAGGGTCCTTTTAGTCATAAACATGCATATGGCCGCGTACACGCATTAATGACCTTTTATAAAATTCCGACCAATATAAAATTGCACGTGCTGTTTGAAAGTACATACTTTGCAAGTGGTGACAGACATGGGTAGAATGCACAAGTTCATGCAAGGTTTATAAAATACCATAATTTATGTGAGCTCTTGCCAATATCAAGGTATGGGCATTTACAGCCGATCTAGGGCTAGTATAGATATCAATGCCTTAACTTAAGGCGCGATTTCTGCCACTTAGGTTGGTATTTTTATAAAGAAAAATAGATGCCAACATTCTTTTGTAAACTAGGCTTAAAATAGAAACTTAAAAAGTACTTTCACTAGTCTCCCTCTTATAAAATTACCTTCAAAATGTCTACATGATGATGAATAATAGACACGTGAAATTTATATATATGGGTAAAAAATCTTGAATGTCTTTTCCTCCTACATAAAGTTAATTAATATCCACAACTCAGTATTGATATCATGGTCCAGCTGGTTTTATAGGTAGGACCCCAGTTATAGTGGGTGGGAAAAAATTATGGTTAATTAGAAATTTTGGAAGTTCGCTTAGCAGAAAGGGGTGGAGCTTCCAGGAGGAAGCTACTTGTTCTGAAAGTTGGCCCAAAGAAAGTTGAGTGGAGGTTCCTTACTTGACCCCATGAGCCACCAGTGATTATATTCATGAAATTGGAAAGTGGAAGGCAGAGTCCCGATATTCAATGGAGTTTATCCGATTAGCAGCACCTGCTAATCAGGTAAACCCCACTGGCTGTAACATTCAGAAGGACATTCGAGACAGTGCCGCTGAATATTTCTTTAGACTATCTCAGCACTATCTAGCATGTGTCAGGGCAGTCTGGGGGCGGAGAGGCAGTGTTAGTTTATTTGGATAGCAGTGATTTTTAGCACTGCTATCTTGATAACTATTTGCATAATGTAGGACAACAAAAAACCTGTCCTAAATACTATACAGATAGCAATCTATAAAATCGCTGCTCTCTGGATAGTGCTGGGAGGCTAACACTGAATTTGAATATTCAGCACAGGTCACAATCTGGATACAGAAGCTAATCAGGTAAACCCCCAGTGGGGTTTACCTGATTAGCTAAACAAGCCTCATGAACTCTTTGGCTTAGTTAAGTCCTTAGCAAAAGAGCCTTCCTCTACACAACCAGACCTCCCTGACCCCCAAGAATATGCTGACTTTCTGCGTACCAAGGCAAATCAGTCAAATACCCCTACCTCAAATATTTCCCCCCTAATGATCCAACCACTTACCGCAACAACTGTCACCAACCACGCCATCACTGAGTTCTCTGCCCCATCGGCAAAAAGCATACAGGACATCATCTCCTCCATAAACACCACTACTGCACCAAATGACCCATGTCCAGCGTTTTGGATAAAAACCCTGCGGACCGAACTCAGCCCCTTCCTCTCCAAACTCATTGCGATATCTTTCTCAACTGGTACATTCCCCAAAAGCCTAAAACAGACAGCGATAAGACCACTGCTGAAAAATAGCAAACTTGATCCAGCACGAGTGGACTCCTTCAGGCCGATTTCTAGTATCCCTCTTCTGGCGAAAATCATAGAAAAGGTTGTTCAACAACAACTCCATCATCATATCGAAATATCTGCACCCCTTGACCCCTGCCAACATGGCTTTCGGGAATCGCATGGGGTAGAAACTCTCCTAACCACGCTATTCAATACGCTCATCATTGGATTGGACAACATTAAACAAGGGTTCGCAGTGATCTTCCTTGATATCGCAGCAGCCTTTGCCACGGTGTGTCACGAAATACTCCTCTCCCGACTTAGCGAGAAGGGCATTCAGGGAAATGCATTAAATTGGTGTACATCATATTTAACAGATCGCTGGCAATATGTACGCTCCAGCCCCTCCACATCCGCACCTTTTCTCCAAGAAAAAGGCATTCCCCAAGGATTGTCGCTGTCTGCACTGCTTTTCAACATTTACATGCAGCCCTTATGTAACCTCATCCGCTCCTTCCATATTAACTACCTGATCTACGCCGATGATGTCCTCCTCTACATGCCTTTCCTTTTGGACAAACCAGACCTTGCACCCCTCTCTGCCTGTTTCGATGTGGTCACTGATTGGCTACATACACAGAAGCTAAAAATAAACTTTAAAAAAACAGAGGTCCTTTTCCTCTCAAGAAATTCATCATTTATCCTACCTAGCTCCCTGAAGGTTCGAGATGCTGAACTCACAAGCAAACCATCAATTCGGTACCTTGGTATTATCCTCGACCAACAGCTGAATATGAAGAGCCAAATAAGCAATATGGTAAAAGCAGTCTACAACAAAATCAGAACACTTCGCCACCTGAGACCGCTCCTGGAACCAGAAGATTTTCAATCTGTCTACCAAGCTCTTGTGACACCGCATTTTGATTATGCAAACGCCATATTACACGGCCTTCCTAAAGCCACCATAACCCCACTGCAACTAGCCATGAACGCAGCAGCTAGAATTCTGCAAGGGGCATCAAGGAAGGACCATATAACACCAATACTAAAACAATTACACTGGCTTCCAATCCAAACCAGGATAACCTTCAAGGTGCTGACGCTTACATTTAAAGCCATTAACAACTGCTCCTCCACTTCAATCACAGATCTTATCCAGGTTACACCCCCCAATAGAGCGAGAAGATCAGCTGCTATAAACACATTGATTCTACCAAAGCAGATAACAAAATGCTCACAAGCTGCTAGATCCAGAGCTTTTTCGCTGTATGCACCTACCTCCTGGAATGCCCTCCCCCCCACTATCAGAGCTATCAAAGTCATCTCCCAATTTAGGAAGGCACTTAAACATCATCTCTTCCTACAGTACTACACTGACCAAGGTCACTCCCCACAGAAAACCATGCCCAGCGACCCACATCAACAGTCCATCAGTTGCAACCAAGTAAGACAGAAACCGAGCATGTCGGACACTGAACCTCCCGACAAATGGTAACCCTTCTCACACTAATATCAGCCAACATGCAGCTTAGCCGATAGGCACTGTGAGTCCTTTCCAAATGTATGCTGTAATTTACCTATATATAGTTATATATAATGACCCTGTTATTATTACCTGTACATATACCCTTGTTATATTGTAAATCATGTTATCTGTACATATACCCACGTTATATTGTAAATCCAGGGCAGATCCTCTGTGCTGGACAGTTGTGTTTTGATGTAAACCGCACTGATGCAAAAGAGCGCGGTATATAAGAAAGTTAAATAAATAAATAAATAAGTATCCTTTTTCAATTTAAACACCATGGCTGACTTTTTAAAAAAATGTTGACCATAGAGTTCATATATCTGGGGATATATTTTTGTATGTAATACTCTAAGGGGCATATTCATTAACATGAGCTAAACATTAATGTGGGGTTTACCACGCAGTAAGTGTGCTTTGCTAACAGTGCAGGGCCCCAAATTAAATATCCTGTGGTAACTGGGTAGCTTGAGATTGGGAGAGGACTGGGTGGGTTAGGGGCAGAAATTGAGCATAAATGGCACACTGCAGTTAGCATGGGTGTTATGGGTGCATGCTAACTGTAAATGTTACCATTAGTGAGCGTGCACTTAACACCAGCTCAATGTGAGTGCACCCATATGCCGGTTAGCATAGTACAGCACATTAGCAACATGCTAATGGCAGGGGGGATGGATGCATATGCACCCTTAAGTTAAATTCTTTATGATATTTGATTACATATATTAATAAGCAAACAGCTGTCTCATTTGCATCCAAAGCTAAAGTCATAGAAAACAGTTGCAAACCTGCAAAATATATCATGGATTAACAGTGGTGTAGCAAGAAATGATTTTTGGGGGGCCCAAGGTTAACATGAATGGGCACTAAGAGGCCAATTCCATCCCGCCCCTGTACAGCTGGGCAGAAACAGGACGTGCAGTGGTAGCACCCATTTCTGATCCTGTGGGAGCTAGACATGCCCGTGGGATTAGAATCAGTCCTACCAGCCTGGACGTGCAGACCAGCCCTGATTCTGATCGGTTACATACCCAGGCACATGTCCGCTAACTCAGCCAGGCTCCTGAATGGAACTGCAGTGCCATGGCATCCTGTCACCATTCAGGAGCCGCGATCACTGGTCGACACACAGAGTTGTGTTTCCCTGTAGCTCAACCCCTGATCGGGCCTTCCAAGGCCTGGGTCAGGCTTCAGGGAACTCCCTGTGCCCCTTCTCCAGGTCCTGTATGCAATCTCCCACCATCCAGAGGGACTTATTCCACCTCAAAGGTGGAATAAGTCCCTTGTCTACATTGAAGGCCCTGGATATATAGGGCCAACCTTGGAATCGGCCCTGTACGTCAGGGGTCAAGGCCCGCCCATGCCCTGCCCTTTCTCCACCTCTGGACCACCCCCTCCCGCCCCTGTCTAAGGATCCCTGTACAACAGCGCTGTTCATACGGGGAACCTTAACACCAGGAGTGGCAGGGGGATAAACAGCGGGGATGTTAGCCCTGCCTGAACGTACATCCCCTCTGTTCTTGGCACAGAATGACCCTCTAAGCATACAAGTCTCTCCAGTTTTGTTATGTTGTTCATCTTGATTAGATTGTAAACTCTGGTGAGCAGGGACTGTCTCTCACACCTACTGTATATGTGCAGCGCTGCAAATGCCTTGTAGCTCTATACAAATGATAAGTGGTAGAAGTAGTGGTAACATTCTATTTATACTCTTATCAGTAAATATCAATGCATTTTTTAATAAGCCCCCCTCCATTCATGGTTGAGAATATCATAGTAATTAGAATAAAATGGCAATGATCATAAGAGCATATGAAATTCTAAGCTCAGTTAGATCTATTGTCCATTGAAGCCAGTGTTCTTTATGTGACAGTGGCCTTTCTGTGCCAATAGTTAATGACGAAATCAATTTCTTCTTGTTCACTCCCTAAAATAAGCAATGTTAATTCTCTCGCATACAGGAGGTAATTTTATAAACCTTTTTTGCGAGTAAAACACTGATTTAGGTGCATAAGAGATCTCGTATGGAATTAGGTTGAAGCGGTGTGGTTGCCGTGCTGGCCCACTTTAACGGTAGTTAAAACAAAAAAGGAAAATAAGGCGATGCTGTACCTTTCTATGGGATTAACAAGACATTTTTAGACTAGCTGACAAAGGTTAAAACCTTCTTCAGGCCAGGATATGTACTTTATGCGCTAGTATTCTTCTGAGATAAAGGAAATCCCTTAAGTGCTTGTCCTCATGTTCAAAATGTGCTCATGCCAGCCTGGAGGCTGCCCAGTGAGGCAGACAGAGCAGTGGTAATGGGAGGAAAGAAGCAAGCTCCCGCCACTCTAGGGAGTCTAAATTTAGTTGGGTCAGGGCCCTGAGTGGCCCTGCCCTCCCCAGCACAGCTGTTCCAGTGGTGCCCTGCTCTTCAGCTGATGCACTGCAAACAGTATATATGACACAGAACAGACACCGAAAAGTGGCCCTGCAGTATTTGGGGAGCATTGCTTCCCTTGCCATCCTAATATACACTCTTGCAAATGCATCTCTACCTTTCTTCACCTAAGGTTACATCTCTAAATTCATCTAATCTACCACTACACTTATCCTCTATACCCAATCACCTTGTCCTCATGTGGTAGGCTATGGCCTAGCATGGTCTGCTACTATGAAAGGCCTGTAAGTTAGGCCTGGATCCTAACTCCCATTATAGCTAGAAAAGAACCAAAAATCTGTGAGAAATGAGAAAACTGTTTTAAAATGCTTAATAAGAAGTTTTTATGAATTCATAAGTCTTCCATTATTCTCTTGTGTGTGAAAGAACAGAAATGTTTCAATATATGCATTCCTGGAGCTAAGGATAACCTTGCAGTAGAGAAGTAACGAGATCAAGAACTGCACCATTGTTAGAGCAATCCTAAGGGAGGGGGCCGGTTGCCAGGCTCCGGAGGGATTTCTAATTGGACAGGTGCAGGGAATGTAAGACCAATGAGAAGTTTGCATGTATCGAGTTGGAACCAATAGAAAGTTCTCATGTATCAAACTGAAAAAGAGGTATAAATGGTTATGTCTCTGTAGAAACTTTTGCTCAGTTCCTTTTGAAGCTTTGACTGACTGTGCACAATAAACTGGCTTGGACCCTGTCAATTGACTCCTGGACTTATTCATTGATTGCACTTTGCTACAGCACTCACTGTCCTTCTAATCCCTGAGTCCCTGTTCAAATTCAGCCTCTACTCGTCCCCCACCCAAGACTCAACACCCTATTCTCCCTAAACTACCCAATGTCTAACCAAGTCATGAGTCTGTGCTTTTCTTCCATACAGCCCCCAAGTCCTCACTGAATTCTTGCTTTTGAACAACTATCCCCACCTCTCTAGCACTTCGTCTCCTGCCTTCTTCCCCAGCACTTTCCCTCCTGCCTCCCCCTCTCCCCTCCCCTGACCATCTGAACACATCCACCAACCTCTTCATCCTTTTCCCAAACATCTACTGTACTCATCTGCTTCCTTCCCTAGGATCTGTCCTCCTTGCCTCACCATCTCCTCCTTTCCTTGAACCTTGCCTTTCTTCTTCCTCTGCCCTTGAATCTACCTCCTATTTATTTCCTCAACATTTACTGTCGTACCTCTCTCATTACTCCCCTAGCATGCTTATCATTTTCTACCTCTTCATCTCCCCCTCCCTCCCTCCTCCCTGCCTCTCCCTTTCTCTCCACCAGCATCTGCTTCTTGCCTTTAACCCTCTATCAGCCTTTCTTCCTCCCTTCCCCTAGTATTTGTCTACATCCCACTCACCCATCGCCTCTGCTATACTCCCTTATATCAAATAAGTGGTGGGAAGCTGTTTCTCCACTCCCCTCTGCTCTTTTCCCCACTCTGGTGTCAGCAACTGTGAGTGTCTTGAAACATCATGTCGTGTTGATATTGTGAGATCATTAATGAGATGTGCAGCTCACAAGGTTTCAACATGTGCATGGTTTCTGACTCCAGAGCAAGGAACAGAGCAGTTGGGAATATGAGGTAAATTCCATTGTTCTTTCTGTCAGTGGCACTTAAAATCTTCAGCTAGCAGGGATTGGGGGATCTCAGCTAGCTATGAAATTCTTTCCAGGGGCATTGGAGGGGGCCTGAGTTAATAATGGAGGAGTCTGTGCTCCTCAAGCACCACTATAGCTATATCCCTGTGAGTTAGGTCGGTCACTGCACTACAATTAGGTCTTCTTTCCTTGTATTTTTTGCAGTTCTGAAAATCCAGATTAAAGTTCACTGTAGATCATGGTGAATATTTTCCACTTCCTATAAGATACCAGTTCTAAACAGACTTGAATAGCAACAGTTTTTCCACCAATTGATTCAAAGCTCAAGATGCTAGAAGGTGACTTTTATATTTCCATAAACCAATTAACTGCTTGAGTTCATCTGTCCATGGGATTAGGTGGATACACAGGACACGCATGAATTCATAATGATGGCAGAGTGACCGGCTGGCAGATTTACAAGAACAAAATGATTGTGCCGCACCATCAGTGGGTGTGATTCAGTGACCGCTTAAGCCATGTCATTTTTTTTCTTCTTTTAGAGAAGAGATGTGATATCCTGTTCAAGCAAAGGGATTTAATGCAATGCAGTCAAAGAAAACAATGCTGACACGAAAGTTGAACACAAAGATGTTTTCACACTGCTTATCACGGGTGTTCCCATGAGACTTCCTTCTTTCAGTTTATTAAATGCAGCATTCATGGATTTTTTACTCAGTTCACAATAGGGCAAGCTCTAAGCACCTTGTTTCACAGTACTTGGGGAGGAAGTGACAGAAGGGTTGCTGTATTTACCTTTGCAGTCTCCCTATGTCATCTGCTTAATCATGCGGCTAATCAACAACACTGAGGAACCCCTCACACTGCGCTTGACAATGACAACTCATTCATATGTAACACAATGGAGCGTTTAAGTCTTTACACGCTTTCCAGATGAAATGGGTTCTCTTTATTTTAGTTCGCAAGAGATTTTTTTTCAAGCAGGCATATGTTGAGGCTCTGACCATTGAGCAGCATGCTGCAGCTGGACTGGAAGCTGGTATCTCTTTTTTTCTCTTAAAGGCAATCTCATGAATTGATTACCATTGTGTGAAGTGTGTGCTGAAACACTCACCACATGTATGCATACATTAGTCTTTTGCTATTCTAATACTTCACAGTAAGACAGCTTCAAAGCTACGTTCCAGCTATTGCTTTGTTCATCCATGGTTTAGGCAATAGCCTGAAAACGGATGGGAGGAGCATATGACGCGTTTGTGCTCTTTTTTTGCCAATATAAATCTTTACATCTCAAGAGTTCCTTTTGGTAGTCAAATATAAGAGGGTCGGAATCTGAACGACACACTCCACAGACACTCGTGCACACACCAGGGTTCCACTTTCGATAATAATGTACCTATTAATCTCATTAGAGTTGACCATACAAAACAAAGCCCAACCATCAGGTTCCCAGTTAATCTTGAAAGTGAGAGCAGTTTCTCTTCCCCAATACTTTATTCTTTTGTCAAAAATAAAGTCAAATAAAGCTGTGTCATACTTCCAAAGTTAAATACATGGAATATTTTGATTTTACAAATTTAAAAAAGCAAGCCTTTTCAAATGTATAAATTGCTCTTGAGAGCTGCTTTGTGAATTTTGAGCCTCTACGTATAAAGGTTTGATTTAACAACAACAAAATCTCAAATACACCATGATTGAATAACTTTTAATTAGCCATACACTGTTAACACATAATGTCACTGTTGTTTAAGCCTCATAAAATGTATCTAAAAACCTAAAAAATCAAACTCTTTACCATTATAAGTCATTTGTTGTTGTTTGTCTTATTATGATTTTATGAATTGATCAAATTTCTCTTACATTCTAGAGCTGCCATGGTGTTCAGTCTCTGTTCAACTTATCAACTGGAGTGTTTCCTAATTCAGTCCTAGTGTAGCCCCTAGCCAATATGGTTTTCAAAATATGCACAAACAAAATGCATGAGATAGATTTGCATGCACTACTGCCATTTCATCCAATTATAGCTCATGAGTATTCATTGAAGATATCCTGAAAAAAAAGCCTAGCTAGAAGGGGTACGCATGTGTTAGTGTGCATTCATTCCATAAGGTGCCTTAAAAAGTTTAGTTCATGCTAAAGTGATTTAAAGCACACTAATTGACTTAAGGGCACTTTCATAAAAGTGTGTTGTGGTTTAGCACCTAATAGTGTGCAAAATCGAGGAGTGTTAAGTGCAAAGACACCACGTAACCTGTTGAAGGCATGGACAGCATTTCCCCCAATAGTTAACACGCAACACCATTGCTGTGGGTGTGGTTAACTTCACCTATTAATGTGGAGATAATTGCCTATCCACTAATTTCAAGACACTGTTGTGTTGGCTGTACACAAACAGTTATTGCGGACTACGGTATGCGGTAGTGCATGCCAAAACCCATGCTAACTGCATAGAACATTTTACTAAAAGGGCCCCTTAGTGTGCCTTAATTGGTTTGTTAGTGTACATTAAATTAATTTAGCATGCAAAAATAATTTTGTATTAAAACAAATGTGCCTCTCCACATTTGTCTGGCTGGAGGCTATTGAAGGACCAGCTTGAGTAACACTGATTACAGTCTTGTCAACTCTCTCTTCTTGTTTACCTAAAGGGAATTCACATCCATAATGATGAAAGAGAAGCATGAACACAATTTTGATACTTCTTTGACATCATATTTAAACTGGATCCACATAATCTGTTCTTAAATATCCTTGCTACTGATGTGAGAAATATGGGCGTGGAAGAACTGAATGAATTACTCAACCAATGAGATAAATGATAGCTAAAACAAGATGAAAGTAAGGAGGATGGATGTTCACTCAGAAGGCTGGGTTACAAAATCTTCAATAAATGGAAAGAAATGATGTGCTTATTTACTAAGTTGCATTAGCTTAATGTGAGAATTTACATGAGCAGCAGGGTTGTACCTGGTTAGTACTTGGATGGGAGACCACCTTGGAATACCAGGTGCTATAGACTTAAAGGAACATTTTACAAAGGATGTCCAAGTAAAAACTGGGACATCCAAGCCTGAAAATCCATAAAAATGGCAAGCACATCCATGTTTGGACACAATTTCGTAAACGTAGATGTACTCAATATGGATGTCTGCTGGGACGTCTACATAGAGGTTTCTGGTATAGTATTTAATACCGGGGGGTGTCAATAAGATGGTGAAAACTCGAAACAAGTTTTGAAAACAGATGCAACATAACATTGTTTTCGAGAAGAGTACTGAGGATACTGTAGTGCCAACTTCAACACATTCCACTTGGTTTAGTGTCAAAATAAGCACTTTTCCAATGACTATTCATGCCTGGAGCACGTCTAAGTTTAGACGTAGACACAGATGTTCCTGAAGGTTCTAAGATTGATCAGGGACATCTATGTCCATAGCTTCTCCCTGGATATGCCCCGTCACACTCATTCCTATTTAAACATCCTTACAGCAGAGACGTCTAAAACACCCATTTCCGAAATTGCTCCAGCAACATCTCCATGATTTGGACATCTATGTGCATGCATGCGGATATCCAGCTTTCATCTAAACAATTTAAAATGACCCTCTTACTATGCAGAAGAAAGGCCTGACAATCTACTTACAGTTGCACCTTGCTACGAAAATCCAGAGGTTACGTCAATAGGAGTCAGAATTGACTCGATAACACACAACACACACACACAAAACCACAGTATTAGTGTGTGATAGTTGCCACATGAAACAGGTGACATAAATAGATAAAAGAGAGAAAGAGAGATTGATAACATATATGACTAAATTGTTTTTCATTGTTTAAGACTTTTGTACCATAACTGGGTGAAAATTATTAAAGTATGTAAAATCCCATTTTGAATAGAATGCTGTGGTAGGAACTAGAATGTCCAGGTTGGGGTGTTAATAATTCCAGTAGTATTTTACAAATGTTCCGCCGGACATGGAACTTTTTATAAAATATCTATAAAGGCGTGCAGGGATGCATATGCATTTGTCAGCACACATGGAGCCCAATTCTGGAAATGGGTTGTCTGGGCTGTCTGGACATCCCTGCTGAAAATGGGGCTGATGTGCCCCTCTGGCCTGGGGGACATCCTCCTCACAGGCGCCCCAGATTGCTACGGCTCCAGACCCCAAGATCCCTGTCGCTTGACCCAGGGCTGGCTCCCCGCAGCCTAGATTGGGCAGCAGGGACCCCTTGCACCTAGCCCCGTCCCCGGTGCCATGCCCCAAATTGCAGAAAAACTGCTTATACCTCCTCTAAGGTGGTATAAGCAGTATGGCCCAGCAGGCCTGGCAGCACATACAGGGCCGTGACCTGAACCTGTACATGCTGCTAGATGACTCACCCCTGCTCTGTCCCTGATCCTGTCCCTCTCGTCCCACACCGGCTCCTCCCCTATGGAATAGTGTTTAGGTGAATTGTGGGGCTGCATGTGCTGGTGGGACATATAGCCTTGCAACCTGTATTATAGAATGAGGGTCATGGTAGGAACAGTCATTTTGTAGATCCATGTGTGCAAATAGAGCTACATCAACTCAGCACCTTCAACTAGCAATGTAAATTCATTCAAAATGTTTAATTTCATTTTTAATCTGTACACATCAATTGGACAACCAGGATCTGGATTAGGCTTGCTAAATGTCTTTAATAGTAAGCTTAGATAGCACTTTGCAGAATTTCTGGCACAAGGACATGACAAAATTTATTTTATAACAATCATTGGAGTAAATCTTTACAGCAAGAACCAATAGATTCACAATGCAAAAAATCCAGCTAGCATTTTCTATAGAGCTCCAGACCAGACAAACTTTGGGCCAATTGGGAAACAGGAAGATCACCAGCAATGTAAATTACAAGCAGGCTGGATAGAGCCAGCCCCCATAGAGATCTAGTAACTCTTCTATAAGATGCCTGCATTCTAACCCAAATGTCTATGGTTTGAGGCCTCTGACTTTGAGAAAATAAAGTTGGTGTTTTATTGTCTGAAACTTCTAGTAACTTTTCTATTATGTTTTTCATTTGGGCAGGAACTTCTTTAATTAACAAAATTGCCGTGAAAGATAAATTTATAAAAACAAAACCAAAAATTATTAAAGCAAAACAAACCTGTAAACCACACAGAAAAAAAATATATTTTTATTTACCTCACACCCCTAGCCTCCACATAGAAATGCCAGCACTTATATTCATAAAGACTCATTTTACAAATGATGTCCATGTGCAGTCTGTGATTTCCAAGACAGAATGTCTGCAAAAAGCGGGCATATCCAAGTTTAGGGGGCAGCCAGGGTTTCTGCCTAGGGTGGCAGACACCCTTGGGCCAGCTCTGTCTAGAGGGGAAGGGGTATGAGAAAGAGACGGGAGAAGGTATATGGGGGCAGTATCAGAGAGATACTAGCGGAAGTCTGGGAGGGAATCATGAGAGACAGAGAGATACATAAGCAGCTTTGTACATTGTCCATCACAGACACAGCTCCCGACACTGCGTATGACACACACAGTCAGTCCTCAATACTGCCCATGGCCTCAGAGTTAGTACCAGGTGTTGCCACCCTAGGCAAACCTTAAGCCTTATGCCCCATTGGCTGTCAGAATCTATTATTTAGCCTTGAATGCCCTGCTTATTTCCATCCCCTCCATCAGAAGCTTCTGCCCTAGGAGACTGCCTAATTTGCTTAATGGTTGGCCGACCTGCCCATGACACACACATACACACAATCATATAAGGCACCCAACACTGTCCATACACATACCACACACACACATGCACAACTCCTGATAATGTCCATAACACACATCCAGCTCTGACATTTCCCGTGAAATGCATACACTCATGCACCCACTCACTAACAGTCCCCATGACACATTTGCATGTACCCTCTAACATTCCTCATGACACACTCGCACGTACCTGCTAACATTCCTCATGACACGCTCGTATGTACCCTTGACCCCCCCTGAAATGCACTCACACAAAAACATGCATGTATCCCCTCATGACACAAACGTGTGAATAGGGAAAGTGTGCCATTCTTTCACACTGCAAGTGTGCACTTTTCAACTTGCTTACATTTGTAGGCAGAAATAAAAACAGGGTATTAAGAGGAATTATTTATTTAAACCATCATGCAAAGCTCTTGCTGAAATGAACACTTTCTAAAAATCTGTGTCTCTCTGAGCTGGTGCAAAATCCAGTGGTGGAATATGCTTGAATATATTTGTCTTCTCATTGTAAGATGTGAAA
Source organism: Ichthyophis bannanicus (assembly GCA_033557465.1). Lineage (NCBI taxonomy): Eukaryota > Metazoa > Chordata > Amphibia > Gymnophiona > Ichthyophiidae > Ichthyophis > Ichthyophis bannanicus. The sequence goes on from CM066031.1 coordinate 1,202,215,106, forward strand.
TATAGGTATACATTTCAGCCTGTTCAAATCCGCCACGCCCCTTTGAAATTTCTGTGTGTCCAGAAGCAGAGGATCACAGGTTCAAGCCCCAGCTGTGGTTCCTGCAGAGCATGTCCCTATGTTTTACCCTACAATGCAGATACAACAGCAACATGTGCAAAGCCCAAAGCAGCGGCAAACAGGAGTACAAACACCCACCCACACAGGCTCCACAATCCAAAGATGCATGGAGAGTCAGGCTGTTGGCCCCCGCATTGAGCTGAAGTTATCACCAGAGCACTGCTACTACCCCCTGCATGGTTTAGCAATGTCGGCACTGTGATCAGAACCAGTGTGTTGGGCAGGGTTGCCAACCACCCCTATCTTTGTACAATGCTGCAATAGGAGTGAGCGTGTGTGTATGTCTATCCATTGTTCTGTGTCGGCCCACCCTTCACTGGGCTCAAAATGTCCCACTGTTACCAGCGTTAGCCTGAATATGTGCATAATGTGGAGCAAGGTATTTTGGGTATGGCCTGGACAGGGTACACACCAATCTGGCTGGTGTCTGGTCCCACAGGGCCACATGTGACTGCAGGATACAGATGGACACCAAATTACCTTCAGCTGCACTGCAAGGAAAACCTGTCACACACTGGTAGTGATGGGGATGTACAGCAGGACCTATCTCTAGTACCACATGTACTGCAGACCTAGTGCTGGGCACCCATCCTATCCCTCAGGGTGAACACAGAACCTGCACAATGACATGGTCTGTAGCTACTCTGTGCCAGTATCACACACTGTCAGTTTGTCTTTGCAAGCTGAGGTACCAGAGAGGTGCAGACCCCATTTGGTGATCAGCTGTAGACTGCTATTCAGCATGTGCATTGCATCATGGGTACTGGTGGGGTTACCCTATCCTGGCACTCAGAGCAGACAGTTTGTGCAGTGACCTGTGGTCCTTCTGTACCCAGACATTACTGTGGCATACACCATGGAGGTATAGTCTACTGGTTAATACAATGCCATTCTTGGGTGTTCATGGGTTCAGTTCCTCATTGTTCCCTCCTCTTATGCCTGTCCTATTCAAATAGTGTGCATGCCTGTAGAGGTCATATTTTTGCATATCTGTGCTTCCAGCCCATAATACCCTCGCCACAATTGCCAACATTCCCTCGGTCTGTCTATCTGTGTCTGTCAGCTGTGTAGAGTCCTGTCTGCCAGTGCAGGCTGCCACCCCATGTCATGCACTGCTACCCTTTCCTGCCTTGTGTCTCTTCATGCTTGCCTCGCCTGTGCCTGATCTGCATGGCACCACCACTCCTCTCTCCACCCATCATTGTAACTATCCTGCCACCTCTGCCTCCACTGGGGGACACGTATTCCCATCGTCTGCCACCAACTGTTTTTCCGGTACTTTACTTTGCCAACACCCTGTGCTGTGGTACAGCTGCCCCACCATGTTTGTCATCAGTACTAGCAGGCACATAGGATGCCCGCAGATATGGCAGGTCCAGCGGCTCCCACCTCTCCCTCCTTCACTCACCTGTCCATTGCCTTTCCTGAGTGCTCTATCTAGTGTTAGGGCTACATCTGTCTCTGTTCCACACAGGTCATGCATGTCATCCTGAGGCACCTTGCAGTCCCTAGGGCACACTAACCTAGGACACCATAACCTTGTTGGGCCATTAAACCTATGGTTCCATAGCCCAGGGTGCCTTCTGCGGTGCCTTGTCCAAGGGTGCCTAATATGGCGCTTAGCCTAGGAGGCCCTATAGGGCGCCTTATGAGGCACCTTACAGGGCACCTTACTAGGCACCTTATAAGGCACCTTACATGGCACCTTACTGGGCTCCTTACAAGGCATCTTACAAGGCGCCTTATAAGGCGCCTTACAAGGTGCCTTGCAAGGTGCCTTACAAGTTGCCTTGTAACGCTCGTTAGTCTAAGGCGCCTTGTAAGGTGTGTTAGCTGCTAGCTTGCTGTAACGATGCAACGCCCATGCCTTTATATGGGCATCTCTACCTTTACCACGGAACCTAACGTGAATGACATTACCGCAGTTTAGTAAACATACCCCTTAGTGCAAGCATTAATATGCATTAAGTGCAAAGTCTCAACAATAACTGTTGAGGGCATGGGCAGCATGCTCCCGGCAGTTACCACATGGCGTCTACCCTAATGCGTGACACAGTTAGAGCATGTACACCTAACATCACCCATCCAGGTATTGCTAGCTGCACCCATGTTAATTGCCACATTGACAGTCAGTGGGTGATATGCGTCCCCACACTAGCTGCAATGTGTTCTCCATGCCCACACTCCACCCATACCCTGCCAATTCCCCATCCTTTTGTGCAATGAAGACAATGCACTTTAGCCATTGGTAGCTGTCATGCCTGTGTGGTTAGCAGTTTCTGTATGTTGTTGCTGCCCGCTATGACATGTATTAAACACTTAGCGGACTTAAGTAAAAGAGCCCCATAGTTTACAAAAACACCTAGATGTAATATGCCATCATTGTTATATTAAAACAAAATTTACAATAACAGTTTGAGGCCTATTTCACATTTTAAAGGTATTTATACTTAGTAATTCAAATAAATTCATTGCATGATCTCATAGAGGATTACATGCAATTTTTCACTGCGATGCTATTGACTAAGACAAGGGACCTGACAGTAAAAAAATTAAAAAGCTGAGTGCCTAAATTTAGGTGCTTATGTTAGCCTCCCAAATGTGTGCCCTATTTTCAGCCACAATTATTAGCCTAAATCTTCAGCTGAAAGTTCATCCTAATTTAGGAGCTTAAAATTTATACGCCTAAATTTAGGCCTGACATTTATTTGCCTAGATTTATGAGCTTAATTTAAGTGCCTAGTACTGAAAATCAGTGCATGAGCTCTTAGGGCCTGATATTCAGCACCAGCGGCTAGCGCAATTACAGCAGCTAGCTGCCAGTGCTGAACATTAAACGCGGATATTCAATGCCGGGGTCATATCGGGCAGCGGTGATGTTGAACCACTGCCGGTTAGCGATATGTGGCGAAAGTTAGACCAGGATTTCCTGTGCCTGGCTTTCACCGCAGATTTAAAACTGGGCAGTGGCTCAATATTTCTGCTGCCCGATTAGCGATCGGGCTCTGCGATGACCCCAGATATTCAATGCCAGGGCCAGATATTACCCCAGCATTGAATATCCGCATTTAATGTTCAGTGCCAGCAGCTAGTTGCTGTAATGGTGCTAGCTACCTGTGCTGAAAATCGGGCTCCAAGAGTTTAGCACTGATTTTCAACACTAGGCTCCTGAGTTAGGATCATAAATCTAGGCAAATGAATGTCATACCTAAATTTAGGAGCATAAATTTAGGGATGTATAGTGGCATTACTTGGAGATATAACCACTTATGGACATTTACTCGGTTTACAGCTCTATAAATAGTGTAAATGCCTTGGAATATTGGGCCTTTAACTACCCCCCCCCCCAAAAAAAAAATCTGTCCCATTGCTACCCACTTTTTATGCTCCTAAATTTAGGAGTTTACTGAAATTTTATTTTTATTTATTTATTTTAAGGGATTTATATACCGCCTTCTCCTGTAATCAAGGTGGTGTACACAGCAACCAATCAAATTATATTGACATTTGTGTGTGTGTGCAGTGTTATGCAGTGAATGAGTGTGTGTGTAAGTTGGCGTTGATTCGTGATGGGCTATTTACAGTGTGTGCTACTTTACAATGCTATGTACATGAGAAATTTTAAGAAAATATTTAGGCACTCAGCCCTAAGAAATTTTAAAAGAGGCCAATTTAGGAGCATAAGTTTCAAAGTTAGGGGCATATATCCTTTTAATATTCAGCCCAAGGTTTCCAGTCTCAGGCTATTAAAGAAAATTAGCATTTTTTAATATCATAACAACTGGAGGTAAAGTTCCATGCCTCAGTGCGCTAACAGTTAAGGCACCACCACAGTAACAGCTACCACACACTAAAACAGCCAACACCCTACAAATCCCATGCTGACTGCTTAACATGCAATGGGACAGGGAATGGGTGGATTAGGGGTGGGGAGTTGGTGTTGACTACTCACTGTGGTTAGGAAGGGGGTAATTAGCAATGCTCATTTTCAATGTTGCATTTAGCATGGGTGTGCTTAATGCCACCTCAAAGGGTTTGTGATGGGGTGTATGGGAAGTTTTCATCCCTCTCCAAATCTCCTCACAATACCATCTTCAGTCCGCAAGATCAAACAAACCACCAGCAACAGAGCCTTTACGTACCTAGCACCCACACTATGGAAGTCCCTACCAGACCTTCTTAGATCAATCAGGGACCTTCAGACCTTCCAAAAAGAGCTAAAAACCTTACTCTTCTCTGAATACTTTAAAAACACCTCCTGCAGCAATACAAGTACACCTGTTCCCCCTCCCAACTACCCCTAATAGAACCAACATCTTCCCCTTGCAGCTATGCACCCATTTATGAATCCACCCTCAGTAGCATATATATATTGGAAAAGTTACCATCTAAATAGTTGGACTTTAACCACCGACTACTATGCTTTATATCGAAAGCTACTATGTAAATAGTAAATGTATCACTGTTCGCTACAATGTTCTCTGTAATTGTTTGTTCAATGTAAACCACCCCTGATCTTTGGAAGGGGCGGTTTAGAAAAACTGTTCAAATAAATAAATAAAAAACTATCAGCAGTCCACCTTAAAAGAGTCTAAAGATCAGAACTGAGGGCTAGAAAGGCATGACTCACAGGAATTAAGAAGCCAGCTGTGTTCTCAAGAGAGGAGAGAGGCCCGTGGAGACAGAAAGCCCTGCCAAGCAGGGCTGGGAAAAGAGTCCTGCTGTGAGGTAGGTGATTCAGAAACTGGGAACCATATTCACAACCACTGAAGCTTGTGACTGCCTGGGCTTTGGGCTGAACTGAATTCTGACTTTAATTTGTGGGTCAGGGTAACAGTATTGAGAACCAGCTTGTGAAGGCAACAAGATGGGAGCTTGCTGTTTAGCTGAAGGACAATAAAAGTAGTTTTGTTTGGCCCTAAACTGCTGTTGTGTACTGTTTTCTGAGCCCTTGTCACCAAACACCATTTATTTTTTATTTATTTATTTATTTAAGGTTTTTCTATACCGCACTATTCGGCATCAGCACGGTTTACAATAAACAAGTTTGTACAATGAGGAACAGCCATACATTGAACTTACATAGAACAGGGAGTTTAAACATGGATAACAGGTGAACTTTATACATAGCAAACAAAGGGAGATTTAAACAAGGGTAACAGGTGAACTTTATACATTATATACACAGGGATTGCATCACATCTAAGTTTATGATACAGGCCCTAAGGGGGATAAATGGGGGAGGTGAAGAGTTTTCATCGGAAATTGGTTAGACAGCGTTGGCTTGTTAGACTATAAGATCATGTGGTACTGTCTAGGTGATGCTGTCGGAGTTACCAAAGTGTTGTATAAATAATTGCAGTTTGAGGGCTATACTACAGGCATGCTATACTACAGGCATGTCCAACAGGTAGATCGTGATCTACCTGTAGATTGCAGTGGGGTCAGAGGTAGATCGCCAGCCCCACTTGGCTCCATCTCTCCAGCAGCTCACCCCGTCACTAGGAGAGAGCTCATGCTGGCAGGTCATCTGCCAAGGGCTTGCCGCTGCTGCTGATCCTTTGCCTGTCTTTTTTCCCTGCCTGCGGGAATATTGCCTGTGGGTGTATTGGGGGCACTTGTTGTTTTCGTGCCAATAGTTTGTGGCAGAGATCCCAGGGGGCCGCCGCCCGCACCCCGCGACAAGACATCACAGGACCAGCATCATACCTGGTCTCCTGCCTCTCAGAATCACCCATTCCTGCCCCCGCCCCAACACCCCTTAGAAGTGTGTTATATACCGGGCAATATCCATTCACCCAGGCTTTACCTGAATATACTTACCATATTAGTTGTGTCATGTGCTGGTTGTTGGTCGCTTTATAGTTCACGTTCATTAAAGGGTATGTTTACTAAACTTTCTTAACGTGCGCGCCACGCAATTAGTGCACGCTAAGGTACCTTAGCGCATGCTAATGACGCTTTATGGGGCAAAAATGCGCTTTAGTGCGCGCTCATGCACGCAGCGGCGCACACGAGCGCTGAAGGCGGGGAAAGGCTCCCGGAGGGCGGAGGAAGGCTCCCCAGGGGCGGAGAGAAGGGGTCAATGGGTGGAGAGTGGGAGGGGAGAGGCTCCCCGCACACTAGCGAGGTGAAATTCGAGGCCAAAAATAACGCAAGTGAAAACCTCGCGTTAGAGCCGATTTAAAGGGAAGAGAAACCATTTCTGTCAGCAATGTACAGCAAAATCAGGGAAACCTACAAAAAAGTGATAAGTGTGATACATGTGCACAGAACAAAAGTACAAATAAACATTGAAAAGGACCCCAACAAAATAAAAAAAAATCATAATCAAGCTGGGCAATAGTGATAGTAATGGGAAACATCAAAACACACTCCCAAGAAAGCCCCCAAAAATAAATATGAATTTTGGAAGGGTCTACGCTCCATCTCCATACAAGGTGAATGATCCCACAGTGAAATAGCACTGATCAGGGTTTCCCTCTCCATTGGACAGGTTACCTATGGCATGCACATGTTCCACAACAGCAGGGCGGGCATGTCGGAATGGGCAACTGGACAGATGCTGGGAAAGGGGATACAGAGGGCTGCAGGCGGCACATGCTGTGGTGCAGCTGGGGCACAGTGTGGACTAGGCAGATGCCTAGGTGGCACTTAGGAATGCTGAAACTGAACAGCAGCCAGACAGCAACTGATGAGGACCCAACATGGGCACGAGAGTGTCTATCACAGTGTCACAGGGGATAGTACCCAGCAGGTACCCCCAAGGGCACAGAACATTGGCAGGCGGTGTTGGGGGGAAGCGTGGACGCCTATGTAGGCACCCCTACCCCAGAACACGCACCATAGGCAGCCACCTACCTGCACACTGGATGACTTGAGACTGCACACCACCAGCACCACCAGCAGAAGGGCATGTCAGAATGGTGGCAGAGGGGTACTGGTGGTGGAGGGGGGCAATGGCAGCTGCCCAGAGCAGACCATGGCCTAGACAGGCTCTGTCTGACAAACAACCATGGTATCTCCAGGGACTGCACTGTCTCTGTTAGCACAGTGTGGTGCGGTGAACACAGCCAGTGTGTTCAGGAGCAGAAGGTCAAAAGTTCAAGTCCCAGCTGGAGCTACTGCCAATCCAGTCCCCATATTTTACCTGTTACTAAACCGTGATAGTAAGGACAAACCTTTATTGCAGAGAACATACGCATGGTTCAAACGCATATATTTTACCTCACCGAGCACAGACACCAGAAACATGCGCATTACCTAGAGCAGAGTTCCCCAAATGCAGTCCTGGAGGGCCACAAATCATTCAGGTTTTATGCTGTCTCCAATAGAATGCCATGTCAGCATGGTGGCGGAGGGGTACTGGTATTGGAGGGGGCAGTGGCAGCTGCCCAGAGCAGACCATGGCCTAGCCCTGTGTAGGTGGGTGCCATGCACTGCAACAGACAGGCCATGCCGGACAAACAGTCATGGTATCATCAGGGAACGCACTGTCTCTGTGGCAACACGGTGGTGCAGTGCACACAGCCAGTGTGTTTGGAGGCAGAAGGTCACAGGTTCAAGCCACAGCTATGGTGTCTGCCAACCCAGTCCCCATTTTTTACCCACTACTACAATGTGCTAATACAGACAGAACATTTAGTGCAGATGACGTAAACATGCCCAAAACACCTACATTTTACCCTACAGAGCAAAGACACCATAAACAGACACATTACCTAGAGCAGACTCTCCCAAATGCAGTCCTGGAAGACCAAACACCATTCAGGTTCCATGCTGCCTCTAATAAAGATGCCTGTGCTGCATATCTATGCACCACCCCCATGGTATGCAGATGTATCTCATGCATATTCATGAGGGACAGCATGAAAACCTGAACAGTGTTTGGCACACCAGGACTGGATTTGGGAACCTCTGCCGTAAAGCAGCAGCCAACAGGGGCAGACACACCCACACTCACAGGCTCCATTAGCCAATGCCTCCTGGAGAGGCAGGACATTGGGCCCTGCATGCATCTCCCAATACTAGCACTTTCATACCTTAGCAATGCCACCCTACACCTGGGAATACGGTACACAGCTATCAAAAGTTTGCTATGATTACTGGCAGATAGCAATTCCTACGTTAAGCACAGTTTGCTGATTGAGCTCCATCATAGCAACCTTTCTGATGTCTGTGGAGTGTGCTTCAGGTCTGGTCTTTGACAGTGTTTACCACCCTGGGGAGTGACCCCCAACAGTATTGCGTACCATATACAGGCCTGCACTGTGCCCAGGACTGGTGTGGTGGCCAGGGCTGCTAAACTCCTCTATAGTAGCACAATGCTGGCATAGGTGTGGGAGTGTGTGTCTGTCTATCCAGTGTGTGGTAGCTGCAAACACCCTCCATAGCCCACACTGCCAGCACTGTTGCCAGTATTGGCCTGCTAATGTGCATAATGAGGAGCAAGGTACCATGGGTATAGCCCGGACAGGGTGGCCTGGCCAGGATGCATCTGCACAGGGCATAGGGCACTGGCTGGGACATTGTAGTGCCCGGCCACCACCTGCACAGACAGGGTGGCCACAACATGTCCTGCTGGGAGATCACTCTCACCCTGACAGTGCAGTGACCACAGCATGGCTAGGCACCCCATAGTGCTATATAGTATTTCTCTCATGTGATATTTATGGGTTTCTTTTTGGGGCCCAGTCACTGACTTATTTGCTTGTTGTGTATGCTGTCATCCCAGTTCTGGGTGCACACATTTCCACCAGGAGCATGCACTATGGACTAGCTAGCAGACTGTCTGCAGCTGGTATGTGTCTTGATGGAACGCCTTGCAGTGTGTAGCAGCTGAAGACTTGCTGCAGGAGAATATCAGATAGTGGTGGGGTTCAGCTTAGCATATCCGGGCCTAATGTCTGTCTGCTATTGCATTATGGATGTGTACAGAGCTGCATTGACTGCCCTGTAGGGTGTCTGTTCCCCAGCAGGACTGGGGTTGATGGTCCCTTCTACTGTCACTGTTGCAGGGAGGTAGAATGTGGATCTGTTGGTGGGAGACCCTGTTTACCGCTCTGGAGGAGGAGGAGGAGAGTGGTGGTACATAATCCTCCTAGGGGTCCATAGGGGCTACCCCTGACTGAGACATACAGATATATCCAAGGTGTGTCTGCAGAAACTACCTATTTCACACATTAGCACTGCTGGGGACCTGCAGCATGGCCTATCTCTGCTGTGGACCTGGTGCTGGGCGCCCAACCTCACCCTCAGGGTGAGTGCAGTACCTGCACAATGTGACGGTGTGTAGCTACTCTGTGCCAGTACCATACACGGTCAGTTCCCCCTACCAGGCCGAGGTGCTGTGGGGGTGCATACCCCATCTTGTGATCATCTGTAGACTGCTGATTTGCATGTGCAGTGCATCATGGTTATGGGTGGGTTAACCCTATCCTGGTGACCACAGCAGACTGTTTGTGTGGTGACTTGCAGTCCTTTTGCAGCCAGCCAGGGGTTTGCTAGCAGCTATAGAGCTGTAGCCCACTGGTTACTTCACTGGCAGTGGAGCCAGAGGTCATGGGTTCAAACCCACAGTGGGGTTATTTGATAGGGCTGTCCAAAGCATTATCTATTTTTAATGTACATTAGTGCTGCCAGCAAAAACACCCTCAGTGTACTGTACCCATAAGGTGCCTCAGAGGGCGCTTTATAGGGCGCCCTATAGGGCACCTTATGGTTACCATCCATATAAGGTGCACTATACAGTATCCTATGGAGCGACTGATAGGGTGTCCTATAGGGGACATTATAGGGTGCCGTGGCAGATAGTGCACTTTATAATGTGCCCTATGGAGTGCCTTATAGGGTGCCTTATGCGGCACCTTAGGTTACGGCACATGAGGGTGTGTTTGCTGGCAGCAATTAATATAATACAAATAAAGTGCCGCAGGAAACAATACTAACATGTCCAAGCTGATGCCTCAGCCAGCCTTACGTATTAGGCACACTGGGGATCAAACTCATGACCCCTGTCAGTCAGTGCCTTAACCATTGTGCTACACTGCAGTTCCTCCTTGCATGTCAGTGCACCTACTTAAGATTTTCATGCGTTTAAATGCACAGTGCTGTCATCAAAAACAGTGCTATGAACTTGCTGTGCCTCATAGGGCACCCTATATGGCGCCCTATACGCCACCCTTTCAGCAACATTGTAGGGTGCCGTGGCGGACAGTGCACTTTAAAATGTGCCCTCTGGGGTACCTTATGGGATGCCTTATGCAGCACCTTATGTTACAGTGCTTTGAGAGTGCGTTTGCTAGCAGCAGTAATTAAAATAAAACTAAAAAGCCTCATAATGCAATATTACACATAAATGGTAGTGCCTCAGCCAGCCTTATTCATTGGGCACAGTGGGGGATTGAACCCATGACCCCTGCACCATCTGTCAGTGTCTTCACCATTGCACTGCAGCCCTGTTCTTCTGTTTGCACATCAGCGCGCCTGCTTATGCACTCGCTAATCCCGTTTTGCTATTTTTGACCAGACCGCCCACTCCTTATATGGCATCCTGCAGACTAACGCGGCGCGCACGTTAAGAAACTTTAGTAAACATACCCCTAAATGTTTTCAGGCAGACACAACAAAGTGTCAAGAATTTGGTGATTTTGGTGGGCTTTTCCAATTTTGTTCTAACTTGCCTATGCCTTGCCTTCGAATTGGTTCAAACCACTGTGACTTTTGATTGCCTCTGCAATTTTTTTTGCCTAGCCTTTGCGTTTATTCTACACTGCAATTTTATTTTGCCTTGCCTTTGCGTTGATTCTACACTATGTGCAGAATTTATTAAATCGTGTGTGGTAGTATTTGAACTTGTTTGGCGGTATTTGATTTTATCTGGTTTGCTGGACAGGTGTTTGAGTTTTTTTGATGATTGTTTGGTGGTATTTGATTATTGGTGCCAGTATGATGAATTCTTATTTTTACTTTTAGAACTGCATGTGTGGTTTTGGCATCTCCAGTCCTTGTATTACATATCATCCAGATGTAAGGTGGCTAAGTAGGCACAAATTTCTGCAAAGATTTTGTGATTTTCTGAATGAAATAAGAAGTTTTTGAAGGAGAGGGGAGATGACCAAGCAGAGTTGGAAGATGAGTAGTGGTTATGTGATCTGGCATTTCTCGCTGACTTTACAGGCGAACTAAGTGATATGAACCTTGAACTACAAGGTAAAAACAAATGCATTGGTGAGATGATGAGTACAGTTCCATCCTACAAGAGCAAATTTGAGCTAATGATGACTGACCTTGCAAACAACACTTTTGATCATTTTCCTAATATGCAGAACCATCTGGGACAATATCTAATTTTGTTTTTCAGAATGAGAAGTATGTGACAGAAATCTGTTCTGTTATCCAGGAATTCAAAAATAGATTCTGTGACTTCCAAAAAATTGGAAAAGTTGTGGAGTACTTGTCATACCCATTCAAAGTAGATGTGGACATTAAAGCAACTGCAGCTGCTATCAGTAAAAATTACTCATTGAACAAGCCATCTCTTGAAAATGAAATATTAACCCTTAAAAATTACATTTCTCTCAAGACTCATGCTGTGCAAGAATCGTTTTGGAAGCTAGTGCCTAGAGACAAATTTCCTAACTTGAGAAGATGCAGTAAAGCTGTACACTCCTGTTTCGGTTCAACTTATTTGTGTGAATCTGCATTTTCCTATCTGAAAATGACAGAGTACACAACGTTCCAACATGACAGATGAACATCTCCAGGATTCCCTGAGACTGACCCTCATACAATATTCACCCAACTTCAAAAAGCTGGTAGATAAAATGCAGGCTCAGACGTCTCACTAATGAGCAAGAGCGAAATATTAAAGATTGTGCAAGATCAGCCTGGATCAATACTCGACCTAAATTTAACACAAATTACTCAATAAAAGTTAAAGAAAGTTATTAAGACAGTTAAAGAAAGTTATTTACTCAATAAAACTTTAAGAAAAAATGTACTTTCCATTTCCCCTCGCAGTTCTTACTGGATCTTCATCTCTCTGTTTTGTTTTTGCTTAATTTGCTTAACAGCGGATCACATCCAAGTAAATGACAGAAGGTTCATTAAAAATGGGGGGGGGGGGGGAATCCTCCACTTTATTTGCGATTAGGGGCATATTTACCTAAACTGTGCGACCTGATAGCATGGGGTTAGGGCGCAGATTGAGCATGGTACTAAAAGGTAGTGTGGGTCCTGATAGAATGCAATGGATCATGGACTGGGTGAGACTGGCGGAACATAGGAATTCACAGTGCATCGTGGCTAGCATAGATGTTAGTAGTCTGCATTAACCACGCTTGCTGCCATTAGCACAGGTGTACTTAATGCTACTTCAGTGGGTGGTGTTAAGTGTGCCTGAGTGTTGGCTTGCATGGTGTCATGTCCCAGGCCCACACTAACTTCAAGAAGACAGAAGCTCCTACCCCCTGAAGTTAGCTCTGATTCTCCATACTAGTAACATGGCTCATATTTGCATTACTGACACAGTCCTTAATAAACATGCCCCTTAGTGGAAAAACAAACCATGCTTTAGTAAACATGCACCAGGCTGTTTCAAGTGTTCACTTTTTTCGAAATTATTTTCAAAAACTCTAATCACATATTTGCAAAGATATGCAAAATGAAAAATAAGATAGATGTTAGGTATATGCTCATACAATCCAAGGAGAATTATGTATTTTTTCTTAATTTCAACAAAGAATTTTGAAACATATAATCTTAAAATTCAGAAAATACTGAATCAGGCAATGTGTTCATTTTGTATATTACCTGAATGGTAACACAGGGAAAAGCTAGTTCATTTTCCTATGTTCATATTCTAAAAAAAAATGAAAAGAAGATAAATATTTAAAAAAGATAAATACAGCTTTGAAAATTCTTACTGACCTTTTTCACTGTTCATTAAAAAGTATTCTATATTTATGAATTTATTTTGCCTTTACCAAAGAGATGCACATTTAAGTGAAAAATGAGGCCAAAATCAGAACTTACATTTTTATCATTTTTATAAATGCTTCTCAAAAATAATTGAAGGGACTTGCATGTTTTCAAAAATAGCAAGAGGATAAGGTACTGTATATTTGCCAGATAGATCCTAACATATTCACTATTGTTGAACATCATAACATTTGGGACCTATAAATTCAAAATGCTTTACTAGCATATGCTAAGAATTGTACAGAAGAAATCAAGCACACTTTTGAATTAAACAAGGAACTTAGAGATGTAATAACTTGCCGAGCTCAGTCTACCAACAGTAAAGTTTTACAGTCTGGTTCCACCTAAACTGGAATGGTAAACTGTGCATTTGTTTTTAAACCAATCTCTTTTCTGGAAAAATAAAGATAATTGTAAAATTATAATTGGGGTTGCAGGGAAAAGGCAAAGATGAACACAGAAAAAGGGAAAGAAGAAAAGAGAACTTGAAATCTAGAGTGAATGTACTATTTATATCTAGATTTTAGATTGGAATGTTATCTAGTCAGATATCTATCTGAATGCCTTAAGTAAGGACTGAAAATCAAAGAATAATCCAGTATGTTCTCAAAGAAATGCATGCAGTCATATTTTTCCCAATTAGGGACAGGGCTTATTCTATTCGGTAGATCAAGTCCTATATTACTCTTGCCTTTTCTCTTGGTGGAAGGCAGAGAAGGGGGAACCGCCTCCTCCTAACCCCACTTCATTAGCACCTTTACAGCACCTTATCCTTAGCCTAATCCTCCTGGCACTTTAAAGATTCAGGGTCATTATGATACTTGAGGGGCTGATGTCATTGTGATGGAGGTGTAAATTGATCACTAAGATGACAACTGGTGACAAGTGTGCTTTATTAGTCTGCTACTTGGCTCTTAATTACAACTGATTTGACTGTCTGTTAGAGGTGGGAAATGATAGGATTAGCTGCTTTTGTCCTTGTCATCTACTATACTCCACTGTTTTCTTTCCTTTTTTCCCTTTATGTTACTACTTGACCGTATGTCTGCTTTTTGTCCTTAATGCAAGAAACCCTCAAATCAGCATAGTTCAGGGAGGTTGATTATGGAAACCGGAATAATATCACCTGCAACTTCTGTCCAGCTTTTTTCTCAAGGAATTTAAACCCAGGTATTAAGTATTGCCAAACATTATTTATATCAAATTGTAAAAAGATGTATATGTCTTTAACATACTCTTGTCTGCTTATCTCCCACCCTTTGGATAACGTTAAATACCCAAAGAAGTGGACACAGCATCTGAGGATAAATGATTGCAGCTTTATTCTTCAACACAAAGAGAGGGTAGGATGATATAAACAACAGCCCAAATCAAGAAGAAACCCAGTCCTAATGTTACCAAGTCATTGGCTGTATGCCAGCTAGGTGACTAAAGTGCTTGCTAATTGTCCATGATCGTATACTGTAAGTAACCCATCGTGCCCTCCAGCTGAGCCCCTTCCTTAATGTGACTTCTTGAGAACCCCTGACTCAAAGGCTGGTGTATGCTGTGCCCCCATAGCTATATACTGCCATTAAGATAACTGCTTCCAGGCACCCCATTTATATGATTTTAGATATGCTACTTATTCTGGCATCTAAACTATCCTCTCTTGGCTCAGTTCCATGCCACGGGTAGACACAACAAACACGTGCATCAACCCCAACCCACCCTCTGTCCTTCATCACTTTGAGCTATCACCAAGCAGATTCTATTGAACAATGACTCTAATACCTCCTGAGAATCATTAAGAAGTAAGTCTTGGGCTCCATCTGACAGATGAACTTTATCATTTCTGAAAAAGCCAGGCGTTTTGCTGCTCTTATATCTGCTTTGGTGACCCTAATCCCTTCAATTCAGATGCCTATTTGTCTGCTGACTTTGTTCAAGCTACAGTTCCTAGTTGAGTGCCAGCCCAACCCCTCACTTGTGCAGGAGCATAGTGTCTGGCATGCTTGTGGATAAGTCTGCCTTTAATTGTCTTTATCAATTGTTTACATGAAAAGATCCAGAGATTATTTCCTCCTAGATGATTGATGATTGCATCTAGTTTGACCATATAATTTAGCTGCTGCAAAATTGGAGATATTAGTTGGTGCCATCGCATGCTGCCTTTGGCCATCAGTTTTATTAGCAATGTGTCTTGGCCAAGCCAAAATAAAATACTGAGGAGGCATTTCACTGCCTATCTGCTTGCCAAAACAATGAAGGAGTGCACAATTATCTAGACTATCCTTCGCCATTGGTGCAAGCCTGAAAGAAAAAATTGATTACACATGTTATTACTGTAGCAAACTGTCCTCACCCTTTCTGGTTGAATGTAACTTTTGTAAACTCTAAAGCTCCAGCAACTTTTCTTTTGGATAGCATTCATAAGAAATTCCACCTGAGAAGCCACCGTGGCAGTTCCTATCCTAAAGGAGTGCATAGTAAATTAAATTGAGTCACATCCTATTGCTGTCATTGCCTTTTTGAGTACTGCAATGAACAACCTTGTTTTGTTTTGCTTTTTGTCATCAAGTCAGTGTTGACTCAACAACCCAGCTACCTCTGGGTTTTATTGGCAATGTATCACTGGAAGTAGATTACCAGCCTTTTCTTCTGAGGCAATGGAGGGTAAAGTGACTTGCCCAAAGTCACAAGGAATAGCCAGTGGGAATTGAACCCTTGATTTTCTGGGTTCTAGGCAGGTGCTCTAACCACTAGGCTACTCCTGCACTCCAACCTTGGTTTAGGGAGGTGGGTTTCATCATTATAAATAAAGTAGTAATTATTCCCCTTAAGACAGATAGTTAGAGACTGGCACACATTACTCACTGGGTCCGAAGCTTCATCAATGTTAATGTTTGTCTATTTTGCCTGCTGATTCATCTCAGACTCTTTACCTTCATCACTCCTTCCCTAATATTTATGTCCTCCAGATCCAAGGCCAGTGCGTTACAAGCTTCCTTAGATGATACCATTAACTAGCTTACCCTAAGAGATACAAATAATACTAGAATGAATGCAGTTCTAAATAAAGTGGTCTCGGTGGGGGGGGGGGGGGGGTGGGTGGAGGGTGGACGCTAGTGAGCCTGAACAGGATGGCCACATGAATTTTTCAGTCTATCTTCCCTGGGTCTGCTTTCAGGTTCCTGTGTTGGATTTTGGCACCCACCCCAGCATTTTTTGCATGGCAGGTCCGCTGGAGTCTCTTGGACTGTGAGAGTGGTGACTGAGCAGCCGGAAATGCCCAGTTTGTGTCAGAGTCACGAGATGCTGAAGGGAGCAGAGAAAGTTGGGCCTGACAGACGGTTGGGAGACCATGGTCTGTGTGTGGCATTCACTCCTCTCTCTCTGTCTTTCCTCTTTGCCTGCTTGTTCAGGGCCACGCATTTCAATCAGAAGTGAGGAGTTAAACCGGCCCAAATGGTGCTATCACTCCAGAGTGGAAGGGGGCTTTCCCTGCCATTTGACCTGGTGTTCCTCAAGAGAGGTATTGTAGTGGGCCCCTGCAGAGTCGAATGCCTGATATGGAGCTGTGAAATGTGCAGCAGCTAGTGTGGCTGGCCTGAACAAAGAAGAGGTTGATCAATCCGCTACCAGCATGAGGTATAGGACACTGGAATACTTGGTAACTTTCTTTTTCTGAATGCCTGTTTATGCTACAATGTGAATTGATATCCTGGTTCTCTCTCCAGCCTGCCTCCCTAGTTCCATGGCTTCTGTAGCCCTCTGATATGGACTTCATGCACTGTGTGCTCTACTGTGGTTCGGGGGGGGGGGGGGTCATTCCATTCAAGCATATGTGATGCCTGTGTGACCAAGAAACCTGCTTCTGATCTGTGTTTTGCTCCAGGAGAAGTGTGCATGCGGTGTCAACCTTGGCTACCTTGGGCCTTTATGTGGACTTTCTATGCTCTATATGGCAGACAAGCCCTCTTACGCAGCTATGCTAGCTCAATTTGTTAGAGACTCTGAGTCTGTACACCTCACCATGTCATCTATGACTAGAACTCCTGGGGGCTCTGGGCCTAGGTCAGAGAGGCCTAAAGATACAGCTTCCTCTCCTGCAATTAAGTCTGATTGGGTGGAGATATTTCAGGAGCTGAGACACTTCTGGGCTGACTTTGGAAAGTCTGTATCAAGGTAGAAATGAAGGATTTAGATGATAGAGTTACCCAGAATGATATCATCAGTGAAAAGACTGATGCTACTGCTTCCTTTCAGTCTAAACTCCACAATTTGGATGTACTTACACGTGATTTGCAGAAGTGACATGATGATCTAGAGAACCAGCAACGAAGGAATGACATCTGGATTTTGGGCATATCTGAAGCCTGTGGTGACCAGGAGGACCCTGGGCAGTTGGTCCAGCAACTTTTTGTGTGCCTGGTGTATCAGGTTCAGGTTGGCTGGAGAGAGATCACAGAGGGCTGGACTCTCGGTCTAGTGGTAGATCGCAGCTACGGCCTATTGTGGTGTATTTCCACTACTTCATTGGCACTACTAAGGAGCCTTAAGAGAAAAAAGCCTTGTCCTTCTAGGGTCATGAAGTTTGCATCTTACAGGTTCTTTCACAGTATATGTTGGAACGATATAAAAGCTTTAAATTCCTTAGCTTCTGCAAGAGCATGAGATTCAGTATCATTGGAGGGTTCCCTTTGCCCTGATCTTTGAGTTGAACAATGTGCAGCATAAAATAACCAAACTTGATAACTACATGGAGATGCTAGACTTTTTTTTTATCAAGGAGGACTGGTTAAGTGAAATCCGGATAGGACTGGGCAAGACTGGAAAGTCTCAACCCCTAACAGGGGGAAGATCCAAGGTTCCGGGCATCACCTGTACAATGGCATTGTCTCCCCGATCCTAGTCATGACATGGATATATCTAAACCACTGTGACTGTGCAGGTATTGGGGCAAGCAGTGGATTACCTGGGTCCACTTTAATAATAGTTTATGGACCTTTCCTCCAGAAACTTGTTCAAACCATTTTTTAAAGCCAGCGACACTAAAGGTTTTTACTACATCCTCTGGTAATGAATTCCAGAGTTTGATTACACATTGAGTGAATTTTTTTTCTTATTAGTCTTACATTGGTTACACTGTAGCTTCATTGCATGGTCCCTAGTCTTTCTACTTTTTGATGGCATAAAGAATCAATGTACCACTCCATTAATTTATAGACCTCTATCATATCGGCTTTCAGCCATCTCTTTTCCAGATTGAAGAGCCCTAACCTTTTAAGTCTCTCCTCATAGGGGTATCCTTCCATCCCCTTTACCATTTTGGTGGCTCTTTTCTGTATCTTTTCTAATTCTGCAGTATCCTTTTTAAGATATGGCAGCCAGAATTGTGCACAATATTCAAGGTGCATTCACACCATGGAACGATACAGAGACATTATAATATCCTTTGTTTTATTCTCCATTCCTTTCCTTCTAATTCCTAGCATCCTATTTGCCTTCTAGGCTGTGGCCACACACTGGGCAGATAGTTTCAACGTGTTATCCACGATGATGCCTAAATCTTTTTCCTGAGTGGTGATTCCTAATGCGGAAGTTGTATCGTGTAACCATAGTTTTGGTTGTTCTTTCCTAGGCGCATAACTTTGCACTTGTCAACATTAAATTTTATCTTCCATTTGAATGTCCAGTCTTCTAATTTATCAAGGTCTTCTTGAAATTTTTCACAATCCTTTTGGGTTTTAACAATTTTGAATAATTTTGTGTCATCTGCAAATTTGACTAAGGGGTATGTTTACTAAACCGTCTTAATGTTACCGGCGTTAGTTGCAGTCTTACTGTGACGAATGCCATATAAGGAAGTGGGCGTTCCAGTCTTAAGGTAGCATTTCATGTTATCGCGTGATAAGCTCTGTTATTGCGCGATAGAGGGAGCCATGGCACGTTAATGCGCATTAGCCTTAATTAAGCATGCTGAGCTAGAACCACAGCAGCAGAGGTGTAGCACAGTGGTTAATACATTGACTGATGAAACAAGGGTCATGAGTTTGATCCGCAGTGGGCTTAATGAGTACAGCTATCTGAGGCATTACCCATTACTTTAAATCAGTGCTGTCTGAGGCATTTTCTTTTTTAATTTGCTGGCTTAATTCTGCCAGCAAACACACCCTCACAGTGCCGTAACCTAAGGTGCCACATAAGGCACCCGGGAGTGTTTGGACCCATAGGTGGATTATGTAGCACCACCCAACCCACACTCTGGGGCTCAGGGTGGGGGACAGGATCTCCCACGAACAGATCCACATTCTACATCCCTGCAATGGTGGCAGTAGAGGGGACCATCAACCCCAGTCCTGCTGGGGAACAGGCACCCTACAGGACAGTCAATGCAGATCTGTACACATCCATAAGGCAATGGCAGACAGACAGTAGGCTTGGAAATGCTCAGCTGCCCCCACCCCACCCCCCACCCCACCCCCCACCCCCAGTCACTGAACCCAGCAAAGGTGTTCCAGCCATACATACTAACTGCAGACAGTCTGCTAGGTAGTCCATAGTGCATGTTCCTGGAGGAGATGCATGCGCACACACCAAGCAGATAAGTCAGTGATTGGGCCACAGAAAAGAGAACCCATAAATATCACTTGAGAAACACACTATATAGCACTATGGGGGAACCTAGCCAAGCTCTGGTCACTACTCAGTCAGGGTGAGAGTGACCTCCCAGCAGGACATGCTGTGGCCACCCTGTCTGTGCAGGTGGTGGCCGGGCACTACAATGTCCCAGCCATTGCCCTATGCCCTGTGCAGATGCATCCTGCCCAGGCCACCCTGTCCGTGCCATACCCACAGTACCTTGCTCCTCATTATGCACATTGGCAGGCTAACACTGGAAATAGTGCAAGCAGTGTGGGCTCAGTAAGGTGTAGGCAGCCACAACACACTGGATAGACAGACACACATTCCCACACCTATGCCAGCATTGTGCAAATATAGAGGCTTTTGGCAGCCCTGGCCACCACACCAGTCCTGGGCACAGTGCAGGCATGGCTATGGTACGCAATACTGTTGGGGTCACTCCCCCGGGTGGTAAACACTGTCAGAAACCAAAACTGAAACACACTCCACAGATATCAGAAAGGTTGCTATGATGCAGCTCTATCAGCAAATTGTGCTTAACTTAGGAATTGCTATCTGCCATTAATCATAGCAACCTTTTGATACATGTGTAACGTATTCCCAAGTTTAGGGTGGCATTGCTGAGGTATGCAAGTGATAGTATTGGGAGATGCTGCTGCACGCAGGGCCCAACAGCCTGACTCTTCATGAGGCTTTGGATAGTGGAGCCTGTGGGGATGGGTATTTATGCCCCTGTTGGCCGCTGCTCTAGGGCAGAGGTTCCCAACTCCAGTCCAGGTGGGCCAAACACTGTTCAGGTTTTCATGCTGTCCCTAATGAATACGCCTGATATACATTTGCATACAATGGGGGCGGCGCATACTAATGCAGCACAGGCATATTTATTAGGGACAGCATGAAACCTGAATGGTGTTTGGCTCTCCAGGACTGCAGTTGGGAAACTCTGCTCTAGGGATTGCACATGTCTATGGTGTCTGTGCTTTGTAGGGTAAAATATAGGCATTTCAGGCATGTTTATTTTATCTGCAATAAAGGATCCGTCTTTATTACCATGGTTTAGTACTGGGTAAAATACGGGGATTGGGTTGGCAGGAGCCACAGCTGGGACTTGAATGTGTGACCTTCTGCTCCTGAACACACTGGCTGTGTGTACTGCACCACACTGTTGCCACAGGGACAGTTCATTCCCTGGGGATTACATGACGGTTCTTCAGACAGACTCTGTCTGTTGCAGTGCAATGACACCCACCTAAATGGAGCTAGGCCATGGACTGCTGTGGGCAGATGCCACTGCCCCCTCTGCCACCAGCACCCCTCTGCCACCATGCTGCCATGCTATTATGCCGGTGGTGCTGGTGGTGTGCAGTCCCAGGTCATCCAGTATGCCGGTAGGCAGCTGCCTATGGTGTGGGTTCTCGAGTAGGGGTGCCTACATGGACATGCGCACTCCCCCCCCCCCCACACCGCCTGCCAATGTTATGTGCCCTTGGGGGTACCTGCTGTGTAATCTCCCCTGTGACACTGTGGGACACACACTCATACCCATGTTGGACCCTCGTCAGTTGATCTCTTGCTGCTTTACAGTTTCGGTATTCCTATGTGCCACCTAGGCATCTGCCTAACATGCACTGTGCCCCAGCTGGACCACAGCATGTGCTGCCTGCAGCCCTCTTTATCCCATTTACAGCATAGGTACAGTTGCCCTTTCCTACGTGCCCACTCTGCTGTTACTGCACATGTGCACGCCATAACAAACCTGCCCAATATAGACGTGAAAAAACCCTGATCAGCACTATTTCAATGTTGGATCATTCACTTTGTAGGGGGACAGAGAATAGACCCTTCCAAACATGATATCTTATTTTTTGAGCTTTGTAAGTGGTGTTGCTTTATGTTTATCATTAATATCACTTTTGTCCTGCTTGGTTATTGGGTTTTTAGATGTGGTTCTGGTCCTTTTATATGTTTATTTGCCTCTTTGGTCCCTGCACATGTATTACAACTATCACTTTTCTTGGTTTCCCTGCCTTTGCTGTACATTGCTGACTGAAATGGTTTCTCTTTCCTGCAAATGTGCCTTAAAGCGAGGGTTTCACTGGCGCTAGTGTTCAGACCCATATTCCACAGCATTAGTGTGCCTGGAGCCTCTCCCCTCCCACTCTCCGCCCACTGACCCCTTCTCTCCGCCCTCTGGGAAGCCTTACTCCACCCTTCAGACCCGGATTTCACAGCGTTAGTGTGTCTTAACGCCGCCACTGCGTTATCGCGTAATAAGTGACATTATCATGTGATAACGCCACTTATCACGTGATAATACCACCGCTGCAACATTAAGACGGTTTAGTAAACATACCCCTAAGTTAAACTTGTTGGAGACGGAGTCCATCATCTCAGCCATGCAGCGAACTAAGCATCTTTATTATGAGCATGGCAATAAAGCTAGAAAATTATTACTCTGGCAGTTGAAGCAGCAAAGGAAAAAAACAGTGTTCATGTGGTTCGGGGATTAGATGGACAGCCTATTTATGAGTCCTCGAAGATGGCTCACTCTATAAAAAGCTTTAAACTTAAAGGATGGGGGTGGGACATGAGGAGATAGATCAGTGGCTAGTCGGGGTCTGGCTTCCATCTTCGGCGCCTGATGTGTTGGAATTGCTAGAGCACCCATTATTGTTGTCCGAGATGCCCCATGCTATCCAGATCCTGAAACCAATAAAGGTGGCAGGACCGGATGGAATGCCTCCTGAGTTTTACAAGTATATGAAGGACCAGTTGGCACCAGTTTTGGTTACGAGCTTTAATCATGTGTTAACACAAAGGGCTCTCCCAGCATCCTTCTATCAGGCTGCAATTATGGTTATTACAAATGATGGACGAGACCCTTTGCTGTGTAGTAATTATAGGGCAATATTCCTCTTGAATGCTGGCTATAAAATGTTCAACAAGGTCCTGTGCGCTGAAATGGATAGTAACATGCAGTCCCTGATTCATCCAGATCAGATAGGATTTATGAAGAATCGTTTGGGGGTTTGAGAATGTCCGTCAGTTGATTAACATTCTCCACTCATTTTGCGATTCTGACATCCCTCATGCTGTTCTCTCCTTAGACACTGAAAAAGCATTTGATAAAGTGGAATGGCCCTATTTATTTTCTGTATTGCGCCATTTAGGTTTTGGACCTAATATTTTGGGTGGATTAAGTCCTTTTATAACCATCCTGAGGCCTTGTTGTTGGTTAATGGTTTTAAGTCTTCCTCTTTCCAGCTAAGATGTGGCCAGTTTTTTTTTTTTTAATCTACCTGGGCTGATGGGGGAGGGGGGTTAGGACTGGTAATGGGCTATGGGGAGGCTAAGACTTGAAGTGGGCTGATGGGGGGGTTAGGAATAGTAATGGGCTATGGAGGGGGGCTAGGACTGGAAATGGGCTGATGGGGGGTTAGGACTGGAGGTGGGCTGATGGGGGGGGGTTAGGACTGGTAATGGGCTATGGGGGGCTAAGACTGAAAATGGGGTGATGGGGGTTAGGACTGGAAGTGGGCTGATGGGGGGCTTAGGACTCAAAATGGGCTGATGGGGGGCTTAGGACTGGTAATGGGCTATGGAGGGGGGCCTAGGACTGGTAATGGGCTGGGGGGGTAGCTAGGACTGGAAATGGGCTGAGTGGAAGGGGGGGCTTGAACTGAAAATTGCTGATGGAGAGGGGGGCTTGGAATGGAAATGGGCTGATGGTGGGGCTAGGTTAGGACTGGATATGGGCTGATGGGAGGCTAGGACTAGAAATGGGTTGATGGTGGGGCTAGGTTAGGACTGGATATGGGCTGATGGGGGGCTAGGACTGGAAATGGGCTGATGCGGGGACTAGAAGGGAGTGGATTCTGGATGGGGCTGGAAATAGAAGGGAGCTGATGTTGGGGGAGGACTAGAATGGGATGGAGCTGGGAGAGTGAAATGGAGAGGGGAAAAATATTTTGTGTGGGAGGGAAGACAAATCTACAATTGTCCGGGCATTGGGCGAGTAAGTGGGGATTGAGGATGGAGGGGTAAAATTTGAGTGGATGAACTAGGAATGAGGAAAGAGCAAAAGGAGAAAGATTAGTATGTCAAAGCAGATGTAGAGAGAGAATGGAAAAAAAACTAGAAGAGAGAAGAAAGGACAAATGGACAGCAGACGATGGAGAGTTAGCAGAAGACACAAAGAAACCAGAAGAAAGTAGCTAGAGCAATTGCAACTGAAAAAAAAAATGTAAAGGTAGAAAAATATCTCTTTATTTTGAATTTATTAACTGGAATATGTCAGCTCTGGGAAAACGTGCATCATTAACATCTGTGCTTTGTTTAGCACACAAGGAAATTAATTTATAGTTTTATTTCTACAGTGTTGCTGTACATTCCAAGTTTGGCTTTTGGAGTTCCCAGTTTAATTATTGTCTTCCTGTTTCTAAATTGTGCTTCCTTGTTTGGTGATGGTCTATGTTCTGCATGTGTAACTGAGCAGAGGTATTCTGTTTATGTAATTCCTATATGACATTGCCACTTGTTCTCTTTCCCCAGTAGGTCATGTATTGTTATTCTCTGAAATGTATTGATTTAATATTTGCAGTGTAGCCTTTTGATAGGTAGGGTCTGGTGCTTTGTGAGTCCTGGTAGTGCTGTTACTATATGGCGGGTTTGCTATGGGTTCTAAATGTCAAAAAACAAAAACCTCATGTAACAAAGCACATAGATCCCCTGTTTTTTTTCAAAATGTTTGTCGGAAATGCCAACACAGCATACGGGAAACACACCCGACACCACTGTGGCCGTTCCCTTTTAATAAAGTGAAACTTTTTGTTAAAAAACGCTTTACTTAGCTGAAAAATATAGTTGAATAAGTAGGCTGCTCATCAAACAATCCATTATATGCTGTACGCCAAATGCCGACGTGTCACGTTTCAGGTGCATCCAGCAACGGCACCCTGCTTCAGGTGAGGCAGTACGCAGAAAATCAGCCAACTACGAGCACCAGAAAAGGGGAGCTATTTAAACAGTCCTTTCTTCAATCATGAGGGCAACAGCCTCCAATCACAAGTCCCATATGAAAAACAGCCAACAGTTCTCAAGCCATTCACAAAAGTGAGTTAGGGGAAGAGCCATCAACAAGGGAACCCCCTAATAACACGAAAGGCTGAGAAACAAAGTGTATGACATTTTAAATCACTCCATCATGTGCCAGTCCTCATATGTATTAAAACCCAATGGAAAAAGCCACATTAGGTAAAAACACTCTTCATTCAAAGCACAAAAATGAATTGAATCAGGGGAGGAGCTACCGATAGAAAAAAACCCCGGCCATTCAAAAAAGCCAAAGGCAGGATCGCTCTTTAAATCACTCCACCGTATGCCAGTCCACTTGTGCATTAAGACCCAACAGATGGACCGTATTAAGGAGAAAAATCCAACGTTGTTCAGATCGTTGTAAAACTTGAATGCGGTTTCCACCACGCGGGTTTAAAGGTATATAGTCCAAAATTCGCCAGTGTACATTTGCCTGTACATCTTGCAATTTTTGTGCGAATACATTGGAGGGGTCCACATGGCTTGACAAGCGTACTTCAAAATCTTATAGTTCTCGTTGGCGCATATCTTGCGCTACTGATTTTGTGGTTTATCTTGTCATCTGTCCATGTGATCTGTACTATGTGGGTCGCACCATTAGACCTTTTAAAGTACGTTTGGGAGAGCATGCTTCACGCCTTCGTACAAAATCTTTATCAGCGCCCATGGTTGAGCATTGTCTGCAAAAAGCCCATGTTTTTGATTCTCTACACTGGTGGTCCGTGGCGTCTGTTGCTGAAGGTTACACCGATGGTATGGATTGGGGTGTCCTGCCTATAGTTTGTGGTAATTTGCTGTTGCATGTTCTTCTCCTTCTATTATCTGTTTCTGTCCTCTACTCTGTCCTATCATATAAATGGCGTTCTTTTCCTATTTTCCTCGAATGATATAGTATTGTAAACCGCTCTAATGCCTCTGGCCTGAGCAGTATATCAAATTATAAATAAATAAATAAATAAATAAATATCCATACACTCATTAAGAGGCATGTTTACTAAAAGTTAGTGTATGGTAACATTATGCAAATATTAATGCAAATGAGACCATTTATGCAAATGAGGCCCCACACCAAGTCTCCGTACATGGCCCTGCACCCCCCTTCTGCTGCCCCTGGTACCATTATTGCATGAAGGATGCTTATTAGGCGTGATCTAGAGAAGTCCGTCACTATTTTTATGATATCCATTAAATGCTTTATAAGTATCTGTGCTTAGTATAGTAATGTAGAAAACTTTTAGTCTGTCTTTATCCAAACACTCATTAAGAGGCATGTGTACTAAAAGTTAGTGTATGGTAACATTATGCAAATATTTATGCAAATGAGGCCCCTTATGCAAATGAGGCCCCACACCAAGTCTCCTCAAATGCCCCCGCACCTTGTGCCGCCCCTGCCTCTGATGGTACATGTCAGAGTGTGGGTGGGAGGAGTTAGGTGCTGTGGTTGACAGGGACGGACTTGCGATTTCCCTGCATGCAGATGATACCTGTGAGCCAGCAGTTTCCCTTCTCAGGGATGTAGATCTTATCACCTGCTTTAGCAGTGTTTTCAGTTTCACTGTCAATTTAGCAGAAGTCAGCATTGATGATGTGCTGGACACAGGGGGGCTGGTAGTTCGTTTGGGAGGCTTGCATCAGGATTTTTAGTGATGTACCAGTTTGAATATCTAGGTGTTATAGTTCCCCATGATCTCTCTCATTTGTATTAGCTAATTATACTAAGCTATTAGTGACTATTCAAGGAAATTTGCATGAGTGGATGGATCAAGCAGTCTCCTGGCTGAATAGGATTAATGTACTTGGAATGCTGGCTTTGCAAAAGCTTCTGTTTTTAATGATGCAGCTCCTGATATATATTCCCATAGGATTCTTTAAGAACTTGTGTGGTGAATTTACCCAGTTTATTTGGTAAGGGAAGAGATCTCAAGTGGGCTTGGTTTTCAGGTGTACTATTGGTGTGCATGTTTGCAGGTGGCCCAATGTTGGTAGAGTGGAGGCATGATGGATTGGGATGGTTGGAGATGAAGTAGATGTCACCGGTTCCTCTTCAGGCACTGGTTTACCTGGGGGAGACTGCTGACATGCATGATGTCCTCTCTCACCCCTTTTCAGGGGCTTTGTGGAGGTCTGGTGTCTTCTGTGTAGAGGTGCACGGGTCTCTCTGTGCTTTTCACTGTTTATCCCAGTATCAGCATTTTGCTTCATTATGGATATGGGTAAGGGAGGGTTTGGATCTAAACAGTCTCCCCATCTGACTTCCTTTTATGAGGGAGGAGAGTTCACCACTAAGAATCATCTGGAGTTGGTAAGAGGTACACCTATGAATTTCTTTCAGTTTTTCCAGTTGTGACCTTCGGGGGGCATTTACTCCAGAAAGAGGAGGTCTTATGTATCCCAAGACTGGGAATGCCTGTTCTTTGAGTCTATGATGGCAAAGCATCTGATTGCACATCTCTACAAGGCTATTTTCGGCAATCTAGAAAAGGCTGTTCCATTGTTGCCCTCACGTGCTATCTAGGATAAGGTGTTCAGGGGAAAGGAAGAGATGGCTTGGGCAGATATTTGGAGCTATACTCATTCCTGTTCTGTCTCCTTGTCCTTGGTGAACACCCAGGTTAACATCCTCTTGCACATGTATGTAACACACCTAATGTTGTTTAAATAGAGACAGAGTGATGATGATCTATGTTGGAGAGGGTGAGGGCTCAGAGGATATTTGGAACATTTGTGGTGGCATTGCCTAAAGTTGCAGATCTTTTGGGTTGCAGTTCTGTCCCATGTTTTTAGTATCAATGGAGTGTGCTCTCGTCTTGAGCTAGACACTTGTGTTCTTGGTTTCTTGCCCTCAGAGGACTGGGATAGGGGGATGTGCTACCTTGTGCATTGTTTGTTACTTGCAGACCAGATTGTTTAGTTCTGAAAGCATGTTTCACTGGCAGATCTGAAAGATCTGGGAAACTTACCAGATGGAAAAGCTTACATATGCGGTGAGGGGGAAGCCAGGGCGGGTTCAGGAGGTTTGGTCATGGTTTGTGGACTATGGATGCCTCTAAAGGCCTGTGGTGCCAAAAGTATGTTTGGTTGTTTGTTTCCTTCTACTTGGTGAGTGGGGTGCTCAGTCTAATCCTGACTCTCAGTCTCTGACAGATGGTGGGTAGTGACTTCTTGTTCTTCTCTACATGTCGTCAAGCTTTTGTGGGGGTGGGGGGATGGAGAGGGGGTGGGAGAGTAGGGGGAGGAGTATAAGGGTCTTGAGTGTGATTAGGATGGAGGTGGTACTTGTTGGGGCTTTGTTAATAGGCAGGGTGGTCATGACCAAATGGAGAAGGGGTTTTGAGGGTTGCACTGTTGTAGTTTTGTTTGACTTTTTGCATTTCTCTGCTATATGGAGAAAAGAAGGGAGGCTGCACTGTTGCTCTAACCTTGTTATTTTGTATTTTATGTTCTCAATGAAAAAATATTAATACTAAATAAAGTGGTCTCAGATTGGACAGAGCATACGGCTTGTGACCTGTGCATGTCCAGTCTATGACCATCTGGGGGAATGGGTATAGCCTGCACCCAAGCCTTCAAATGGAGATTTATTAATAAATCATTGCCCTGATTTCCCCAGCCATTGAACTTTATGAAACATGAGAAACCTGATATTATTGTGGATAAAGAAGTATATGACAACTCCTGCAACCGTGCATGCATCAAGTATTCAGTCAAGGGTGTCTTCTATACTGGTTCCTGTTTCTAATTTCATGATAGAAAGAAACTTTAAATATACTGAAAGCCATGCTTAAAGGTCTTCCATGTTTCTGGGGCCAATGACTGTTGAATCAGATTGTCCATGATCAGTTTCCCATTCCACAAAGGGGGTCCAGTATTGGGTTGGGATGCTTATCTGCTTGGAAAGCCTGCTTCCTTAAAAGAGACCACTTAAAATGGGATAAAGAATCACCTATGTAGTTCCAGTAACCTGGACATGCTTCACATACATGGATATATTAAGTTGGAAGCAGCTCAATACTTGTAGACACAACAGCTCTGCTATCTTGAGGCACTTTGTATATTGCTTATTGATGACTGCAACCACGCCGGCATTATCTAACTTAAATACAATCTTTCGATCCCTTAGTGCCTTAATCCAAAAAGTAATGGCCACCATGACTGGAAACATTATACAGTATTTCCTGTTAGACCACTATCCCTCAGAGACTGCAGCCATGCACAGCCTGGAAAAATTATCCAAAGCCTGATTTATTTATTTACATTCTCTTATATACCGTGCTATTCTGCATCAGTGTGGTTTACATTGAACAAACTGAAATTACATTGAACAGGGCATTATAACTTGGAGATAACTATTTTACAGGGAACATGGGCTATGGAGGGTTAAGTGGCTTGCCCAAGACCACAAGGAGCACCTGTGGGACTAGAAACCTCAGTCCTTCCAGCCCAAGGTTGCTGTCCTCTATTGGGTTTGAACCCCTGATCTTCTGGCCTGAAGTACCTTGCCCCAAACACTAGGCCACTCCTCCACTCCACTCCACTGATGCCCCTGCCACATCCATGAATAGGTTAATATCCTTGGCCATGACTGACTTAGGCTACCATATCATAACTCCATTCAAGTGCTGGAGGAATTGGTGCCTCTCTCTAGGTAATAGTGTACCTAATTGTTGTAATTCTTATATGATCGTGGTGTCCCTTGCAAATGCCAATAAGTGCTATGGCTAATCTAAGCAAGAAAGTCCTGCCCATGGGTATACGTAATCCTACATAAAAATTTCAGGGATCCTATTAAAGATTGCACATACCTCAGGGTCATCTTTCTTACTATTTGCTTGCTTCTTATCCTTTCTGTCTAACTTGTCCTAAGAAAAAATTTACCTGGCCTAACCTCAATGGATAAGGGGACTCTAAAATCTAAATCAGGGGTTCTCAACCCAGTCCTCAGGACACATCTAGCCAGTCAGGTTTTCAGGATAACCAAAATGAATATGCATAAGAGAGATTGCATGCAAAATTTCTCTCATGCATATTCATTGTGGTTACCTCAAAAATCTAACTGGCTAGGTGTGTCTCAAAGACTGGGTTGAGAATCTCTGCTTAGAGACAGTGCAGAAGGTGGTAAGTGTGGGCCTTATGAATAAGATATCATCAAGATAATGTTCCAAACTGCCTATTCCCATTCTCTTCCCAACAAACCAGCCTAAAAAGGAACAAAAATTTTCAAACAAGGAGCATGAGGCACTGCGAGCTACAAGTATGCATATGTCAAATTATTATTGGCTTCTGAAACAGAAACCCAAAAGAGGGAAACATTGAGGGTATATGTATAAGAGTCAAAATGCAGAGTAAATCTCTGTCTTAGCTAACTACATGTTATGTCCTGCTCATCTGATTATTTGGATGGCAGCATCAAAAGATGCATATTTGGGCTGATGCAGAAAGCCGGCGCTAAACCCGCGATGAAATGATTTTTTACGTTCCCGACAATGCACAAATTTTAGCATGCAATGCAGGAAGGATAGGGTATGCAAATGTATGCTGTGTTAACTGTGCGCATGCAAATGAGCCATTGCAGCATTAAACTAGGAGAGCAGGCCAAGCCTATGCTAGTTTGACTTGATCTCCAGGCACCACATGGCTAAATTGCATATCCGCCCCAACAGTTTTTTGATGGCATTGGGGACAACTGTGGCATCGGGAAAAGCCCCCGATGCCATCAAAATACTGTTGGGGGCCATGGTCAACAAAAAAGAATCCCGAGTGGTCCAGCAGCCCCATCCTCCCCTTCGACAATATTTTGATAGCACTGGGGACAATTGCAACATTGTGAAAAGCCCCCAATGTCATCAAAACACTGTTGGGAGCCAATACCCTGACAGAAATAAAGTATCTGGTGGTCTATTGGCCCCTGTACCTCCCACCCAAACTCAAATTAAAATAAAAGTCACCTGGTGGTGTAGCAGCCCCTGTACCACCCCCCCCCCCCAACCCCACTAAAAGAAAATAGAACCTGGTGGTTTAGTGACCTCTGTACCCCCCACCCTAACCCAAATTAAAATAAATTTCACCTGTTGGTCTAGCAGCCACTGTACCCCCACACCCTACTAAAAGAAATAGAACCTGGTGGTCTAGCGGCCCCTGTACCCTCCAACCCAGCCCAACCCAATCCAAAATAAAAGAAATTAAAATAAGTCACCTAGTGGTCTAGTGGCCCTTGTACTTCTCACCACAACACCAACCAAAATAAAAGAAATTAAGTTAAAAATCATCTGGCGGTCTAACGGCCCCTAAATCCCCCCCCCCCCCCGTACCACTCTGGTCTGCCATCTTGTAAAATGGTGATGCCTGGCCCCACGTGGTACATCCTGGGATGCACTGGGTGCGGTTAGACTGCCACATAAGGCATAGTCTACTTTATATGGCAGTCTGACCTCACTGGTGCATTTCAGCTCTGTTTTAGGAGCCTTGGATAGCAGTAAAGCAGTAACAGACACATGTTAGGGAAAGTCAGGTGATTTCATAGGCCCGTCATAGGTCCAAAGCCAATTTACTATCTAATTTGTTCTGAACCAGACTGGCCAGCCACATCACAGACTTATTTATTTATTTTATTTAACATCTTTTTTATACCGTCTTTCTACCAGTCAAGATGATTTACATATGAGAACTCAGTGCATCAAACAATGAACTTTAAGAGATAGAGTGCGCATTACAGGTAACACAAAGTTTAACATGGAACTCTTAGATGACATCAGAATCCTGTACTAGTAATCCCTGCTGGGTACTTCGAATCACCTGAATTCTCTTTCTGTTCCTTTTACCCTAGCGTTATTTGGCATATAAGTTCCTGGCTTTATTACTGTTGACATAGTAAGAATACTTCTTTATAAAGATATCAGAAGGGGGAGGGGCAGATTTTCAGTGGTAGCAGCCAGCACAATTAAAGCAGCTGGCCGTCGTTGCTTTAACCTTGCCCTGGATATTCAGTGCTAGGGGCCATATTCAGGCATTGAATATCCGAGTTGCCTGGATTGCGATCTTGCAGTTTGGTCAGTGGTGGTATTCAGCTACTGGCTGGATTGCAAAACCAGCTAAAGTTAGGACAACCATTCGGCTGTCCTAACTTTATCCATTTAGGGTAACGAGTTAACCCACGGTGCTGTCCCCACTCTGCCCTGGAACGCCTCGATGCTAGTCAGCTAGCGTCGGGACATACAGTACAGTGGCAGCACCTGGGGGTATTCAATAGCACTATGTTAGTGCCGCTGAATATCCTGGTGATCGCGATTAACATGGTTAGCACGTCTGCTAACCATGTTAATCCATTGAATATCCCCATAGCACGTCTGCTAACCATGTTAATCCATTGAATATCCCCCATAACACGTCTGCTAACCATGTTAATCCATTAAATATCCCCATAGCACGTCTGCTAACCATGTTAATCCATTGAATATCCTCCATAGCACGTCTGCTAACCATGCTAACATGTCCACGTGGCTAACGAACAACAACCTTGCTATAAACCTTAACAAGACAGAGGCACTTATTATCATCAGAAACACCAACTTTAGCCCCCCACCATACATCACATGTAACAACACAACGATACCAATTAAGGACGAAGTTAGATACCTCGGAGTAACCCTTGACAAAGGACTCAACCTACGGTCCCACATAAGAAAAACGGTTAAAAGTGCATATTACAGAATGAAAATAATCAGACGCCTCAAGCCTCTTCTCTCATATGAACACTTCCGTACAGTCTGTCAAGCGCTTATAACTCCCATACTAGATTTTTGTAACCCAATCTACAACGGTCTTTCAAAACATGCTCTCAAACCCCTACAAATGGCTCAGAACACAGCAGCCAGAATAATCAATGGCTCTGCAAATTATGACCACATTACCCCTATCCTCAAAGAACTCCATTGGCTCCCAATAAGTCACCGTATCAAATATAAGATCATCATAAATATTTTCAAAATTAGACATAAGAGCTCTGCATTCAGCCTCCATGCTCTCTTACTCCCTAATTCCAGCAACAGACCAAGGAGGCAAACCACTTCAAACACCCTCAGCACCACAAGAAACAACGCAAAATCATGCAATTTCTCTACACAAAGAGCAATTTCGTTGGCTGCTCCATTGATATGGAACTCTCTCTCTCCTGACTTATGATCAATTGACGACTTAAAGGACTTTCGTAAACAATTAAAGACGATACTCTTCATTGAACACTACGGATCAAACAATTAACTATATTCCGTCTATTGTAGCTGTTTTATAAAATGATTTGCTGTAGTGGTTGACCTATATTGTTTATCCTTCCTTACCCCTCTCATGTTTTGTTTATACAGTGTATATTTCCCTTACTTTATAACCTTTGTATGTCTTGTAACCACTTTGATTTAAGGAAAAGGCGGTATAAAAAACTTGTTAAATAAATAAATAAATAATAAATAATCCATTGAATATCCCCCATAGCACGTCTGCTAACCATGTTAATCCATTGAATATCCCCATAGCATGTGCAGCTCCCTAACAAAGGAGCTCATTTAAAAAACAAAAATCAATTTCAGCATCAAATGAAAAGACTAAGCCCTATGATACTGAATCAGCTGGGCTTCCTTTGATTTCATTTCCCTCTCAAGATATATTCCAGTAACAAGTATAATTTATATTTACTTCCCTGAACTTTAGCCTTGAAGGCATTCCATCTAGTAACTCCAGAAACAGGAGATGGGTCATTACATTAGAAGAATTATTTGACTGCCATTTTCATATCAGAGACAAATTCTGGATTTTGAATTAAGGCATTATTAAACCTCCAGAGAGGGGCCAGTGCCAATTCATGTAGCCCCTGTACCTGCAAGGTAACAGCCACATATCTGATATCAAAATAGGCAGTGTTGTTGCATCTACTACATAAGCAACAAACCTCTTGGATAATAGACAATAATCAATATGGGAATGAGGCTGGTGTGAATGAGAATAAAAAGTATAATCTTTCTCCATGGGATGGAGAAGCCTCCATGGGTCAGGCAGCCTCACCTCCTCCATTGTACTGTGTATGGATCCAAGGGCTTTGGATAGCCAGATCGAAACTTTGACTGTCTATCAAGGACTAGATCTAGGGGTTGATTGAAATCTTCTCCAAGAATGACTGGCATCTCGCCCTCTGCTTGGAGAAGAGTATGAATGTGTTAATAGTAGGAGAATATATATATTCATAAAAATGAGCTTCTGAAAGTTGATCATAATCATTACTTTTATCTATTTACCCACCACATCAAAAGGCTGTGTAATTATGCTGTCATTTAAATGTTAAATTATCACCTCCCTTTTTTGTGGGGTGCTGGAGAAAATAAATACCATTTTATCCACTTATCTTTTAGCTTCAATGATTCTATATGAACAAGTGTATTTTTTGTAAGACATGCACATCCACATTGAATTTTCTTAAGATAGTCTATCACTTCTTGTCTCTTTATAGGATGCTTCAGTTCCTGAATGTTCAGTGACACAACATGCAAATTGGCCATATTCATAGAATCATCCAGTAATCATACCGCTCATCCACTGCACTCCCTTTGCAGCCCAGACAGTTCATTGGGGGAAACCAGCACCCCAAAAGAACTCACTCTGCCTCAGTCAGCTGCAGACAGGAAAGGTAGGCCCCCAACTGACCTCACTACTGCATCCCTGGGTTTCATAAAAGGACTGTACTTCAGGCGTGCCAGCATCTGGCAGGCTCGTGCCTAAGGGCCATGCCAAAGTGTGATCCTTGTGTGTGGACCGAGGTACCATCGTCAGTGCAACTCAGAACAGACAGAAGATGTGGCTTACCTCACAGGGATACAGTACAACTACTCAGAATCCCTGCTTTACTGTGAGAACCAAGGCTCCATTCCTCGCCAATATGGAAAGATCACAGAAGAAGTATGCTACCTTTCTCACTCACAGTTTTCTGTTGCTACTAAATACTGCACTTCTTACAGACCCAGCCTCTGTGGACTACAACACCCAAATCCCCATAATACACAACCACAGGTTTCTACGATCATTCACTCAAATGCTCCAGATACACTTTCAGAAATACAGGAGACCCTGTTCCTTAATCAAGACTAACTTGTTTAAAGACACATTCCTTGCTAACAACAACTTCCAACATTCAGGCCTACCTTTTCAATGCACACTCATTAATGCACGTTCAGCCCGGAATAAGATACAGACTCTAGTAGGCTTCCTCATGGATCACATGCTTAACATACTGGGCCCAATATTCAAAGGGCATTTACACAGGTTACAGCCTAGTAAACCGTGTAAATGCCTTAGATGGGGATATTCAATGGCACATACATGGTTAGTACCATTGAATAGCCCCATCTATGTCCCCTATGTGCCCCAATGCTATCCGGTTAGCATCAGGGCGTGTTGGGGGCATTTCGGGGCAGAGCGGATGCAGGGAATAGTGCTAACCGGGCAGCAGCGATATTGCATGTTGCCCAGTTAGCTATCGGCGCCTTAAAGATAGGCAAAGAAAACCCTCGCTTATCTTTAAGGCACCAATCACTAACCAGGCAGCAGCCAATATCACTGCAGCCCAATTAGCCTCGACAGCTTCCTGTCCCTGCAGCGATCACTAGATATTCAATGCCGTCGCTGCAGCATTGAATATCCTGTTTAGAGGTTGGTGGGGAGGGTGCATAGTCCTTCCAAATGGTGGGCAGCTGAAAATTGGGCCTACTATGTCTAACAGAGACATGGTTCATAGAAATTGACTCAGTC
Source organism: Ichthyophis bannanicus (assembly GCA_033557465.1). Lineage (NCBI taxonomy): Eukaryota > Metazoa > Chordata > Amphibia > Gymnophiona > Ichthyophiidae > Ichthyophis > Ichthyophis bannanicus. The sequence goes on from CM066031.1 coordinate 1,202,250,716, forward strand.
CTCTTAAACCATCTATGCCCTCCCACCTACAAAATACACAATTGTAATAGAACAACTAATAGAGGCAGGGGTGTCTGTATAATACTGAATCTACTCTGGACTTCACTACCATTGTCGCAAATGCTTCCCTCTCAATGCGCCTTACATATAGAGCATGACATGGCAATCCTCCTTCACTTGGTTTGCAGTTCGTCATGCTGTGAGGGTTTGTGTGCATCAGTGATGCTGAAGGATAAGCTATCGGTAGCTTTACTACTGGAAGGGTCTCCCAAGATGGAAAGGTCTCAGCTGAGGTGCTAGACCAAGATAAACCACCCATCTGGGCAGCAGCAAAATGAGACAGTGTTGGCGGCAGAGGATTACATTTCTGGGACAGCGGCAACAACACTAGAATTAAACTACATGAAGGAAAGGCCTCACAATCTACTTCCGTATCTTGCCATCAGGGCCGGCCCATCCATTGAGCAAGAATGTTTTTTGCACAGGGCCCCGCATTTCAGGGGGCCCCACGCAAAGAACATTCTGCTTTTTTAAAAATTAAATTTAAAAAAAAATTTAAAAAATGTAAAAAAATTAAAAAAATTAAATTAAAAAAAAAAAAAAGCTGGCTGCTGCTGCTGCCGCCACGGCAGCAGCAGAATGGAGTGTCCCGTTGGGCCCCCTCTGCCCGGCTGAGCCCCTCTGGGGCTGGGAGAGTAAAATGGAGAGGGGAAAAATATTTTGTGTGGGAGGGATGAAAAATCTACAATTGGCCGGGTATTGGGAGAGTAAATGGGGATTGAGGATGGAGGGGTAAAATTTGTGTGGATGAAATAGGAATGAGGAAAGAGCAAAAGGAGAAAGATTAGTATGTTAAAGCAGATGTAGAGAGAGAATGGAAAAAAAAAACTAGAAGAGAGAAGAAAGGACAAAAGGACAGCAGACGATGGAGAGTTAGCAGAAAACATGAAGAAACCAGAAGAAAGTGGCTGGAGCAATTGCAACTGAAAAAAAATGCACAAAAGGTAGAAAGATATCTCTTTATTTTGAATTTATTAACTGGAATATGAAAGCTCTGGGAAATGTGCATCATTAACGTCTGCGCTTTGTTTGGTAAAAGAGGAAATTTATAGTTTTATTTCTACAGTGTTGTTGTACATTCCAAGTTTGGCTTTTGGGGTTCCCAGTTTAATTATTGCCTTCCTGTTTCTAAATTGTGATTCCTTTTTTGGTGATGGTCTATGTTCTGCATGTGTAACTGAGCTGAGGTATTCTGTTTATGTAATTCCTATTTGACATTGCCACTTGTTCTCTTTCCCTAATATTCTCTGAAATGTATTGGTTTAATATTTGCAGTGTTGCCTTTTGATAGGTAGGGTATGGTGCTTTGTGAGTCCTGGTAATGCTGTCAGGATACGGCGGGTTTGCTATGGGTTCTAAATGGGCAGCGTTTGTAGTAGTTCCTAATGTGCCTGGCGGTTGGCACTGGATTATAGTAATGTAGAAATCTTTTAGTCTTTCTTTATCCATACACTCATTAAGAGACATGTTTACTAAAAGTTAGTGTATGGTAACATTATGCAAATATTTATGCAAATAAGGCCACTTATGCAAATGAGGCCCTGCACCGAGTCTCCGCACATGGCCCCGCACCCCCCTTGGGCCGCCCCTGCTTGCCATGAAAACCCAATGGATAGTCACAACAAAACAAATTGCACTATAGTGCTAGAAGTTGAGACCCCCAGGTCGGAAGGCACTCAACTGGCTACTGGGGAGGAGCTGAAGACTTTTCAGAGGTAAGCCAGCATGTATGATGTGATTGGGTGAAAGCCTTTGGGACGTCTGACTGCTGATGTAGCTGCTCATGAAATGAGAGTTAGAAGCTGCAAAGATGTCTTACATATTGGGACATGGAATGTACGAAGCAAGAACCAAGTAAAGTTGGAGGTGGTCAAGAATAAAATGGAATGTGTACAACTCGATCTGTTGGGTGTCAGCAAACTGAAATGGACTGGCATCAGGCACCTTGCATCTGATGATCACATGGTATACTACGCAGGAAATGAAAGACAAAAAAGAAATGGTGTTGCATTTATAATTAAGAAGAAACTTGCAAGAACTGTAATGAAATACAGTGCAGTCAGTGAACACTTAATTTCTATTCTTCACACCATTCAACACTTTAACACCAGACTTTTCTGGCATACATAAATGTTTCTCAGATGTAAGGAACTGGTTAAGTCTCCACAACCTCTTCATCAACCAAGAAAAGACCGAGGCCCTATACATATTCTCCGACTTATCCTTCTCTTCTCCACTAGTCCTAAAACTGGACAATTTTACCATAAGAATGAAATCCAAAGTCATATACCTAGGCCTAATAATAGACCAAAGGCTAAATTTTCAAGCCCACACAAAGAGAACAATCAAATCTGTTTACCACAGACTAAAGACACTTAAGAACCTTTGTCCCCTCCTAACATCAGAGCTCTTCTAGACTGTATGCCAGGCTAGCATTACACCCATTCTAGACTATTGTAACAATGTTTATCATGGTCTTCCCAAGAATGCACTACACCCACTTCAGATGGCACAGAAAACCACAGCACGAATAATCCAAGGAATTTCTTGTTGAATGCTCGTCACCCCAGTACTAATGCAACTCCATTGGCTCCCTGTCTCGACAAGAATAAAATACAAAGCCCCCATCACAATATTTAAGGTCATACACAAAGAATCAGCAGATTGCCTCCATTCCCTGATCTCACAACCTAAGAATGGCAGACTTTGCAGACACACTTTGGTTAATATCCTTTCCATTCCTACTCAAAAATCAAGGCCAATCAAACTATTTGCAACCATGTATTCTCTCTCTTCGCCCCAAGCATATGAAATTCCCTGCAAACAGATCTACGAGGATGCACCTACCAATCAGAATTCCGGAAGAAGCTGAAAACCTATCTTTTTCAAGAATACTACAATGCACCCACAGCATCTGCATTCCAAACTAATGTGCCCTAGCCCATCTAACTACTGAAATCTCAGGGTCACATAACCCATACCTTCAACAATGTAAATTTGAGCTTTTGTTAACAGTTCCATGTACATAGTTTACTCAAATGTTAAAATTAATACTATGTTCTGTTTATTGTAAAACAGTGTGCAATTCATGCCCTGTTAATGTATTATGTTATATGTAAACCTCTTTGAATAGCAGGCAGTATAAAAATAGTTTTAAATAAATAAATTAAATAAAATAAGTTAAGATCACTTAGATTCATCAGAACCCTCTGAGACTCATATCTGATGCATTTACATTTAACATTGAACTTATTGAATTGTAAACATTCCACATGCACCCAGTCAACCATTCTATAGCACCTCTTGGAACCAACTCCCTTCCATAACTCAGAACAACTCTTGCAGATATTTTCCCCCGAATCCCTATCCAAGACACACATGATACCACCCACTCCTCATACACCTTGCCATTCATCCCAGCACACAACAACCAATAACCAACCTAAACCAACATTTAACCTTATCCCTCCTGCAGGAGAATCAAATCCAGTCCAGATACCCTCTGTAAGGCCATTCTCTATCTTGATGCTTCTACCAACCAAGGATTGATGCCATAGCAGGAACCATCAGACAAGATAGATCAAGTTTCCAGTAGGTTTTACTGTATATGTCAGGTGCTTTGTACAAATACAAATCAATCCACTACAGCTATTATCACCATAGTACTGGAATCTGGAAGGTTAATATCAGCGCCTCGTTTTACACTTCTGTGACTCACTGTGATTCTTTTTAAGTGGCACTCTGCTCATCAAGGTAACACTTAGCTTATCAGACCCTGCTGAACTTATAAGTAGCATTTTTATCAGTGGTCCTCATGATAGAGGCATACAATCAGCCAAATCGAGCCACCAGATCTTTCATTTGGAGCCATAGCACAAATAGTTGTTTCTTCATCATTGCAATCATTTTAGCCAGATCTGGAACAATACACAATTGATGCCAATTCCAAGTCACTGATGTAATTTAGTGCCTTAGGAAAAATTTCCATCACCTGTGGGTATCTAAGGGCCTGATTCTGAGATGGGTCCTGCAGGGCTGCACGGAGGGATATGCAGACCCACAGGCCATCCTGCCCCTATCCCCCTCTGGTTTTCCCTGCATGGCTAGAACAGCAGGATGGGGAGAGCCGGCGAGGAGCGGAAGGGAGCTGGGTCTGGGCAGAGCGGGGAGAGCTGAGGAGGCAGGACACGCAGGGCCGATTCCAGTCACAGCCCTGTACATCCTGGGAGGTCATGGGGCATGTGCTGCTTATGCCACCTTGAAGGTGGAATAAGCAGCACAGATGGTGTGATTGGGGCCAGAGATCCCCCCTTGGGGCTGTGGCTAGGTGCAGGGGGGTCCACGCCATTTGATCCAGGCCCCAGCTGGCCAGCAATGGGTCAGGCAGTAGGGAAGAGGGGGTCTGCATTATAGGAGCCAGGGGATCCTGTGGGGAGGACATCCCAGCAGGCATGCAGGGGCATGCCAGGCCATCCTTGGGCCGATTCTGTATGACATAAGAACGTTTGGTTCCCATGGTACAAAATTGGGTCCTAATGGGCCCATCCTGCTCAAAGCCGTCTGGAAAGCCCAGACGTTTCCCATTCAAAATCTGGCTCCACATGATTTTTGAAGGTCCTAGGTGGGTTCTGTTTAGTGGGAGAGCCAGTAAGAATCTGATGAGCTACTCAATCTAGAATGGCCTTTTGAATTGCAATTCCAACTATTTTGAAAGAAAGTCCTCCATATATACCAGTAGATTAGGCCCCTCAACCCCTTCAAGCAGTCCTAGTGCACACAACATGTCTGACAGCTTCTATTATTGGCTTCCTTGACTTCATGTTCTTTTACTATCATGTTGCAACCATGTTTTCTTAGGCTTGTATCATGATCTTTGCAGTTTTCCAGGTCATGCCATGTCTTAGTAAGTGGAACCAATGTTTCAGCATGAAGAAAGCCACAGAATGATGGCTGAAACATTGGTTCCACTTACCAATATGCGGCATGACGCGGAAAACTGCAAGGATCAGAGTATGTCATTCTTGGCCACTGTTAGTCAGTTTGATCTTGGACCATCACATTTGCGCAGCAAACTTAGTCAAATTTTGGAAAATTTCTTGCATGGCATCTTTTTGCCTTGGATCAAGTCCTTTAGTTCCACCATAACAGATACAGCATAATCAAGCATGTCTATAATTGGCACCATTTTGTTTGAAGTTGGAAACTCCTGTTTTGTGCATTTTATGGCCACAATGGCAGCAAAGACCAAATCAATTTTGTGTTGCTTGCCACCTGACATCTTATAGAGCTAATGCAGCCGGAGATAATGAGCTATTCACCATCTTGGTCTGATGCTTGACTCCACCAGTGTAGCAAAATGTTTGTATCTAGTGCAGTACATCCAAAATTTATGAGCTACTTCAATGCAAATATGCAACACGGCTCATTAAAACTGATTTTGATGAAAACAGATGTGCAGAAAAGGCTTTGTAGGCCTGTTTTTGCAACAAAACAAAATAAAACAAAAAATATACCTTCTGCTCTTGCACCAACGCAAACCCAAGCCCCAAAATGTCTCTTAGCCTCTATTAAAAATGCTGTCCTTCTGGAAGCACAGTCCCCTTCCCCTCCTAAAAAAAGAAATGAAATGATGACAAAATCATTCTAGGGACCCTCGCCTCTTACCATTTACATTCCCCAAGCTTACTCAAAGTTTTATTGCAGCAGGGAACAGAAACAGTTCCTACTTGCTTCTTCTCTACTAGTGCCATCTTGAAAAATGGTGCCAGTTGATCCCTAGCACTGCATCAGCTGCACTATTTTCCAAGAAAATGCCAGAGGGGCAGGACTGAATGGAGATCCCTCCTGTAATATAATTTTAGAGTAAGTTTATGGGGGTAGGGGAAAAGGGGTAGAAGGCAATGGCTGGTATTTTTGGGGATAGATGGGGCTTTCAAAGGAGGAGGAATTATACACGTAGTTACTTTAAGACACAATTTGAGGATTGGGCTACAATCTTATAATGGAGGGTATTCCATATCTCCACTGACCCACCAGGAATTTGCCTCTTAGGGGATCTGTTTCTGAGGCTGTACACCACCTTTAAAATTTTGATGATTGCATAAGCCATGTAAATGCATGCAGTTTTATCACATACTGTATATAGCAAACTTCTGCAATAAACAGATGTTAATCCATGGGGTTATTATAGGTTAGGACATTGGCCTCAAAGATCATCAGGCATTGATCAGAACAGTTCACTCCTCTCCTTTCGTACTTCTGTATTAGAGAGGCTAAGACATACAGGTGTAGTCACTGGTTCTAACCCTGAGTTCTCCCTAACAATAATGGTTCTCAGTTTGGTATAGAACAATTTCTAGCAGCCCTTTGAGCAGTTAGTTTTAAGTGTTTGTTAGTGTCTGACTACCAACCAAACTACCAAACATAATGTAATGGATAAGGGGGTATGGACAATGGGAAGGTTTAGTTGCCTTGTGGAATGTACACAAAGTTCCCAAATCTTGCGGGTTTAAGATATTGGTGAGCTTAAGCCATACAGCCACTTTTTGCATACTGCTACTAGGAGTGTACAGGCCACATAATTGTTTTTACCTAGTTTTCCATGTTCTTTATGGGATTTTTTATTACATTGCAAAATTCAATGTGTGCCATTCAGTCAATGTGACTCCTGGTAGCCCAGTAGCTCAAGGGTCTTCTTGGCAGTGCAACTGGAAGTAGAGTGCCAGGCCTTTATTCTGAGGTAATGGAGGGTTAAGTGACTTTCCCAAGGCCACCAGGAGTGTTAATGGGAACTGAACCCTGGTCACTAAGCTAGTGCTCTAACTACTAGGCAACTCCTTATTATAGTAGGCCGTTTTTTTAAACTTTGTTGCAGAGAGTAATTTCATTTCATTTTATTTATTAGAACTTTATATACCACCCTAAGTGGGGACAGCAGAGCAGTTAACAATAAAAACAACAATAAATGAGAAAACTCAGAAAAGAACGTCAATTGGTTAGACAGCAAAGCTCACAGAAAATGACATTAAGGACAGCAAAGGAACATAGAGGAAAATCAGTAGCCATGCGGATCAGGGGGTAATTCAGTGTCATAGGCAATAGTAAATAAGTGTGTCTTGAGTTGGGCTTTGAACTTACGGAGGGAGGGTTCTAGACTAAGGGAAGGAGAGAGGTTGTTCCAAAATGTGGGACCAAGAAAATCAAAGGTGGAGTGATGTGTTGAATCAAAATGTGCCTATGAGGGGGGTGGGGGTATGAAGAGATGATTAAAGTGTATAGACCGGAGAGAGCGCTGTGGTCCATTGAGGATGAGGAGTGATGAGAGATACTGAGGGGAGTCAGTATGAAAAGACTTTTGAACCTGAATAAGAATCTTATAGTGAATGCAAAATGATATGGGAAGTCAGTGAAGATGTATGAGTAAAGGAGTTATATGATCGTAATGAGAGGAATGAAAGATGAGTCTGGCTGCAGTATTATGTATAAGTTGAAGCCATTTCAGGGAATATTGAGGGAGACCGGCAAGTGCTGAATTGCAATGAGAGACAAGACAAGGGTGACAACAAGGTTGATAAGAGCCAGGACAGATAGAAGAGATTGGACAGCCCTGATATGGCAGAGAGAGTAGAGGGAGTGTTGGGTAATCTGGTTGAGATGTTCGTAAAATGAAAGTGCGGAGTCAAAGATGACCCCAAGGTAACAGAAAGAGGAAATGAGCTGAAATGGAACCCCTGCGAGGGAGGGTGCAACAGAGGGTCACGCTATTGATGACACAAGGAAAAGAAACAAAATTTCATTTTTTTCCCTGTCAATTTGGGTAAAAACAAATGACATGAATCAACATGGAAAATGTTATTGACATTTCCCATGCCATTTTAAACAAATATAGATCCTTAACTGTTAGCAAAAGATGTTTCTGTTCCTTACTCTCTCTTATCCTGGTATATACTCCCCTTTCAAACTTTCTCTCTCACACACTCTCCTATAGAAGAATTTCTCCAGACCCTTTTCCCTTTTCTAGTCTAGAGAACCCTTTCTAGATCCATTCCCTATGCACCAGCTACTGGAAAGATGCACAGAAAATGAATTCATTGTGGAACAATGAATCTTATCACTCCGTGCTCAAGGAATAACTTTGCTTTTAGAATGGCAAAGGGGCCTTACAAATAAATAACATGGAAGCAAATTAATTATTCAGACATCTGAAGGTAGGAAACATTTTAAAGAAATATAGTTCTATGCTTATTCAACATTCCAAATATATACAGGAATGAAAAGTATGCAGAAAACTGGATAACTTGGTAATGCCATAAGGTTACCTCTATATATCTAAAAAAAGAAAGAAAGATAGATTTACACTTATTGACCCCGGGTTGATAATACAGTATAATATTTAAAAGGCCAGTTTGGACCATCTTCTTGAGACATACAGTGGCATTCAAACCTCAGTTTTTTTACATAAAATGAGATGAGCTTTGTATATTAAAGTACACAAATATTTTTCTGGCAGAAATGTTTAAATTACTCCATTTGGATAAATCAAGCCCAAAGGTTTTACTCCCTTATTCAATAATTCAACATAGCCATGAGGATAAACCACATGGTTTTCATATGCTATATAGAAAGAAAAATCACCTTCTTTGCCTCCTGTATATCTCATTTAATGTGAAGCCTACTAAATGGATGGTTGTTAGAACTGTTCAAATAAGGGCTTCTAATTTGTGGGTTAGTTGATTAGATCGATGGTCAGATCTCCAAAAGTTCTGGTCAGATTGATGGTTCACTTCAGAGCCCTGACATTTGGATTAAAGCAGCAGAGAAATTAATCTTACAACTGACATTTAAAACACTTTCAAGAGTAGTGTTTCCCACAGCCCATAGTTTCCTAAATCATACCAAAAAGGACTGAAATGACAGACTGGCTTGAGAAATCACTCTCCAACTGTTCCTGCACTTTCTCTTATTATAGTCAATTGAGACTCTGAATCATTGAATACTGCTTCTTTATGTCGTCATGGGCAATAAGCTTTGATACGCTGTTTGATTTTGTCAGTACAGATATAACAGATACTGATGGGAAAAAAAAGTCTTTTTCTTCTCTCATCCAAAATCATAATTTTTGTCATATACTGCAACTGTTTTGCCTCGCCATCTCTCTCAGGGAATACTACTTGGAATCACTCCAGGTGATGTCACGAATGCAGAATGCTCATTCGGCTGCTCAAGGCATGTTAGGTAGGAGCTGAGATCGTGTTGCTTCTTATGCAATTTTTGATATGTAGAGTACATATGGTACTGAAAATGTTTATATGAAAAATACTTCACTAAACATGTTTACAAAAGTGTGTTACTGGGTGGCAAGGAGTTTAGCCCATGCCAAGTGTGCCATGGTAAAAATAATCAAAACTTAAAACCTATCAATTTCCCACAAGTTAAGCCAGTAGAAATAGAGAAAAAGAAATTTAGAACATTTTTGTTGGAACGCACACCAGGAAGGTAGGAGAAAAACTATCCCCTTCTTGTAGTGTAGTGTTCCGTTTTTTTCTTTTTATAAAATGTAGGGACACCACCCTAATATAGGATCAAGGGACCCATAACCCTCAATACCAACCAAAAAAAAGTGTATGAAACTCTGTACTTATAGCAATTTGTTTTGAAAAACAGCCGAGAATACCGGTGGCTTGAAACCGTACAACGTTGGGTTATAATACCAGATTTATTTGCGTATGATAGCGGTGAACTTGTCTTTCGGGACAATACTTTGAAGAAACCTTTGGAGAAACACGGGCACTTTGTCATGGTGTTGGGACATTTACAATCATCTATATTTTCCTATCCCTTGCCTCGATTATAATGTAGGCACTTATATCTAGCTCGGAGAGCTTTTTGATGTGGTGCGATCTACACTGGTTGTCGGTCTTTGTTTTCTTGGACCGATGAAGTGCGAGGCAGCAAGGACAACTATAGATAAGTACTGAGTTTCATACACCTTTTTTTTGGTTGGTATTGAGGGTTATGGGTCCCTCGATCCTATATTAGGGTGGTGTCCCTACATTTTATAAAAAGAAAAAAACGGAACACTACACTACAAGAAGGGGATAGTTTTTCTCCTACCTTCCTGGTGTGCGTTCCAACAAAAATGGTAAAAAGAATGACACACTAAAAATGTGGTTGCGCTGAAAATCCCACGCTACTCGAGATGCATGGGTTGGGGTGGAGACTGGGTGGTTATGGAGCAGAACATGCACATTGCAGGTAATGTGGATGTTTTTGACTGGCACTCCCAATCGATGTTGCACTTAATGCAGGCACACTTACTGCCACCTCAGTGGATGGCATTCAATGCACCTCAGCTGATCACGCCAAACAGTAGGAGCCTCCCTTTTTTAGCACTCATCAAGTTCCACTCTGTGCTGCACACTACTGGCACAAATCTTAGCAAACATACCCCTATGCGTGCTAACATGCTGATGCAGAAAGGTGTGCTAGGCTTTGCGTTCAGGGTTTTTACAGCTCGATTTTGTACACCACCAATGCAAGAACTAGTTTTGTGCATGAGCTAAGCATGTGCAAAGCCTCAAGCAGACAGCAGCACACAGAACATGTAAATCTTTCTGAATGGATCAATTAGCTATGCTGCGCAAATGCAGAGAAGCGCACAGAAGACCAGAAGACTGAGCTCAATGCTGAGATTTTAACATGAGGTTTAAGGAGGCGTAAAGGCGTAATAGTTCACATTACTACTGTTGACCCGTGCCACCTACATGAATACACGTACAATATCTACTCGAGTTTAAATATGGTATATAGTAAAAGCATATATATAGTATAATGTTGATTGTACATAGTTATCCCTGTTATTCCATGTTATATATTCCCTTGTTCTCTGTAAACTCAATGTTACATGTATGCATTGCAGTATATTTTGTTCGATGTACACCGCGCTGATTTTAATAGCGCGGTATAGAAGAGATGTTAAATAAATAAATAAAGGGTCAGCTGACAAGTCTGTGGTCATGGCTGGTGATGAATTCATGCCTGTTTCTTGAGCGTAGAGCACCCACAACCTTTTCCAGGCTTTGCTGAAGGCAGTGGTGAAAAAAGCAAAATGACAGAGGAGAAGTGCTGGAACAATGTGCTGGAATAATGTCTGGTGCATGTATATCAATATCATTCTGTGCAGAATATTGTCGCTGTGCATATATGCAGAAGTGCCAAACTGATTTTTTTCTGTGCAAGGTATAACTGCTGCTAATGCAGACCGCTGTGCACATGTGCCTGGCTTTCTTACCTTGTTTAATGCAGACTTTTGGTACATAGCTCATTTGCATGCTGTTTGCTTACATCCTCATTGTGCATCTAGTCCATGACCATTTTCCACCCATAACCTGCCCATTTCCCATCCCATAACAAAGTGCACAGTTACTGAGAGAAATGAAGTGAATTTTAGAAAGGATGTCCAAGTAAAATCAGGGATGTCCAGAGTGGAACGTGCAGAAAAACACCAGGGATGTCTATGTCTCCAGCCGATTTTAGGAACATAGATATCTCCAACATGGATGTCCATGCTGACAGCCGCATAGATGTCCCCATTTGGAAAGCAAAGGGCGGGGCATCCATCTCATGCAAGCTAGCATAACAGGACGTCCAGCAGCAAAGCAAAATGAAAACATGTACCCCCATTTTCTATCAGTGTTCATTGACCTATTGTAAAGTAAAGGGGATCTTAGTACAACTTCTTCACCACACTTTCCAGATGTTTGTCTGACAAAACAAGCACTTTTCAGATATATGTTCATTCCTGGAGCAGGTATAATCTTGAGCATGACTCTGGACTTCCAGAATCTTTCTGAGATCAGTCGGGGACACCTCTGCCATGCCTCCATTTGTGCTGGAGATGTCCATAGGCCTGTCTGCTAAGTTCACACACTAACTTCCTACTGAATTTTAGTAGAAGGGACCCTAAATTACTTAACCAAAAGAACAAGGACGGCTTAAGGCATTTGGTTTTTTTTGGGGGGGGAGGGGGGCCCAAACACTGCCTGAAGTTCTGCCCTAACTCTGCTCCAAGCTCCACCCCAGGGCCTCTTCTGTCCATGGGCATCTGATCTCCTGCGGGCAGATAGGAAAGGCCTTTGCCTTGATCACAGCTTTTCTTCTTTTGCCCATAGGGAATGGGATCCTTGTGGGAAGCCTGCTTGCTGCTGACTGTGATTTTTGGTGGGGCCAGGGTCCGTGCAGCCCACCCCTTTCTGACACCTAGGCAAAAGAATAAAAGAATCATCAAACTGTGGGAGAAGGAACTTGGGGATTCAGGTACTCAGATTTTCTGGGAGCTTTACTTGACCAGAATAGTAAGACTTTCACTCTCTGTGAGTATTACACAATTGAGCTATTTTGTTACACACAGAGCTAACCTTAGGCCAAGGAATCTATGCTGATTCTGTCAGGAAGAGGTTGATACCTTTTCCTATGTATTTTACAATTGTAAAGACATATCCTCATTTTACTCAAACGTTTGGGATAAGATGTCAGATATTTTTGGGTTACATGAAAATATTTCTTACTGAATTGTGATACTCAGGTTTATAGCTTTCAGGATAAACTTATCAGGCATAAACAAATACTATCAGACCTCCTTCTTTGCCTGGCATAAGAACATAAGAACAAAAGAAAAGTCACACTGGATGAGACCAAGGTCTATCAAGACCAGTATCCTGTTTCCAACAGTGGCAAATCCATGTCAGAAGTATCTAGCAGGTTCCTGAAAGACACACAACTCACACAGGTTCCACAATGCTTGTCCTGGGGCAAGCAGTGGATCACCTGGGTCCTCTTTAATAATGGTTTATGGACCTTTCCTCCAGGAACTTGTCCAAACCTTTTTTTAAACCCAGCTACACTAACAGCTTTTACTACTGTACATCCTCTGGTAGAGAATTCCAGAGTTTGATTACGCATTAAGTAAAAATATATTTTTTTCTTATTACTCTTAAGTGGATTAGATTGTAGCTTCTTTGCTTGTCCCCTAGTCTTTTTGGAGTAAACAATCAATCTACTTTTACTCATTCTACTCCATTCATTAATTTATAAACCTCTATCATATCTCCCCTCAGCCGTCTCTTTTCCAAGTTGAAGAGCCCTAACCTTTTAAGCCTTTCCTCATAGGGGTATCTTTCCACCCCCTTTACCATTTTAGTGGCAATTCGGCTCATCTTTTTTATATGATAGTCTTATTCCTTGTTTTGCACAGTCAACCATATACATAAGTTAAATATTAATTCTTATGCCTTTGTTAATAGATGTTAATACTCCCTGTTCTATGTAATGTTCCATGTTCTAAGTTTTGAAATTGTTTAATGTAAACCTTATTGGCCTTTGGAAATGTGGTATATAAAAAATGCTAAATAAAATAAATAAATAATGCTCCCTTATTGATGTCCACTATGGGCCCGATATTGAGTTATGCTGGCCATATGTGCCAACCCTTAACCCCAGATATTCAGTGCCGGGGTCATATGTGGCCTTAGCATTGAATATCTGGATTTGCCACACAGCCTCCCAGATGCAGCTGATAACTGGGCAGTGTGATATTGCATGCTGCCCGGTTAGCTCTGTGGTTAAAAGATAGGCGAGCTTTTGCCTTGCCTATCTTTTAACCACAGGTGGCTAATCGAGCAGCATACAGTATTGCCGCTACCCGGTTATCAACTGTCGCTGCCTCCACTTCTCCCTGGAATGCCCATGACATGCCCCGATGCTAAGCGGTTAGCATCGGGGCATATAAGGAAGAAGATCGGAGATATTCAGGGCTGTAAACCGTGTAAATGCCTTTCAAATATCGAGCCCTATGAGAATAAGTTTATAAAGTCCTGCCTAGTTAATATGTGATTTCAACTACCTATGTCAAGGCTATTTTATAAAGAAAACTGGCTGTCTACTTTTCTTTACAAAATATTAGTGCAAGTGGCCCATGTGTGCATTAAGGTGCGATCACTTCCGCCAGCCCTTGAGCTGATGGGCCCAATATTCAGCATTGGTGGCTAGCATTGCTAACATGGCTAACTGCCAGCACTGAAGTTTAAATCTGGATATTCAATGCCTGGACCATATCCAGGCTCTGGCATTGAATATCTGGGTTGCAAGGATAAAGTTAACATGACTCTGCAGTCTATTTTCATCAAGAACTGATAACCCCTTAACATATAGTGAGCAGTTCAATGGGAAGCAAACATAAATAATAGCATTCTGTACCAAATAATCTAAAGACCTTTATATTAATTTCAGTATCCCTACTCCCTTACCAAATCCAAACAACTAAACTCACTAATTAAACGATGGAGACATCAGACTAGCAGTGACATAGTGGCTATCAAGTCTTTTGTACTAAGTGCCACATTATGATTATCTTCCATTTGGGGAGAGGTCATATATGTGCATTCAGTGCAAAGAACTCCTGGATCTCAGAGTATGAGTCTGATCTCTGGAGGCTACAGTAGCAGATTTCGAGAAGATAAGGAAGAGACAGAGATAAATAGAAGACACCTACAGTTACTGTTTATAGTATAATAGTCCTACCTCTGGGGCAGTTTCTCCAAATGGGTTAGTTTTGCACATAAATGGGGTCATTCTGAGCCACAAATAGCACAGGTACACTAAAAAAAAAATTTTTTAAACTGCCTCTAATGTTTCGATTGATTTTTACGTTTTTTGGTGCGCTGAATCCAAATCTGGTAACCAATTTGCTCCATCACGTACAGATTTTTTGCTACATTGGGTTAGCAGTTTGAGGTGAACGTTTCAGATTGAGTGCGATCGAGATAAAAGTTTCTTGGATGAATTCTTTATACTAATTGTTTAGTAGTTATTCAAATAAGAATAAAGAAAATTGTAACAAGGCAGCACATAAGAATAGAGTAATGTCAACAAAACACACTGTGATGGTAGCAAAATTGTCTGCACTTAAAACAGCCACATACATGTGCACAAACATTGAGCATATAAGAGCGAGGTTAGACACAAAGTAAAGCAAAGAAATGTGCAAAAAATGTTGTACAGGTATGTATGTAAGAATAGAAAATGCAAACCGCACCATTGCAATACATGAAGACAAACACCCAATGGTGTGAAAATAAAATTCTAATAAATGACATCCGACACTGTGGTAATAACTAGCAAATTTTTATTTCAAAGTTTAGTAAAAACACGATATTTGTCAACACAGTTTAGATTTTAAAGTCATTCTTGGGTCAATCAATCTCCTGGTGGGCCCGTTTCTTCTTCCCCCGAATGCTTCTCTTGGTGCGCTGCTTGGCGTATTTTTCATCTGGGGTTTCCCGCAGCAGCAACCAGCAGAAATCAGCCATCATAGTGGTGTTCCATCTTCCTTGGTACCTTCTCTCTGCGTCCTTGATGTCCTGGTGAAACCTTTCACCTTGTTCTTCACTGTACGCCCCCAAGTTTTCGGGAAAGTAGTTCACATGGGAGTGCAAGAAATGGACTTTCAGGCTCATGTTACAGCCTTGTTCTTTGAAGGCATTGAGCATCCTGGCAGCAATATCCTTATAGTTCTCATCCCGCCTGTTTCCCAAGAATTTGAGAACAACATCCTTGAAGGAATCCCAGGCTTCTTTTTCCTTCTCAGACATCGTTTCAGCGAATGCTCCATCTGAAATGAGTTTCCTTATATCAGGGCCAACAAACACTCCTTCCTTTAGCTTTGCTTCAGAAAGTCGGGGGAACTTTGAGCAAAGGTACCGAAAGCACTCACCATCTTTTGGAAGGGACTTGATGAATTGCTTAATGAGACCCAACTTAATGTGGAGAGGTGGTAATAGAATTTTATCACGAGGTACCAAGCTCTCATGAAGAACATTTTTCTCACCGGGTCTCAAATACTCCCGAATTGGCCAGTCTTTTTTCCCCCAGTGTAGGTCGCGGGCCCGGCTATCCCACAAGCAAAGGAAGCAGGGATATTTGGTGAAACCGGATTGCTGCCCTAATAGCATGGATAGAATTTTAAAGTCTCCACAAATCATCCACTTATGCTCATCATAACGAATCTTCTGAAGAATCAGGGCCAAATTCTCGTATGTTTCTTGGAGAATAACAGAGTGAGCAATAGGAACTGAAGCGAATGTGTTGCCATTATGAAGAAGAACACCTTTTATGCTGTCTTTTGACGAATCAATGAACAGCCGCCATTCAGCAGGATCATACTTGAGTTTAAACTTTTCCATCACTCCGTATATATCGTTGCAAAATACCAAATCTTCCTCTTTGCTGAAATACTTCAAAAATTGTGTCTCGCGGTTGCGGTACCAATAAAAAGTTGTTCCTGGTGACAATAGATTTTTCTGTTTAAGCCGAGAACCTAGCAGTTGGGCAGCATCTTTTGGGAGTCCTAAATCCCGGACTAAATCATTCAATTCAGCTTGAGAGAAAATTTCAGGTTTCGGATCTGGTTCAGTTTCAAACTCGGAAGTACTGGACTCATCGGGAAAAGCCATCTGATGAGTCTCATCATGTTCAGAACCGTCCACACAAATATGATCCAAAGATTTTGGTGGTTTAGGCACAGGTACTTCGTTGCTATGAGGCATAGGCCTAATTGCTGAGGGAAGGTTGGGGTAACTTATTACGTTCTTATTTTTTAAGTTGTATCCCTTCACAATGCAAGAGCAAAAATAGCAGTCACTGCTGTGGTCTCTTTGTTCACGCCACATCATAGGTATTCCGAAACGAAATGCCTGTTTTTTACCTTTCATCCATAAGCGTAGATCTTCCTCACATGTCTTGCACACTTTGTGAGGAGCCCACGGTTTGTCTTGATTGCCTAACTTCAAACCAAAATAGGCGAAATATACTTTTTTAATAAATGCAGAAATGTTCCTCTGCCGCTTTTTCACGGTATATTCCCCACAAATAAAACAAAAACTGTCCGGAGAGTTGACGCAACCTCTGGCTCTGTGAGCCATCACACATACACAGCACTGCAAACTACAACTGTAGTGAACCACTTCGGAATAAAGCTGGATTACGACTGAGCAAACAAAAGGTAATAATGAACTTGCAAGAAACTGAAATTTGACAGGAACGTTCATGTCGCAACCACCGTGTTTGAGCGAGCGAACGAGGCAAGGCGAACAGGAAAGAACATGCGCCAGCGCGAGTACTGGATTTAGCCCCCCGCCTCCCAATTGTCCTGTTAATGTATAAAATGAATACAAAACACTCTAAAATATCATGAGGGAGTGTTTCTAGTTAGTTAACCATTACAACCTCTATTTTGGGCCAAGAAAATAAACTGCAGTCGGCTAAAAAGAAATTATGTGAACATTCCTTATATGGGTAAGAAATCTAATTTTGCAAGAAAACATGATGTGATGGAACATTTTGGCTATTTTTCCTGGATTCAGCACCCCAAAATCTATAGGAATCAGTTGCAAAACTGGAGGCAGTTTTTTGGTAGTGTACCTGTGTAGTCAATCCTTGCTATTTGTGTCCTTTCCCAGCCCTGTCCTTCTTCCCCGTGCATTGTATGGGGAAGTTAGATGGGGGCGGGAAAGAGGCAGATCAGGGGTGGTGTTAGGGCAGGCAGTGGGAGGTCGTTGGCCCTGGACATACAGAGCCGATTCTAATGTTGGCCCTGTACATCCGTGGCTGGCAAATTGAACGGAGAACTTATTCTACCTTGGAGGTGGAATAAGTTCCCTAGTCATCAGGAAATGGCGGGTTCAAGGTGCGGAAGGGGCAGGGGAGGCCTGAGGACATTCCCCGCAGCCCAACCCTGCCCTTAGGAAGCCAGATTGGAGCTCAGGCTGTGGGAAAAGCTTTGCAGGAGCCGGAGGCCAGGTATCGCAGCTTTACAATGGAGCCGCAGTGCCATGGCAACCGGACACCATGGCGCCACGGCTCCATTGTAAAGCCTAAACTGAGTTAGTCGGGCAAGGCCTGTACCTGCAGGGGGCGTTGAATCATGGTCCTGGCGTGCAAGTACAGGCCTGTTTGCAATTCTAATCCCGTGGGGCAAGACATGCCCCGCAGGATCAGAATCGCCACTCCCTGTGGGCGTCCGGATCTGGCCGGGTGCACAGAGGGCTTGTACGTCTGGGATGGAATCGGGCCCAAAAAACCCTAGTCAAAAAATACCAACTTTCTACTTTTCAAGGAGAGCCATGCTCAATCCCTCATTACAAAATAAAGAATTCCATCTCCCGATCAAACCCTCTCACCAGATATATTTAAACCAAATTTTTAAACGTGACACTGAAATATGAAGTTCCTAAGATACACTCATATATTAAGGATACATCTCATTTTAAGCTTTTGCACCAGGTACAGGATGTTTCTTCAGTCCGTTGATTGGTCACCACGGATGTGACTTCATTATATACTTCAATACCTCAAGATGAAGCTTTAGTTCTGTCAAAAGAAATTTGGAATAGTAGGTCTCGCCCCCATAGAGTTCCAGCTGTTGTTTTAATCCAATTAGCAGCAATAGCTTTAAAGGAAAATTATTTCATGTGTAAAAAGTGTTTTTTTCAGCAAATTTCAGGCACTGTGATGTGAGCAACGTTTTTCCCTTCTTTGACTAATTTATATATGCATAAATTTGAAGACTGATAGGTCTACTCCTCAGCGTTTATGGGAGATGTCCTTGAGCAGCTTTGATACATCAATGATATTTTTCTTCTATGGAAGGGGTCAAGAGAAGATTTGCAAAAGTTCTTTGAGTTTTTGAATGGATGTAATCCTGCAATTCATTTCAAGATGATATGCAATGAGTCTGCAGTATCTTTTTTGGATGTAATGGTTATGAAGACCTCTGTGTCGTTTGAGACAACTTTATTTTCAAAAACTATGAATAGAAATTTGTTATTACAATATGGGAGCTTTCATCCAGTTCCACTGAAGAATATTTGCCATTTTCCCAGCTATTATGGTGTAGGTGCATTTGTTCTTCAAGGACAGAGTATCGGAAACAGGCTGCAGTAATGGTAGCCAAATTTCAGGATCGAGGATATCTCTGTACAGTTCTCCAGAAAGCTTACAAAAGAGCTTTGAATAACCATCGGGAATGGCTCTTGAACCCTTTGCAATTTCCAGGTAATAAGGATTCTTCAGAATATTTTACTTGGGTGTTTCAATATTCTTTTTTGGCATTGAAAATAGCTGGAGTTATTAAAAAACATTGGGCAGTATTATCTGCGCATCCCCTTTTTTCTAAGCTGAGACTATGGATTGCATATAGTTGTGGTAGGAATCTGCAGGATGCTTTGTGTCCAACTGTACCAAGGAGATTGCAGCTAGGATTGGGTGGCCATACATCCTGTGGACATTGCCTTTTTTGCTCTATAATGATTAACACTGATATAATTTCCTTTACTGTAAGGCCTGTATGTTTGAAATTTGCCACTGACTGTACTTCACAGTATGTGGTATTTTTGATAAATTGTTACTGCCAGAAGATTTATGTGGGCAAAACCACTAGGCAATTACGGACGCGATTGTCAGAACACAAGTATAGCTTTTCTAAACAGGAGGCTGAAACGCCACTGGTTGAATGCTGTGTACAGTTCCAACATACTTTTGTCAAGTTGAGCTGTGTAGCTATTGACCATGTTCCAGCATCACTCTGGAGGAGGGGGGAGGGGGTGTAGATCGAGGAAAGATATTACTTCAACGAGAACAGAGATGGATTTTTGAGCTTCATGCAATGGAGCCTGAGGGGTTTAACAATAAGATTGACTGGCATATATGTTGAGATTACCTTTGTTCTAGTTATTTAAGGTATATGGGTGGAGAGTTCTGCCTGAGCTTATCTTTGATTGGTTCATGGAGGGTTTAAAGATAGTGGTGGTAAATTGTGGCTTTGCTGCTGGAGTGATTTGCATTGGACTGTTTGTAGCCACGCCCCTGAAGAAGCCGGTGTTCCCTCCCGTGAAACAAAGATCTTTGTTGGGCTGCTGTTCCATCTGAAGAGCTGGTGATTGAAGATACATTTTGGAGCACTGTGTGTGCTGATGTTATTCATTGTCCTCCAGTTAAGCTTTCTTGTTCTTTCAGGAAAGTCGTGAAGCTTGGAAGATGTTAAGAGCTTAAGAGCTGATCTGACCGTACTGTAAGATATTGTTGTTTGTTTGGCCAGTTAAAGACTTGTGGCCTGAGGCGAGTATATTACTGTGCTGAGGCTGTTGCCTAAGGAAAAGATTTGTGACCTGAAAGAAGTGTCTCATTGTGCTAAGACAGTTGCCTAGGGAGACCGTTACTATTGCTTTTGAAGTTGAATGGCTGTGAAGTAGGTTTTAAGGCTCTGGAAGCTATTTTTATATATTTAAAAATGTTGTGAAAATTTATAAAGAAAATTAAATGAAGGATTTAGTGAATGTGCTCATAAAAGGGAGATTTTTTAGGCCTGTGATGGTAAAGAGCAATGAGTTCACCTTTGGGTAAGTAATTGCTGTACAGAGGGATACTGTTGTAAGTTACTGAAGCATTTTTTATCCCATTTAAAAATTTGGTTTAAGTATATCTGGAGAGAGGGTTTGCTCGGGCGATGGAATTCTGTATTTTGTAGTGAGGGATTGAGAATGGCTCTCCTTGAAAAGTAGAAAGTTGGTATTTTTTGACTTGGTAGTTTTGTGAACTAGGGATTTTTAGGTCTGTTATTGCATTTCCCTAATGTGGGTGTTTTGTGTGTTAGTTTTGCACATACCATGACAGTTGTGAATCTCACCTCTAAGCCAGGGCATGGGGAGTATGTTCTCAATCTCTCAAATTCACTGCTAAGGCTCAGTTAGTACTTGCATAGTGCCAAAGAGAGTCTTCTGCTGGAGTTTGTAAGATGTAACATGTATGGGTAGTTTGTCAAGATGAGCTTAGAAATTTTGTATCAAGCCTGTGGGCACCCAACATGATGGGAAATATTTCTATATCTTTCCGCCACATTTTCCTGGTCTCTGACTGCATTTCCTGGTATTTCAGGATCTTCTGCCTCTCCACACGATTCACAGAGTAGTCGCTTGGAACTGACACCTCTATTATCAATACTGTTCTAGTGTTTTTCTCCTTAGCCACTATATCCGGCTTCCTCACATCCAGCTTTTTATTGGTCAGAATGGGAGTATCCCAGGTGATCATAACCTTCTCATTCTCTGTAATTCTCTTAGGGTCATGATCCCAGTGCTTTTCAGGCACAGTGATGTTGTAATGCTTACAGAGTTTCCAAAGGATGAGGTGGGCTACTTTATTATGTCTTCCTGTACAGAAATGTTTTGCCATCAGAACTTCACAGCCAGTAATGAGGTGAGTCACTGTTTCTAGGTCTTTCTTACAGAATCGACATGTCTGTGTTGCCAGATTTTTCAGTGCTCACTGTAAACTATCTTGTCCATAAGCCGCTGTCCTGGGATGCAACTATCAACCTCTCATTGTTCGGTTTCAGTTCACCCCTCCTTAACCATTCATGTGTCCATTCTTGATCGACAAAGGGTTACTAAAGTAGCACTGTATTTCCCACTGTATTTGTGCAGATATCTGCCACTTGTCTTTCCTTGTTTGTTGGTCTAATCCCTTGAATAGTTTTTTTTTCTCATTTGCAAATTCCGTTAATGCCTTCCCTGTGCATGCCTGTGCATCTTCCCGGAGAATCTTTACTACAATTAAATGAATTCTGTTATGAACATGATAGGAGACAAGTGATTCTTTATTGTAATTAAAATAATTTTATTTGAATTAAAAGAATTTATATTGGGGGAGGGAGGGGGGATTTTCAAGATGACATCAGGTGGTCTGTTCATGCTCTGATGCTCTGTTCCTGATGGGAAAGAGGAAGGTAAAATTGGGCAAGCAGCCTTTAGCTGCCTGACAACCTTCCTCCAGTTTATGTCTTTTGGTTGGAGTCATTGGCCCCTTGGATACTCTCATAGAGCACTTGGAGTGAAAGCCAAAGGAGCAATGTGCCTGGCAGTTTCAATGGCAGAGTCAGGGCACTCAGCATCCTACTCAGGCCTACAATCTCCATCTTCTGAGTAGATGCATCCTCCAAAGTTGGTATGTGTTTCACCTGATCCTAGAACTAATTTCCCTAGGTCAAACATTTTATCAGACATGCAATGCAATGTGTGCCTTTGAGTCAGTCCTGACTCCTGGCAACCCAGAAGCTCCTGGGTTTTCTTGGCAGTGTCACTGGAAGTGGATTGCCAGGCCTTTCTTCTGAGGCAATGGAGGGTAAAGTGACTTGCCCAAGGCCACAAGGAGTGCTAGTGGGAATTGAACCCTGGCTGCTTGGTTACCAAGCCAATGTTCTAACCACCAGGCTACTCCTCCACTCCTTATCAGACATAGATATGTTTAAGTCATATTTGTCTGAGACTTTGGGAGACAGTGGCAGCAGTCATCATCCCTATAGGTCTGGCACTCTAGGTGACCACCTTGTTCACCTAATGGGTAGCACCAGCCTTGGGTGAATGTGACTTGCTGACATGAGTGTGAGGGATAGGAGACATTCTTTCATATTGGGTGGACCTGAAAGATGAAACAGTTTTGCATTCAAGTAGAGCTGTGGTTAAAATATATATTTTTAAGTTTCTATAAAGTTGGATTCTAAGTTAGCTTTGTTGGATTTATGGCCTGAAGGGGCAGATATGCAACAGAGAAAGGCAGTTATGGACTGCATTTTAGTTGCATGCTGAAGAGTGGATTATCATTGAAAAAGAAATGAACCACCCAGCTATGAGGACTGGTTATTGTGAATCTGGACAGTAATTGAGTTCTGGGGATCTGTAGGAAGGTATCTCCAATCTATTTTTTCTTGCAGGAGCTATCATATGCTTAGTTCAAATTCTCAACTCAAAACCCTTTTGTTTCAAAAAGCCTTTGACCTCTCTCCTGATTAAGACCCACCTCTTACCATCACTGCCTCACTCTCCTTACTGCTGAGTCTCTATTTACTGTCCTCTTTCTACCTACAAGTGCTAGCAAGTCTCTGTCCTATCCTTGATAATGGAGTTTGTTTCACCCTTTTTAACAGATTTTATGATGTGAACCGCTTTGTTACTATTGTGAAGGGTGGTATATCAAGTTTTAATAAACATAAACATTCTTTCTAGTCATCAGAACACTTGCCCGAGTTTGATGATGGAGACAGATTCTGCATGTTTACTCTCATATTTCATCACTTTTTGCATTTTAGATCTGAGGATTCAGTTAAGTAGGCCTGGAGGCCTATGATGGTAGTACTGTATGTGTAATCAATCTCGATGAGTCCTAGACCTCTTTCAGCTCTAGGGATGTACAGTCTTGGCATACATTGATTCTTGTAAATCACTTCATGGGCATGGAGGAGTTTTTATGTTCGCACATTCAGCTTTTCAAGATCTTGAAGAGGCCATTCCACAACCATGCTGTTTGAAAGTATAGGAATTGCCAGCTGATTGATGACTTGTGATCTTAAAGCCTTTTTCAATAATGATTTTAATCTTGTATAGTATTCTTTACTTATCTTTTCTCTCAGTAATTTCTGCTTGTGTGTCATTCCTTCTTCTACTCCGAGATACTTATATACGCCTTCCTGTTCAAAGTCCTTCAGCCAAGGAGATGTTTTCTGTTTTGCTCAATTTTCCTCTAAAAAAAGGCGCTGTAGCACGTTTGTCAAAGAAAACCTTTTCACCACACAGAGTTGCTCTGCTAATTGTTGGACTCTGGAATTATAGAGCTTCAGATCATCTACAAATAATACATGAGATGTTGTTTCTGGGTTGTTACCTTCTTTAGTATTTATGCTAAATCCATATCCCAAAGAGTTGATGAGAGTACTCATTGGATTAAGCGCCACACAAAACAAAAGGGGCAAAAGGGAGTCCCCCTGAAATATTCCTTACTGGATCCTGATGTTAGGAATGAGTTACTGACAATCTTAATATTTCAAAAAGAGTGTGGTTTGCCACATTGTCATGGTGAACTTAATGTACTCTGCTGAACCAGGATTTATTTTATACATTTCAAGGCAGTTTATTATCCATGAGTGTGGGACACTGTCTAAAGCTTTTTTATAATCAATCAAGGCTATATTGAGATTTCTGCTTTTCTTAGCACTGGCCACGATGGCCTTATTCAACATTAACTAGTCTTTGATGACGTAGGCCCCCCACTTGTTGCCCTTTTGCTCTATTGCCATGTTATTGAACTAGAGATGATCATATATTATGTCTGCATCTATTGCAGTGAACAGCTTATAGATTGTAGGTAGACAAGTTATTGGTCTATAATTGTTAGGAGTATTACTTTGGTCTCTTTTTGGAAGGAGAAATGTTTTTCCTATAGTAAGCCATTGTGGTGTTAAGTCTGGCTGCATAAACAACTGAATTTTGCAATTCACCAGGTCTAGGTGGAGTGATGTTAACCGAGTCAAATGTTGGTTACTCCATCTGGGCCAGGGCTCTTCCAGTTTGATGCTCGCTTTAGCCTGCTTGCCAGCTATTTTGTTGTTACTGCAGACCATTCCATTGGTGTGATGTTTGCTTTTTCTAACTGTTCCTGGATGCACGATAACCATTCTGCTTCTTGATTGTGCTTTATAGTGTCCTCTTATAGTTTTCTCCAGAAGCTTTCTGTTTCAGCTTTGGTTGGTGGTGCTTTTAGTATCTTAATGCTTTTTATTTTTTATTTATTTATTTTATAAATACTTATATACCGCACTTTCCCATGGATCAGGTGCGGTTTACAATGAACAAAAGTATGTATGGGTGCAACATTTTACCAATACCCATTCATAGTACATAGAACATGTGTAAACCTTTACTATAAAACTTATAATGTGATTACAGTGACTAACTTGATTTCATTAACTATGTACAATGCAACTTTTTACAATGAGGGGATTGGCAACTTAGTACATTGTAGCCCCTAGTCTGGATTATGACAGATATGTTATGTCCTATTTGCCTTTGTCGTTTTGTGTTACTGTGTTTGACTGAGCACCATAGTGCATCTTGAATAATTTTTCCCATTTCCCTGTAAAATAGTTTTGGATTCTCTCTAAATAGCTTATTTTGATATCTATATTTGGGGTTTTTTTCATATCTTCACATTTTTTGTGCTTCTGCTGCTATTTTTAACTAATTGTTGAACATATAAATTTCAGGTCTTCTTCTGTTAAAGCAGCATGCTTCAGCTTGATGTCTTGGATCTTCTTTAATCCTTCTACTGTAGATACCTGTCTATCAGGAATACCTTCTCACGCTATGACTGTATTTTTCTCTTGATGAGCTTTTTCCAAGGAGTAACTGATATTGTTTTCTTTCTCTTCTGGCCCTGCATTTTAGCTGGTGTTATTCTTGCAGTAATAATTTTAGCTGCACAATACTGTATTTGATTTATTTTATTGATGTCAATAAATGGTCCCTTTATACTGGATATGGCCTTGTTCATTTTTATAATCATACTTTTAACCTTAAGTGTTAAATTTAATGGGTAATCTTTCCCTTGCCTAAAACCCAGTATATTCATCTTTTTCTGTATGGACTAGGAGTTTGATCTTAAATTCCTCCATCTCTGGGTCTTTCTCCTCCCTTTCTTCCTCCTCTTCAGTTGATTGGTTGACAAGTCCTGTAGTTACCTCCTGCAGTTCCAGATCTCCAAACTCCAGCTCCCCCTCAACTGTTCTTTCTATTTCTATGTATTCCTTTCTTCTGGTACTCTCACCCAGGTCACCTCCTCCTCCCTGTATTCTTCTTTCTACAGAACCCCTTAGTTGCTTCAAGATAATATCATCCACATACTTTTTTGCTTTAATCTGTGAAATTAAAGATCTTAAATATGCATCCGTTGCTTTTTGCAGTTTTTCTTGTGGCAATTTTCCTCTTTCTTCCAGTTTTTGGTGGATTCTCCTTGTATACCCTCTTGATTTAAATATAGGGTTTGTAGCATAAAAGTAGCAGTACATTATCTCCTCCTTATCTGCAGAAGTCCACTTAATCATAGTTTTAATCCTCTTAATTTTTTCATTAATTTCCATGGTTTATCTGCTGCCACAGTGCATCCATGAACATACTATGGCCTTTATCAGTGGCAGGGATGTAATCTACATCTGCAGTGCTTCCACTATTGTAACCACCGTCATTAGCCCCAGTGCATAAACTATGGGTGGGCACCTTTTTATCCTGGGTGACATGCGGCCACTGTGTATTTTTCCTTTTCATTCCTACCATACTTCAACTGTAGTATCGTCTTGCTGAGATTCAATATAGATTTTATTCAACAGGGTCACTACATGAAGGTACCCAGCAAGACTTGGAGAGGAAACTATAATCCCACCCCAAAGGAAAGCACAGCAATTCACAATTAGTTTATTCTGCACTTCCCCTTGACCTCGTCGGGCAGCCTCAGTGTTTCCTCAGAGGAGAGAGATCACCTGGAAGGGGAGTATCATCTTGGTGTGATAGGAAATGATCCTTTGACCAGGACCTACAATCCGGGGAATACAATATCCTCTCACACCAAAGATGTGTCTTCAGGGACTTCTACCCCAAAGAGAAGGATTAGGACAGTTGTTTTAGATGGTGATTTGATCATTTGGCATGTAGATAGCTTGGTGTCTGGTGGCATGGTCACTTACCTGTCTGAATTGAAGGTGGTAAACCTCATGCTTCACCTAGATAGGATTCTAGACAGTGTTGAGAAGGAACTGCCAGTCTTGGTACATGTGGGCACCAACAACACAGTAAAGTGTAGGAGAAACATTGAGGAATTAAATTTAGGCTTTTAGGTAGAAAGTTGAAATCCATATCTTCCAAAGTAGTATTTCTCAGAAATTCTTCCTGTTTCATGTGTAGGACATAAGAGGAAGGTAGAGCTCCAAAGTCTCAATACATGGATGAGACAATGTTGCAGGGAAGAGGGCTTTAGATTAGTTAGGAATTGAGCAAAACTCTGGGGAAGAGGAGGGCCTTTTCTGGAAGGATGGGTCCCCCCCACCCCCATCCTTAAACAAGGTTGAACCAGGGTGCTGGAACTAATCTTTTAAAAGGAGATACAGCAGCTTTTAGACTAGATATTGAGGGAAAGCTAGAAATCATCCTGGAATGCATGGTTCAGAATAATGTATCTCTAAAGGATACTACCAAAACAGAGATGTTAAGATATATAGTACCAATAAAGAGGTTGCAAAAAAAGTAAAGGCAGTCCAGGTGCCCTTAAGCTGACAGCAAACAGAGTTGAAAGATTCCAAATTATCCTTATCAAGCAGGTTGTTAATATGAAAAAAAACATACTTTGAAATGCCAATATACAATTGCTGACTCTAAAATATAAGATGGGAGATTAAAATTTCTAGCACTAAATGAAGAGGTATAATTAGTAATTATTATCTCAGAGACTTGGTGGATAAAAGCAGGATAAAGTTTTGCAGAAAAGAAAATGCACTGTAGAGTCATTTTGGATAAAATTTCTATGCAAGAAGGGGAAGGGAATAGCAGTGTGTGTGTGTGTGTGTGTGGGGGGGGGGGTGCTACCATCCATCTGGCCTGAATGAACAGACAGATGATGAAATGCTAACAGAAATTAGAGAAGCTAACAAAATTGGCAGCACAATAATAATGAGTGATTTCAATCACACCAGTATCATCTGGATAAATGTCACATTAGGACATGCTAGGGGAATAACATTTCTAGATGAAATAAATAGCAGACATGAGGGGGAGCTATTTTAGACCTAATCCTTAGTGGAACACAGGATTTGACATGAGAGGTGATGGTGTTGGGACCACTTGGAAGTAGTGATCATAATATGATAACATTTGATTTAATAAATGGAGGAAAACCAGCAAGAAAATCTACTGTGAAGAGAGGCTAAAAAGGTTAGGGCTCTTCAACCTGGAAAAGAGATAGCTGAGGGGAGATATGATAGAGGTCTATAAATTAATGAATGGAATGGAATGGGTAAACGTAGATCGATTGTTTACGCCATCAAAATATAGAACGACTAGGGGACATGCAATAAAGCTACTGGGTGACCTATTTAAGACTAATAAGAGAAAATATATTAATCACACTCTGGAATTAGTTACCGGAGGATGTAGTAAAAGCTGTTAGTGTAGCCGAGTTTAAAAAAAGTCTGGACAAGTTCCTGGAATCAAGGTCCATAAACTATTATTAAAGAGGGCCTGGGATATCCACAGCTTGCCCCGATACAAGCATTCTGGAACCTGTGTCTTTTGGGGAAACTGCTAGGTACTTGTGACCTAAATTGGCCACTGTTGGAAATAGGATACTGGGCTTAATGGACCTTGGTCTGACCCAGTATGGCATATCTTATGTTCTTATGTTCAGTTAACTTTCAAAAGGGAGACTATGAAAAATGAGGAAAATTGTTAAGAAAAAACAAACGGAGTAGCTGCAAAGGTTAAACATTTACATCAGATCTGGACATTGTTTAAAACTACCATCTTGAAAGCCCAGACTAGATATATTCCACACTTTAAAGAAGGTCGAAGGAAGGCCAAACAACTGTCAGACTCATTTAAAGATGAAATGAAAGAGGCTGTTATAACAAAAAAAAAACGCTTTTGTAAAATGGAGAAAAGATCTGAGTAAAGAAAACAGGAAACAGCATAAGCACTGGCAAGTAAGGTGCAAAGCATTGATAAGGAGGCAAAAAGAAAATTTGAAAAGAAGCTGGCCATGGGAGCAAAATCTCATAACAACTTTTTCAAGTACATTTGAAGCAGAAAGCCTGTGAGGGAGTCAGTTGAACATTAGAGGAATAATGGAGTACTTAGAGGAGAAAGCCATAACAGAAAGACTAAATTAATTCTGGCCTCGGTCTTTACTGTAGAAGATACAGGGACGATACCCATGCTAGAAATGGTATTTAAAGATAATGAATTGGATGAACTGGAACACATTTTGGTGATTCTGGAAGACATAATAGGGGAATTTGGCAGATCACACGGATTGTATGGAATACATCTCAGGGTGCTGAAAGAAATAAAACATGAAATTGCAGACCTATTAGCAATTTGTAAATTGTCATTAAAATTGCCTATAGTACCTGAAGATTGGATGGTGGCCATCGTAACACTAGTTTTTTAAGAGGGTTCGAGGGGTGAGCCAGGAAACTACAGAGATCAGTGCCAGGCAAAATGGAAGAAATCATGATAAAGAACAAAATAATGAACACAGAAAGCTTTTGAGGGGACAAAGCTAACATGGATTTAACAAAGGGAAATCATGCCTCATCAATCTGTTACATTTTTTGAAGGTGTGAATAAATAAGCAGATAATGATAAGTAAGTGGATATAGCGTATCTGGGTTTTCAAAAAAGCCTTTGACAAGGTCCCTCATGAGAGACTCATAAGGAAATTAAATGTCATGGGATAGGAGACAGTGTCATATTGTGGATTTTGAATTGGCAAAAGAGAGAAAAACAAAGTAGGGCTAAATTGTCAATCTTCTCAGTGGAGCAAGGTAAATAGTTGAGCATCCTAGGGATCTGTTTTGAGCCTTTTTAACATATTTATAAGTGACCTAGAAATGAGAACGAGTGAGGTGATCAAATCTGCAAAGTTTATTTATTTAACTGGTTTTACTATACTGTTTTTCTACCAGGCAAAACGGTTTACATGGAACAAAAAGTAACAGTTTACATGGAACAATTTAAACATGAAGTTATATAAGCAACTTCAATTTAAAGTTCTTAAATCACAAGAAGATTGCAAAAAATTGAAAGGGGACCTTAGGGAAGAACAACCCAAAAATATAGCCAATGATGTAATGTTCCACATTAGGAGCACCACCCAGAAAAAGGATCTCAGTGTCACCATGGATTATTTATTTATTTAGCTGAATTTATATACTGCCTTTCTCTGGGTCAAAACAGTGTACAAGAAACAAATTATATGGAGTGGTTACATTGAAACAGTATTACTATATACAGCATGGAATGGTGCATGGGGGGATTGGAGGACTATATACAAATGTACAAGAATTAAGGCATTTTGGGGGACTAAGTGTGGGGGAGGGTTACATGGAGGGCTTGAAGTGTTTGGAGAAGTGCAGCTTTAGGTGTTTTCTAAAAGTGGTGAGGTCGGCAGTTATCCTTAGGGGGTCTGGTAGCTTGTTCCAGAGTGACTGCGCATAGAGCTGGAATGCACTGCCACAGGCCTGTTGGATGTGTTTGGTCTTGGCATGGGAACGGTCAGTGTTTATTGTGGAGGTGTGTCTGCATCTGTTAGGTGGTGGGGTTTCCAGAAGTGTGCAGAGGTATGTGCGGGGGTTGGAATGTATGGCTTTGTGGGTTAGGATGATGGATTTGTATATTATGCAGTTTTGTAGTGGCAGCCAGTGTAGGTACTTGAGTATAGGCATGATGTGGTCATGTCTTGGATGCTCCTTGGAGGGCAGTCCACAGGGGTAGGAGCAGGGGCGGCCCAAGGGGGGTGCGGGGCCATGTGCGGAGACTCGGTGCGGGGCCTCATTTGCATAAGGGGCCTCATTTGCATACATATATTTGCATAATGTTACCATACACTAACTTTTAGTAAACATGCCTCTTCATGAGTGTATGGATAAAGAAAGACAAAGATTTCTACATTACTATAATCCAGTGCCAACCGCCAGGCACATTAGGAACTACTACAAACACTGCCCATTTAGAACCCATAGCAAACCCACCGTATCCTAACAGCACTACCAGGACTCATAAAGCACCATACCCTACCTATCAAAAGGCAACACTGCAAATATTAAACCAATACATTTCAGAGAATAACAATACATGACCTACTGGTGAAAGAGAACAAGTGACAATGTCAAATAGGAATTACATAAACAGAATACCTCAGCTCAGTTACACATGCAGAACATAGACCATCACCAAACAAGGAATCACAATTTAAAAACAGGAAGACAATAATTAAACTGGGAACCCTAAAAGCCAAACTTGGAATGTACAACAACAATGTAGAAATAAAACTATAAATTAATTTCCTCTTGTACTAAACAAAGCACAGACATTAATGATGCACATTTCCCAGAGCTGACATATTCCAGTTAATAAATTCAAAATAAAGAGATATCTTTGTACCTTTTGTGCATTTTTTTTTCAGTTGCAATTGTTCCAGCCACTTTCTTCTGGTTTATTTGTGTCTTCTGCTATCTCTCCATCGTCTGCTGTCCATTTGTCCTTTCTTCTCTTCTAGTTTTTTTCCATTCTCTCTCTACATCTGCTTTAACATAATAATCTTTCTCCTTTTGCTCTTTTCTCATTCCTATTTCATCCACTCAAATTTTACCCCTCCATCCTCAATCCCCACTTAGTCTCCCAATACCCGGCCAATTGTACATTTTTCTTCCCTCCCACACAAAATATTTTTCCCCTCTCCATTTCACTCTCCCAGCCCCATCCCCTTCTAATCTCCCCCAACATCATCTCCCTTTTAGTTCCAGCCCCACCCAGTATCCGCTCCCTTCTACTCCCCACATCAGCCCATTTCCAGTCCTGGCCCCCCATCAGTCCATTTCCAGTCCTAGCTCCCCCATCCATTTCCAGTCCTATCCGAGTCCCTTCATCAGCTCATTTCCAATACCAGCCTCCCATCAGCCCATTTCTAGTCCTTTCCTAGCCCCACCATCAGCCCATGTTAAATCCTAGCTCCCCTCCACTCAGCCCATTTCTAATCCAAGCCCCCCATGAGCCTACTTCCAGTTCTAGCCCCTCCATGAGTCCATTTCAATCCAAGCCCCCACCACAGCCCATTTCCAATCTTAGCTCCCCCCAACACCCAATTCCCAGTCCTATCCTAGCCCCTCCATCAGCCCATTTCCTGTCCTAGCCCCCTCCCCTAAGAGCCCATACCAAGCCCCCCTTCCCATCAGCTATTTGCAGTTCAAGCCCCCTTCCACTCAGCCCATTTCCATTCCAAGTCCCCCTCCCCATCAGCTATTTGCAGTTCAAGCCCCCCACTTCCCCTCAGCCCATTTCCATTCCAAGCCCCGTCCCCATCAGCTATTTGCAGTTCAAGCCCCCTTCCACTCAGCCCATTTCCAGTCCTAGCAACCCCCCCAACCCATTACCAGTCCTAGCCCCCCATAGCCCACTCCCAGTCCTAATCCCACCAGCCCATTTCCAGTCCTAATCCCCATGCACCCAATTTTCAGTTTAAGCCCCCCATAGCCCATTAACAGTCCTAACCTCCCCATCAGCCCACTCCCAGTCCTAATCCCACCAGCCCATTTCCAGTCCTAATCCCCCATCACCCAATTTTTAGTTTAAGCCCCCCATAGCCCATTACCAGTCCTAACCTCCCCATCAGCCCACTCCCAGTCCTAATCCCACCAGCCCATTTCCAGTCCTAATCCCCCATCACCCAATTTTTAGTTTAAGCCCCCCCATAGCCCATTACCAGTCCTAACCCCCCATCAACCCACTTCCAGTCCTAATCCCACCAGCCCATTTCCAGTCCTAATCCCCCATCACCCAATTTTTAGTTTAAGCCCCCCCATAGCCCATTACCAGTCCTAACCCCCCATCAACCCACTTCCAGTTCTAATCCCACCAGCCCATTTCCAGTCCTAATCCCCCATCACCCAATTTTTAGTTTAAGCCCCCCCATAGCCCATCACCACTCCTACCCCCCCAGCGCCCATCACCACTCCTAACCCCCCCCCAGCTCCCATCACCCCTCACCCATCACCACTCCTAACCCCCCCCCCCAGCCCAGCCCATGGAAAATTTAAAATAAAAAAAAGCTGTCTGCTGCCGCTTCCGGGGCCGCCGCGGCATAATCGAGTGTGCCGCGGGGCCCCCCTGTGCCCGGCAGAGCCTGCCCTCCCCTGTATCAGCTCTCTCTTTCCAGCGGCAGTCACACGCGCCGGCTTTCAGAGCGCGAAGGGACTAGTTTCCCTTTCGCGGCTCTGTTAAGCCCGCGGGGGCTGATGGGAGTTCCCTGTTGTCCACTACTTGTCCCCATCTCCCCCCGATTGTCCACCATTTATCCTCCTGTCATACACCCCCAGTGTTGTCCAGCATTTGTCCTCCTGTCTCCCCTCCATTGTCCAGCACTTGTCCTCTTGTCTCCTCCCCACTGACCAGCATTTCTCCTCTTGTCTCACCACCTCCCCGTGTATTTATTTATTTAACATTTCTTATATACCGCCTTACATGATATCAAGGTGGTTTACATTGAACAAACTGAAATTACATTGAACAGGGCATTATAACTTGGAGATAACTATTTTACAGGGAACGTTGCCCAGCATTTGTTTCCCTGCTTCCCCTTCTCCAGCATTTGTCTTCCTGCCCCACTTCCCTGTTATCTAGAATCTGTCCCCGTCTCTCCCCTTTGTCTAGCACTTGTCCCCCTGTCTCACCCCTTTGTCTAGTATGTCCCCCTGTCTCTCCGCTTTGTCCAGAATTTACCCCTCTGTCTCTCCCCTTTGTCTCAAAAAAATATCCTATAGACAGAGTCAGTAATACCACATTCAAACAAAGACCCTGCGTATCAACATAAATAGACCCCTCAAAGGAATAGATAATTTTTTTGTCGGAAATGACAACACAGTGTGTAGGAATCATGCCAAACACCGCTGTGGCTTTTCCTTTTTAATAAAGTGAAACTTTTCCTAAAAGACAACAGCTTTACTTAGCTGGTAAATAACTCGTTGACAGGCTTCTCTCCAGACACTCCGCTATACGCCAATTCCGATGTGTCACGTTTCGGGTGCAACTAATAACGGCACCCTGCTTCAGGTTAGGCAATGCGTGGGAAATCATCAGCCATGACCCTCCCCTTTGTCTAGCACTTGTCCTCCTGACCCCCCCCCCCCTCTACCTGCACCTCTCTTCCTGCAAACGATCATCCAGCATCAGCACTCCGGCCGTTTTTATTTTAGATTTTGCTGCCTCTGGCCTGCCACTGCCCTCCTGCCACTTTTTTTCCTCAATAATGCTTGCAGCGAGATAAAAAAGCAGCAGGAAGGCAGAGGCAGGCCAGAGCAGCAAAATTAAAATGAAAACAGTCAGGAGGCAGAGCCAGCAGAGGACCGAGATGGCCGCGTGAAAATGCTTCTCCCGATGACCAGAACTTAAATCTTGTTTTTCCGCCAATTAAGAACAGAGGCACGGAAGTGAGTGGAGTCCCGCCACATAGTAAAAGCCAGCAAGCATGACTAGTACTAAGCAGACGCATCTAGACTTTGCTGGGGCGCCAGGATCCGGATCAAAGAGAGCAAAATCCGATCCTCTTTCTCCCCTCAAAATGGCGGCGCAGAGAGAATCCTCGGAGGGACTCCAAGAGCTACTGAGTGAAATAAGGTCGGTGCGAACTTTAGTGGAGAATAACGGAGAGACTTTATTCACGGTTCAGTTGGATTTGAAAGAGGTCCGCAGTGTTTGGAAGCCCTCACCTCTCGAATAGATAGAATGGAAGAGAGGATAACTACGCAAGAGGAAAGGGTCACACGGGCCTTACAAGTTTCCAGGCGGATTGAGCAGCTGGAGCATACAGTGGAGGACATGAATAACAGGGCCTGAAGAAATAGCATCCGTATAACGGGCATACCTGAGGGAGTTGAAGGGAAAGACCCTATATCATTTTTAGAAGATTGGCTCCCGAAGCTGCTCAAGATTGATTTTCGTAGGCCCTTTGAGTTGGAAAGAGCTCATAGAGTTCCTGCGCAGAGAGATTTGCACGATGGAAGACCTAGACCTATGATTCTATGTGTATTATGTTATCAGCAGGCAGTTCAACTGATGGTGGCTTCTAGGGCGTCGTCCCCCTTGCAATTTGAAGGGCATAGAAATATCTTTGTATCCCGACCTCAGTAAAAGCACTGTGGAAAAGAGGAAACATCTTCTGGCGCTGCGCCCTAGACTGCAGAATTTGCAAGCCCGCTATGTGCTATTCTACCCGGCGCGCTTAAAGGTAACTTTGAACAACTCAACAAAATCTTTTGAAGATCCTAAACTTTTAGCGGCCTATATTGAGGATCAGGAAGCCCTTCAAATGCGCTGAAGAGAGAAAGTTTGGCATGCTGCCAGTGAGTTTTCTGCAGATCTGGGAACAATGGAACTCAGTATTGGGATCCGGTTGAGGGAACTTTTTAGTTTATTGTTGTTGTAAGTCATGGGTGAAAATGCTTTTTATAAGTAATTTGACATGTACTAAATGGGATGGTTAACTAGGCCAATTGTAACATGAGTCTTCTTTCTGGGGTGGGGGACAAAGATGGCATGAAGTGCAAGGGAAGGGAGTTGCCTTGTACATATGGCAGTCTTTAAAGAGCTCTTTTTGCCATCTAGTGGGAATGGCGGAGTAAGTAAGAATTGAAGGTGAAATTGTACTGTAACTTATAGGAAGGGGTCATAAGCTCCTCGCTGTCTTACCTGTGTTTTAGTAATTGCCCCGGTTGGGGTTGGGGGTGGCTCTCCATGAGATGGGCAGGGTTATTGTGGGCCTTGGTTGTTGGGAGATGGGCATTAAGCAGCCCTGTGGTGGTAATTCAATTGGAATATTGCAGCCGGGTTAAGGGAAATTAATCTTATATCTCTGAATGTCAAGGGCATACTGAACCCTATTAAAAGAAAGAAGATCTTGTTGTACGGGAAAAAAACAACACGCAGATATATTTTTAATACAGGAAACACACTTAAATATCTCAGAAACTAAGAAGCTGGGGGAGGGGTATTGTGAGCTTGCCAGTTTTGCCCCAGCAATTCATAAGAGAAATGGTGTCGCCATTCTCATTCGCAGGTCACTAGGGGCAAGGGTGGAACACATTAGGAGTGATTCGGAGGGTAGATGGGTTAAGATAAGGGTGACCATCAATGATTTAAAAATAGTTTTGTTGAATATATATGCTCCAAATTGTGATGATCCAGTATTTTTTCAAAAGCTAGCAGTTACGATGTACGATGAGGTTCAGTTGCCTCTAGTGGTAGGAGGTGATTTCAACATGACTTTAGATCCAGTATTAGACCGTAGCCCAAGTAAAAAAGAATGGCATTCGAGGGCATGTTTGGCCCTTAAGGCACTCAAGGAATCTATGGGATTGGTGGATATTTGGAGATTGCTCCATCCTACAGAAAGAGATTTTACCTTTTTCTCCTCCCCACATAAGTTGCAGTCCCGTATTGATTATTTTTTCATCTCTAAAACCTTAGTTGCTGGAACGAAATATGCAGATATTAAAGCCATGCATATATCGGATCATGCTGCAATCACTCTAGGCTTACAAATTCCTGGCAGGGAAGTGTTTTCTGGACAATAGTCTTTTAGGAGGTCACTATTAGGAGAAAAGGAGTTTCAAGATACTATCAGAGGGGCAATGGATGAGTACTTTAGGATGAACCTACCCTCTGCCACGGCTGGCTGGGCTTGGTGGGAGGCAAGTAAAGCCTCAGTGAGAACAGTGATCACGAGTTATAGCATAAAAGAACTACAACAAAAGAAGGCTCAATTAAGCAATCTGGAAGAGCAAATAAGAATAGGTGAAAGGTTGTGGAATAAAAGAGCAGATCCGACTATTTTAATGAGGGTGCAAAGATTGAGATATCAGTACAACTCTCTATTGAGTTCTGAGGTTGAACAAGTTCTGCAGCAATAACAGTTGCGTTATTACGCGGAGCAAAACAAAGCAGGTAAGCTGCTAGCATCAAGCCTAAAAAGTAAGTGAAATAGATCTCATATAGTCAGCTTAATTGACGACAAGCAGAACGTCTTAAGTAAAAGTGAGCAAATTCTTGAAGCTTTTTCTCAATTTTATGCTAAGCTTTATGAGTCTGAGTCTAATGTGAATCAGGGTGTCTTTACAGCCTTCCTAAACCAATTAGAGTGCCCGATGTTAGAACAATCCCAAATTAAGGAGTTAGATAAGAGTCTGTCCGAGACAGAGATTCAAGAAGCTATTAAGTCTTTAGCTCAGGGCAAGGCAGCTGGTCCAGATGGTATCCCTAATGAATTTTACAAAACATTTGTTAAGGAAATTTCCCCGCAGTTGTTAAAGTACTTCCAGCTTTTACAGGACAATATGGTCGATACTGGGCGTCTGTCAGAAGTGACAATAGTGGTTTTGGAAAAAACAGGCAGGGATCCTAAGTTGGTAGGGAATTATCGGCCTATTTCACTTTTAAATGTGGATTATAAAATCTATGCGACAGTATTGGCGAGAAGGCTATCACAAGTTATGCAGGGGCTGATACACCCTGACCAATGTGGCTTTATACCGGGTAGATCAACAGCTGACAACGCGAGACTCCTCAGTAACTTGATAGTAAAGGCAAATACGTTGGATTTCCCATTAGTAGGGTTATCATTGGACACAGAAAAGGCGTTCAACAGATTGGAGTGGTCATTTTCGTTTAAAGCTTTGGAATGGTTTGGTTTTGATTCACCCTTTGTGCGTATGTTGAGAGTTCTGTATGCCAAACCGATGGCTCGTATTCTTGCAAATGGTATGCTTTTGCAACCTTTTACGCTATGTAGGGGCACTCATCAAGGGTGCCCCCTTTCCACTCTCCTATTCAATTTAGCTTTAGAACCTTAAAACCTGGCTATCAGGCAATCAGTGTGCAATAGAGGAGTAGAAATAGGGGATTTGCAAGTCAAACGTTCGGCTTATGCTGATGACCTGCTTCTTTTTGCACAACCCTCCTCAGTAGCGGCTATTTTAAAGGTGATTGAGAGTTATTCAATAGTTTCTGGATACAAGATTAATTGGGGTAAATCAGTTGCTTTTCCTTTAAATAATCTGGCCACACCAGCCACTTTGGCTGTGTTTCCATTTCAATGGGAGGCTGGTTTGGTTAAACACTTGGGGGTTCGTTATTGTGCCTCAATAGATCAGACTATTCAAACAAATTGTAAGGTGTTGCAGGAAATAATTCGGAACTTTATTCTAAATTGGACCCCACTTCACCTCACTTGGTGGGGCAGATTAGAGACAATAAAATGACAATTATGCCAAAAATTAACTACATATTGGGAATGATCCCAGTTATGTTTCCAGCTAGCATCTATAAATCCTTAGAGCGTCCCTTGTTGAATTTTCTGTGGGGTGGGAAACGTCCTAGGATTTCTCTTCACAAATTAAAGTTATCCAAAGATAAGGGAGGGGTCTTGTTTCCAGATTTTTACTTTTATCACTTGGCCTTGATATTGAAACAAGTGGCCCTCTGGGTAGTATTTGACGAGTTACAGCAGAAACCAACATGGCTTGAAGTCGAGGCTCAGCTGGCCTCCCCATACCCGGTCCAGCTGCTCCTTGGAATAAGGTTAATGGATCAATTGGGGGTGAGGCAGGTAGTGACATCAAGGCAGGAGGCGTTCTTAACTATTGCCTCATGGGTAGATAAGAACAATTCTCCCTCCTGTGCCACAGTGCTGTGGAGGAACCCATTATTTAAAATAAAGAAAAACACTTTTGCCTGGAAGTCATGGCAGAAGTGTGGCATATGGATGTTGGGACAGTTGCTTGCGGAGGGGCAGTGGAAAGGTTTTTCAGTAGTATGTAAGGAATTCTCCCTGCCACGCGGCGTTTTTTCCACATTCTCAGAATATGACTTGGACAAACGTGGGCAGCAACATTTTCCTACCCTCCTGAAAAAGCTCTATCAAGAGTGTGAAACGCTATGAGGGCGCCGGTTGAAGCGTAGAGGAAATGAAAATGAAAAAGAAGCAGCTGGCCATTCTTTGAGAAGATAAGATTTCAGAATTTTTAAACGAGGCAAAGCTTCTTGTTGAAACACAGGTTTTTAAAAAGTTTTTTGTGCAATAGTTTTTGGACATTTGGTAAAAGAAGATTGGTGTTTACATTGGGACAACAGAGTGAAATGACACTATGAATTGAGCACGAATAGTGCATTTGAAGAAGTTCAATGAAAAAATTGAGCATGAATAGTGC
The DNA here is from genome assembly GCA_033557465.1 of Ichthyophis bannanicus. Taxonomy (NCBI): domain Eukaryota; kingdom Metazoa; phylum Chordata; class Amphibia; order Gymnophiona; family Ichthyophiidae; genus Ichthyophis; species Ichthyophis bannanicus. Next base: position 1,202,289,675 of record CM066031.1, read on the forward strand.
ATTTGAAGAAGTTCAATATAAAAAGTTTCTTATGAGGAACATATGGTAGTAAAATTAAGATCTTCTCAGTAGTCCCCTAATTTATTTGGTGACGGAGAACGGGTGTTTGTTCTGAAAAATTCCAGGGTGGTTGCTGATGTTATCTATGCGCTAATGCTTAAAACAATTTTTTGAAAAGCATTTTTAAGCGCTATAAGGAGCTGAAACCACCTGGGCTATTAATAATACTAACTACTAACTACTAATAAAAGTTCTAAACACCGGTGTTACTAGTTACCTTAATATTTACACCATTTAGATTTTGACATCAAATTTATTTTCCATGAAGGAAATTTGTTGAATTGGAGTGATTTTCATTAGTTGTGAATTGTACTTCACACCACAAGGACCAAAAAATTGTTTGTTCTCATGTGGGAAAGCAGAGGCAGGCCAGAGGCTGCAAAATCTAAAATGAAAAAAACAGCTGGAGTGCTGCTGGCATCTGAATGCCTCCCCCATCCGAGTGCTGCCTGAGGCCATCGTCTCAGGCGGCCTCAGGGTAGAACCACCCCTGCTTGTTGCCTTGATTGGCCACAGTTAGAAACAGGATATTGGACTTGATGAACCATTAGTCTGACCCAGTTTTTCAAAGGGCCTGATTCTGAAATGTGGATTGTGGGGCTGAATGTCCCAGTGGGACGTGCAGCCCCGCAAACCATCGGGGCCCAATTCCTCAACTGGATCTCCCTGTAAGTCCTGTGCATCAGACAGGGAGAGCTGGCAGGGGGCAGGAGGGGGCGGGATTGGGGCAGAGCCAGCCTGGCAAGACATACAGGGCCGATTCAGGTCACGGCCGATTCAGGTGGAATAAGCAGCAAAAACCCAGCGATTTGAGCCAGGGTCAGGTGTGTGTGTGGGGGGGGGGGAGGTCCTATTGCCCGATCCAGGCCACAGCAGGCCAGCCTTGGGTCGGGCAGTGGGGAAAAGGGTGACCGAGGACATCAGAGTTGGGGGCACCTGTAGGGCGATCATCTCACAGGCAACAGGGGCACACCAGGCCATCATTGGGCCCAATTCTGGCTACTGCAGGAATGTTTTGTTTCTGCTGTCCAGAATTGGGTCCAAACGGGCCATCTTGCTTGGTGCTGTCCAGACAGCCCGGATGTGCCCCTATCAGAATCGAGCTCCACTTGTATGTTCTTATGTTCGTATGTCCTAATATATGCCCCTTAATTTATATATGTATCTGCATTCTTAAAGAGCCAATTGCTATGATGATCTAATATTAATGAGCATTCATTCACCATAATGTGCATTATTTTAATAAAGGTGCATGAATTAACATGTGTGAATGAATTCATATTAATGCTAGCACAACTTAATAATGTTCCCAGCAGCTAACGCACGTTGAAGTACCCTAACGAGCAGCACAGTAACATGGGAGCACCTAATGCAACCTATAGAAGTGCCGTTAGATGAACCCATGCTATGTGCCACAATAACTGCACTTAGATGTCACTGTGCTGGCTACGCCCATGCTCTGCTGCTACCTTCCCACTGTCCGCAATAGCGTGTGAGTGCCAGTTAATATGTGTTTCAGCAGTCAGTAGTTGGCCTGCCCACGTGTTAGGGTTCACCATGGCCAGTTATCACTCACTAAAATGCACATTAACAGGTTATTAGCATTTACTAAAAGGACTCCTATGTGTCTTTATAAAATATGCTTAAAATAGGCATCTGCTTAGGCACTTATCCTAGAAATCTTTTTATAAAATTACCCTTCACATATTTTGTCTCTGTGTTAACTGAGAAAATTCTGGGCACACACCCAGCATTACTACCAAGGCTGTGCAGTTATCACTTGTCATGTTTTGCAGGTTACAATTAGTAAGTGCAAGTATTTACCATACTTTAGTGAAGGGGGCTTTTAGAATGCTTAAGCAGATACAATATCTTTTTGTGTCTAAAAATATGGCAACATTGATTTAGGTTTCAGTTATAACACAAACTGATTATGGCAATATACTTTTTGTGAGTCTATCACAGAAGAGTTTGAAAAGGCTCCAGAGGTTTCAGAATACAGTAGTGAGACTAGTTGCTGCTTGAGACTTGGAGAGCATATCGCCTCTTCTCTTAATAAGCTTCATTGGCTCCCAATTAAATAGCAATGATTATTTAAATTGTTTTCATTGATTTTTAAAGCTAAGCATGAATTGAATCAAATATATCTAAAGGAAATGAGTGATTTAGTTCCAGTCCCCTCTGTACCTGCTAAAATCCTACCAAAGGATGTTATCTTTTCCTTCAGCTATTTAAGCACATTTCATAACAAGTGGAGACAGAGTGGGGAGCGTGGCTTACGGAATTCTTGAGAGAGACCTGGAAGGGGCAGGAGAAGATGGGTTGAATAGGAAAGAATAAATGTGTGATAATATATAAAAACATTAGATGTCACTGTAACATATTTAAAAGAATGATTGTATGCTTTAATCACGGGGTGCCACTACCCCATAGCAACAGATATTACCAGGCTTCTCCATCACTACTTGGCAGTACTTATAGCCAGCGCCATACCTAGCCCTGTGTGAGTTGTGCAGCCGCATAGGGCACAAAGAAATAGGGGTGCATTTGACGACCTTGGCTCCCCCCCTCCCATTCTTCTGCCCTTGCTCCGCCACTGCTTTTCATGTTTCCTTGGCCTCAGCGGTAGCAGCGGAGCAAACAGCAAATTGAAAAAAAAACCCACTGGTCTTTCCGATTTTCTGCTAGCAATGCAGGTCTGATACCTCCCTCCTCTGACATGCGCCTGTATCAGAAAAGGGAGAGACCAGACCAGCCATTCAAATGCAGGTCTTTGCAACTCCACGCTTGAATGACTGGTCTAGTCCCTCCCTCCTCCGACGCAGGCATATGTCAGAGGAGGGAGGGATCAGATCTGCATGCTTTCAAGAAATAGGAAAGACCCGCAATTTTTTTTTCAATTTTATGTCCATTCCACTGCTGCTCCCACTGTCGCCAAGGAAACATGAAAACAAGCGAAGATGCTGGGCATGGAGCAAATGGCAAACCTGTGATGGGGGGGGGGGGGGGAGAACATGCCAGTTGTGCAAGTCGCACAGAGTGCATGTATGACTTAGTACGGCCCTGTTTATAGCAAGCATTAAGAAAGCTATGCAGTTCAGTCACTATGCTTCACAGTAGAATTTGCAACAAAGAAAATGAAATCATATACAGCCCAGCAGGGGTAGGGGTGTGGCAAAGTGGCAACACTGGAGGGGAGGGGGCTGCATCGTGCATTGTGCATCCACATCTAGGTGTGTGTATGTGTGCATCGTATATGTGTGTGTATCACTGTATGACTGTACATGCATGTGAGTGCTTATGAGGGGGTGTGTGTGTACGCATCAGTGTGCATATATTTGTGAATATATGTGCATATGTGCTGTCTGTGGCTGGAAGCGTAGAGAAGAGGAAAGAAGCAGTGTGAAAGTTGTAATTTCCTAGCTGCTGTGTTTCAGTATATCAAAGTTTCTATGCTACAGAAGCTGGGAACTGCTTCTCTCATAGAAAGGTCCTGCGCCATTTTGACAGATGCATACCCATGAGGTGTTGCTTAGTTTGAGGCAATCAACAATATTACTGCATAAACCCCTTTGAATATCAGGCCAAAAATTACTAAACACAAAGACAGACGTGGTTTAATGGGACAAACTGAACCTGGATTTAACCAGTGGAAGTCATGTATTTGTATTTTCAGAAAGCGTTTGATAAAGTACTCCTGAGAAAATTAAGAAACCATGAGATAGGAGGCAATTTATGGATTGGGAACTGGTTAAAAAATAGAAACGGGGGGGTGGGGGTGGGTGGGAGGGGGGCGTAATCAAGGGATCTGTACTGGGGCCGGTGCTTTTTAATATATTTATAAATTAACTAGAAACAGCAAAGATGAGTGTGGTCAACAAATTTGCTGATGACATCAAATTATTCAAGGTTATTAAATCCCATGAGGATTGTGAGAAACTGCAAATGGACCTTGCAAGCCTGACCACTGGCCATCCAGATGATGGATGGAATTTAATGTGGACAAGTGCAAAGTGATGCACATAGGGAAGAACAACCCAAATTATAAATACATAATGCTAGATTCCACATTAGGAGTCACCACCCAGTAAAAGGATCTACTGTAATTGTCATTGTGGATAATACACTGAAATCTTCTGCTCAGTGTGTGAGGGCTGCCAAAAATTTAAACAGGATTTTAGAAATGATTAGGAAGGGAACAGAGGATAAAATAAAGAATATTATAATGCCTCTGTACTTATTCCTCAATTGTGTGCCGAAACTTTGAGTAATGTTTGCAATTCTTGTCACCGCATCTCCATAAATATAGTGGAATTATAAAAACTACAGAGAAGGGTGGCCAAATGATAAAGGGGATGGAACAGTTGTCCTGAGGAAAGGCTAAAGAGGTTAGGGCTCTTCAGCTTGGAGAAGAGACAGCTAAGGGACGATATGATAGAGGTTTATAAAATCCTGAGTGAATTGGAACAGGCAAATGCAAATCAACTGTTTACTTTTTAAAAAGTACAAATATTAGGGGACGCACCATGAATTTACCAAGGTATCACTCAGTGCATAGTTAAGCTCTGGAATTCATTGCTGGAGGATGTGATAAAACACCCCCACTATTCTTGTCCCTTCCCACCAGCGGCTAACTTCCCTGCCTGTTGTAAGGGGAAGTTAGATGGGGCGGGACGGATCAGGGTGGAGTTAGGGTGGGTGGTGGACAGTTGTTGGCCGTGAACATACAGGGCCAATTCTAATGTTGGCCCTGAATGACCAGGACTGGCGACCTGTACGGGGAAGTTGTCAGGGATTGGCAACCGGGGCTCGGATGAGGCAGGGGGGCCGAAGACATACCCCACAGCCCGACTTTGGCCTTAGGAGGTCAGATTGAGGGTCAAGCTGCAGGGAAATCGATGCTGATGCCGGCGGCCGGGGATCGTGGCTCTTCAATGGAGCCACAGTGCCATGACAACCGGAAGTCATGGTGCCGTAGCTTCATTGAACTGCCCTGACTGAGTTAGTTGGGCAGGGCCTGTATGTGCAGGCTGGGCTGAATTGCAGTTCCAGCCTGCACATACAGGTCTGATCGCGATTCTCATCCCGTGGGGCTAGACATGCCCGACGGGATCAGAATCGCAATGCCTTTTGTACATCCGCTTCAGACCGGGCATACAGAGGGCTTGTATGTCCGGGACAGAATCGGGCTTTTAGTGTAGCTGTGTTTAAAAAATGTTTGGAGAAAAAGTTTCTGAAGAAAAAATTAATAGGCTGTTATTAAAATAGACCTAGGGAAAGCTACTGCTTATCCCTGGGATAAGCAGAATGGAATCTGGCTACTTTTTTGGAGCCTGTCAGGTGTCTGTGACCTGGGATTGTCACTGTTGGAAACAGGATGCTGGACTTGATAGACCTTTGGTCTGACCCAGTATGGTAATTTTTATGTTCTTATATTCTTCTTATGTTATCATCTTATGTCACTTGTTCCTCCTAAAGATATCCAGTTACATTTTATAAAACGTCTATGCATTCCTCAGATTTTAGGAGAAGCTTCTCTGGCATCAATAGTCTTTCTTTCAGACTGCCCACAGTCCTGGTAAGTGTTCCACTCCCAACCTTTCCAGTCAATAAGCAAAGTTTTACTGCGTTCCTAAGAAATACAGACAGAGGTTTAACTTGTTCAGCAGAGTTTCGGCAAACAAAGGTCTCGGTAGCTTCTCAGATCAGCAGAGGTTCCAGCAGCCCCTCCCCAGTTGAGTCTGTTTAACAGACTGAACTTCTGGACGTGTTCCTTGGCTTTATACCCTGACTGCCCTGCCTCTTCTGGCCCCACGCTTCCTGTGTTGCAAGGGAGACCAGCACTCTCTCTCCCCTATTGCTGGCAATAAGGAACTCTTGATCTGGATTTGGGGATTGTTTTATCAAATTTGCAGTCTTTCTCTTGGGCCTTAGTGATGAGATATATATCCCATCACACCTTGCATTGATTGATTACTGTAATGCCATCCTGGTGTGCCATCCTCAGCAGGAAGCCCACCACTTACAGTTCGTTCAGAATACTGCAATTTTATGATTGATTAAAGGCCTTTGAAAACAGGACCATATGACCCCTATTCTGAAGACCTTACATTGGCTTCCTATACAATATTGTATTCAATATAAGATCCTGATGCAATTGTTTTGTTCGCTGCATAACATAGAAACATAGAAACATAGAAACATGATGACAGAAAAAGACCACATGGCCCATCTAGTCTGTCCTTCCATAACAACAACTACAACAGTCCACTTTTTACCTTTAGAGATCCTCTGTGTTGGTCCCATGCTTTTTTGAATTCAGTTACTGTCCTCATCTCTACCACCTCCACTGGGAGACTATTCCACGGATCCACCATTCTTTCCGTAAAGAAATATTTCCGCATATCACTCCTGAATCTATCTCCCTTCACCCTCATCCCATGTCCCCTCGTAGCAGAACTTGCTTTCAATTGAAAGAGGCTCTCTCCCTGAACATTTATGCCACGGAGGTATTTAAACATCTCAATCATATCACCTCTATCCCGTCTTTCCTCTAAGGTGTACATATTAAGATCCTTAAGTCTGTCCTCATATGCTTTATAATGAAGACTACTAATCATCTTAGTAGCAACACGGCTCCTCAATATCTGTCTGCAAAAGTAGTTCCTTACTATATGTCCCTGTTCATCCTCTGAGACTGCAGGGAGGTCTGCTGACTGGACCTGGAGTGAAAAAGGTTTGCAAGAGTCAGGAATTGTGCTATTTCTGTGTAGGACCCCTGTTTATGGAATATGATTCCTTTGGAGCTTCGCAGGGGGCGTGATTTGAGCAGGTTCAAGAGTTCCTTGAAGGCTTCCAGTAAGTGTGCATTGATAGGCAGCTCAATAGGCATTAGAGTTTTTATTAGGTAGCTGGAAGTTCGGTAAGTTTTGGTTGCTTGAAGGGTGATCTGTGTTTTTGTCTGGTTATGTGGGGGAGGTTGGTGGGATAGGGGATGGGGTTTTAATTGTTTTATATTATGGTTTGTTTTATTTTGTTACAAACCATGCAATGCAGTTTTCTGAATGTGCAGATGGAAATGTAAATCAATCATTAAATAAATAAAGAAAATTATTGCACCTTAAAAAAATGTATTGCCTGCAAAATTGATCCAAAGCATATTAACGTACAATTTAATACACATACAATTTATGTGCATTAAAATAGGGTTAAACAACATTTTTTGTTAAAACAAATATGTGAAACAAACATAAATAAAGCCTGAAAATTGAAAAAAGTCTGAAAAATCTGGAAATGAACATAAAGGGGCCTTTTTACAAAAGTATGCTGAGATTTTGCACCTAACAGATGAATAGCATGAAAATTCATATGCATTAAATGTGTTAACTGTCAGGGACATAGACAACATGTTCCCAGGCAATTAATTAATAGCATCATTCCCCATTGTGGGGTTCTGCTACTACAGGTGCACTAATTGCAACAGTGACAATTAGCACGTAGTGTTTATCCTTGTGCTGACTGCAATGTGCTCACCACGCCAACACTCTTCTCTTACTTAACCCACCCATTCACCACCCCAACATGAGCTAACTGTTCTGCCCCCATGTTAACAGTTAGCGTGGGCCCCAGCATGCAGTTACCATGTACCTAAACCCACATTAACGGCTTTAAACACTTCAAGGCCCCCAAAAGGTTTTGCCTAGGCACATTCCTAATGCCCAAAGGAAGATTGGAGGAGAACAGAGCCTGGATTCCACCTCTCTCACTGTGGTTGACTTTAAAAATGGCTGAAAAGAACATTTGTCTTATAGAAAGAGGCATCAAGGGGACACAGAGTGCACATTCACTGCATAATCTGGACAGAATGGGGAGACGGACAACACTTTAAAAATAGAGATAGTCCTGCCTAAATCAGGGCATCAGATAATTTTAACTATAAAGAGATTGATAGTATGATGAGCATATATTCCTGGTTTGTCTAGCTGTTCCTCCTCTCCCATGTGATGTACCCAGAGATGGCGGAAGAGCAGATGCTCATTGTCTCCTCTTACTGCTCCTAGCAGGGGTTTTAAGAGTGGTGGGAAAAGCCGAGTAGAAGATGGAATTATCCAGCCACAGCCTCCTCTGCCGCCAGTCTTCTGAAGGAGAAATGTGCCAGACTTTTATATTTGCATATTCTGTCCCATTCTGATCATGGGTGTTCCCATGTTATTCTTATAAATAATAGAAAAATAAGCTAGATTTGAGGACAGGAATCTCTGGAGCTGCATGAAGTAAGAATGGTGCTTTGTGTCGTACAATGGAAATGAGCACATGTAATAAAATATTGTGTACAAATTCAGTTTATTAGCACCATTTGTCATTCAGCAGTTTGTCTTGATGTTTTACTTCTGGTTTGTGTTCATCTTTGCCTCCTGGTTTTAGAAACTGTCTTTAGAATCTTTGCCTCCAAGAAAATATGCAAAAAAAATTTCATTTTATGACCTTTCACTGAAACCATAAACCTACGTATTTCAAGCATACTACAGCAAGATTTGCCTAAAGCCTTGACTTGCCTATATGAAGAAATTATAGGCACAGACCAATTTTTGAATTAACATGTGCATACATAAAAAGTGTCTTTCAAACATTTTGCCAAGGGACATTTTATCTTCTAGATCCTATAAAAAAAATTGGTTACCTAAAAGAAAACCTGATCATGGTCTACAATAATCAGATTCACAATCTTCTAATACAATTTGTCCAGATCCATTTTAGTGGAAGACAACCATTTATGATTCTTGACTACATGTTGGAATAAATATTGCTATTTGGAAGTCCCCTGAGTGCTTTATGTACTATATTTTACTAGTTCATAAAAAACTAATTACATTTCTGGGAAGAAGGCATTATAGATGCAATGTACAGTATATTCTAATGCAAAAACATCAGCCAGGTGTCTTGCAGTCGTATTATGCTTCATGGACAATATATACAATGCATTTCCTATCTCACTAACCAGGTTTAGGATAATTATGCTGTACATAACATTTCTAACATTGATTATCCTGATTTCCATGCTTAATTCAGTGAAAAAATGTTTTCTGGTTAGTTTGGTTGTGCATTACCATATTTTTAAATATGTACTCTATAGTACCCAAGGAAAAGAAAGGTGGCATGTTCAAAACAAAAGGTAGCGAGGGTACTTACATATATGGAAGGACTGGGTAATATTTCTTACTGTAGCAAAATGAAAGTTTGAACATCTGTTCTGTGCTGAATGTTTAAATATTTTAATGATATAAGGCAATATGATTGTGGTTTTCATCCATTGTGTTTGTGCTGGGTTGGTCTGAGGAGGACACGGAGGGATGCGAGGTCATGTGCAGAGACTGATTATGGGGCCTCATTTGCATAAGTTCATATTGGCTGGAAAGTGGGGCCAAAAAGTAAGTCTATGTACAAAAAATACAGTTACTCAATGGTAGAGCGGCCCTGGGAGTTTGCATCCTGAGGCAGAGTTTGGGCAGAGCGTGGATAGAGTCATGATTCACTAATGTATCTTATATAACAGCCATGTATGTGCATACTCCAAGCACTAACATTTACTGTACATCTGCTCGCAAGTAGGCATAAATGTCCGCAGTTTCAATCTAGCTGCAATTTCTGCTGGTTTACCCTTAGTATGCTATAATGACACATAGGTGCCTTAAAATAGCTGCTTGTTTGCCCTTCACACTTAGGCTGCTTGTAATAAAATTATCTAAACCAGGCCCAATAGTGCACCATTGCCAACACACACATTTGGACCTGCTCCATAGTCAGTGTAAATGTGTGCATGTACTCTAGGAAGGTCATTTTATAACAGGTCACCTAAGTGTGAAGGGCAAGTTGGCATTTATTTTGGACCTATTTTACAAAACCATATACAGTAGGTGCCTATGTTTCTTTATGAAATACTAGAACGGGGGTGTCCAATGTGTCGCCTGAGAGTCAAATGCAGCCCACCTGACCTTGGAATGCTCCTCACTTGAGATTTCTAGACCAAAAAAAAATATTACCTAATTAGCACATATGCAGACTTTCACACATTGGGTGGGTGTAAAAAAAGGGCAAATGCACACTTGTAGCTGGTCATTTTATAAAGAGAGGTAATGTGCTCATACAGAGGGTAATTTTCTGAGGGGATGCCTTATTAAATTACATTGTTAGGCACCTATGTTAAGACTATTTTATAAAGACAAGTAAGTGTCTACTAAGTTGCAGAGATCCTGCGTCAAGTTAAGGAATTGACCTTAGAGTGCTGTAAATGTTTGAAGTTATGAAGGCACATTTTACAAAGGATGTCCAAGTGCAATCATAGATGTCCAAACCAGAACGTCTGGAAAAAAAAAGAAGACATCCAAGTTTGGGCATGATTTCATAAACACAGAGGTGCCTGAAATGTACTTCTCCAGAGATTATATAGATATCTCTGGAACAGTATTTGAGAACTGGAGCATCTAATAGTTTAATGGTTAGACTAATGGTCTAGAACTAGAGAAGTCAGGGTCCAAATCCTACTGCTGCTCCTTGTGATCTTTGGCCAGTCACTTACACTGGTCAACAAATTTTTACAAAAATCATGTTACTGAAATAAAAATAGTCATTTCTTATCAATTTTTATATGCTGAACACAAATATGACAGTGAAATTGCAAAGTTGGCTCTAGATTTTTTGTAATCTACAAGAATTAATGTTTACATCACAAAATGCATGTCAATAGCAAATATAATAGGCCTTCGATTAATACCTGTAAAAAACCAAGTCATAAACTACTTCTTAGATTTTTTCGCCTGTCTCCTACAGCTTTTTGGGAGCTTCTCTGGGGAGTGTCCAGCAGTAGTCAGCCAGCATTGTAGTGGACCATTTTCCCTTGTATCTTTGCTCCATTGTTGTGATATCCTGGTGAAAACGTTCACCCTGTTCATCACTAACCATATCACAGTTGTCAGGAAAGAAATCAAGATGGGAATCAAGGAAATGGATTTTTAGAGACATATTGCAGCCAAGTTTCTGATACTGCATCAGCATGTCTTCTACTAGTTCCTTGTAGTTTTCTGCCCTAACATTCCCGAGAACGTTTGTTGACACTAGGCGAAAAGCATTCCATGCTTGTTTCGCATCACTTTGCAGCAAGTTGCTGAACCGGTCATCTTTGAAGAGCTCTCGAATTTGAGGACCCACAAAAACTCCCTCTTTAATCTTTGCTTCGCTGAGTCGAAGGAATTTTTCATGCAGGTATCGGAAAGCTGGCGAAGTGTGGTCCATGGCTTTCACAAAGTTTTTCTTCAAATTTAGTTTGATGTGAAGGGGTGGTAGCAGCATTTTGTGAGCCTCAACCAGAGCTGGGTGCTGGATATTCTTCTCTCCAACTGTTACATTTTGTCTGCGATTCCATTCCTTCCGCAAGTAGTGCCAATCCCTTGCTCGGCTATCCCACTCACATAAGAAACACATGTATTTTATATATCCCTGCTGCAGTCCTATTAAAAGGACAACTACCTTCAAGTCACCACAGATGTGCCAGCTGTACTTGTTATCGTTAATGGAAGTCAGTAGATGCTTTAAGTTATGTGGACGGCATGAGCTACTGGAATAGATGGAAGATGGTTTCCATTGTTCAAAAGCACAGCCTTCAGACTCAGTTTCGAAGAGTCTATAAATAGTCTCCAGTCTTGTGGGTCAAGAGTGATTTTTAAGGCACTCATGACGCATTCAATATCGGAACAGAATACCAGATTACTTTCCTTTCCAACTGCATATAGTACACTGCTGACGTCAGATGGCTACAGCAGCCGTCTGGCAGTAGTATTGCATTGCATCAGAAAATGATGCAATCAACTCTGGATGATGTGCGCATGCTGGTATTATGCAATGTGATGCAATATTACATCATTCAAGGCTTATTTGGGATGTTGTTGATGTCCTACTGGATAAATTTACACAGTGAAATGTCAAAAATGAACTACATACAATATCTTCAAAACGAGAGCCAATAAAATCTTTTTAATGTTATATTCGTGTTCAGCTCACCAAGATACTACAGATTATGGCCTTTTAAAGTCAGTAACGATTTCAATGTTGACTAGTGTTACCCTTTCACCTTTTATACAATTTTTAAGGCAAACCCCACCACACTTTTCTGATGCCTAGTCATGCCTGGAGGAGGTATAAACTTGGACATCCCTGCAGCATCTATTGCCTACATGTTCTGTTTTTCAATGGGGTACATACTGATACCATACTGGTCTCAGAGGGGTCTCCACATTCTTCTCTTAACTCTGATGCTCCTCTGACTGCTCCTTGGAAGTCTGGGAAGACAGTCATTCCTGCCTAACCCTATAGTTGGGAGTCTCATGGGGTGGCATGAGGGGGAGAAAACAGAGGAATAGATAAGGGAGCCAGGGTCATGGCAGATGAGGACTCTGGTAAAGGAAGATGCTCTACTAGCCTCTCAAACAGGCATCTCATCATGAATGCAATTGCTTGCTGATCCACATGAATGGCTAAAAAATCCTGGCCTGTGTGCATCCAAACAGTGAGGCTTCTCTCTTTCTCTTTCTTCCACCTTACAGTGAGGAGGAGATGTCCAGTTGGCTTACCTATCATTCATACTGGTATAGTCTACAGGTCTCCAACTCAAACCGAAGAAATGGATAGAGACTTAATTATTGATATTGCAAAGGTAGCCATGAAGGTGGAAGTGATCATATTGGGTGACTTTAATCTGCCTGATGTGGATTGGAGTATTCCTTCTGCAAATCTGGAAAGAAGTGAAAAAATTGTGGATGCCTTCCGAGACGCATTTCTTGGGCAAAGGTGATGGAACCAACTAGGGAAAGTTCAATGCTCGATTTAGTACTCACCAAAGGAGATAGTGTGTCAAATGTCCGGGTGGGTGTCCATGTGAGCAGCAGAGATCATCAAACAGTGTGGTTTGAGATAAAAATCAAGGCAGGATCCAATCACAGCAAGCTTAAAGTCTTAAATTTCAAAAACCCTGACTTCAGTAAAATGGTCAAGTGCCTGAAGGGGGAGTTTACAGGGTGTGAAGAGGTAAGGGAAGTGAAACTGAAGTGCAGGGGCGGCCAAAGGGGGGTGCAGGGCCATGTGCGGAGACTCGGTGCGGAGCCTCATTTGCATAAGGGGCCTCATTTGCATACATATTTGCATAATGTTACCATACACTAACTTTTAGTAAACATGCCTCTTCACGAGTGTATGGATAAAGAAAGACAAAGATTTCTACATTACTATAATCCAGTGCCAACCGCCAGGCACATTAGGAACTACTACAAACACTGCCCATTTAGAACCCATAGCAAACCCACCGTATCCTAACAGCACTACCAGGACTCATAAAGCACCATACCCTACCTATCAAAAGGCAACACTGCAAATATTAAACCAATACATTTCAGAGAATAACAATACATGACCTACTGGGGAAAGAGAACAAGTGGACAATGTCAAATAGGAATTACATAAACAGAATACCTCAGCTCAGTTACACATGCAGAACATAGACCGTCACCAAACAAGGAATCACAATTTAAAAACAGGAAGACAATAATTAAACTGGGAACCATAAAAGCCAAACTTGGAATGTACAACAACAATGTAGAAATAAAACTATAAATTAATTTCCTCTTGTACTAAACAAAGCACAGACATTAATGATGCACATTTCCCAGAGCTGACATATTCCAGTTAATAAATTCAAAATAAAGAGATATCTTTGTACCTTTTGTGCATTTTATTTTCAGTTGCAATTGTTCCAGCCACTTTCTTCTGGTTTATTTGTGTCTTCTGCTATCTCTCCATCGTCTGCTGTCCATTTGTCCTTTCTTCTCTTCTAGTTTTTTTTTTCCATTCTCTCTCTACATCTGCTTTAACATAATAATCTTTCTCCTTTTGCTCTTTCCTCATTCCTATTTCATCCACTCAAAATTTACCCCTCCATCCTCAATCCCCACTTAGTCTCCCAATACCCGGCCAATTATACATTTTTCTTCCCTCCCACACAAAATATTTTTCACCTCTCCATTTTACTCTCCCAGCCCCATCCCCTTCTAATCTCCCCCAACATCAGCTCCCTTTTATTTCCAGCCCCACCCAGTATCCGCTCCCTTCTAGTCCTCACATCAGCCCATTTCCAGTCCTGGCCCCCCATCAGTCCATTTCCAGTCCTAGCTCCCCCATCCATTTCCAGTCCTATCCGAGTCATTTCCAATACCAGCTTCCCATCAGCCCATTTCTAGTCCTTTCCTAGCCCCACCATCAGCCCATGTTAAATCCTAGCTCCCCTCCACTCAGCCCATTTCTAATCCAAGCCCCCCATGAGCCTACTTCCAGTTCTAGCCCCTCCATGAGTCCATTTCAATCCAAGCCCCCACCACAGCCCACTTCCAATCTTAGCTCCCCCCAACACTCAATTCCCAGTCCTATCCTAGCCCCTCCATCAGCCCATTTCCTTTCCTAGCTCCCTCCCCTCACAGCCCATTCCAAGCCCCCCGTCCCATCAGCTATTAGCAGTTCAAGCCCCCTTCCCCACAGCCCCTTTCCATTCCTCGTCCCCCTCCCCAGCAGCTCTTTGCTGTTCTAGCCCCCCACTTCTCCTCAGCCCATTTCCATTCCAAGCCCCGTCCCCATCAGCTATTTGCAGTTCAAGGCCCCCCCTTCCCCGCAGCCCATTGCCATTCCAAGCCCCAGCCCCATCAGCTATTTGCAGTTCAAGCCCACTTCCACTCAGCCCATTTCCAGTCCTAGCAAACCCCCCAACCCATTACCAGTCCTAGCCCCCCCATAGCCCACTCCCAGTCCTAATCCCACCAGCCCATTTCGAGTCCGAATCTCCCATAAACCACTTTTCAGTTTAAGCCCCCCCATAGCCCATTAACAGTCCTAACCTCCCCATCAGCCCACTCCCAGTCCTAATCCCACCAGCCCATTTCCAGTCCTAATCCCCCATCACCCAATTTTTAGTTTAAGCCCCCCATAGCCCATTACTAGTCCTAACCCCCCATCAACCCACTTCCAGTCCTAATCCCACCAGCCCATTTCCAGTCCTAATCCCCATCACCCAATTTTTAGTTTAAGCCCCCCCATAGCCCATTACCAGTCCTAACCCCCATCAACCCACTTCCAGTCCTAATCCCACCAGCCCATTTCCAGTCCTAATCCCCCATCACCCAATTTTTAGTTTAAGCCCCCCCAGCGCCCATCACCACTCCTACCCCCCCAGCGCCCATCACACATCACCACTCCTAACCCCCCCCCAGCCCAGCCCAGCCCAGGGAAAATTTAAAATAAAAAAAAGCTGTCTGCTGCCGCTTCCGGGGCCGCCACGGCAGAATCGAGTGTGCCGCAGGGCCCCCCCTGTGCCCGGCAGAGCCTGCCCTCCCCTGTATCAGCTCTCTCTTTCCAGCGGCAGTCACACGCGCCGGCTTTCAGAGCGCGAAGGGACTAGTTTCCCTTTTGCAGCTCTGTTAAGCCCGCGGGGGCTGATGGGAAGTTCCCATCAGCCCCCACGGGCTTAACAGAGCAGCGAGGGAGAAACTACCCTCGCGCTCTGAAAGCCGGCGCGTGTAACTGCCACTGGAAAGAGAGAGCTGATACAGGGGAGGGCAGGCTCTGCCGGGCACAGGGGGGCCCTGCGGCACACTCGATTCTGCCGTGGCGGCCCCGGAAGCGGCAGCAGACAGCTTTTTTAAATTTATTTTTCATTTTACTTTTGGATCAGAATGTTTTTTGCGCGGGGCCCCCTGAAACGCGGGGCCCTGTGCAAAAAACATTCTCGCTCAATGGACGGGCCGGCCCTGCTGAAGTGCACTAAACTAAAGGAGGCAATAAAAGGGGCAACAGATACATATGTAAGGAAAGTAAATAAAAAACAAGAAGAAAAGGAAACCTATCTGGTTCTCCAAAGAAATAGCTGCATAAACTGCTCTGATGCGTAAGTAAAGGGCGGTATATCAAATGCCTAAACCATAACCTTAACATAACCATTTAATTTATTTAAGATTTGATATACCACTTAATGTGGGTTCAGCAAAGTAGTTTGCAAAAGAATAAAATAAAAACTGAAACAGAAAATGAAAGAACATGAGAATGTATAGGACAGATGGGAAAATGAGACATGACCAGGAAGGGCTGGAGGAGGGTGGTGAGAGAGGAGGAGGCAGCGGATAGGAAACATAAGGAAGTCAACTGAGGGAGTCCAGTGGGAGGTCAAAAACTGTGCAGAAAAGGTGGGTTTTAAGTTGGGCTTTGAACTTCGTAAAAGAAGATTCTAACCGGAGATGTGGAGGAAAATTATTCCAAAGGGAGGGTCTAAGGAAATAAAATGCTGAATGGCGAGTAGATTGAAGATGGGCCAGAGAGTAGGAGTAGACAGTTCATATGAATTGCACCGAGAGAGTGTTATGGAGCAAGCGGAATAAGGGAGGATGCTAAGTAATCCGGGGGACCAGTGTTAAGTGTTTTATGGATACAGGATGGTGCAGGAAGCCAGTGTGATCAGACCTGGATGCGTGAAAAATTAATCCGACCGCAGTGTGCTGAATAAGTTGAAGGCAATTTAAAGAGTATTTATCTAGCTAGGCTTATGTAACGCTTTTCACCGGGTCAAAGCGATTTACAGGGAACAGAACATTTTTAATAAAGAACATATGTCTTATATGGAATAGAACATCAGATACAGTGAAACAGTTAACAATTTTGAAAACAAAATAACATTAAAGATTACATAGTATATATAGTAGAACACTATATACAAATGTCAAACTAAACGGTATGTTCAACTATCTACAACTGGAAGGTATGTTAGGTGGAGGGGCCAAAGTGTTCAGTGAATAAGTGGGTTTTCAAGAGTTTGCGGAAGGAGGGAAGATAGGCAATATTCCTTAGGGTGTCAGGTAGGGAGTTCCATAGGGAAGGTGTGTTGAGTTCAAATGCTTTGTGGCATGCTTGCACGTTGTATTTTATTTTGGATTGCGGTATGTTAAGTTTGTAATATGTCTTCATGGTCTGTTTGTAGTGGGTTTCTGTAGTAGGGATTGGAGGCAGGTAGTCTGGTGGGAGTGAAGAGCATTGTAAGTGTTAAGGAGGCATTTGATTCTGTTGGTAAGGGGTAGCCAGTGTAGTTGTTTTACGATGGGGGTGATGTGGTCATATTTTGTAGCTCCTTGGATGGTATGAGCAGCTGTGTGTAGAGAGGTTTGACGAGGGAAAATTGTGGGTTGAGGCAGACCTTAGTAGATATTATTGCAGTAGTCTGCATAGGGGAGAGTGAGTACTTGAAGTACTAATCTAAACTCTGCTGGGTCGAGGAGGGGATGAGTCATTGCAGGGTCTTTGTTTTGAAATAGAATGTTCTGGCTGTCATTGCTACTTGGGACTTGAAGGAGAGTTGATGGTAGATAGAGATTCCAAGGTATTTCAGCTCTGTTTTTACATTTATCTGGATGTTCAATGTTATAGCAATTGGAGGTGTGAAGGAGGAATCCCTTGTAGTAAACATAGCCTCAGTCTTTTTAAAGTTGATTGACAGATTATTTGTTGTTAGCCATTGGGTGACATGTGTGAATCACTCCTGAATTTTTATGTGTAATCTGGGTTATTGGAGTGGAGTGGGCAGTAAATCATAATATCGTCAGCATATAGGTGAAAGAGGATGTTGTGCTTTTTGATTTTAGAGCATAGGGTTGTAGGTTTAAATTGAAAAGAGGTGCAGATTTATTTATTTATTTATTTAGCTGTGCTTATATACTGCATTTCACTGGGTCAAAGCTGTTTACAGATATATGCTAACAGTCAATATTTATTCCCTTGTCCCCAAAGGGTTCACAATCTAAGTGTACCTGTAGCAATGGAGGGTTAAGTGGCTTGCCCAAGGCCAGAAGGAGTGGCCATGGGACTAGAGACCCCAGTCCCTCCGGCCTACATGAGAATTGAACCCCTGGCACTTCAGATAATGGGGAACCTTGGGGTACTCCTTGTGTTTGTTGCTGAATAAGCTGAAGGCACTTTAAAGAGTATTGAGGGAGTGCTACATTACAATAGTCAAGTCTAGATATAATGAGAAAGACAACAAGAGTGGTCAGAAGGGAACGGACTGCTCTGATTTGAAGAAAGAAAAATGTATTAAAGAAAAAAAACTTTTTCAAAGACAGGGAAGCTGTAAAACTAGAGGACATAACATGAAGCTGCAAAGGAGCAAACTAAAAGGCAATGTCAGGAAATACCTTTTCACTGACAGGGTGGTGGATGCTTGGAATGTCTTGCTGATGGAAGTGATGGGAGCAAATATAGTGACAGAATTCAAAATGGCACATGACAGACACAGTGGATCCCTTTATAGCAACAGGATAAAATCAAAATAAATGTAACTATCTCTTATATCTCAACAAATAGGGGTGACCTGCATGGAGCGGTGGGTACACCCCTAACCAAAGGCATGGGGAGGAATGACCTGCACGGATCAGCAAGTACACCTACTCTTGTTGCCTTGCTGGGCAGACTAGATGGACCATGTTGGTCTTTATCTGCCGTCATATGCTATGTTACTATGTTGCTATGACCTCTGTAAAGGTGGCATCATCCATGGCGGAGAGGACCCACTGTTCATTCTGAGAGAGGATCATCTGTCTCAATGGCCTTCTTGCTCAGGTTGTTCCTTTTCTTATACAGGTCCTCACACTGTCACCTGTTGTGATAGATGGTATTGATTTTAAGACATATGGACTTCTTGACTTTCTGCTTGTTATACACATTCACCATGACAAACATGGGGCCAAAGAGTCCTTTGTACTGTTTGATGATGACCATAGCCATTTTGGGGTAATTTTCTATAGGATTTTCATGAGTATATACCAGCAGCAGCAATCTAAAAGGAAATTTACTCAACAAATTACTAGCCTATACTGAGGTATCACAGATTAGTCACCCATGTTGTCTCCCTCTGAGTCATCTCTCTCCCCTTCAATCTGTTCAAAACTTAACTGTGCAGTTAATCTTCCGCCAGCCTTGATATGCTCGTATAATCCCTCTTCTCAAATTGCTTCACTGGCTACCTATCTGTTTCCGTAACATACATAGTAACATAGTAAATGATGGCAGATAAAGACCAGTATAGTCCATCTAGTCTGCCCAGCAAGGTGGCAAGAGTAGGTGCACCTGCCGTTCCATGCAGATCACCCTTCCCCATGTCTTTGTTTAGGGGTGAACCCACCGCTCCGTGTAGGGCACCCATGTTTGATGAGAAATTAGATAGTTAAGTTTATTTTGATTTTATCCTTTTGCTATAAAGGGGGCCACTATATCTTTCCCATGCCATTTTGAATTCTGTCACTGTATTTGCCCCCACCACTTCCATCGGGAGGGCATTCCAAGCATCCACCACCCTTTCAGTGAAAAAGTATTTCCTAACATGGCCGTTCAAACTTCTCCTAATGACCTATAAGTGCACTCATTCTGCTGCTTCTCACTACCTTTCCTCTCTTATCTGTCCCTACACCTCTCCTTTGGAGCTCCTCTCTTCTGGCAGATCCCTTCTATCTATGTCCTTCTCTTCTACTGCCAACTTCAGACCTGATCTCTGGAAACCTTTTTGAAAACTGGCATTAGATTGGTATCTCTGCAATCTTCAAGTACTACAGATGATTTAAATGATAGTTTATAGATTACTAAAAGTAGGCCTGTAATCTAATATTTCAGTTCTTTCAGCAGCCTAGGATGCATGCCAACCAGTCCAGGTGGTTTCCTACTCTTTAACAAATAGCTATATTAAATCTTCCAAAATAATTGAGATTTGTTTCAAATCCTTTGATACATGACCTTTAAATATCATTTCTGGCATGGGTAAGTATCCTACATCTTTTTCAGTAAAGAGTGAAGCAAAAAATTCATTCAGTCATAATAACTTAAGAAATGCCTTACTGAGTCAGACCAAGGTCCATCAATCCTAGTATCCTGTTTGCAAGTGGTCAATCCAGGTCACAAGTACCTGGCAGGTTTTCAAAGACACACACAGGTTCCACAATGCTTGTGTAGATGCAAGCAGTGGATTTCCTGGGTCCTTTTTAATAATTGTTTATGGAATTTCCTCCAGGAACTTGTCCAAATCTTTTTTAAACCCAGCTACACTAACGTTTACTACAATGTTGAGTAAAAACATATTTTCTTTTATTAGTCTTAAATGGGTTGCAATGTAGCTTCATTGCATGTCCTCTAGTCTTTCTACTTTTTGATGGCATAAACAACTGATCTACGTTTACCCGTTTCTCTCCATTCATTAATTTATAGACCTCTATCATACCACCCCCTTCCCCTCATTCCGAACCATGAACTCTTGGGCGACTGTCTTCTTCCATTATCTAGTTTAAAAGCTGCTCTATCTCCTTTTTGAAAGTTAATGCCATTATTTACTGCAGACTGGTAACTATGTTTTTGAAATTGCTTAGTGCTGTGTAAGTTTTGAAAACATATGGATAGCAAGTTATACATTCACTGTCCACCAAGAAACATTTTATTTGAGATTTTTTAACATCTTTTCACATAATTAAAGCGGTTTACAAAGAACTTAAACATTTACATCAAACACGGATAACAGTATATAAGTGTAACTTATACAAAGAAAATATTACTACTACTACTACTACTGAGTATTTGTATAGCACTACAAGACATACGCAGCGCCTCTAAAACCAAGTGAAGGTGGTGGTCAACAGTGTCAAATGCAGCAGAAAGGTCAAGAAGGAAAAGGATGAATAAAGACCTCTAGATTTGGCCAGAAACAAGTCACTGGAGACCTTGGCGAAAGCTGTTTCAGTAGAATGTAGGGAGTGAAAACCGGACTGAAGGGGTTCAAGGAGAGCATGAGAGGATAGAAAGTCAAGGCAACGGTGAAGGACAGCACTCTCAAGAAGCTTAGAAACAAAGGGAAGAAGGGAGATTAGATGATAGAAAGAGAGCTAGGATCAAGGGAAGATTTCCTGAGTAGAGGGGTGACCAAAGCATGTGGAATGAGCAGTGTGTTCTGTGTGCACCCATCTTCTTAGTCTTTCATTTGAAGTTTTGCTAATCAGGGAGTTTAGATAGGATGGGGTTATGTTATGTAGTAGTTTGAATATGATCAAAAGAGATTTGTATTTAATTCTACTTTGAAAAGACAACCAGTGCAGATGGTATAAAATAGGACTGATGTGATCAGTAATGTGGGCCTTACGAGCTAAACATGCAGCGGTGTTTTGAGCCATCTGAAGAAGATTTAATGCTTGTTTTGAAAGACCTTGAAAAATACTATTGCAATAGTCAAGGTGGGGGCAAATCATTGCCTGAACTACAGAGCAGAAATCATGGCTTGTAGGATCATCCTCAATTTATTCTAGATTGCACTGGTGGTTAGTTTGGTGTGTGTAGATAAGCTAAGGGTTTGATCTAGAGTAACCCCCAGATATTTTACTTCATTCTTTACCTCAAGAAGAGCCTCGTTGACCTGTAAGTTGGGAGGTGAGATAAAGTTCTGTTACCTAGTGACATATAATATCTGTTTTCTTATGATTAATCCTTAGGCTATGTGAGATTAGCCATTGAGAAGCCTCGCTGAAACATGATGAAATGTGCTTAAGGTTAGGTTTTGTAATGTCGAAAGGTATGTATAACATTATGTCATCCAGAGAGATGTGATAGCCTACTTTGAACTTTTGGAAAATACTACAGATTATTCAACAGAGACTACAACCATATCTGGAACAAGAACTACCTGAAGTGCAAGCTGGGCTCAGGAAAGGGAGAGGAATGAGAGAAATCATCGCGGATGTGAGATAGATCCTTGAAAAGACTAAAGAATATGAAAAGGATATCTACTTGTGCTTTATTGACTACAGCAAGGCTTTTGATTGTGTAAACCATGAGAAACTCTGGGTCACATTAAGAAGCATGGGTATACCAGAACATCTGATCGTTATCTTGCACAATCTGTACATTGATCAAGAAGCAACAGTTTGAACGGAACAAGGAGAAACAGAATGGTTTAAAATCAGCAAAGGTGTATGACAAGGCTGCATACTTTCCCCCTACCTGATTAATTTATATGCAGAACAAATCATAAGAGAAGCAGAATTGTATGAAGACAACAGAGGTGTGAAGATTGGTGGAAGACTCATCAACAACCTTCGCTATGCTGATAATACCACTTTAGTGGCTGAAAGTGAAGATGATCTGAAACATTTGCTTTTCAAGGTCAAGGAATATAATCTTAAAATGGACCTGCACCTTAATGTAAAGAAGACAAAGATTATGACAACTGGCAAAATCAATAAGTTCATTGCTGATGGAGAAGAAATTGAAATCGTGGACAACTTTAACCTACTTGGATCAACTAGCAATAAAGAAGCAACAAACAGTCAAGAAATACAATGATGCATTGCTCTTGGCAGAATGGCTGTGAAGGACCTAGACAAGATTCTGAAGAGCAGAGATGTCTCTCTCCATACAAAAATTCAACTCGTTCAAGCTATGGTATTTTCAATAACATCATATGGATGCGAAAGTTAGACAGTAAAAAAGATAGACAGGAAGAAAATTGATGCCTTTGAATTATGGTGCTGGCGGTGAATACTCTGCATACCATGGACTACCCGAAGAACTAACCAGTCAGTACTAGCGGAGATCAAACCTAAGCTTTCTTTAGAAGCTCAGATGGCAAAACTTTGACTTTCATACTTTGGACACATCATGCGAAGAGAGAGATCATTAGGGAAAGACATCATGCTTGGCAAGATAGGTCAATGCAAAAGAAGAAGGCCAGCAATAAAATGGATCGATACAGTAACAGCATCTATGGGTGCCAGTCTGTCAACAATGAGCCGCCTGATTGAAGAGCGAACACAATTTTGGACAACTATCCAGAGGGTCGCCATGAGTTGACCCCAACTCGATGGCACTTAACAACAACAGATTGGCTGTAGATAGATGTTAAACAGTAATGCTGAAAGGGTTGAACCTTGGAGTATGCCTTGCTCCTGACTGTATGTGTGAGATGATGTGTGACCGATTTTAACCTGTTGAGTACAGTTTGACAAGTAAGATTGAAACCATAGGAGTGTGGTACCATAAATTCCAATTTGCTGAAGTCTCTCCAAAGGGATGCTATGATTAATGGTGTCAATGGCAGATGCAACATCTAAAAATATAAGTATGAATGCTTGCTTATAATTTTCTATTCCTCTTATGAGTTTGTCGAAAAGGGCTAGTAATAGTGTCTCAATCCCATGGTTTTGGTCTGAATCCATATTAGGAATGAAACAAGGAAATGTATATGCAATCGTAAAGTTGATTAAGTAATGGTCTGACCATGTGGTCTGGAAGCTGGGTTAGGGCAGTCTATTGAATTATTTTTGCTAGCTAGAAATTGGCCTGTATGAATTAGGACATGATTTATTCATGGACTTATGTTTTAGGATAGGACAGACTATCATTTTCTTTAGGGCTACTGGCATGTAGCCTTGTGATAATGATAGATTAACTCTTTTTAGAATGGTTGGGGCTAACTCCGAAAGGGTTATTTTTAACCAGTTGACTGGGCATGGGTCAAGAATAGACATTGTTGTATTGATATTGGATATTATATTATTTAAGTAATTTAGATTGATTTGATGAAATGAATGCCATATTGTAGGGTTATTTAAGCTGTTATGTAAGGATATTATTAATGTAGAAGCTGAGAAGTTTAACTTATTCATATGGAGGCCAATTCAGGTCTGAGCACCTCCAGCCCATCCGGGCATCCAGAATCTGGACAGTCCAGATTTGTACCTGATTCTGATCCCACAGGGGCTAGACATCCCTGTGGGATCAGAATCGCGTGCAGCCAGCCTGGGCGGGACAGCCGTGCCCCAATTCTGGGCCTCCGGACATGTAAGTTCTTTCATGGCCAGCCCAGCCAGGCTCCTGCATGGAGCCACGGTGTCATGGTGTTCCATTGCCATGGCACCGCAGCTCTATGCAGGAGCCCCGATCCCTGGCAGACTCAGCAATGGTCCTTTCCTCACCACCCGACCCCCAGGACAGGCTCAGGCTGTGGAGAATCCCCTGCATCACCTCACCTCTTTTTCCAGGCCTGGATTCTTCCTTTGCCGCTGTCTAGGGAACTTATTCCACCTCCGATGTGGAATAAGTCCCCTGTCCAGATCGCCGACCCCAGATGTACAGGACCGACAACAGAATTGGCCTGTAGGTCCAGGATAGGGGTCATGCCTCAAAGACACAAATGGCTCTTCCCTCGTCCCACCCCCTCCCACCCCCATACAGGGCTCCCTGCACATCTCTGCTGTATATGCAGGAACCTCTGTAAGTGGAATCGGCACCCTGGCATTTAGCAGGGATATACGTCCAACTCGCACATATAACCCTGCTATACGTGGGTCAAAATCTACACCATAATAATTTGCTAGGGCTTGCGGATTGATGCTGAAATTGTTTAGTTCAGCACTGGGGGAATGAGTTAAGGATTGTACTATTTCAAAAAGTCCCCTGGGGCAATTTAAAGAATTCAGAAGGATTTTTTTATGATACTCCGTTTTCTTATTGTTGATGGTTTCTCTGTAAACTTGGAGTATGTTTATGTACAGCATCCTATCTTCTGCTGATTTGGATATTCTCCAAATAAGCTCTAACTTCCTTATGTATCTTTTTATGATCCTGATCTACTGAGCATACCGTACTTCAGATCATTTGTGTCTTCGATTTTCTTGGGAAGCGGGGGCAGTAGCTGCTCTACATATGGTTGTGTTCCAGTTCTCCAGGATATCATTTAGGTCCTTTGTTTGAAATTATCTGAGGAAGGATATCTTTAAGAATGTATCCTTGTCAAATTTCTTAAATCGTTGATGTGTGTTTGTTCTATTATTGGGAATGAAAAAAGGAAATTTATATGTAATCGTAAAGTTGATTAAGTAATGGTCAGACCATGGAACTTATACAGATTAGGGTATTCGCAAATGTCATTAGGCAGGAATATAAGATCATGTGTATTACCTTTACTGTGAGTAGGATAGTTGATTATCTGTTCATAGTCCACATCAGTCATAGTATTGAGGAAGGACATGGCCTGAGCATTGTGTAATGGTTTGGTCTGAATCCATATTGATGCATGTCTTATTTACTGTAGATGAACAAACAGTTTCTAATATTGCTGTTAGGCTGTCTGAGTCAGATGTGGTGATCTATAGAGTAGGCAAAATGATAAATACCTGTTCTCTATAATTAAGATGTCCATGCCATCAATGTTTTTAGCTAGCGATTATGATTATGGTGAGGACACCACCTCCACGTTTGCCTAATCTAGGACAGTGGAATAAATCATAGTTTGGTAAAGTTAAGTTGGTTGATTAAGACCCTATCTATTGTAATCCGTCGGGGGGGGGCCTGGTCACTAAAGATACAGAAATCTTAGAACTCTTTCGTGATTTTTATACTCGGCTTTATCAATCTGAATGTGATTTTGAGCCAGAAGTATTTGAACGATTGCTCTCAGGGGTACAACGACCGACTCTATCTGACGAAGATAGAGAGGCCATGGACAAACCATTCACTTTATCAGAAATTCATTCTGCTCTCAAGAGATGTGCCACAGGTCGAGCTGCCGGCCCGAACGGTCTCCCTGCTGAATTCTACAAAACCTTTAACGCTGACTTAGCTCCAGTTTTGAAACTTTATTTTTCTGCTCTGGCCGAGGAGGGATCTCTTTCTGGGTCCTTTTCAATGGCAAATGTAGTAGTTTTTGAGAAAGAGGGGAGAGATCCGCAACTAACAGCTAATTATCGTCCAATTTCCCTCCTAAATGCGGACTATAAAATATTTGCCACCATTCTCTCCACCCGGCTCTCTGATAGGATGTCTACTTTAATACACCCAGATCAATGCGGTTTCATTCCCGGTAGATCAACCGCTGACAATGCTCGGACTCTATGTCATGTACTGACTACCGCAGTTAATCTTGATCGACCATTTGTTGGCCTCTCACTTGATGCTGAGAAGGCCTTTGATCGCTTAGAATGGCCTTTCCTGTTTGCAACTCTCCGCTGGTACGGATTCGGAGAAGGTTTTCTCCGTTGTCTCCACACCATGTACGCACAACCTACAGCCAGTATCTGTGCTAATGCTTTAAAGTCTCAGCCATTTCCCCTTCAACGCGGTACTCGTCAGGGATGCCCACTGTCTCCACTTCTTTTCGATCTTGCACTTGAACCTTTAGCTTTACTAATCCGGCAATCGGAGGAGATTCATGGAGTCCCCTTCTCTCATAGGGAAATTAAAATTTCAGCATATGCTGATGACCTTATGCTCTTTGTCTCTTTAGACTCGATGCCGGCTGTCCTAGAGCAAATCGGTAAATATTCACAACTCTCGGGGTATAAGATAAATTGGACCAAATCGGTAGCCTTTCCATTAAATTCTCTGATTCATCAAGCAGATATGCAATCCTTTCCCTTTTTATGGCAACCTCGCATGGTCAAATACCTTGGGGTCCACTATTGCTCTCCTTTAGAAGACGCTATCTCCTTTAATGCCAAAGACTTAACCTCTAAAGTCCGGGCGCTTACTCACCGTTGGACTCCTTTAACACTTACCTGGTGGGGTCGCCTAGAAACCATAAAAATGATGATTGTTCCTAAAGTGAATTACATTTTAGAAATGTTGCCCTGTCTCCTACCTCGACGTACATATAAAGATTTAGAGGGCCTTCTGACTAGATACTTATGGCAAAACAAGACACCTAGGATAGCGAAGCATAATTTGCAAGCTGATAAGGAAAATGGGGGTGTCAGATTCCCTGATTTCCTGAAATATCACCACTCTTTTCTTCTCAAACAAGGCGCTCGTTGGCTGGAAGATCTAGCACCGAGTAGACCTGTGTGGCTAGACATAGAGGAGAACCTTTGCAAACCGTTTCCTCTTACTTCTCTCCCTGGTATGACTCTCCCATCAGACTCCCACTATCCACCGATGCTTTTAGACACTTTAGGTGCCTTTAATACTCTTATTCAATCTCTAGACTCCCGATTCTGTCCGTTAGACAGACTCCCGCTCTGGTACAATACTCGATTTCAAATACAAAATAAACCGATGGCGTGGAGCCCCTGGTACACCAGGGGCATTTGGACCCCTACCCAGTTGTTCCATGATGGTCGCTGGAAAACTTTCAGTGAATTGCAAATTGAATTTGGTCTCCCAGCGAAACACTACTTTCAGTTGGTGCAACTACAGCATTGTCTTCGGAGTGCTAAGGTGCTCCCGCCATCGGAATCCCCTACCCAAGACTTGTCGGAGACTATCTGATCTATCGGGAGCTCACCGGGTGTAGCATCTAACTTTTACAAAACCTTAAGTAATGCTGTAAATAGAGGTACCCCTATAGCACAGAAAGCATGGGAGCGGGAACTGCATGTAACTTTGACCCCGGAGCAATGGAGCCTTGTCTGGAGTAGAGTGACACGGGTCTCCAGATCCGCCTCACTCACTCAGACACTCTTCTTTCTAGCCCGCCGGTGTTTCTATACTCCTGACAGATTAGCCAAATGGAACACCTCCCAGGGCAATAAATGCTGGACATGCCATGCGGCCATTGGTTCACTAACTCATGTTATGTATGAATGTCCCGCACTACAGTATTACTGGCGTCGGGTCTGGGGTCGTATCCAATCTATTTTGCACTTTCAAGAACCCCTGTCTTGGAGGATAGTGGGACTCCGCTCAGCAGCGGGGATCCCCTCTCTTCCAAAATCGGCTTACTTCCTTTTAGACTTCATGCTGGGCATTGCTATTTCCCTAATTACGAAATACTGGAAAAATAGCTCCCATCTGAGCCCCAATGAATGGTGGAATCATGTCTGTCTCTACAGTAAATATGAACAAATACCTCGTATGTTTGCTTCTTCCGTTCAGACCCCCCATCATCTGTCTAAATGGAAGATGCTCAATGACTATGTTCACACCGCTAAATGCTCTCATCTGACTGTTTAAATTTGTATAAATCTCTGTCACATGATCATTCTGTATCGCAGATGCTATTTATGTTCGTTTTGATGTACAATCACTGTTGTTTGGAAGCGCTCACATGCTGATACTGTCGGCTTAGAGAAGAAGCAGGGGGGTGGGGGGTAATAGGGTTTGCTTTTCCTTATTGTATACTTGTTTTGTCTCCTTTGGTGTGTTGTTTCTTTTGTTTGTTGCAAAATGAAAATAAAAGTTTAAAAAAAAAAAAAAAAAGACCCTATCTATTTCAGATATCCATGTTTCCATAATAAACATGGAGGCACATTCTAATCTACCCATCCAGCCTTCTGTACGGCCGATCAGAATTGGGACGCCCAGAGGTAGACCTGATTCTGATCCTGCAGGGGCTAGACGTTCCCGCAGGATCAGAATCGGGTTTATGGCCTGAACGTGCAGGCCGGGCCCCGATTCCAATTGGCCTGCATGCCCAGCCACATGCCTGGCTACCTCAGTCAGGCTCTTGAATGGAGACGCAGTGCCATTGTGTACCATTGCCATGGCACTGCGGCTCCATTAAGGAGCCACAAATGATGGTTGCTGTCGATTTCCTTCTTTCCCCACAGCCAGACACTTGATCCGGCCTCCCAGGGTCCGGCTGTGGGGAACTTACTTGACTCCCCTACCTTTTTGTTCAGGCCCGGCAGCAGGATCTCCCAACATCCAGGGGGACTTATTCTACCTCTGTAGTGGAATAAGTCCCCCGTCTATGTTCCTGGCCCCAGAAGTACAGGACAGACTTCAGAATCGGCCCTGTATGTCTAGGGTTGCATCTCACCCTCGCTCTGCCTCAGAAATGCCTCCTTCCACCCCTCTAGACCTCCCCATACAAACATGCTGTTCTATGGGGACGCATTAGCTAGGGCCAGCAGGGGAGCAAATAGCAGTGATGGACATCCAAACAGGATGTCCATCCCCGCTATTCGCTATACAGAATGACCCCCATAATGTCTGGATTATTACCATTGATAAGATCTATTATGACTGGTATTTTGTTCCTTAATGATCTTACATTGATTAGATAGCATTTAAGATTTGCAGATATAGGGCTATCAGTACCGTTCAGGGCTGGCCCGTCCATTGAGCATGAATGTTGTTTGCACAGGGCCCCGTGTTTCAGGGAGCCCCGCACAAACAACATTCTGCCCATCAGTCCAGGAAACCATTAAAAGAAAAAACTAACTTGCTGCTGCTGCTGCCCTGGCAGCGGCAGAATCAAGTGTTTCCCGCGGGGCCCCCGCCCACCCAACAGAGGCCTCCCTCCTTTCCAACAGAGCCCTCCCTCTGTTTCTCCTTGTTCCGTTCGAACTGTTGCTTCTTGATCAATGTACAGATTGTGCAAGAGAATGATCAGGTGTTCTGATATACCCATGCTTCTTAATGTGGCCCAGAGTTTCTCATGCTTTACACAGTCAAAAGCTTTGCTATAGTCGATAAAGCACAAATAGATATCCTTTTGGTATTCTTTAGTCTTTTCAAGATCCATCTCACATCTGCAATGATGTCTCTCGTTCCTCGCCCTTTTCTGAACCCTGCTTGCACTTCAGGTAGTTCTTGTTCCAGGTATGATTGTAGTCTCTTTTGAATAATCTTCAGTAGAATCTTGCTGGCATGTGGGATCAGAGCGATTGTGCGATAATTTCCACAGTCAGTTGGATCACCTTTATTTAGTATTGGTATAAACACAGATCTTTTCCAGTCAGTTGGCCATGATGCTGTCTTCCATATTTCTTGGCAGAGCCTTGTAAGTACGGTAACAGCTGCATCAGATTGCTGTAATACATCTATGGGAATGCAATCAATACCTGGTGATTTGTTCTTTGATAAGGCTTTCAATGCTGCTTCAACTTCTTCTTTCATCACCAATGGTTCCAGATTATAAGGTACAGGTTGAAACGGCTGTTGGTCCACTTGATCTTGATCATATAAAAACTCTGTATATTCCTTCCATCTTTTCTTGATCTTCTCAGCATCATTCAACATAGAACCTTGAGCATCTTGTAACATTCCAATTTGAGGCTGGAACTTTTTCTTTAACTCTCGTAGCTTTAGGAAAGCTGATCTTGTTCTTCCTCTAATAGTTTCTGCTTCTATTTTCTTGCATGCGTCATTGTAGTACTTTTCCTTGTCCTGTCTTGCTGCACGTTGGAAATCTCTGTTGAGTTCTGTGATTGTTTTTCTTTCTCCTCTGGCTTTAGCTTCTCTGCGTTTCTGGGCAATTTTCAGAGTTTCTTCCGTCATCCATTTTGGCCGTTTTTGCTTTTTCACCTTTTGTAGAGACTTCTCGCTTTCTTCCAACACAACCTTCTTGATGTCATTCCATAACTCTTCTGGAACTCTATCATTTGTATCTAAAGCAGCAAATCAATTTTGCAGGCAGTCTTTAAATTCCACTGGTATATTCTCAAGGTCATATTTTGCTGCATTCATGAGTGGTTTGCTCTTTTTCAGCTTTAGCTTGAGTTTGCATACTAGTAGTTGCTGATCTGTACCACAGTCAGCTCCAGGTTTTGTCTTTGTTGATGTTATAGAGCTTTTCCATCGTTGACTTCCACAGATGTAGTCAATTTGATTTTTATACAATCCATTGGGTGAAGTCCATGTGTACAGTCGCCGCTTGTGTTGCTGGAAGAAGGTGTTCGAGATGAATAGATCGTTGGTCTTGCAGAATTCTATCAGTCTTTCTCCAGCTTTATTTCTGTTGCCAAGTCCATATTTTCCAACTACTTTGTCTTCGTCTTTGTTGCCAACCTTTGCGTTTCAATCACCCATGACTATCAGGATATCCTGTTTGCATGTCAATTTAAGCTTGTACTTGTTCATAGAACTCTTCAATTTCATTGTCTTCTGCAGCTGTTGTTGGGGCATATACTTGAATTATAGTTGTGTTGATAGGCATTCCTCGTAGACGAATAGAGATTAAGCGTTCGCTGACTGCATTGTATTTCATTACAGTTCTTAGAACATAAGAACATAAGATATGCCATACTGGGTCAGACCAAGGTCCATCAAGCCCAGTATTCTGTTTCCAACAGTGGCCAATCTAGGTCATACGTACCTAGCAGTTACCCCAAGGGACACAGGTTCCACAATGCTTGTATTGGTTCAAGCATTGATATCCTGGGTCCCTTCTTAATAATGGTTTATGGACCTTTCCTCCAGGAACTTGTCCAAACCTTTTTTAAACCCAGCTACACTAACAGCCTTTACTACATCCTCCGGTAACAAATTCCAGAGTTTGATTACACGTTGAGTGAAAAAATATTTTCTTTTATTAGTCTTAAATAGTTTACCCTGTAGCTTCATTGCATGTCCCCAAGTCTTTCTATATTCTGATAAGGTAAACAATCGATCTACGTTTACCCGTTCCACTCCGTTCATTAATTTATAGACTTCTATCATATCTCCCCTCAGCCGTCTCTTTTCCAGGTTAAAGAGCCCCAACCTTTTTAGCCTTTCTTCATAGGAGTAGCCTTCCATCCCCTTTACCATTTTGGTGGCTCTTCTCTGAACCTTTTCTAAAATTGCTATATCCTTTTTAAGATATGGCGACCAGAATTGCACACAATATTCAAGGTGCGGTCTCACCATGGAACGATATAGAGGCATTATAATATCTTTTGTTTTATTTTCCATTCCTTTCCTTATCATACCTAGCATTCTATTTGCTCTCTTGGCCGCCGCTGCACACTGGGCCGAGGGTTTTAACATGGTATCCACAAGGACGCCTAAATCTTTTTCTTGGGTGGTGGTTCCTAATGTGGAACCTTGCATCGTGTAACCATAGTTTGGGTTGTTCTTCCCTAGGTGCATAACCTTGCACTTCTCCACATTAAATTTCATCTGCCATTTTGATGCCCAGTCTTCCAATTTATCAAGATCCTCTTGCAATTTTCCACAATCCTCCTGGGTTTTAACAACTTTAAATAGTTTTGTGTCATCAGCAAATTTGATAACCTCACTCGTTATTCCACTTTCCAGGTCATTTATGAATATGTCAAAAAGCAGCGGACCCAGCACAGATCCCTGGGGTACACCACTATTCACCTTTCTCCATTGGGAAAATTGGCCATTTAGCCCTACCCTCTGCTTTCTATCTTTTAACCAGTTCCTGATCCACAGTAGTACACTGCCTCCTATCCCATGACTCTTTAGTTTTGCCAAAAGTCTCTCATGAGGGACCTTGTCAAAGGCTTTCTGAAAGTCCAGATACACAATATCAACCGACTCACCTTTGTCCACCTGTTTATTCACTCCTTCAAAAAAACATAACAGATTAGTAAGACAAGATCTTCCTTGTCTAAAGCCATGTTGGCTGTCTCCCATTAGGTCATGACTATCTATATGCTGAGTAATTTTATTCTTTATGATGGTTTCTACCATTTTTCCCGGTACTGATGTCAGGCTCACCGGTCTGTAGTTTCCCGGATCACCCCTCGAACCCTTTTTAAAAATTGGTGTTACATTGGCGATCCTCCAATCCTCAGGTATTAGAGATGATTTTAATGATAGTTCACAGATTACTGATAGCAGGTCTGCAATCTCAAATTTCAGTTCTTTCAACACCCTTGGATGTATACCATCCGGCCCAGGTGATTTGCTACTCTTCAGTTTATCTAATAGTTGTAGGACATCTTCCCGATGTATCGATATTTCCTTCAATTCTTCCACACCTTTAAATACCACTTCAGTCGTGGGTAACATCCCTACATCTTCCTCAGTAAAGACCGAAGCAAAGAATTCATTCAGTCTCTCCGCTATCGCCTTGTCGCCTCTTAGTGCTCCTTTAACCCCTTTATCATCTAATGGACCAACTGACTCTCTCACGGGTTTTTTTGCTACGAATGTACTTGAAAAGGTCTTTATTTCGCGTTTTTGCTTCCGCAGCAAGCTTCTTCTCAAATTCTCTCTTTGCCTGCCTTATCAATGCCTTGCATTTGACTTGCCAGTGCTTGTGCTGTTTCCAGGTTTCATCATTTGGCTCTTTTTTCCATTTCTTGAAAGATGCTTTTTTGGCAACAACAGCCTCTCTGACCTCAGCTTTAAACCATGCTGGCAATTTTTTGGACTTCCTTCCACTTTTCTTAAAGCGTGGAATACAGCTGGTCTGGGCTTCCAAGATAGTATTTTTCAACAACACCCAAGCTTGATGTACGTCTTTAACCTTTGCAACTGCTCCTTTTAGTTTTTTCTTAACTGTTTTCCTCATTCTATCATAGTCTCCCTTTCGAAAGTTAAAGGGTAGTACTGTGGATTTCCTTACTATCCCTCCTCCACTAATTAAATCAAAGGCGATCATGCTATGATCACTATTGCCAAGTGGCCCCAACACCCTTATCTCTTGCACTACATCTGGTGTTCCACTAAGGACTAGGTCTAATATTGCTTCCCCTCTGGTCGGTTCATGAACCAGCTGCTCCAAGAAGCAGTCATTTATTTCATCTTCTTGCAAGTTTCTTCTTTATTATAAATGCAACACCATTTCTTCTTTGTCTTTCATTTCCAGCATAGTAGACCATGTGATCTTCTGATGCAAAGTGCCCGATGCCAGTCCATTTCAGTTCGCTGACACCCAACAGATCAAGTTGTACACGTTCCATTTCATTCTTGACCACCTCCAACTTCCCTTGGTTCATGCTTCGTACGTTCCATGTTCCAATGTGTAAGACATCTTTACAGCTTCTGACTCTCATTTCATGCGCAGCTACATCAGCAGTCAGACGTCCCAAGGGCTTTGATCCAACCACATCATAAATGCTGGCTTTTCTCTGAAAAGTCTTCAGCTCTTCCCCAGTAGCTAGTTGAGTGCCTTCCAACCTGGGGGTCTCATCTTCCAGCACTACAGCACAATTTGTTTTGTTGTAACTGTCCATTGGGTTTTCATGGCAAAATACAGAAGTAGATTGCCGGGCCTTTCTTCCACGCAGTTTAAGTTTGGTGTTGCCGTTGTCACAGAAATGTGATCCTCCGCCGTCAACACTATCCCATTCTGCTGCTGCCCAGATGGGTGGTTTGTCTTGGTCTGGCATCTCAGCTGAGACCTGTCCATCCTGGGAGACCCTGCCAGTAGTTAAACTACCGATAGTTTAGCTCTCAGCATCACTGATGCACACAAGCCCTCACAGCACGACAAACTGCAAACCAAATACTCATGTACATTGTATCGTTTCCCATGTTGCACCAAATCTCTGCCCCAGGAACACCTACACACGACATGCATATCTTCAGGGTGGACATAATTGTATGTGCATATATCTCCATTCAATTTTATAAAAGTCTACTACTATTACTACTAATCATCATTTGTATAGGCGTACGCAGCACTGTACAAAAAGATGTAAGACACAGTCCTGCTCATCAGAGCTTGCACTCTAATCAAGAGGAAAAAACACTGCAAAACTGGGAAGTAGAGTATGGTAAGATACACAAGTAGTGAACGAGAGAGTGAGGGACATCAGGATGTAAAAGCAGCCTCAAAGAGGTGGATTTTTAGCCTGGATTTGAATAGGGCTAGAGAAGGAATCTGACGCATTGACTCAGTTAGTTTGTTCCAGGCATATGGAGCAGCAAGGGAATGGACAAAGCCTGGACTTGGCAGTGGCAGAAAAGGGCACAGATAAAAGGGATCTGCAAGAGGAGCGGAGTTCCCAAAGAGGAGTGTAGAGTGAGATCTAAGAGAGGAAAGGTAGTGAGGAGCCGCAGAATGAATACACTTGTAGGTAAGTAAGAGAAGTTTGAACTGGATGCAGAATTAGATAGGGAGCTAGTGAAGTGACCTGAGAAGAGGGGTTCCATGAACATAGTGACACTGGTGGAAGATAAGACGTGCAGCTGAGTTTTGAACAGATTGAAGAGGAGAAAGATGATTCAGAAGGAGACCAGTGAAGGGCAACTAACAATAGTCAAGACGGGAGATGACTACTGAGTGGACGAGGGTCTTAATAGTGTGTGTAGAAAGGAAGGGACAAATGTTGCCTTCTTTGTGTGTAAAATCTATTATAAAATTACCCCCATCGGCAGGGCCAGCTCCAGATTGATTCAAGAGGTTGGCACCCTAGGCAAACCTTAAGACCTATACACACCCTGACTGTCAGAATTTATTGTTCAGTTTTGAATGCTTTGCTCTTTGCCACTCCCCCCCTTAAAGATGACACCCTAGGTGACCGCCCTGTCCATAGGGTCAAATGAATAGCGGGCAAAACATTCCTTATAATAAGAAAAACCCTGCTCAAATGACTTAGAGAGTGATACCCACTTAAGTAGTTAGCACTGGATTCTAGCCACATAAGAGCTTTTTAAAAAATTCCCAGGCACCTATATTGATCACTTTTGATCATATTAATTTCTGTATTCTAAAATATATTTAAAAGCATTGATCTAGATATTGGCACCTGTTAACCAGATTAATGGCATTGACCAGGGCTAGCCGTTCATTTTCAGTGGCATCATTTAGAGCACCCTGCAATATTCAGATAATGCTGGGACAGTCCAGGTACAGAGTCAGGATGGAGCTACAATTTATCCAGTGCCATTATTGGGATACCTCACCAAATAACTCTGGATAGCAAAATAGTTGTCCTAAGTGCAGATATCTGGATAACTGTGCTGAGTATCACTATTCTCTGGGTGGCTGCAGCAGTCGGTGGAACAACCAGATAGTCAGTGCCATTATTCAGATAGCCGCCAGTGCCTAGTACTTGGGTGTATGTTTAAATGCCGTGGAAGGTGTTTAAAAGGAACACTGATCTCAGAGTTTAAATATTGCTGCCTATGCGGTTAAAGTGGAGCAGGATTTGGGATGTGCCATGAGAGTTGGCCCAGAGTTTATAGATATTTATTTATTTAGCTAGGCTTATATGCTGCTTTTCACCAGGTCAAAGAACAAAACTTCAGTTACAGAGAACATATTACAGTAAACGATTTGCAAACATTGAACTATGTACAACTGGTGAACTATGTACAAATGGCATATTCCTTAACTCTTTACAAGTGAAAATTCTGTCTTGTTTAGGTCATGGGGGGGGGGGGGGGTTGGATCATGATGGGGAGGGGGATTCAACAAAGCTTGCCTCTATTATGGCCCAGGAGGCTTTTCATTGTTTAAAGAAATAATATTCATGTTGCTCCTCAGTCTACCTTTTGAATTCTCACATCATGACCTCTTATTTCAGAGCTTCCTTTCTACTAAGAAAGATAGACCTATATATTATTTATATAGGTACACCTGTGAGGCACCCTGCATCTCAGCCCTGGCTCTCATCGACTACCCGCTATCTACGTTCCTGTGTCCACTCAGCTGAGCACATTTGGCTCAAATCCCAAATCCTCTGAAACTTTCTACACTTCAAATTCATGCTTGCCTCTTTCCAGTCAGCCATAGCACTTGCCAAACAAGATTATTATGTCCACTTAACTAACTCTCTTGCCTCTGACCCTCGCTGTCTCTTTACAACTCTCAATTCTTTCCTCAAGGTGCCCCCTCTTTCCCTTTCTTCCCAAACTTTGGTTGACTATTTCTATGACAAAACCCACAAGATTGCACTCCAGTTCCCCATGAGATCAGCTGCATCCCCTCTTCCCCCTCTTTGCTTCTAACTGTTCTCCTCAACCTCTGCCACACATCTTCTTTCTACCTCCAAATTCACTACCTGCTCCTCTGATCCAATTCCCAACCATCTTCTAAGCTCCATCTCCTCCACTGTCATCCCTTCCATCTCTCATATTCTTAAATATCACTCT
The DNA here is from genome assembly GCA_033557465.1 of Ichthyophis bannanicus. Lineage (NCBI taxonomy): Eukaryota > Metazoa > Chordata > Amphibia > Gymnophiona > Ichthyophiidae > Ichthyophis > Ichthyophis bannanicus. The sequence goes on from CM066031.1 coordinate 1,202,326,551, forward strand.
CCACTGCAACTGTTCCTTCAGCCTTCAAGCATGCTGAGGTCACACCTCTCCTCAAGAAACCCTCACTAGACCCTACCTATCCTTCTAATTATCAACCCATCTCCCTCCTCCCTTTCATTTCTAAACTATTTGAATGTGCAATTCACCGCCACTGCCTTGACTTTCTCTTCTCTTAAGCCCTTCTGGATCCATCGCAATCTAGCTTTGGTCCTTTACATTCTATTGAAACAGCTCTTGCCAAAGTCTCCAGCGACCTGTTCCTGGCAAAATCCAAGGACCTTTACTCGATTCTTATCCTTCTTGGCCTTTCTGCTGCTTTTTAGACTGTTGACCACCACTTTCTCCTCAATACCTTGTCCTCACTTGGTTTTAAGGGCTTTGTGCTATCCTGGTTCTCTTCTTATCTCTCTCATTGTATGTTCAGTATTTATTTTGGTGGATTCTCCTCTACTGCTATCCCGCTCTCAGTTGGTGTGCCCCAAGGGTCTGTCTTGGGCCCACTTCTTTTCTCTCTCTATACCCAGTCCCTAGGTGCACTCATCTCCTCCCATGGTTTTCAATACCATCTTTATGATGATGACTCTCAGATCTACCTCTCTATACCTGAAATCTCTTTGGCAATCCAGGCCCGGATCTTTGCTTGCCTATCTGACATTGCTGCCTGGATGTCTCAACGCCATTTGAAATTGAACATGGCCAAAACCTAGCTTCTTATTCCCCCCCCCCCCCTTCCTCCTTTCTCAATCTCTGTGTATAACACTCTACTACTCCCTGTTTCCTTGACTTGAAATCTTGGGGGTATTCTTTCACTCCTTCCTTTCCTTTTCCACACACATCCAACTGATAGCAAAACCTGTCATTTCTTTCTAACATCAACAAAATTTGTCCCTTCTTTTCTGAGCACACTGCTAAGATAGTTATCCACTCTTTAGTCACCTCCCGCCTGAACTATTGCAACCTTCTCCTTGCTGGTCTCCCTCTGAATCATCTCTCTCCCCTTTAATCTGTTCAAAACTCAGTTGCACAGCTAATCTTCTGCCAGCCTCAATATGTTCATATAACCCCTCTTCTTAAGTCGCTTCGTTGGCTACCTATCCATTTCAGTATCCAGTTCAAACTTCTCCTACTGACCTATAAGTGCACTCATTCTGCTGCTCCTCACTACCTTTTCTCTCGTATCTCTCCCTATACCCCTCCTCGGGAACTCCACTCTTCTGGCAGATCATTTCTACCTGTGCCTTCTCTTCTACTGCCATCTTCAGACTTCGATCCTTCCACCTTACTGTTCCTGGAACATACTGAATCTATACTTCAGGTTTCATCTCAAATCCAGGCTGAAAACTCACCAAGGCTACTTTTGGATCCTGGTTCGCTTAGTCTCCTATGTGTTTCCTTACTATTCCCCTACATGTATCCTTGTCCTCAGTTGTGTTGTCCATCTTGACTAGATTGTAAGCTCTGATGAGCAGGGAATGTATTTTACATGTGTCTGTACATTGCTGCATATGTCTTGTAGCACTATACAAATGATCAGTGGTAGTAGTAGCAGTATTTAAGAAGGCAATTTTCAAACTCTCTGCACAGGAACAAAGTCTATACACACTGTTAGACCATAGACCTTCCAAAGCCAAACTACAAACATACAAAAAGCCGGCATATATTTGCATTCTGCTTTTCATTTGCATAATAGTTTCATTAAAAATCATGTGCTATATCAAGGATGCACAGTTTCACAATTTCTCATGAGCACGGTTTGTACAGTGCTGTGTACGCCTTCTAGCGCTTTATAAATGATTAATAGTAATAGTAATAACAAACATGTCAGGTATCAGGATATCCCTAATAAATAGGCATGACAGAGATCAGATTATTCTAATGCACTGTGGGGGCACTTTTATAAGAAGGTATCAATTTGTAGGCACTAACAAAATATGTAAATACTGGTATTTTAGTCACTTATTTATTTATTTAGACAGTTTTGTATACCACCTTATCCTTCAATCAAAGTGGTCAACAAGACATTGGGAGGCATACATTCAACAGAAGGAGATATTATTCACATACGTAAAAAGCTATTTGCTTATAGGTCTAAATGGGGATGGGCAGTTGGGGCTAAGTGGTGAGGGTAGCTAGTGGGCCACTTGGGGGTATCTAGTGCTTAGCAACTTGAGGTGGTTACTCATAGGCCTCGGTGAGGAGATGGGTCTTGAGAACTTTGCGGAAGTCCTTGGTATCATTTAGGGTCCTTAAGTCCATGGGGAGGGAGTTCCATAATGCAGGCGCCAGTAGCGAGGGAGCTCTCTTAGATGTTACTTGCTTAGTCTTGTCATAACCTGTGTGTAAGGTGATCCTGTTGTCATTGTTTGTTCTTCTAAGCCTGTTACTGACATCTTGGTTATTACATCCTGGAGCGCATCTGCAGAGTGGTGGTGGAAGATTTTGAAAATGTTCAGGATTGATTTGAATTTTGCCCTTGCAATTATTGGGAGCCAGTGCAGCTGTCACAGGATGGGGTGATGTGTTCAGATCTTGCAGTGCCCGTGATGATGCATGCTGCAGTATTCTGCACCATTTGGAGTGGGTGAATAGACTGCTGGGGGAGGCCTTGGTATAGTGAGTTTCTGTAATCTAGCAGTGGGGTGATAACTGCTTGGCAAACGGTGCGGAAGTGGTCTTGGTCAAGGATTGGTTTGAGTTTTCTGATGATCCTCAATCAGTGGCAGGCTTTTGCTGCAGTTTTAGTAATGTGACATTGTAGGTTCAGAGATCTGTCCAGGGTGATGCCCAGGTACCTCACTTCATCCTTGATTGCTATAGTTTTGTTTAGAATGCTGATTGTTTGGGGCAGCTTGAATATGGAGTCTCTGGTAAAGAACATAGCCTCTGTTTTATCAAAGTTGACCATTAGGTTGTTAGTGGTGAGCCAGGTGTCCATGTCCTCAAGGCAGCTTGTCATCAATGACATGTCAGGTGATTGCAGGTTGATTGGGGAATATACCATGATATCATCAGCATACAGGTGGTAATGTAGTTTGTGGTGTTTGATGTTGTATATGGGTTGGATGTATATATTAAAGAGTATAGATGAAAGAGCTGAACCTTATGGTATTCCTTGCATAACGGGGAACTGAAGTGATTTCTTTTGAGCACATTTGACTTGCTGCGTCCGATCCTTCAGGTAGGAGGTAAACCATTTTAGGGTGTTCTCACTTATTCCGATCTGCTGCAAATGCTGTAGCAATATAGTGTGGGACACAGTGTCAAAAGCCGCTGAGATGTCCATGAACACTAGCAGGAATGCATTCTTTATGTTGTCCATGCCTTTTAGGAGATTGTTGAGAGAGGTAAGCAGAGTTTCCACATTGTGCAGTGGTTTAAAGCCATGCTGGTGGACGTCAAGTGGAGCGTTCAAATCTACGAGTATGTGATCCTGTAATTGTCTCTGCACAGTCTTTTCAATGATTTTTGTAAGGAATGGAAGGCTAGAGATGAGGCGGTAGGATTTTGGATCAGAGGTGCTTAGCGTGGTGCTCTTGAGGATTGGGCATATCGTGGCTTGCTTGAGGGATTGCAGCATATGTCCTTGCTGGAGGGATTCCTTAACGATTTTGTGGAGGTAATGGGCTAGTTGGCTTCTAGTAGCTTTGATCCATGCCACTGGGCATGGGTCAGATGGCGAGGTTGTTGTGTTAAGGGCGTTCACTATGTCCTCTATTTGCTGTGTTGAGGGTATGCTAAAGTTCTCCCAGGTTTGCTGAGGCTCCGTCACTTTCAGGTTGCATGCCTGGGGGAGAGGGGTGCTCGTTTGGTTGGAGTTCTTTGCTTTTAGGTAGTTTGCAAATTTTTGTGGTTCCAGTTAATCGGTGCAGTGCTGAGTGACGTCTTTGGTGAGCTTCTGCACAATGTTAAATAGCTCCCTTGGTTTGTTGGCTGATCTCATGATTAGGTTGGTATGGTGGTGTTTGCGCTCATTGATCAGGTTGTTGTATTCCAATTGCTTGGATCTGTATTGGACCATAGAGTCTTGTGACTTGTCACGCCTCCATTTCCTTTCCAGCTTTCTGAGTACACGTTTTGCATCCCTGATATCATTTGAATACCAGGGAGCACTGGGTCTCCTGTGTGCGTGTGATCCTTCTCTGCTTGGAGCTGATGAGGCCTCAGCTATTATGCGGTTCCATTCCTCTATGGTTTTGTCGAGGGTGTCGCACTCCTGTTGGAGCTGAGGAATTGTTTCTTTTAGAAAAGCATCTTTGTTGTATGCTCTGAATCATCTGATACTGCTCTCTTCCTCCGTGTGGCGACTGGGGTTATCCAAGATCAAGGAGAAGGCAATTACATGATGGTCAGACCATGGGACCAGGGTGATTGTTGGGGTTGTGACTTTGCCCTGTTCTGCCAGTTGTATTGGAACAAAGACAAGGTCTGGAGTGGTACTATGTTGGTGTGTTGGTACGTCAATTGTCTGGTGGTAATGTAGTGATTCCATGGCCTTAAGGAACGCTGTAGCTTTTTTGGTAGGCGTAGAGGTTAAGTTGTAGTCCCCAGCGCTATGAGAGGTTTGTGTTGCCTGCTATGTGTGCATATTGATTCGAGTACCATGGAAAGATAATCTGCCATGGCACTAGGGGGCCTATAGGTGAGGCACATGCTGAGGTACTTATTAGATACATTGATTGTGTTGGATTTGGTCGAGTTACTGGTAGAGATCAGTTTGAATCTGTAGTCTTTTCTGGCCAATATCAGGGTTCCTCCTCCTCTCTTGTATGCTCTGATGCAGTTGAATGCTGAGAAGTCCAATGGGGTGACTTGGTTCAGGATAATCTGGTCTGAGTCATCGAGCCAGGTTTCGGTGATGCAGATTATATCCAGTTTTTGGTCCAGAATAAGGTCGTGGATAGTATTGTGCTTGTTTCTGATTGATCTATCATTCAGTAATGCGCATCTGATTGTGGACGTTATGATTGGGTTGGTGTGTGCGCTTTGTGTGGAATGCGTGGGTGGTGTACATGCCGTATTATGCATCTTGCGTGCTGTTAGCTTGGTACGCTGGTTCCCCTGTGGGAGGGACGTCTAGGGCATTTGTGTGGGTTGGCTAGGCAGGAGGTGGAACAGTGGTGCCTGTGTGTAGGGTCTAATAGTGTGCAGGAGTGTGAGGTAGACCATGAGGTACTTGTAGTTAGGATGCATGCTTGTGGGTTAACTGACCCGAGTTCAGCTTGTGCTCTGTTCCAGACGTGGAGAGTTGGTGGTTGCTTGCACATAAATGCATATGCACATAAATGCATCTTAGAAAATTCCAACCAGCGTAAAAAGTATGTGTTTTCATTGCATGATGCGTACTTTCACTGTGGGTATGCACAGAGTTGGAGCTTAGATGGAGCATGGCTGGTGCAAGCAAGTACACCTGTTGATTATAAAATACAGTAATTTATGAGCATATTTGCAAAATGTGGCCTCCTTCATATTCAGCCACTCTAGGGCTAGTGTAAATGATTGTGCCTTATTTTAATGTGCATTCTCTGCCACTTACACTAGTAGATTGTAATGACTAGTAGGCACCTCTTGTCTTTGTAAAATAAGTTTAATTAGGCACTTTAAAACATTCTTTTTAACTTGGCGCCCTGTTATATAATTGCCCTCCCCATGTTCTTCTTCGCTATTAGTTATACAGGTTTCAGTAAAGAAGGACTATGACTGGATGTGTCCTAGCTAGCACAATATTAGCTTAGAATCAGCTTCCTCTTGATTTTTTAATTAAGTTGTTGTTTTGATTTGTTTTTCAGTTTGCTCTTTTATTCATTTTAAGACACATTTTAGAAAGGCTGTTTATTTGGTTGCAGGGAGGTCTGAGTGAAACATCTGCAAATATATGTTAATTTTAGAAGAGAGGGTGGACAAGGGGAAGTCTGATATAAAATCAACATATTTCTGCCCCTCACCATGGATGTATGTTTTCAGTCAAAGAAAGAAGTGCAGGAATACACAGGGATAGACACCCATGTGCGGTGGGAGATGCTGTTTCACAAGCATACACATGAGAAAAATCCATGCGGGAGCCCGGCAACTTGCACATGTAAGTATTGGCATTTCAGAATTGGCACATGAAAATGTCGGCACTTACATTTGTATCCTGGCCATTTTCCAATCCTAGATGTGCAGCACGTCAATCTCCTATATGAAATAGGCGATACACGTGTGGCCAGAACATGCCCCCAGCCTGCCCCCATGTAACTCAGTCCTGCTGGAGCAAACATTTGTAAGTTGGGGTCTTTCTAAAATTGTATTTTACACATGGATGCAGCTTGCATATTTTTCTGCCGCCACAAAAAACATGTAAAACGCAAATTAGGCTTCTCAAATAAACTCCTTTATGAATTTTACTATGCTGTACACTGCCTCAAAACCTTTTCGGGAAAGGCAGTTTATTAGATCGACAAATAAATAAGCTCTGAAAATCTGACCTTTTTGCTGCCCTCAAGTATTTAACTTGTATACCTCTGCTTTACAGATTTGAAAATGCAGCTATGGCCCACACGCTTGCAAGCTATTTCACCCTAAAACATTTTACAGTAGGATTCACTAACCTTAATACAGCTGGTTTTTGTTTGTGTTGCTGCAGCAGGAAATATCATGTGTTCCCAGCCACAACAATGCAGAGATACTAAGACCTCTCTGATTTGACTGCCTGACTTGTAGCAATAGTAGCACGAGACCATCTCTAGGGACCTGCCGACACTGTCTGTTCAAGAGGGAGCCACCAAGCCAAGAGCAATCAGAATCTATTCTAAAGCCATTCTGGATCAGGGAAGTGTCAGATGGGTCTGTGGACAGGAGCACATCTTTCAAAAGTGATAGAGTGGGGGGGGGGGAATTAATTTTAAACATTTAGAAGCTCCTTGGAAATTATCTCCAGGACCATCTCCTTGCATGATCATGGACTGATGTTCTTGGGGGAAAGTTCACAAAATTCAAGAGCTATTATTCATTGTGAATAATACTGAGCTGTTTTGCATGCATTTGCATGCTTCACAGAACATCTAATGTATGTAGGAGTTGACATTTTTGTTTTAAGCAGGGTTCTTGCCAAATAATGCACATTATTGCCATCAAGGTCTGTGCTAGAGTTTCTGGATCCCCCTGCAACGTATAAATGGTGCCCTCCCCCTAGTAATTCATCATCCCCACTCCCCCCATCCAGCATTTCCCTCTGTAGGGGGCAGATGAAATCCTTGGCTTTTTTTTTTTTTCATTTTAAGTTCTTCTCCTGTTCCCTGGCATACAGAGCCCTCGCCCTCCCCCCCCCCCCAGCAAAGACCCTCCTCCAAAGATGCCCTCTGGGGATTCCCTGATGCCTATTGGCAGGGACAGGAATGATCCTCGGTCACTTCTGCTCCTTTGAGCTATGGGTTCAAAATGGCACCAGTTGACACCAAGCGATGGCTTCGAAGGCAGTGCCTATAAATGTGGGCTATAACTAAGCTAACCGTGGTTCATCTCACCCAATACCTACATATAAAAAAGAGATAAACTAAATACTAACATTCTGCCCAACTCTTTTTCCTATAAATATCTTTTATTTTTTGTCGGATCATTTGCCCTGAGGGGGAACCTTCCCTCTCTCGTAGTAAACCCTCCTTTTATTCGTTTTTAAAAAGAGTGCACTCACCATTTTGTCCACCGAGGTAGAATTACACAATAATCCTCAGTTAATTGATATATTAATTGAAACTGAATATAATGTGTGTTATTAGCAACTTAACTGAAAGACCACGATTTCAGCCTCCAGCCACCCGAACTTCTTCCATGTTGCTGACACCATACCCCGTTCACGTACTGGGGCTCCCAAACATTACATGTGTCTTTCTCGAAAACAGATGACCGAAGCTGCTGACCTCAAAGTACCGTGAAGCCTTATAGTTGTTATCATTAATATTTCAGCTGCCTTCTTTCTCAAATCTATAGGCATAATAAGAAGGCAGCTGAAATATTAGTGATAACAACTATAAGGCTTCACGGTACTTTGAGGTCAGCAGCTTCGGTCATCTGTTTTCGGAAAGACACATGTAATGTTTGGGAGCCCCAGTACGTGAACGGGGTATGGTGTCAGCAACACAGAAGAAGTTCGGGTGGCTGGAGGCTGAAATCGTGGTCTTTCAGTTAAGTTGCTAATAACACACATTATATTCAGTTTCAATTAATATCTCGATTAACTGAGGATTATTATGTAATTCTACCTCGGTGGACAAAAGGGTGAGTGCACTCTTTTTAAAAACAAATAAAAGGAGGATTTGCTATGAGAGAGGGAAGGTTCCCCCTCAGGGCAAACGATCCGACAAAAAATAAAAGATATTTATAGGAAAAAGAGTTGGGCAGAAAGTTAGTATTTGTATAAATGTGGGCTGGCAATACAGTCGCATCTCATTTTGATGCCAGGACGACATGAGTGAGTAAGGAGTAGAGGCTGACAAGGTGCCCAAACATCGGCTCCTCCTGCAATATTTACCTTGCTTACTATATTGCACCAGTTCAGATGATCATTAATGCAACTTAATAATAAAGTCCTCTCTTTGATTTTTTTAAAACTCCTCAACCTTATCATGTGCTTGGGAACATCTCTTCTCAAAGCAGCCAAAAGTAGACACACTGAGGAACACCATGAACATGTTTAGCCACATTGTGGGAGGACACTTTTTAAGCACGTTATGCTTTTGCTATTCACCTGTAATAATAGCTTGAAAATTGCCTCAATATGTCCATCATATCACCCCCATCCCCACCCCCCCTTCTTGTCTCAGTTTTAATTCAGGGTAATTTGGGGCGATTTCAGCTTCTATTCATAAAACATTAGAAGCATCTTTATAACACCTTACACTGATTGCACACTGTATACATTGTAGCTTTCAGTGAAGAACTTTTGGATTACTCTACGGAAAATGCCTAATGCTGGATCATATGATCTTCGGGCTCATACTCCAAGTCCCAGCATTCTCTCAGTGAACAACATAAACACTGCAGAGCTGAAGTATTACAGTCCATTGAGATAATCAATAATGAGGGGTGTAATATGACCTCATTTAGTGAAACCAAATCTCAAGAGTATGTAGTTTGATGGTTTAACAATATTTTAGTGAGTGCAACTCAATGAGAAATGTCTCTGGTTAGATTGTGTCTATTTTATAAGCTGTATTGCCTTTGCCCTCTGCTGCTGTTCCCTTTGACCTTTTGGGGCCAGGGCACATCAAGACTTCAGCTGCAATCTATTTCTTCTCTTTTCTCTCCTGGTGCATTCAGTGTTTCCTCAACAGATTAATGACAGCTAATAAAATCTGATATATCTGGACATAGCCATATAATGAGCTGCAGTCCCACTGGGTCCCTGAAGTGTCACCACTAACAAATTCACAAGAGCTGCACATAATTAGCATGTAAAGGGAGTGATCAGGCAGTAAATCTGTAGAGAAAGATGGATTGTCCAGTAGAAAACAACAAAAAAAAATCCTTTTTCTAACACTCCTTTCACAATATATGTTTCTTGGCATGAATATTTTCTCGATAACAAACTGTGGACAGGTTACCTTTACGGTAACATTATTCCTTCATGGCTGATAGCAAAATTTCATTATGCCACTGCTAATGTTACAATATTTTCTGCAAAATGTCACCATATGTAAATGCAGTTAAGGTTTCATTCTTATTCACAGAGTTTTTTTTTTTTTAAGATGTACTCTCCCTTTCTGCTGAAACTCAATTCCTACTTTCTTTAAAGATTTTACGACAGACGTGATGGAAATTAAAACAAAAACAATTGTACCATATTAAAAGCTAATCAACACTTTTGATTCTACCTTAAGTGTACCATGACTTTACCCTGAATCTAATAAGGTTGGAGCCCCACCTATGGTCAAACAGAATATAAAGTAGGAATCAACTGAAGTGCTAGACAAAACTTTAGACCCTAAGGAGGACTGAATGACTATTTCAAGTGCTTGGAAGAGGCAGGGACACAGCCATCTTTTAAAGGTCAGGGGAGAGGGACGGAGGACTCTATAGACTCTGGATTTCGATTTTTTGAGGTGATATCAAGGGGACTGGATTCCCATTTCTGATTGTGTCAGGAGCTGGAGGGCATTAAGAGAACTGAAGCCCTTATTTTTATTATGGAGAGAAAGACAGGTAGAGAGAGGATTTGAAGCCATATCTTTTTTATGCCGGGCATGGAAAATCATGAGGAATCAAGAAGGCTGAAGCTTGGTTTCCTCAATAGCTCCAACCTCCTAACACTAGAGAATGGAGTTTCCTTCTCCCCAGTCCCTCTTTGCCACTTAACATCTATATCTAGGGAGTACATACCCCTACCATACCTTTCTCCTGACAGGCTGAGAGCTGATGGGAACAGGATGGGAGGAATCACTTGTGCTTCTTACTTCAGCCTATTACCACCCAGTTTCTCAGATCTGTCTCCACTGTAGTTAAAATGTTGTTTTCCTTATTTTGTTTTTCCAAGTTTAACACTGAAAGCAAGTAACCTGATTTATGTGCTACCAAGCATATCTGTGTTGGGAGAAATAACCCCATAAATAAATATCTTATTGGCTTTACCCAAAAGCACAACTAATTATTGTGAGCAGCTGTGTCTGGTGTGAATGAACTGCATTGCCCACAATCCCTTGCAAATCATATAGATATATGCACTTGCCAAGACTGTGAAGATTCTCACCCATGCAGCTGTCGGACACGTCATACCAGCACAATAACAGTTACCATGCTCATACACTAACCATGTGTGCTAATTCGCATGCCAACTGCTTAACACACTTTAGTAAACAAGCCCCCCCTTGTTTTCACAGTATTAGTTATATTTCTTCCATTTCTTTAATTGACCTCCTTGTTACTTACCCATTGCATGTATTTATACAGAATTATGAATTGTAAAACAACTGTTTTCTTAACTCAGTTTGCTGAATAATATGCAAATGTAAAGGTATTGTAGGTTATGAAATTGTGATTTATTATTCAATAGAGCAGGTGGAAAATAGGTGGCTGATTTTAAGTGTTATCATGCTTTTGATTATATTTTTATGTTTTTATTGTATTCTATGTTTTAGATTTTTGTTATTGTAACCACTTTATTACTTGTTCTGCAAGGTAGTAGCAAAAGTGAATAAATCAAAGCAATTCAAATCAAATCTTAGCTTTTTCAGTTATGCATTTATCTCCAGAATGCAACTTTTCTCTGTCTTGTCTTTTATCCTTGAATGAGAGGACCGAGTAGAATAATCCCTACATATCTACCTGTTTCATCTCTCTTGATTTATGGTTTATTTAGTTTGATATGCCACAATTATGAAATAATAAAAAGAATACATAAAGGCAGAAAAGCATGCCACTTGAAATAGGAAAGTAAGAAATTAAGTAGTAGATATGAGAGTCCAAAGAGACTAGGGCTTGGGGCTGGGTAGGTAAGGAACCAAGATAGAGAGAGGGAGAGACTAGGATGGACTGGGGGCCAGGACCAGCACATTGCCACAGCTCTTACCTAGAAATGTTAAAGCCTTGCTTAAAAAGATGAGTCTTTAAGGCAGATGTGAATTTCTGAAAAATGGACTCCTGATGCATATGTAAGGGTAGGCTATTGCATATGTAAGGGTAGGCTATTACAAAGCCTGGGAGCCATGAAGAAAAATGCTGACTGATGTATTAACTCATATCTGGCCTTTGAAGGGTGTATAGAAAGATGATTACCATGGAAGGAATGCAGATGATGATCTGGGGCATACAGATGAACTGCAGAAACAAGATAATCTGGAGTCACTTTATATTGGTCCTTATAAGATAAAAAAAAGAATCTTATATCAGACACAAAACATAACCGGTAGCAGTGATGGTAAATCAGAAAAGGAGTAATTTCTGAGCATTAGAGAGAATGAGCATTGCTGTGTTTTGAATTGATTGTAATCTTTTGAGTTCATTAAGTGATAGACTGGAGTTGATAGTGTTATAGTAATCCAGCCGAGAAATAACTGTACAGAGCAAGTTTGAGCAATAGGATCAAGATTAGAACAAATAGCGCAAAAGCAACGTAGGACAAGATAAAGACTTCAATACCTGGTTGATCTGTAGAGAACAGGAGAACTCTAAATTAAATGTGATACCTAAGGATTTTATGAATTAAATAGTGGTGGTTGGTGACTCTCTTCTGAGGGGTACTGAGGCGTCCATCTGCTGATCAGACTTGATGTCCAGAAAGGTATGCTTTCTGCCAGGTGCCAAAATCCAAGATGTTACGGAGAGTCTGCCGAGACTCATCAAGCCCACTGACAATGTTGCTAATCCTTGTCGGCACAAATGATACTGCCAGGTATCCCTCTGAGCATATCAAATGTGACTTCATGGCTCTGGGGCCCAGGTGGTGTTCACTTCAATCCTCCCTGTTGAGGGTAAAGGCCAAGGCAGAGAAGCCCATATCCTGGAGATGAATGCATGGCTGCGTTGATGGTGTCATCAAGAGTGTTCTAGTTACCTGGACCATGGTATGCTGTTCCAAGAGTTACAGAGCAGAGATGGCATCAATATGTCCAAGAAAGGTTGACATGTCTTCAGTAGCAGACTGGCTAATCTACTGAAGAGGACTTTAAACTAGATTTGTTGGGGATGGGTGAAGAAAGCCCCCAGGTAAGTGAAAGCCCCCAGGTAAGTGAAACATTAAATACCTTTACGGAAATGGGTAAAAGAGGCAACATATGAAAAATGATGTGTATAAATGCCCTTAGCATGGGAAATAAGATTCCAGATGCTGAAGCTTTAATGGGAGAGGCTGACTTGGATTTAGTGGCATTTATAGAAACATGGTTCACAGAAAACCATGACTGGGATGCAACTATACCAGGCTATACTTTATTCAGAAAGGACAGGATAGCAAGAAGGGGAGGAGGAGTGGCACTATATGTAAAAAATAACATTAAAGCTTTAGAACTACAGAGCTTAAAAGGCAGCGAAGAGGCACTGTGGGTTAAACTAGAAAGAGGGAAAAAGAAATCTATTTGCATTTGCATGATATATAGAACTCCCTCACAGGAGGAAGAGGTGGACGGAGAGTTAAATGAAGACATGAGGGAGGAGTGGCTCAGTGGTTGGGACAGGTTACCTCAGGCTGGAAGGCCAGGGGTTCAATTCCCGCATTGGGACAAGCAACTTCAGGCTGGAGGGACTGGGGTCTCTAGTCCTATGACCACTCCTTGTGGCCTTGGGCAAGCCACTTAACCCTCCATTGCCTCAGGTACACTTAGATTGTGAGCCCTTCAGGGACAAGGGAATAAAAAGTACCTGTTAGTATACATGTAAACCGCACTGATTCTAAATGTTGTTGTTAAGTGCCGTCGAGTCGGAGTCGACTCATGGCGACCCTCTGGATAGCTATCCTAAATTGTGTTTGGTCTTCAGTCAGGCGGCTCATTGTTGACAGACTGGCACCCGTAGCTGCTGTTATTGTATCGATCCGTCTCATTGCTGGCCTTCCTCTTTTGCGTTGCCAAGCATGATGTCTTTCTCTAATGATCTCTCTCTTCGCATGATGTGTCCAAAGTATGAAAGTCGAAGTCTTGTCATCTGAGCTTCTAAAGAAAGCTTAGGTTTGATCTCCTCTAGTACAGACTGGTTTGTTCTTCAGGCAGACAATGGTATACACAGTATTCGCCGCCAGCACCATAATTCAAAGGCATCAATTTTCTTCCTGTCTGTCTTTTTCACTGTCCAGCTTTCACATCCATATGATGTTATTGAAAATACCATAGCTTGAACAAGTCGAATCTTTGTTTGGAGAGAGACATCTCTGCTCTTGAGAATCTTATCTAGGTCTTTCATGGCCATTCTGCCAAGAGCAATGCGTCGTTTGATTTCTTGACTGCTTGTTGCTTCTTTATTGATAGTTGATCCAAGTAGGTTAAAGTTGTTCACAATTTCAATTTCTTCTCCTTCAATGATGAACCTGCTGATTATGCCAGTTGTCATGATCTTTGTCTTCTTTACATTAAGGTACAGGCCCATTTTGAGACTATGTTCTTTGATTGTGAGAAGCAAATGTTTCAGATCATCTTCACTTTCAGCCAGTAATGTAGTATCATCAGCATAGCGAAGGTTGTTGATGAGTCTTCCACCAATCTTAACACCTCTGTTGTCTTCATACAATCCTGCTTCTCTGATGATCTGTTCTGCATATAAATTAAACAGGTAGGGGGAAAGTATGCAGCCTTGTCTTACACCTTTGCTTATTTTAAACCATTCTGTTTCTCCTTGTTCCGTTTGAACTGTTGCTTCTTGATCAATGTACAGATTGAGCAAGAGAACGATCAGGTGTTCTGGTATACCCATGCTTCTTAATGTGGCCCATAGTTTCTCATGGTTTACACAGTCAAAAGCCTTGCTATAGTCGATAAAGCACAAATAGATATCCTTTTGGTATTCTTTAGTCTTTTCAAGGATCCATCTCACATCCGCAATGATGTCTCTCGTTCCTCGCCCTTTCCTGAACCCTGCTTGCACTTCAGGTAGTTCTTGTTCCAGGTATGGTTGTAGTCTCTTTTGAATAATCTTCAGTAGAATCTTGCTGGCATGTGGGATCAGAGCGATTGTTCGATAATTTCCACAGTCAGTTGGATCACCTTTCTTTAGTATTGGTATAAACACAGATCTTTTCCAGTCAGTTGGCCATGATTCTAAATTGTGCGGTATAAAAAAGAAATAGATTAAAAAAAATAAGCAACATTGCCAGGAAAGGGGCAGTGCTACTGATAGGGGATATCAATATGCCAGAAGTTGTTTAGCACATTCCTGCTGCAATTTCATCTAGAATTAAGGAGATCTTTGATTCTGTACAGGGAGAACTATTTAGGCAACTGGTAACAGACCCTACACATGAAGGAGCCATACTGGACTTGGTGCTTACCAATGGTGAAAGTGTTTCTGATGTTATAGTGGGAGATTACTTTGCATCCAGTGATCACCAAATGGTGTGGTTCAGTATTAAGACTAAGCCTGTTAAAATCCATTCAAAAGCAAGGCTCTTAGACTTTAGGAAAACTAACTTTGCCAAGATGGGCCAATACCGCAAGGAATCATTAGCGGGATGGGAACAACTGGAGGATGTAGAAAACCAGTGGGCAAAACTGAAATAGGATATTTAAGGGCAATCAATCGTTTTGTTAAAAAGGTAAATAAAGGTAAAAGGAAAAGGAGACTGCTATGGTTTTTGAAAGAAGTGACTGAAAAGGTGAAGAAAAAGAGGGAGGCCTTCATGACATACAAGAGATCACAGAGAGAGGGAGACAGGCATCTATATTTGGAAAAACTTAGAGTAGCTAGCAAAGTAGTTAGGAAAGCAAAGATTCAAAAAGAAGAGGAAATAGCCAATGCAGTAAAATGGGAGGATAAGACATTTTTCAGATATGTTAATGAGAAGAGGAAGGGTAAAGTGGTATTGTTAGACTCAAGGGTGAAGGGGAGGAATATGTAGAAGCTGATAAGGATAAAGCGGAATTGCTTAACAAATATTTCTGTTCTGTGTTCACAGATTAAGAACCAGGAGCAGGACCTCAGAAAACACCCACAAACAGGAACAAAAGCGAGAGGCATCTTGAGCCATTTTCAGAAGACTGTGTTCGTGAGAAACTAGCTAAACAAAGTAGATAAAGCGATGGGACCGGAGGGCATACACCTAAACTACTGAGGGAACTTGGGGATGTTCTAGCAGCTCCACTGACTGACCTTCTTAATGCCTTGTTGGAGTCGGGAGTAGTGCCAAAGGACAGGAGAGAGGCACGTGCAGTCCCTTTACACAAAAGCGGAAGTAAGGATGTGGTTGAAAACTAAAGGCCAGTTAGTTTAACTTCGGTGGTGAGTAAATTATTTGAAGCACTACTGAAAGAGAAAATAGTGAGGTTTCTGGAATCCAGCAGATTACATGATCTGAGGCAGCATGGATTCAGCAGAGGAAGGTCTTGTCAGACAAATCTGATTGATTTCTTTGACTGGGTGACCACGGAGTTGGACTGAGGGAGAGTCCTAGATGTGGTGTATTTAGATTTCAGTAAAGCCTTTGACACCGTTCCTCACAGACGACTTATAAACAAACTGAGCACCTTAGGGATGGACCCTAAAGTTACTGCTTGGGTTAGAAATTGGTTGAGTGGGAGGCGACAAAGGGTTCAAGTAAATGGAGCTCACTCTGAGGAGAAGGATATTACCAGTGGTGTGCCCCAGGGATCTGTCCTTGGTCCGATTCTTTTAACATCTTTGTTAGTGATATAGCAGAAGGGCTGTCGGGTAAGGTCTGCCTCTTTGCGGATTATACCAAAATCTGCAATAGAGTAGACACCCAGGAAGGTGTAGATAACATGAGGAGGGATCTAGCTAAACTTGAAGAATGGTCTAGAATTTGGCAGCTGGGATTTAATGTTAAAAAATGCAAGGTCATGCATTTGGGCTATAGTAATCCAAGGGAGCAATATAGTATAGGGGTGAAGTACTTTTGTCCACTAAAGAAGACCGGGACCTAGGCGTGATTGTGTCTGATGATCTTAAAGTAGCTAAACAGGTAGAAAAGGCGACAGCTGAAGCTAGAAGGATGCTTGGGTGCATATGGAGAGGAATGGCCAGCAGAAGAAAGGAGGTGATAGTGCCTCTGTATAAGTCTTTGGTGCGACCTCATTTAGAGTATTGTGTATAATTCTGGAGACTGCACATTCAAAAGGATATAAACAGGCTAGAGTCAGTACAGAGGGTGGCTACTAAAATGGTTAGTGGTCTTCATTAAAACGCATGTGAGGACAGACTTAAAGTTCTTAATATGTACACATTAGAGGAAAGGCGGGATAGAGGTGATATGATTGAGACATTTAAATACCTCCATGGCATAAAGGCACAGGGGGAGAGCCTCTTTCAACTGAAAGCAAGCTCTGCTATGAGGGGACATGGGTTGATGGTGAAAGGGAATAGATTCAGAAGTGATATGCGGAAATATTTCTTTATGGAAAGAGTGGTGGATCCATGAAATAGTCTCCCAGTGGAGGTGGTAGAGATGAGGACAGTATCTGAATTCAAAGAAGCATGGGACAAACACAGAGGATCTCTAAAGGAGAAAAGGGGACTGTTGCAGTGGTTGATATGGAAGGACAGACTAAATATGCCATGTGGTATTTTTCTGTGGTCATTTTTCTATGTTTGTATGTTTGAATGGTTTAAGTGTTAAAGGTGAATCTTCTAAAATGGGTGTAGCGGATGTGTTAAAAGAACTCCGCTATCCAGATAGCAGTTGATTTATTTGAATTTAACTTCAGGTAATTTTTTTCACAGCCAGACAGCCACCTTCTCCAAACAAGGGGATAGATTAGGGGAGAGATTGTCAGAAGTAGAATGTTGTCTGCGTAAGTGTAGGAAATACCCAGGCTTTGAATTAATGATGCCAAAGGATTCACCAACACATTAAAAAGAAGATGGGAAAGGACTGACCCTTAAGGTGAGGTACTAGAAAGATTGTTACCTGTATTTACTTGGAAGGAATGGGGTGGATATCTAACAGTGGGGCATGTTTACTAAAATGTGCTATTCTGAAGCATGCTAAGCCCCAAAAGTTAGCATGGGAAACATAGAAACATAGAAACATGATGACAGAAAAAGACCACATGGCCTATCTAGTCTGTCCTTCCATAACAACAACTACAACAGTCCACTTTTTACCTTTAGAGATCCTCTGTGTTGGTCCCATGCTTTTTTGAATTCAGTTACTGTCCTCATCTCTACCACCTCCACTGGGAGACTATTCCATGGATCCACTACTCTTTCTGTAAAGAAATATTTCCGCATATCACTCCTGAATCTTTCTCCCTTCACCCTCATCCCATGTCCCCTCGTAGCAGAACTTGCTTTCAATTGAAAGAGGCTCTCTCCCTGAACATTTATGCCACAGAGGTATTTAAACATCTCAATCATATCACCTCTATCCCACCTTTCCTCTAAGGTGTACATATTAAGATCCTTAAGTCTGTCCTCATATGCTTTATAATGAAGCCCATTAATCATTTTAGTAGCAACCCTCTGCACCGACTCCATCCTGTTCACATCCGTTTGAAGGTGCGGTCTCCAGAATTGCACACCATACTCCAAATGAGGTCGCAACAAAGACTTATACAGAGGCATTATCACCTCCTTTTTTCTGCTAGCCATTCCTCTCCGTATGCACCCAAGCATCCTTCTAGCTTTTGCCGTTGCTTTTTCTACCTGTTTAGCTACTTTAAGATCATCAGACACAACCACGCCTAGGTCCCGCTCTTCTTTAGTGGACAAAAGTACTTCACCTCCTATACTGTATTGCTCCCTTGGATTGCTGCAGCCCAAATGCATGACCTTACATTTTTTAACAATAAATCCCAGCTGCCAAATTCTAGACCATTCTTCAAGCTTAGCTAGATCCCTCCTCATGTTATCTACACCTTCCTGGGTGTCTACTCTATTGCAGATTTTGGTATCATCTGCAAAGAGGCAAACCTTACCCGACAGCCCTTCCGCTATATCACTAACAAAGATGTTAAAAAGAATCGGACCAAGGACAGATCCCTGGGGCACACCACTGGTAACATCCTTCTCCTCAGAGTGAGCTCCATTTACTTGTACTCTTTGTCGCCTCCCACCCAACCAATTTCTAACCCAAGCAGTAACTTTAGGGTCCATCCCTAGGGTGCTCAGTTTGTTTATTAGTCACCTGTGAGGAACAGTGTCAAAGGCTTTACTGAAATCTAAATACACCACATCTAGAGCTCTCCCTCGGTCCAACTCCCTGGTCACCCAGTCAAAGAAATCAATCAGATTTGTCTGACAAGACCTGCCTCTGGTGAATCCATGCTGCCTCGGATCCTGTAATCGGCTGGAATCCAGAAACCTCACTATTTTCTCTTTCAGCAGCGTTTCCAATAATTTACTCACCACCGAAGTTAAACTAACCGGCCTGTAGTTTTCAACCACATCCTTACTTCCGCTTTTGTGTAAAGGCACCACCTGAGCCTCTCTCCAGTCCATTGGCACCACTCCCGACTCCAACGAGGCATTGAAAAGGTCAGTCAGTGGAGTTGCTAGAATGTCCCCAAGTTCCCTCAGTACTCTAGGGTGTATCCCATCCGGTCCCATCGCTTTGTCTACTTTAAGTTGAGCTAGTTTCTCAGGAACACAGTCTTCTGAAAATTGTTCAAGATGTCCCTCGCTTCTGTTCTTATTTGTGGGTGTTTTCTGAGGTCCTGCTCCTGGTTCTTCATTTGTGAACACAGAACAAAAATATTTGTTAAGCAATTCCGCTTTATCCTTATCAGCTTCTACATATTCCCCCCCTGCACCCTTGAGTCTGACAATACCACTTTTGCCCTTCCTCTTCTCACTAATATATCTGAAAAATGTCTTATCCCCCCATTTTATTGCATTGGCTATTTCCTCCTCCTTTTGAATCTTTGCCTTCTTGACTACTTTGCTAGCTTCTCTAAGTTTTTCCAAATACAGATGCCTGTCTTCCTCTGTCTGTGATCTCTTGTATTTCATGAAGGCCTCCCTCTTTTTCTTCACTTTTTCAGCTACTTCCTTTGAAAACCATAGCGGTCTCCTGTTCCTTTTGCCTCTATTTACTATTTTAACAAAAAGGTTGGTTGCCTTTAAAATACCCCCTTTCAGTTTTGCCCACTGTTTTTCTACATCACCCAGCTGTTCCCATCCCATTAACGACTCCCTATCCCACTAACGACTCCCTGGAGGTGGTGTAGATACTTGTTAACTATCAGGTTGTGCCTTCCTGCAACTACCATAAGGAGACCCACCTCAGTGCACTAAATGGCAAACATTTGCTTCATTACTGTCACCCATTGAGGAAGTGGTAAGTACACTCATACTATTGGCAACCTTTGCAACTACTGCATGCCAGTGACAACCGCACTAACCATGATGTGCCATCAACACCTACACACCGCCCTTAAACCCAACCAGACCCTACCCATCACTAAGTGGTTAGTGTGGCATTTATACCATACTGCTACATGTTAACAGATAGCGTGCCATGATTTGCACAAAGTAAATCCCATTGTTAGTCATTAGCACACTTTAGTAAACATGCTCCAGTATTATTTATCCCAACTTGAATAATAACTCAATAACTTGAATAATAACAATAACTGGCAGACATCACACCTTCTGACACATCATCTGGTTCACTGACAGATATCACTCTGCCATTAACAAAGGAGTTTCTAACTATTAGGGATGTGCAGTCATTGGTACACATTTGGTTCATTAGTGAGTCTTAAAGGTTTAGGGGATCATTCCGATCCTCATTTAACGTTGGATCTGACTGGTGACCACAGAGCTCCCCGCATGTATAGACAACTAGTGCGAGGAGCTCTGTTCATGGGTGGGAGGGGCTGGACTGGTGGAGAACTGAGGATTGGTGGTGGGCAGGAACACAACCTCGAACGTACAGGGCCGATTCTGAGGTCGGCCCTGTACATCCGGGGTCAGCCATGCAGACAGGGGACTTATTCCACCTCGGAAGGTCCGATCAGCAGTCAGGTGTGGGGAAAGCATATTTTGGACGAACGCTGGGGATCGTGGCTCTGCATGGAGCTGCGGTGCGATGCCACTGCAGCTCCATGCAGGAGCCTGGCTGAGCTAGCCAGGTAGTTGGCTGGACATCCGGGGTGACTGAATCGGGACATGTCACGGACGTCCAGCCACCATGCTGCGATTCTGCTCCCAGACCTGGACGTCTGGACGGCTCGGGGATGCAAAACTTAGAATTGGCCTCCATGGGTCCACTAAATCAATTGAACATGTTAACCTATCAATTAATACATATTACATTGATTACATGTATTAAAAAGTTTAACGTGCATTAATCTTTCTTATTCAAACAAATGTGTGAAATGAACTGGAAAAAGACACCTAAAAATCAGGAAACAATTCTAAACAAACCAAAAATTAATTGAACATTTTTGGTCTGTGCACACTCCTGCCAACCAACACTACCCTTCATATCACAGATACAATAGTCGCTGATCCTGAAGTTTTGGGGTTCACAAGTTTGGTCCTTTCTCATCCTGTATCATTACTCCTCTTCAGCTTAGATTTGTTGCAAACCAGTTCTTCAACTTAAGTGAAGGGGGTTTCAGGGTAAAGATTCTACTAGCTTTAGTACTCTTTGTTCAGTTGTAGATTCAGGGGATTATTCTGAGACACGAATAATGGGGTTGGATATCCCAACGGGACGTCTATCCCTGCTATTCATGTCGGAGGCAGGGAAGAGGTGTCCCGGGGGCAGAGAGTGGGTGGGCAATGGGCGGTCACTGGCCTTGGACATACAGGACCGATTCTAATGTTGGCCCTGTACATCCAGGGCCAGCAAAATGGCTGGGGAAGTTATTCCAACTCTGAGCTGGAATAACTTCCCTGGCGTGTTTTTTTCAGCAGCCCAGGGCGCGGAAGGGGCTGGGGGGGTCCAGGGTTTATTCCCCACAGCCCGACCCTGGCCTTAGGAGGCCAGATCAGGGGTTGGGTTGTGGGTAATAAACTTTTGTTTTCAGTGGCCGACATCGTGGCATTTAAATGGAGCCGTGGTGCCATGGCAACATGACCCCATGGCACTGCAGCTCCATTTAAATGCCTGACTAAGCTATCTGGGCAGGGCATGTACAAGTAGGTCGGGACTGAATCGCAGTCCTGGCCTGCAGGTACATGCCTCTTCGTGATTCAGTCTGGACATACAAAGGAGATCTACATCTGGGACAAAATAGGACACTCAGAGTCTGTGTTCAACTTTCTTTTTGGAATTTTCCATCTTCGAAGACTCAGGAAGCACTTCACTGATGTAGTTTTCTTTGGCACAGACACTTCTCATCCTCGCTACTTCCTCTCTCATTTCTGCTGCCTATTTCTTGGTGCGGTTGTCTTCAGGAATCTTTTGCAATAGATTGTTTAGTCAGAATAGATCAGGATATCCTTGTGAACTGCTGTGACCTCTTCAGCCATATCATGTTTACTAAACATTTTTCTATTGGCAGGAGCTTTTGTACCATTAAAATAAATGTGGAAGACCTGCCAAAGTACCTTCCTTTTCTGCAGCTCTTCTATAAGTCAGCTAGCCTCTTTTCTTCAAAATCTAATCCTCCACTATACACCACTTGGATACATAACACATTTCATAGTCTGAAAAGATGAAATGTTCCACACCTCATGTTGTTAAGTGCCATTGAGTCGGCAACCCTCTGGATAGCTATCCTAATCTGTGTTCGGTCATGAATCAGACGGCTCATTGTTGATACAGTGGCATCCATAGCTGCTGTTATTGCATTGGTCCATCTCATTGCTTGTCTTCCTCTTATGTGTGACCTTCAACCTTGCCAAGCATGATGTCTTTCTCTAATGATCTCTCTCTGTTCGCGTGGAGACACATTCCATTCTGTGCGTCCCGGCCTCTGTGCATCTGGTTGGAACCAGATGCACAAAGATAGACCCCATTCTGATCCCACAGAGCATGTCTAGCACCTGTGGGATCAGAATCGTGTCTAGGCCTGTATGTGTAGGTCGGGACACGATTCCCATCAATCTGCATATACAGGCCCCTGCCTGGCTAACTCAATCAGGCTCCTGAATGGAGACATGGTGCCATGACGTCCAGTTGCCATGGCACTATGGCTCCATTCAGGAGCTGTGATCCCCAGCTACTGACCAATTTCACCTTTCCCCACAGCCTGTCCAATGATATGGCCTCCCATGGCCAGGGTTGGGCTGTGGGGAATCCCTTGCACCCCCTCGCCTTTTTGCTCCCAGCCGGTTCTCCCATCCCCCCGTCCAGTCTGCCAATCTCGGACATACAGGGATGACTTCAGAATCAGCCCTGTATGTCCTGGCCGCGGACTGCCCATTGCCCGCTGGCCCTGGGATGGCAAGGAGGACAAATAGCGGGGATGGACATCCCAATGGGATGTCCAACACCACTATTCACAGGACAGAATAGACCCCATGGTTTCCAAAGTATGAAAGTTGAGTCTTGTCATCTGAGCTTCTAAAAAAGCTTTAGTTTGAACTCCTCTAGTACTGACTTGCATTGTTCTAACATTCCACACCTCGTAATATATAAACAAGCAAAATGAACCACATACTATGATTCCCTATGTATAGGTCTTCTTGTTTGTTTATATATTATTATTTTTGTCCTTTCAGACTATAAAATATGTTTATATATCTAAAAGGTGTATAGTCTAGTATGATTCCTTTAGTTGAATCTTTTGCCAAGGGTACAGAAAAACAACTGAAAATGAATACTTTCAAGATTTGAGCATTAAGATATTCCTGAAGTTTACTTAGGTAATCTGTTTTCACAGCTAACCAACAGTTGATCTAAATTGCTTTCTTATTCTTGCCTATCAGTCAATGCTAAATAATTCTGTTTTATTCAAACTAGTACCAATGCACATTCCTAATGGTTGGAACCTCCCTTGTGAAAGGCAGGGAGATATCCATCTGCTAACCAGACTTGATAGTCCAGGAGATGTGCTCTTTTCCAGATGCCGAGACATTATGCCAATACTCATCAGGCCTACTGACTTTTATATAATAAGTATGTGACAGCCTATATAATTAGATTGTGAAATGGGGTGGGAGGGGGGAACACACACCTCAGATCTGCTTTGACTTCTAGCTATCAGTGTATTAAGACTGCGCGCATTCAAGGCGGTTAATCTAACTTCCCCCATTGTCCCACCATTACATACAAGAGCATCCCACCTGGCCTCCCCCTTCCCTACCATCCTCCTCCTCCTGCCCCCTCCCCTGACCCAAATCCCACTCCCTCCCCCCTTCCCCACCCCATGCCCCCTCCTTCCTCCCCATACAACATACACCAACCAACCTCCACCTGCACCGACTCTAGAGGCATGACATCACTGACTGACCACCCTTACACATACAGTACTTAAACCCATATTGTGCAGTCCCCCAATATTTCAACTTTCTTCTTAACATAATTACCCAACCAAGCACTTCTACCATTCCAACATCATACACTCACCTTACAAACCACTCTCCACTACTCAGACCCCCTCCCAAGGTGTGTACCACTTTACACAATACCCATCCACCATCTTAATCCATACACTCAAGATATCAGTCCACCAATTCTTCAAAGATTCCTTCAGTGCTGGCCATTTGTGCTCACCATCTTCTGCTCTCTGCGCAGCCTTTTCTCGCCTCTGGCCACTTGAGCCTACTTAGCTCTGGCATTAGTGTCTTTGTACCGGTCTTGCTGTGCTGCCTTCTCACACTCCGGCAAGTTACTCCAACCGGCCTGTTATTTGCTGTCACCACAGTCTTAGCAGAGGTGGTAAACCCAGATATAGTAAATCGTAATCCTACTGGGAATAGCCATCAGTATCAGATACGCTCCTCCCAAAGGCATTTGTTTACTCCCGGGTATGCCCTCCTTTTTTGTATAGTTAGAGTAAATAAATCACCAAAAACCTCCACCTCATGATCTTCCCACTTGATCTTACCCAGCTACCTGGCTGCTCAGAAAATGGCCTCTTTGGTTGCATACTCATGCATACATGCAATTATGTCCCGAGGCCTGCCATCTCTGCAAGGCCCCAATGCTCAGTGCCCTCGCTCTACTTTAAAGCAAAGAATTCCCTCTTCCAGGCCCACTGCTCGTGCTACGCTTTGCAAACTTGTTCTGTTAGGGCTTGATATTCCATGGACTTTTCAGTTTCAGGGAACCCCCTCAGGTTCAGGTTCGCACGTCTAGACTTTTTTCCATGTCTTCAGTCTAAAGGGTCAGCTCCTCACATAGAGCCCTCAGCAACACATTGTCCTGCTGCAAGGCTTGCACGGTGCTCTCATAGCTTTCCAGCTGTCCTTCTGACTCTTCCACTCTCTGTCCCAGTTCAGACACCTCCCCTTTAATTTCAGTGACCCAAGTCTGCACCTCTGGTTTAAAGCCATTCAAATCTTCATGCAGAGTCGAGAACCACTCTTTCATCTTAGCCCTAAGCATTCTCAAATCACAATTAGCTCCTGGCTCTGTTCACGGCTCTCCCACTTTTGGTCTGTTGGGCTCACAACAGCCGCTGCCATCTTGTTCTGCTCTATTGCCAATCCTGCCACTACTTTAAAGGCAAAAGGTTTAAGGTCTACTACATTCTTTTTTCCAGCCATCAACTCCAGTGGCATTCCAGCTCGTTCACCCACTTTTATTATCCACTTGCTGCGGGGAAAGAATGCACCTCGCTGGGGATTGCAGCATCAGGTCATGGAACTACAAATCTATGCAGCCATATTGGCTCATGACATCAGTTCCTCGGCAAAATTAAATATTTAAAAGTATGTTGTTTGATTATGCATTTTTACAGGATTGTTAGAGGGATAGTGTTGGGATGATCCTGATTATTGAGTTTAGTCATCAAAATCTTGGAGGGGGAATATAAGATTGAAAGTTCACCTAGGACACCCTATTATCCTTTACCAGCCCTGGCCTGCATTCTCTTACTCCTGATCAGAGTTTCTACTGTAGATGATGAAGTTACATACTTAAAACAATAAGTAACAAAGGGTATACCTGAGAGCAAAGACAATTCCCAAGACAACTTGTGGCCCACAGAAGCCACATCCTTTCATAGCAAGGAACTAAACCTTACCACCTCTTTCCACCCCCTCACCAAAGTGCAGCAAGACTTTTCATCAATATATTATGATTTATTATAAGAAAAAAATTCAGAGCATTCATTTTTTAAAGGTTGAAATAATGAATTCAGATAGGTAGAGGTAACTTAGTAACGTGGAGGCATATTTTAAGAAGTGCATCTAGGCTTCTGTGCGTCCATTCGGAACCAGATGCACAGAGGTAGACGAGATTCTGATCCTGCGAGACATATCTAGCCCCCACGGGATCAAAATCCAATCTAGGTCTGCATGTGCAGGCCGTGATATGATTCCAGTCGGCCTGTATGTACAGGCCTCTGCCTGACTAACTCAGTCAAGGCTCCTGAATGGAGCCACGATCCCCAGCCACCAACCACTTCATTCTTTCCCCGCCGTCTGACCTCCAATCTGGCCTCCCAAGGCCAGGGTCGGGCTGTGGGGAATTTCCTGCACCCCCTCCTACCTTCGTCACTTCCCAGGCCTGTAGTCCCCCGCCATCTAGGGGAACTTATTCTACCTCAGAGGTGGAATAAGTTCCCCGTTCAGTGAGCTGGCCCTGGACGTACAGAGACATCATCAGAATTGGCCCTGTACATCTGGTGCCGCAGACCGCCCACTGCCTGCCCTAATTTTGCCTCCACACTGCCCCTTTCCAGTCCCCATCTTGCCTCCTCATACAAACTCCTTGTTCATAGGGGGAAGCTTGGTGGGGATAGGAAAGGCGGACAAATAGCGAGGATGGACATCCCAATGGGATGTCCATCCCCTCTATTCATGTTACAAAATAGACCCCATAGTATATGACGGCAGATAAAGACCAGTATGGTCCATCTAGTCAGCCCAATAAGGTGACTAAAGTGGTTGTAACTGAAGCTCTGTGCAAGTCACCCCCTCTGTCTGTGTTTAGGGTTGTACCTGCTGCTCCATGTGGGTCAGCCCCCCTCTATTTATTAAAGAATAAAAGATATTTAAGTTTGATTTGATTAAATTTGATTGGAATTAAAGGACTCTGGGGTCCTTTTACAAAACTGTGCTAAACAATGGATAGCAATTCTATAAACTCCTAAGCAGTTAACATGCTTTACCATGTGCATATGTGGGGCTTACATGTGCACTTTATAGAACAGGAGCGTACAGTGCCTAGATTGGTCAGAACATTCAAATCTCAGCTACACAGCTCATCTTCCACCGTCTCATTATGCTCACATAACCTGTTTTTTTCAAGTCACTTTATCTATCCCTATCTTTATCCACATCCATTTCAAACTTCTCCTACTGACTATAAGTGCATTCATTCAGCAGCTCCTCACTGCTATTACTCTCTTACTTCTCCCTACACCCCTCCTTGGAAACTCTGTTCTTCTGGCAGATCACTTATCTGTGCCCTTCTCTTCCACTGCCAACTCTAGACTTTGTTCATTCCATCATGCTGCTCCATATGCCTGGAACAAACTACTCTTTTTAGTACACCAGGCTCCTTCTCTGGCCCTATTCAAATCCAGGCTAAAAACCCACCACTTTGAAGGCGCTTTTGAATCATGATCCCATAAGAACATAAGAAAATAAGAAATGCCATACTGAGTCAGACCAAAGTCCATCAAGCCCAGTATCCTGTTTCCAACACCAGTCAATCCAGGTCACAAGTACCTATCAGGTTCCCAAAAAGTCACATAGGTTTCACAATGCTTGTCCCAGGGGAAGCATTGGATTTCCCAGGTCCTATTTAATAATGGTTTATGGACTTTTCCTCCAGGAACTTATCCAAACCTTTTTTAAACCTAGCTACAATAACAGCTTTTACTACATCCTCTGGTAACAAATTCCAAAGTTTGATTATGTGTTGCATTTTGAAGGACTACAAAAGGGGGCTGCTACTTCTGGAGAGAGATCTGCAGTTGTAAGTATTACTTCTGGAAATTTTTCTAAATCTTGGGGGAAAAGGAATTCTTTAGATTAAAGCTGATTAATCTGTGAATCCAGTGTATCTTTTAAATCGGTCAGAGTCTAGTAGCATCAAAGAGTTTTCAGTTTAAATTTAAAACACAGAGGAGAGCTTTCTGGTTAAATTTAGAACCCAAGACTCCCTTTATCCAAGCAAGGGCTATGGGACTCCCCCTGGAGATTGGTCACAGATTACCTTAGAAGCAAAGGACAGGGTACTGTGTAGCAGCCAGCTTTTAATAAGTATTTTTCCCTCCCTCCCAGTCCAGCAGCGAGATGGGGGCTTTCCAGCCTTTTGCACTGATTGTCATATGTATGATTTTCTCCCAGTTGGTGAGGGGCTTTACGTGTGCACAATGTGCAAGGAGCTCTTTGCTCTCAGGGAACAAGTCTGATCTCTGGAGGCAAGAGTAGCAGACTTGGAAGACATAAGGAAGACAGAGAGGTACATAGATGAGACCTATAGGGATATAGTCCTAAAGTCCCACCTCCAGTCTGGCAGCATCCCTGTTGCCATGGAGGAGAGAGGTCAAATGACAGGACAGCATCACCCTGGTGTGGCAGGAAGTGATCCTATAGCTAGGACCTGTCCTCCAGGTGATGTAAAACCCTCTCACACCGAGGAAGTTTCTCCAGGGCCATGTGCCCATGAGGGAAGGGTTAGGATAGCCATTATAGATTGGTGATGCGATCATTAGGCATGTAGATAGATGGGTGGCTGGTAACGTGAGGATCGCTTGGTAACATGCCTGTCTGGTGCAAAAGTAGCGGACCTCACGCGCCACCTAGACAAAGTCTTAGAGAGTGCTGGGGATGAGTCTGCTGTCTTGGTACATGTCGGTAACAATGACAGAGGGAAATGTAGTAGGGAGGTTCTGGAGGCTAAATTTAGGCTTTTAGGTAGGAAGTTGAAATCCAGATCTTCCAGAGTAGTGTTCTCCGAAATGCTTCCCATTCCACATGCAGGACCCAAAAGGCCGGCAGAACTCCGGAGTCTCAATGTGTAGATGAGACAATAGTGCAAGAATGAGAGGTTTGGATTTGTTAGGAACTGGGGAACCTTCTGTGGAAAGGAGGGGCTCTTCCGAAGGGATGGGCTTCACCTTAACTGGGATGGAACCAGGCTTCTGGCATTAACTTTTAAAAAAGGATATAGAACAGCTTTTAAACTAGATAATAGGGGAAAACCAAAAGTTGCCCAAGAGCTCATGGTTAAGAACAATGTATCCTTGAAGGATACTACCAAAAAAATGAAGTTAGGGCACATCAGCAGAGAGGTTCCAATAAAGACAAAGGTAGCCCAAATGCCCTTGAGTAGAGAGCAGACAGAGCTTAAAGATTCCAAATTACCCCTGCCTACCAATAACCAGATTAATATGAATAAAATTCAGTCTCTAAAATACTTGAATGCAAATGCTAAAAGTCTAAAAAAAAAGATGTGAGAGTTAGAATATATAGCAGTAAATGAGAAGTTAGATATGATTGGTATCTCAGAGACATGGTGGGACACTGTGATACCTGGGTACAAACTGTATTGTAATGATAGAGCTGATCAAATTGGTGGAGGGGTTGCGCTCTATATTAGAGAGGGCATTGAGTCACAAAGGATTAAAGTTCTACAGGAAACAAAATTTGCTGTAGAATCTCTATGGATTGAAATTCCATGTAAAAAGGGGAAGGTGATGGCAGTGGGGATGTACTATCGACAACCTGGCCAGAATGAACAAATGGATGATGAAATGCTCAAAGAAATCAGGGAAGCTAACAAAAGTTACAGAAAGGTAATAATAATGGGTGATTTCAATTACCCCGGTATTGACTGGGTCAGTGTCATGGCAGGACATGCTAGGGAGATAAAGTTTCTAGATGAAATAAATGACTGCTTCTTGGAGCAGCTGGTTCATGAACCGAACAGAGGGGAAACCATTTTGGACTTAGTCCTTAGAGGAACACCAGATCTGGTGCAAGAGATAAGGGTGTTGGGGCCACTTGGCAATAGTGATCATAGCATGATCACGTTTGAATTAATTAATGAAGGAGGAATGGTAAGGAAATCCACATTACTACCTTTTAACTTTTATGTTTAAATGTGTTTATTGAACACAGGCCATACAACATCCACAAAGCAGAACAACACAATAGCAAAATATCACACCAACTTCACCGCC
This sequence comes from Ichthyophis bannanicus, assembly GCA_033557465.1. NCBI lineage: Eukaryota > Metazoa > Chordata > Amphibia > Gymnophiona > Ichthyophiidae > Ichthyophis > Ichthyophis bannanicus. The sequence goes on from CM066031.1 coordinate 1,202,356,376, forward strand.
ATGTTCACATTTTAACCATAGGATACCTCCCCTCCCCCCTCCCACCCACCACCCCTCCCGAAGGAGAAGAGCAGCGTTACAACAGAAGGACAGGAAGGAATACATTGTCATCCATACCTTCAGAGGTACACCTACACAAAATACCATAAAGTAGACAACAGTGCCCCTGTAAGAACCCACACCACCTCAGCAGGGCACTACCCCAAAGATGTCCCCCCCTGACTTCAACACCCCGGGCCCTCAAACATCAACACACACACCAGGCCCCTATCCCAGCCCCCCTCACCCCCCCTATACTACAAGCTCCCCCCAGCAACAACGATAGCACACACCCCACTCCTTCCACTACCAGTCACAACCCTAAAGGACCAAACACCCACCCTACCCCCCCCACCCTAGCCCCCCCTAAACCTCACCCAAGCACATTAAGAATTTGGCTCCTCTCTCGCAAAGACAATGTGTGTAAATAGGGACCCCATTCCCCCACAAATTTATATGTGGCTACTTCCCGATGTCTAGCCCCTTGTTGCTCAAGCAAGAGCAACCGATATACCTCCCGCTTCCACTGACCAATGGACGGGCCACTGGGCAGTAGCCAATTCAGCAAAACTACCCGCCGCGCTACTAGCAGGACCTTACCCAACCACGTTCGCGCACCACCCTTCAGCCCTTCCACCCCCCAAGTCATACCAAGCACCAAAAGCTTGGGGTCCCGCTTTATTGGGCATCCTAAAACCCCGGTAAGATAGCCCACCAGCCCCTTCCAAAATCTAGCCACCACCAAGCACTGCCACCACATGTGTCCCAGATCCGCCCGAGCCATCCCACACCGGGGGCAACTCGCTGTGGCACTACTGCCCGCCCGAAACGCTCGACAAGGAGCAAAGTGGCAGCGACGCAAAATACGATATTGCAAATCTCGAAAATCTGCAGTCTGGATCCTCCTGGGGATATCTGCTAGCAATTGCACCATATCAACCCCTCGAAGCTCCACACCCAGATCATGGGCCCAAGCCTCGGCCAAAGCTCTCTGAACAGGAAACCCTTTAAGGCAAAGATATTCCCAATGCAACAGAGCCACCCGCGCCCGGTGCGCACTTCCCGCATACAACAACTCCTCAAATTTAGAACAAATTGCGGTATGCAGGTATGCCCCATCCAAACTCCGAAGATAACTACGCAATTGCAGATAAGCAAACCAATCCCGACGCGCCAATCCATAGTTACTCTGAAGTTCGACAAATGTTAAAGGCTGTCCCCGGGCATCCACCACCTGCTCTAACGCCACAATTCCTTTATCTTCCCACCCCCGAAAGGCCCCCCCGTGCAACCCCGGACCAAAGTTCCCATTCCCGTAGAGGGGCAAAAAAGGTGTAGTCCCCGGATTCCAGGAATATTCTCTACACAACAGATGCCAGACCCGTCTCATAACCTTAAATACGGGGTGCCCCCCAACCAACTGAGGGAGATCCACAGCCGCCGCGTGTAAGATAAACCGTAGGGCCAAGGGCTTCGCCACTTCCTGTTCATACAGCAAAGGCGTATAATCAGACGTGGTACCCAGCCAATCCCACAAATTCCTCAGCAGGCAGGCTATATTATAACTCCGCAGATCTGGGGCTCCCAGACCACCACCCCCCCCAAGGTCTCTGTAGCATCCGAATACTTAACCGAGGTCTCTTCCTCCGCCCAAAAAAAGAGGTTAAACATTTTTCCACCCTCGCAATCTCCCCCTTCATCAACAAGATCGGCAGACTTTGTAACATGTACAACCATTTGGGGAAAAGAATCATCTTATATAGAGCCACACGGCCTCCCAAGGAAAGCGGCAAGTCCTGCCAACCAGTCAAGCGCTCTTTGGTCTGTGACAACACGGCAGCGAAATTGACCATCTGCAGTTGACCCACATCGGCAGTCAGGTAAACCCCCAGGTAATGAAGATGCGTCCCGGCCCACTTCAGCGGGAAAGCATCCCAGTCCCCCTGTAGCGTCTGCTGCAGGTCGAGGGCCTCCGATTTATCCAAATTTAATTTCAAACCCGAAAATTCCCCAAAATCCGCGACCAATCTCAGCAAAACCGGTAAGGTCTGCCGAGGGACCCCCAGATAAACGAGAAGATCGTCCGCAAAAGCAGAAATCCAAAATTCTTCCCTTCCTACCCTAGCTCCCACTAGTCCGCGATGGGTTTGTATACGCTCCAAGAGGGGTTCCAGGGTCAAAACAAACAGATGCGGGGACAAGGGGCAACCTTGTCGTGTCCCCCTCCGAATCGGAAAATCCCCGGAAACAGAATCATTTATCAAAAGCTGCCCGCAGGGGGTCCGAGTACAAAAGCTTAACCACTTCCAGAAATAAAAACCCTATTCCCATGAGTGCTAACATCTGATACATGTATTGCCAATCCACATGATCAAACGCTTTCTCAGCGTCAAAGCTGATTAGCAGTGCTTGCTCCCCTGCTGCAGCAGTCATGTATAACGACGAAACTATCTTACGTAAATTTTTGACGACGTGCCTACCCCTCACAAACCCCACCTGATCCTCCTTAACCAGTTGGGGAAGATATTCCGCCAGCCGAGTAGCCATAATTTTCGCCAAAAGTTTAATATCTACGTTCAAAAGTGAGATCGGCCGGTACGACTCGGGCAACAACCCATCTCGGCCGGGTTTAGGGATCAGGGTAATCACTGCCCTATTCTGCTCATATGGAAAGGCCTGACATTCTATCAAAGCAGAGTAGTAAAGCCGCAGAGGCCCCGCCACCTTATCCACCATTAACTTATAAAATTCCCCCCGGTACCCATCCGGGCCCGGTGCCCGACATGCATGCAGGAGTTTGATGGCCCCCCGGATCTCCGCTTCAGTAATCGGTGCATTGAGAGTCTCACTTTCCTCCAAGGATAAACTTGGCAAGTCCACGGTCTGGCCTCCGCCTTCGTCAAGTCCCCGGGACTGGCTCCATAAAGAGCTTGGTAATACTCACGGAACCATTCCTCAATATAGGCCTGCCCAGTCTTTATCTCACCCCGGGCATCCCGCAAAGCCCCGATACACGCCTTCCCCCGGCTGGTCTTCACCAGCCTAGCAAGCAAACCCCTCGCCCTACTCCCATATTTATAGAGTTTATACCGATAATACAACAACGATTGCGTCGCCCGTTCTTGCAATAAAGCATTTACCTCCTGTTGCAATCTACTGTATTCCAGTTTCTTCCCCCGTGTCGGCTGCTGGGCTAACATTCTCCGCACCTGACACAGCTGTTGTTCCAATAAGAGCAAGCGCGTGGCATAGGCCTTCTTCTTCCGAGCCCCAAATTCCATGATACTCCCTCTCAAAACTGCCTTTGCGGCCTCCCAGAAAAGAATGGGGTTACTACTATGTGCTTTATTAAACTCAGCAAAGTCATCCCACTGTGAATGCAGGAAGGCCTCAAAGTGACCACTCTGGGTATAGCCAAGCGGGTAGCGCCACAGGTACCCAGCACTTCGAACTCCCCACCTAACATCCAACCGAACATAAGCGTGGTCCGACACCTCCACAGGGCCAATCTCCACTCTAAAGACCTTATGAAATAAGGCTTGAGAGCCCAAGAAATAATCCAAGCGGGACCCCGTGTCATGTGCTCTAGAGATGTGGGTGTAGTCCCTATCTAGGGGATGTAACACTCTCCAATAGTCAAGAAGATTAAAGCCTTCACAAACTCCCCGTAGCCATTGAGATTTCCTATCTTTAGTCAGTCCACGGATTCCTGATCTATCGATCGTTTCATCCAACACACAGTTGAAGTCCCCCCCCATTATAAATGGAGTGGAGCCGAGATCACTCAAACATTTATGCAATCGGGCATAAAAACGGGCATCATAGCTATTTGGGGCATAGATATTCACCAATCCCAGTTTAACCCCTTTAAGGGTCTCCACTACAATGACAAACCGCCCCCCCCGGGTCACAAATACTATGTACCACCTCCAAACCCAGCCCTTTCTTAATCAGGATCGCTACTTCCGCCTTTTTCCCTCCCGAGGAAGCCCCATAAACCTCCCCAACCCACCCCCTGGTGAGCTTGGCATGCTCCAGGGCACTCTGATGTGTTTCCTGCAAGAAGGCCACATCGGTCTTTTGGTCTCGAAGGACACGGAGGATCTTATAACGTTTCACTGGAGACCCTATACCACACACATTCCAAGTAAGCAGCGGGAACCCCTCACCCATGGTCCCCCACACATACGCGAATCATACACCAATGCAATAAACCATTCAAAACAGAAGAGAGCCCCCCCCAGCCTAGAGCTCCCCCCCTCTCCCCTGCCAATACACACATATCTCATATAGCGTCTACCACACCCACTCCAAAGCCGATCCCCATCCACTTGGAACAGAAAGAACACCTGTATTCGCCCCCACTTCCCCTGCCCTCCCCCAAATCTCCCCCTAGATAATCCCAAACCCGTCCTGCTTTCCCAGCTCCCACCCCCTCCCCCTCCCCCTCCCCCTCCCCCTCCCACCAAACCCCCCTCACCTCCAAAATCCACCAGACATTCTCCATGTGGAGTATTCACTAAATCACTCTGATGCATTGGTCTCCCCCCCATACAAATAGAACCATGCAGCCCCCCTTCATGCCAGCAAAAGACAAACAGAGCAACCAGAGCATATTAACAGAACATCAGCAATAAAACAAGAACACAGTCCAACCCAGGGGCATCTCAGCGAGCACCACCGGGTGCCTGCTGACTCGGCGGCGCCTCTCCCGCCTCTGGCAGTATCTCAGTCAAAAATTTGCTGGCCAAGGCGGGGGTGTCAAACATCCACTGGCGGTTCCTGTAGTCCACCCGCAATTGTGCCGGGTAGAGCAAGGCAAAACGCACCCCCCTCTTAGCCAGTTCAGCGCACGGGCCAGCAAACTCCTTACGCCTTCTGCTCACAGCTGCAGAGTAATCCTGAAACACCAAAATTTGGCAGGGCCTGACCCCTGTGCCCGAGCACGTCTTGCCGCCCGAAGCACATCTTCTTTCTGCGCATAATTTAGGAAGCGCGCGATGACCACACGAGGCCTGTCTCCAGAGCCTCTCTGTCCCCCCAGTCGATGCGCTCTCTCAATTTTAACGGAGCCCAGGGCAGTAGTCAGCTCCAGGTTCGTCGCCAACCAGGTTTCCAAGTAGTCACGCAGCTCTCCATCTGCAATGGCCTCAGGTATCCCCACAAAGCGCAAGTTCTTCCGACGACCTCGATTCTCAAGATCATCGAGCTTTTCCTCGTGGCGCTTGAGCAACTCTTCCAGGCGTTGCACGCGCTGGGCCTGTGCCGATTGCACCTCCTCCATGTCCGCAATCCGTTGTTCCACTTCCCCCATGCGCGTTCCAAAGTCTCCAATCGAGCGGTTCACCTGGGCCAATTGCTCCGCTAAGCCATGAAAGCGGCTGTCCAAAGCCTTCACCACAGCATGGGTAACCTCCTCCACAAGGTCCAGATCGCGGTCAGCTTTCGGGCTGGATGCCGGTTTGGCCGCCATCTTGTCCTCCACCACCCGCACGCGGTATTTCCTCGGTGTCTTCGCCGCCATGTACTTGCGCCGGCGGTCACTGCTGCCAGGGGACACCAGCGCTTGCCCACTGCTCCTAGGACTGCTCAAAAAGAGGGTTACCGGAGGGTAACGGTAGCGGTAAGCAGCTTCTTTGGGGGGGAGCCCTCAGAGCCGTGCAGAAACCGTCCTGCCCTGCTCACTGCATCACGTGACCTACAGCAAGTCCCTTTTAACTTTTAAAAAGTAGGCTATGATAAAATGAGGAAAATAGTTAAGAAAAAACTAAAAGGAGCAGTTGCAAAGCTTAAAGACTTACATCAAGCTTGGATGTTGTTTAAAAATACTATCTTGGAAGCCCAGACCAGCTGTATTCCATGCTTTAAGAAAAGTGGAAGGAAGTCCAAAAAACTGCCACCATGGTTTAAAGGTAAGGTCAGAGAGGCTGTTTTTGCCAAAAAAACATCTTTCAGGAAATGGAAAAAAGAGACAATTGATCAAAACCAGAAACAGAACAAGAACTCAAATGGTAAAGGGAAAAGAAGAAAGTCTTCCGCAGGAGAAACAGTCGAGCAAAGCGGAAGCTAGAGACCACGGCCAAACACAGAGAAGTGGTATAAAAATTCTTTATTAGCAGACCCAACTCAACGGTTCCGATCTTTTTTGTTGGGCTATACTTTTTTCTACCATTCAGATTGTATGTGTGCTCTTTGTTATTGCACTTTGTGTTTTTATTCATTTACATTATGTCCCTTATGGCATCTATAGTAGTCTTTTATTTTCGTTCTGTTTTTATAAGGTGCCAATCACGATGATGCTTTCAATGGTGGGTCTTCTTTTGCCCTTTTAGTTTGTCTCCTTGCACTTGCACAGCGTTTCCCGCCTAAGTGATCATGCTGGTATGCACTGTTTGTTTGATTTTATTTTTTCCTGTATATTTTTTATCATATTTAAGGATATACGATTTTGCTTTGCATGCTCCCTTTTTTCCATATTTTCGCTAGTATGATTTGTTTGACTGCACCCAGTACATTGCACTTTCGCTGTTATGGTTTGCACTACCCACTACGTGCAGATGTAGCTCTCTAATGGTCTCCTCTCTTGTAATTTTCACAGATTAGGGTTACTGTGCTATCCTTTAATTTTAATTTTAGTCCGTTGTTTTTAGAGTTTTTTGCCTTTATAGAGTTTTTTGTTTTCACGTTGCCCCTTAAAGTTTCGGTATGTTTCTATATACATTTCCCTCGGATTGCGATCCTATCTGCGCTTTTTATTTTACTTTTTTTATTATTCAGTTTGTATATGTGTTTTTAAAGTTTTGTTATTGCTCCTTATGTTTTTGTTTATTTATACTCAGTTCCTTTATGGCATCTACAGTAGTCATTCACTCTCCTTCTGTTTCTATAAGGTGTCAATCATGATGACGTTATCATGGGATGGTTCTCCTTTGCCCTTTTAGTTGGCCTCTTTGCACTTTTGCGGCGTTTTCCCGCTCAAGCAATCCCGCTGGTATGTGCTGTTTGTTTGATTTCATCCCGCATATGCCTTTATCATATTCATGTATGAATGCTTTTGTTTTTTGTTTCTTGGATGTCTTTTTTATATTTTTGCTATTATGATTTCTTCTGCACTTGATGTATTGTTATTGCAACTCTTTATGCCTTGTTTTTTGGTCCTTTCGGTGTCTCCCCTCCATAGTCAATGCTGTAAACAAGCTCGTTTTTTGTTCCTTTGAACAAACTCTATCTACTTGATTCGTCTTTTATTGTTAGCTCATACACTGCCTATCTTTTGAATTGATTATATCTTTTGCTCATCACACTGTTTGCTTGTAGGCACTTTTTTCTTCCCTTTTTCTTTTGTTACCCACGTGATAGTCATTTCCATACTTGACCCATGTCCAGTAACCTGGATAAAAAAATCTCTACCAATCCTATCACCATTCATTCTCCCAATAATCAACCTATCCTTAACCAAAGGATACCTATCACCAGCTTTAAAGCATGCACAGATTCGTCCACTGCTTAAAAACAACACCCTTAACAAATCTTCACCAAATTCATACAGACCTATTTCAAGCATACCATTCATGGCAAAACGAATTGAAAAGACAGTTCAAATTCAAACGCAGGAATATATAGACAACTCAGCCCCCCTGGATGATCAACAATATGGTTTCCGCCCTCGCCATGGAGTAGAGACACTTCTAACTGTCCTAATTGACACACTCATAAGAGGAATAGATAACCCAAAGCAAGCGTTCTTACTCCTATTCATAGACATATCTGCGGCTTTTGATAGTGTTCACCATACCATAATGCTCAATAATCTTAAACAAATAGGGATAAAATCAATAGTGCTAAACTGGTTTACCTCATATCTAGGCAATAGAACTCAAACTGTCAGAATAGGAAACAACACATCTAACACAATCAGGAAATTGGCCTACCCAAGGTTCTGCTCTATCAGCCCTCCTATTTAATATTTATATAAAACAGGTCTGTAACATTTTCAAAACATTCAAGGTATACTATCATTTGTACGCAGATGACATAATGATGTATATCCCATTCACAATCCCCAATCTACCACTTAAATTACTCACTGAATGTTTCAACGAAATTACCACCTGGCTAAATAACAATAACCTCGCCATCAATCACTCCAAAACCGAAGCACTAATTGTAACCAAAAACCAATCATACTCTCCCCCACCACATATTATACTTCAGGACCACGAAATCAAAATAAAGAATGAAGTGCGATATTTAGGCGTCATACTGGATACACATCTCAATATGAATATGCACATAAGAAACACAACAAAGAAAATTTACTTCAAGCTCAGAATCTTAAAACAACTACGTCCTCTAATACATTTACAAGATTTCACGAAAATAATACATACAATAATAACTCCTCACTTCGACTTCGCCAACCTAACTCTATTAGGGGTAACGAAACAAAACATCAAAAGACTCCAACTTGCTCAAAACGCAGCGGCCAGAACCATCATGAATGTCCCACCATTTCATCACATAACACCTATACTGGCAAATCTTCATTGGCTACCAATACAAAGCAGAATCCTATACAAAACACTAACAACAACCTTCAAGGCTCTAAACAATATGATCCCACCGACCCTAAAAAATCTCATATCTATAGAATCAACCAATAATCTACATAGAAGAGACCAAACAAACAAATTAAGGACCCCAAAAGAATACATAAAAGCTAAAAAGACAACTAACAAAAAAGCATTTTCCCATGTGGCCCCCATTATCTGGAATGACCTCCCAGAGGTAATCAGATCAATAAATGAGATCAAAGAGATCCGTAAGAGTCTAAAAACACATCTGTTTAAGGCACACTACGGGCTATCAACAAACTCCCTCTCCCAACAAGAAAACGGATAATAACACTGTTTGACTGAGTGACACAAAATTGACATGATCCAACACCTTCCACTCCTAAGATTTTACACTAGTTTAGAAATTTATAATATATTTTTACTTCTTATGTAATGCACTCATACCCCAATTGTATATAGTTACCAAAATGTTATTTGTTTTTGCACAATTTTCCTTTGTTTTAAGATGTTCCTTTAAATTGATTACTGACTGTTTTGTTGTATAATAGTTACACTGTTTCAGACGTTCATTGTAAAACAGACATCAGCCTGTTATATTGTTGTTAAATGTAAACCGCACCTGATCTCTGGAAGGTGCGGTATATAAGCGACTGTTAATTAAATTAAATCATAAAGTTCTTATGTTGTATATTAATTACTCTTAGGTTAGGTGATATATATATATATATATATATATATATATATTTTGTGATGTGTATTCAGTCTCTTATATGCATTTTATTGTTCCTAATATTTTACATTTGTTTGCATATTGTTTTTTATGAATTGTATTTTCATCCTTCTTGATCCTTGCTGCACAATTTATCTGTTAGTATGTTTATGCAGCTGTTTATTTAATGATATTTGCATGTTTTTACCTATTCCCCTGTAGATTGGGAAGAGTGGTTTGGTCCACCATTTTCACGTTGTTTGTTTGTCCCTTCATGGTAATGTATTTCATTTTTATGGCATAAAATTGAGGATGTTTTTATTGCTTTATTACCATTGTATTCTTATTTTTTATTTATTTTTAATATTGATGTTTGTGTCTGTCTGTTTTAGACCCCTGAAGAAGGCCTCCGGCCGAAACCGTTGAGTTGGGTCTGCTAATAAAGAATTTTTATACCACTTCTCTGTGTTTGGCCGTGGTCTCTAGCTTCCGCTTTGCTCGACAACAGCACAAGAACTGGCAAGTTAAATGCAAGGCATTGATAAAGCAGGCAAAGAGAGAATTTGAGAAGAAACTTGCTGTGGAAGCAAAAACACATAATAAATACTTTTTTAAGTACATTCATAGCAAAAAATCTGTGAGAAAGTCAGTTTGGACCATTAGATGATAGAGGAGTAAAAGGGGCACTAAGAGGGGACAAGGCTATTGCGGAGAGACAGAATGAATTCTTTGCTTCGGTCTTTACTGAGGAAGATGTAGGGATGTTACCCATAACTGAAGTGGTATTTAAAGGTGATGTTGCAGAAGAATTGAAAGAAATATCGCTATACCGGGAAGATGTATTACAACTATTTGATAAATTGAAGAGTAGCAAATCACCTGAACCAGATGGTATACATCCAAAGGTGTTGAAAGAACTGAAATATGAGATTGCAGACCTGCTATCTGTGAACTATCATGAAAATCATCTGTAATACCTGAAGACTGGAGGATTGCCAATGTAACGCCAATTTTTAAAAAGGGTTCCAGGGGTGATCTAGGAAACTACAGACCGGTGAGCCTGACGTCAGTACTAGGAAAAATTGTAGAAAGCATCATAAAGAACAAAATTACTCAGCATGTACATAGTCATGGCTTAATGGGAAACAGCCAACATGGCTTTAGACAAGTCAGATCTTGTCTTACTAAACTGTTATGTTTTGTTGAATGTGTGTATAAACAGGTAGACAAAGGTGAATCGGTTGATATAATTTATCTGGACTTTCAGAAAGCTTTTGACAAGGTCCCTCATCAGAGACTTTTGGCAAAACTAAAAAGTCATGGGATAGGAGGTGATATACTATTGTGGATCAGGAACTGGTTACAAAATAGAAAGCAGAGGGTAGGGCTAAATGGCCAATTTTCCCAATGGAAAAAGGTGAATAGTGGAGTACCCAAGGGATCTGTGCTGGGTCCGCTGCTTTTTAACATATTTATAAATGACCTGGAAAAGGGAATAACGAATGAGGTTATCAAATTTGCAGATGACACAAAACTATTTAAAGTTGCTAAACCCAAGAGGATTGTGGAAAATTTCAAGAGGATCTTGATAAATTGGAAGACTGGGCATCCAAGTGGCAGATGAAATTTAATGTGGACAAGTACAAAGTTATGCACCTAGGAAAGCACAACCCAAACTATGGTTACACGATGCAAGGTTCCACATTGGGAATCACCAGCCAGGAAAAAGATTTAGGCGTCATCGTGGATAACATGTTAAAACTCTCCGCTCAGTGTGCAGCAGTGGCTGAGAGAGCAAATAGAATGCTAGGTATCATAAGGAAAGGAATGGAAAATAAAACAAAGGATATTATAATGCATCTGTATCATTCCATGGTGTGACTGCACCTTGAATATTGTGTGTAATTCTGGTCACCGTATCTTATAAAAGATATAGCATTATTAGAAAAGGTACAGAGAAGAGCCACCAAAATGGTAAAGGGGATGGAAGGATACTCCTATGAAGAGAATCTAAAAAGGTTAGGACTCTTTAACCTTGAAAAGAGACGGCTGAGGGGAGATATGATAGAAGTCTATAAATTAATGAATGGAGTAGAACGGGTAAGCGTAGATCGATTGTTTATGTCATCAGAATATAAAAATACTAGAGGTCACGCAATGAAGCTACAGGGTAACCTATTTAAGACTAATAAGAGAAAATATTTTTTCACTCAACGTGTAATCAAACTCTGGAATTTGTTACCGGAAGATGTAGTAAAAGCTGTAACCGAGGGAGCACGGACAGCTCCTCCTACATATAAACCTTTCTTTTCTTCTCCTACCTCACTCCCCCCCTCCCCCTGCCCACTTAACCCCCCTCCCCAAAGGGGAAGCCCAAAAACCGACACCACTCCATAGTTGGTTCATAAACTGGTCGCAGCTTTATTAAGCATTAACACTTCAAAACATCAACTTGATTAACAAACCAAACTACAACAGCAGAATAACGCATCACCAGACATATCACTAGCAAGGTAATGTCGCATCCTCTTTTGTATTCTCATCGCCCCCCCTTAGCCCCCGACTTCGCCATGCCATTAGCAAAAGCCCAGCCAGGGAGTTGTCCGGGCCGGGGGTACCCCACCCCCGGCCCAAGCTTATCCTCAGCATCCGGACCCCGGAAACCTACGGGATCCCGCCACCGGCGCAAACGTCCTACGTTATTCCGCCGCCCCTCTGCCTAAAGCTGCGACCAGCAAGCGTCCCTCATAGCTACCCATTCTAGCGTTTCTTGCCAATCATTCAATAAGGATCTAAGCCAACAGGGGAAAGATGCACCCCGTCCCTTCCGTACAACCCTGCACAGCTGACATCCACCCAAGAATGCATTATGTGGTATCCGCCATGCCGACACACCCACCGACCGATTTGTCTGTTTATCTTTGCAAGGCCCCGCGACCAGCGTCGCTGATCCCGACAACTCGGCCGTGGAATAATGTCAGACCAAAGCAATATCACCCCCGGGAATAATAGCAGAACTTCCCATAAGTCTCTGTGGACGGCTCTGATGAGCTGCTTACAGATCCATGCTGACAAGTCGTTGCCCCCAAGATGCAATAAAATCGAGCCCGGTGCACTCCGCCTTCCCGCATGGTGCCGCAGCAAAGGGAGCAACTGCATCCAACGCAGACCACGCTCACCCAGCCATGTTACGTCCACCACCGCAGGATCCAGCCCCAGGTTCACCCCGACTGGCCGCACAGCTGCACGTCGGCTCGCCAAATATATGAACGAGTAGCCGACCAGCCAACAGCTCTGAGGAATCAGCCGGTGGTCTGCAATATAAAAAAACACAATTAGTCGCCTGTCTCCCCTGCCCCCACCGCTTTACAAATGGACATAGCCCAAGAACGCCTTAGACCTCCATCGCCCTATGCGCTGCACCTCCTGATCCGACAAACCTGCCGCCACAGCACTGGTGGCTGCACCAATGCGGAAGGAATGCGCCGCAAAGCGCCCAGGCTCCTCTCCGATCCGGTGAAGCACCATGCGCAATACAGCCGTCACCTGAAATCTTGTCACTCTGCTCGCATCAGCGTGTAAAAAAAGCTCGTCCCCTACCGCCGGGCGACGCCCCAGATACTCCCGCACTGCCGCCACCGAACAAGTCGACCCTCCAGGAATTTCCCGCAATAGGCACCCACAGCCCTCGCTCCTGCTGATCCGTTTTAGACTGAACTAATAGAACCCACAGGCTCGTATCGTCCAGCTGGATATGCTGTAATAACAGCCCCCCAGAACCACCTACCCTCCCCGATGCAGCAACCAATTCCCCCACCCGGAATGCCCCAAAGAACGCGAGGCAGAAAATAGCCTTAAACACCGCCTCATAACCGGATGAAGCCATCTAAGGGAGCACTGCACACAGCCGCACCAGCAATTCATGCGTGACTGGTAGTCTAAGGTCGACCCATCTCGGCTGCACTCGCTCCCACCCCTGCAGTAATTTCTGGGTTAGGAAAGTCCCCTCTGAAGGGGACCTACCCACAGCTTTCGCAAAAAACAGAAAACCCGCCAAATGATTCCACACTGCAGCTTTAGATAAACCTCTCTGTTTGGCCTCCGCTACATACTGCTCCAGCATCCAATCCGACACAGAGTCCAGTCACCAGCCCCGCTCCATACAATACTCCTCAAGCTTGCCACAGCCTCGTTGATACGCCAACCAAGTTGCATGTGCCACTGAGCTTCGCAGCAAACTCAACATTCCGGGAGGCCACTGCGCCACAATCTCTCTGGAACCTTCCATCCGGATGCATCCGCTCCTGGCGCCAGCTTCCGAAACTGCTCCCACTGCAAACAAGAAAGAGAGTCAGCCACCTCATTGGTGCATCCCAGTATGTGCCGTGCTCTGATCCGTACATTCAAACGTAAACAAGCCAAAATCACTTCCCGCATTAACTCCGCTACCAGCACGCACCTCGGTGAATAATGGTTGATGACACTAACGACCGCTGCATTATCACACCACCACAAGACCCTCCTATTCTCCAAAAGCTGGGGCCACAATTCCAAGGCCACCAGAATAGGAAAATGCTTCAAAAACATCACATTTTTCACTAAACCCACCTCATGCCACACCTGCGGCCCTTTTTCGGCACACCAGGCGCCCGCAAAATAAATGCCCAGCCCGATTCCTCCTGATGCATCCGTATACAATTGCAAGTCCTCCGTGGACCGCTCCTCCTCCATCATGACCGACGTGCCATTAAATTCTTTTAAGAATATGTCCCAAATCCTTAAATCCGCCCTCAACATCTTTGACACCCTGAAGCGATGGTGAGGCTTACGCAGTCCTGCCGTGGCTCTCGCTAAACCCGCATGAACACCCTGCCCATCGGAATGACCCGACAGGCGAAATTCAACGCACCCAGCAGTGCCTGTGCTTCCTTCAAAGTCAACTTACGGGATGCCCTTGCATTAGCCACTAAAACCTGTAACTTAACCACCTTCTCGAGTGGCAGGCGAACTACCATCTCCACAGAGTCCAGCTCCACCCCTAAAAAGGTCAAACGTCTCGACGGCCCCTCCAACTTCCCCTCCGCCAACGGCACCCCCAGTTCTTCCGCCAAACCCAAGAAACCCGTCACTAGGCCCTGGCAATCCCACGACTGTTCGGATCCCACAAACAAAAAATCGTCCAGATAATGTACCACATTCGCACAACCCACCTCCCTCACCAGCGCCCAATGCAAAAAGGTACTAAATTTTTCAAAGTAAGAACAAGACACCGAACAACCCATAAGCAAGCATTTATCAAAATAAAACCCATCCTCAAACTTAAAACCCAACAATGGAAAGCTATCCGGATGCACCGGCAGCAGCCTAAACGCCGACTCAATGTCTACTTTCGCCATCCCCGCCCCACGCCCTGCTCTCCGGACCAAATCCACTGCCCGATCAAAGGACGCGTAATGCACCGCACACTTATCCCGCGGGATAAGATCGTTGACCGACTCACCCTCCGGAAACGACAGGTTATGAATAAGTCTAAACTTCCCCACCTCTTTTTTAGGAATAATCCCTAGCGGGGAAACCACCAAATTGGAGAATGGCCTCTCAGAGAAGGGCCCTGCAATCCGACCCAGCTCCAATTCATGCGACAATTTGCTCCGCACAATACTCGCCAATCGCCATATGGACGGCGCATTGCGCGATGCCCTAGCTACCACCTCGCCAACAATCGGAATAACAAAACCCTCCTGAAACCCCTTGTCCAAAATTACTCTATCCCGCCGCTTTGGATAACATAACAACCTAGCCTGCAACTCCCTCACTTTTATCGGTGTAGGGGCGAGATGGACGATCTCCGCATTACTTTGGCACTGGACCGCCGAGTGGGGCGGAAACCTTTTTGCCGCACTTGGCTGCTGAATGCGCTCCCCCACAGCTGGAGCAGGCATGCAGAAATTTGCAGTCTGGGAAAGGGCACGAAGCTTTATTAAATCTCCAACACACATCCCCAGACCCGGTTCCTCCCGTTCTCTGCTGCACAACGGCGCCTGCGTTCCGAAAGGAACGACTCGCGGCCCCTTGGCCCGCCCCCCCAACTTTTCCGCTACCCAAACCCGCCACCCCTACTTTAGCTGACATTTGCGTCAGCCATAAATTGATGTCCTGAGCGCCCCATGTCAGGCCTCAGTTCTCCTCCATCTTATCGCGAAATCTCTCATCGTAGTTAAACCACGACCAGCCTTCATGAGTTTGTGATGCCTCCAGGATGGCATCCGCATAAGTCAGCAACATCCCATATTGCTCCGGATGATAGCGTCCCCACACACTCGCTAAACGCAAAAAAGCTCTCGTCCAATTCACGACATTCCGGGACACCTTCCTCACCCTACCTGCCTTCTCATCTTCATTTCTCTTCCGCTTACTATCCCCTGAGCATCTCCGTCCCTCCAGCAACAGGAAGATGTCGATATACCTTCGCATCCATATCTTACTATGCAATTTTCTCGGGACTCCCTCCCACAACTCCACATAAGCTGCTAGATAAGGGGCCCCCACCCTCGGGCCTGTCCCTTCGCCAGCCCCCCCCCCCCCCCGCTACCAATCCCACGTCCCCCTCACTCAAGGAGGAAGAAGAAGAAGAAGAAGATGACCAGCTTGATGAAGAGGAAGTAGTATCAGAACCGCGCCTCCATCGTCCACCACGCTTCCATTTCCGATGGCCCTTTCCTTTTTTACACACAGATGCCCTTTGACACGCTGCAGCCCCGCCGTTGCCCACTATAGACTCACCTGCTGCCCCAGCCGAACCTTCAGCTGCTGCTCCTGATGGCGCCACGCCTTCCTCTGCAACGGGCTGCTGCTAATCGCCTGTCTGCTCGCATGCCCTCTCCTCACTCCCAGTCATCCGGCTGACGTTTTGCCTGTCCCCTCCGAAGCTGTCTCCGCCAGTCATCAGCGGGTAAGAACTCCTGACAGGGACCTGGGGAGATAAAAAAGGAAAAACAGGGGGAGGGCACACCGCGGGCCAAGCTGACTGCCACGCCCCGAGCCATTCAGCCCCCGAGGAGCCCTGTCCCCCACTTGCCCAGTGCTCCCACGTCCCTGCACCTCCTGCCGGTCATAAAGCCTGGTGCCCACCCCACCCAGAATAAGGTGTTGGAAAGCCCTTCCCTCTGACCGCATCACTGGCCTGCCCCATTTGGCCCCTGCCCCTGCTCCCCCTTAAACCATGGGGTAATCCTTCTCCCCTGTGCACCTCCCCCATATCCCTTTCCGCTGTTGCACCCCTTAAACTACCTCCCATGCAGCCAACCGCTGTCTCTCTCGACTCACCCCACTTTTTGGCCTTACCACGCGACCCCCGGCTTTTTCCCCCTCTGCACTCCCCATCCATGGCTACCTGGCCACTATTTCCAGCCCCCAAAACAGACCGCGCACCCCTGGCCCTTCTGAAAGCCCCGCTCGATCTGCCACCCCTTCCCCGCCCGACTGAACCCCCTCGTTCCCTCCCGGTCACCATAATGGCAGGCTCTGATCCTACAGACTCTGATCCTGGGAGCACTGCCCTCTGCTGTAAATCCACCCCCCTTCCCCCCATCCCACGCCTACCGCGAGCTGGCATTATCAAACTTGCCTGCTCGACACAGATCCAAATTTGTCCTGCACGCCGCTCAGCACAGCCTGCGCTCCCTCACCGCCGCTGACACGGGCCTCGTCAGCAATCCTCTCGGTTGCCCCAAACTGGCCGAACACCGCGCTCGCTGAAATCCGAAAGCACCTCCGATCAGCACACACACCAGCCAACGCTCCGCACCAGTTCTGGCCGGGCCGTTGCTGCCTCAGAACTCACCACCCCGCCTCCACCCAACTTTCAATTCATTGGCTCCCTCCCCTCGGCAACCAACCAAGCCAGGAGCCAATGAAATTGAAAGTCGCACCCGCGGACCTTCTTCCGCCCCCTCCCTCTTCCCCCTTCCATAATCCTCCCTGCCGCCCGGTGTCACTCTCGCCGCGCCGCCCGGTTACAGGCGGCCGGCGTGGACAGGCCCCGCGGCCTTCATTTAGTTTAGCTGGGTCTAAAAAAGCGTTGGACAAGTTCCTGGAGGAAAGATCCATAAACCATTATTAAAAGGGACACGGGATTTCACTGCTTGACCCAATTCAAGCATTGAGGAACCTGTGTCTTTTGGGGAAACTGTTAGGTACTTATGACCTAGATTTGCCACTGTTGGAAACAGGATACTGGGCTTGATGGACTTTGGTCTGACCCAGTATGGCATATCTTATGTTCTTATGAGTGAAAAAATATTTTCTCTTATTACTCTTAAATGGGTTACACTGTAGCTTCATTGCATGTCCCTAGTCTTTCTACTTTTTGATGGCGTAAAGAACTGATCTGTGTTTACGCGTTCCACTCCATTAATTAATTTATAGACTTCTATCATATCTGTCCTTATTCTCCTGCTGATCTGTATGCTGACATTGCCCTTGATTTATCCTTGTACTCAGTTGTTGTGTGGTCTGTCGATTAGATTGTAAGCTCTGATAAGCAGGGACTGCTCTTACTTGTACATGTACAGCACCTTTTATGCCTTGTAGTGCTATACAAATACTAAGTAGTAGCAGTATTAAAAACACACATAAATTATACTATTCTATGCATGTATAGTTTTAAGCCTCTCCTATCCTCTACAGGAGCTCTGCCCCATGCACACCCAAACCAAAAGTACATGCCCGAGTATGTACAGAATAGCAGCTGTCTAAAGTGCATATGTAAGTGCCAATTTACAAAAGGGACTTAAGAATATTAATGGCATGTGACTTTCCACACACTATCTATAGAATCAGTTCCTTAATGTGCATTTTAACATACAATAACCATTAGCGCAAGCCCAAGTAGTAACAGCTAAAAGCAATCAGCATGCTAACTGCTTAGTGTGCGATGGTGCTGGGACTGGTGTCAAACACCTTGCTGGCCCACAAGGTGGGAGCCTGGGGCTTCGGTGTTGCTCCTCTTCTAACAGCAAGGACTTTATGTTGCCCTCAGGGATTTTGGGTCCCAATAGCTAATCGAAATAAGGAGGTAGTTGTGGTCGAGTAGCTATGCTTAAAGAGGTTTTATTTCCCGTCCCGGGAGAATTCTTGCAACAAATATCAAAAAGCAAATATAAAGCATACAGCTGGTATAACACAAGTGAGGGACTACAAATGGGAACAAAAATGCTTATTGTCAGCTTTAACTGAACAAAAAGAGGGAAAAACAGGTTTTCAATCACACACTTTTAACTGTGAAATCTGTGCTCTCCCACAGATTTCACTCCAGCAGGCTTTCTTAGGCCCCTAACAAAAAGAGGTTATGCTATCAGAGAAAACAAGCGTACAGTCCATTTTGCACATATCAGAATTATCATCACCAAAGTCACAATCCATATCTTCAGGTGCTTCTTGATAATTATAACTTGCAGGGCTGTATTGTGCAATAGTGTTTGTTTCTCTCCTCTCGGCTGGGTCAGAGCACCACTCCCCCCTATCACTGCAGAAAGGTTCTTTACCACACACTATGGAATCTTTCCTTAGTGGGCTACACACTTCCTGACCACTGGGAGTAAAACTCAGTGCTCCTCTAGTCCGGGTACTTTGGCTTTCAGGCTGAGCTCTGCCTGGCTGGTGTGTAAACGGGAAGTGGAAACTTTTCTTCCCCTCTCTTCCTTTCACAGGACGTCTTTCTAAAGCATGGGAATTATCTCTTGGACAAGTATTCTGGCTCCCCAGGTTCCTGCTATTGTGGTTATCTCTTCTCCCTGCTCCTCGTGGTTTATATCCTGGAGTCTCCCTCTGGCCCCTTGGCTTAGTGCAGCCTAACTTCCCAGCACTAACCTTCGTGAACTCCTCTTGGATAAACCCCTCTGAGGTGCAGAATGATTCCACGTCTGAACCTTCCAGGTATGGCTCCTGGTTTTTCTGAGCTCTGTACTTTCCTTTCCCTTGAGTCCTCTCAATGTCTCCTTCTCTCTCCGCCTCAGAGACTGAGACTGACTCCTGGCTTGCGTCTCTGTGTTTCCTTCCTTCTCCACGTGTGCCTGTACGTGAATCTGCTCATATCCCTGTACGTTTCTCTGCACGTGTCTCTGCTCTGCTCAAGGCTGACCTTTTTTTATCTGCGTCATTCCTTGAGACTTGAGTTAGCTCAACTCTCTGCAGCTGTCTCTGCTTTGCTGATGAGCTATGACGTAATGGTATCTCTGGGCGTTTCTCTACAGCCTGTGCTCTTGTTTTGCTTAGTTGCCCCTGACAACCCCTAGCCATGTGCTCTGCACTGCTGATTTTAAAACTGCCCTGAGTGTTTTCCTCTACTTCCATCGGTTCAATCTGCCTTGCGCCATGACACTGGGTGGAGATTGCATGTGCACTGCACATTGCATGTAACAAATGGTAATTACCAGGTGTTGTAAATTTTGCATTCATGCTAACTGCGAATGAAATTATCATGCGGTCAGGAACCTTTCTGTGTGATAGCCTTTAACTCCCAGAAGACGGAAATACTGTATCTGAGTTGGGCTATGCCAGTTACTATATCTAAAGAGAAGACATTGGCTAATTGGATCATTCCTATTTCTATACAAGTGAGAAATTTGTGTGTTATTCTTGGTTCCTGGTTGAATATGCAAGTTCCGAATGGTAGTTTGTGCCTTAGTTATATCTCATTTGGACTATTGTAATAGCTTGTATTTAGACCTTCCAGCTTATGTCATTCAGATATTGCAAGTGATTGAAAACTCAGCTGCTCACCGGTAATCTACCACTAGGCAGTTTGATTATATCGCGCAGTATTGTATAATCTACGGTGGCTACTGATAAACTGGTGGACTTGGTTTAAAATTCTACTATTGGTATTCAAAGCACTGAATCATGAGGCTTCTTTAAATATCACCTCAACTTTAAGACTCTATTGTCGGCTCGTGCACTGTGGCCACAAAGTGTCATACTGGTGGACGTTCCCTCATTTAAGCAGACACGCTTTACACAATTGCATGAGCAGATGTTTTCTCAGACAGCTCCCAGGCTATGAAATGCATTGTCTGTAATCATGGACTGTACTGCTTATGACTTCTTTTCGAAAGCAGTTAAAGGTACATTTGTTTCGGAAGATATTTCCAGCCTTTGCTGATGATGGTAATGATTGAGTAATTGCAGTTTTATATTGGGGAAAAACAGGCATACCCCTCGTATATATTGGTTTTGTCCAATGTATGTAAGTTCATTTTTTGGGGGTTGTTGTGTTTTTACTGTTTTATTATGGTACTGCTTTTTATGCATATTTTTATTGCAATCTGCCTAGAATTGTTAGTGTGGAATATACAGTTTTTAAAATAAATAAATAACTGTAGGGGGCATGCTGGCAAGACCCCTGACAGTTACTCCATGTTTTTTGTACTTACCACATGTTTGTTTTTGCTTCTAACATGCAGAAAGTGCAAAAACATACTGCTTTTTAGTAAAAGGGTCCTAAGAACATAATATAAAAACATAACAAATGACAGACTGGGTCAGACCAAGGTCCATGAAGCCTAATATCCTATTTCCAATAGCTGCCAATCCAGGTCACAAGTACCCGTCAGGTTCTCAGAAAGGTACTCAGATACCAGAATGCTTATCCTGGAGTACATAAGCAGTGGATTTCCCTGGTCTTCTTTAATAATGGTTTATGCACTTTTCCTCCAGGAACTTGTCCAACCCTTTTATAAACCCAGCAACACTAACAGCTGTTACTACATCCTCCAGTAATGAATTCCTGAGTTTGATTACATGTTGAGTGAAAACATATTTTCTCCAATTAGTCTTTATTGGGTTACATTGCAGTTTCATTGCATGTTCCATAGTATTTTTTTAAAGAGTAAACAACCAATATATGTTTACTCGTTACACTGCATTCATTATTTTATAGACCCCAATCATATCTCAACTCAGCTATCTTTTTTCCAAGTTGAAGACCCCTAACTTTTTAAGTCTTTCCTCATAGGGTTATCCTTCCATCCCATTTACCATTTTGGTGACTCTTCTCTATACCTGCTCTGGTGGCAACCAGAATTGCACATAATATTCAAGGTGCCGTTGCACCATGGAGTGATACAGAGGCATTATAATATCCTTGATTTTATTCTCCACTCCTATCCTTATGATTCCTAGCATTCTATTTGCTTTCTTGGCTGCCACTGCTGCTCACTAGGCAGAGGATTTAAATGTATTATCCAAAATGATGCCTTGATCCTTTTCCTGGGTGGTGGTTCCTAATGTGGAAGCTTGCATCGTGTAATCATAGTTTGGGTTATTATTTCCTAAGTGCATTAACTTTACACTTGTGCACATTAAATTTCCCTCTGCTTCTCATGTGATTCTTATTTGAAGCCAACAAATTGTGCACTGCCTTTATAGAAATCATGCAAAATATAACTTATTTTTATAGACTTGCATAGCATTCTTCTTTTCTGTTGGGTAAAATAATGTGGCAGATTCAAGAATATGGTTTGCAGTATAATGTGTGGTTTGAAGCCATTCATTTCAATAGTATCTCATAAGAAATGCTTGCTCAATAAGTTTTCTGACTGTTGAACTAGTAAAATTTGCCAATCACATTTTCTAAATTCAGTAAATTAATCAAATTTTTGCCATAGGAACGTGCCTCCTAATTGTGCATGCATGCACCCATACAGTATGAGTTTAGTTGGTGATATTCCATCAATTTAGAAACATGTAAGTAGTGGATGTGATTTTTTTAAACTTCCTGTGCAATTATGTTGGGTTCCTCATAATTTATAGTTTTTCTTTTTTTGGTATTATTTCTTCTCCAGGAACTGTTCATTTTTCTTGCAGCTTAGATCATTTTCTTTTTTTCTAGGGCTCACAGTTTTTAAGGACCCTTTCTATTAGGGATGTACAGGTTTTTTTAGGTTTTTTTCTCAAATATTTGTTTGAAATGTGTGCCTTGTATGAATGCTAGGACTTTTTTGTGCATGGAAATCACTTTATGTACATTCATTTGGAGGTGTTCATGCACACAAGTGCTCTGTGTTCACTTAAGTTTAGGCACCTAGAAAGGCCGAATGTGCCTTCACAAATCCATTCCCCCAATTAATGTGTTTCATGGTAAGAGGGACATTTGTTTTCTTCTGGCTGTTTACTCAGGGCAATAATAAATCTTAAGACATTGGCCAATGCTAGAAGGGCTAAAAAGAGTTTGAGGAACTAATCATTGTTATTGACTCAAGTATTTCCAAGTAATGAATGAAAAGATAAGAAACATTGGTTCAGTGTTTTGCTCCTTGTGTAGCCCTGATTTATACAATTCTGACCATGCACCAGCCTCTTCTGGAAAATCGCAACAGTAAAGATATCCTTGGCAAGTTGAACATGTCATTAAATAGTAACCTATAAAGTTAACTGAGGTACACATTTTTCCATTTGAGCTACATTCAAACATATCATTGCCTCTTTCTTCTTTGGTAGCTAGCATGCAAAGAAGGAACGTATGACAGAGCCCTAAAAGCTTTTGCAGAAATGTAGCTTTGTGCACCTTTCATGTAGGCTCAGTACAAGATATCACTACCTGCTTAGAAAGCATAAATAAAATAATGCCATTCAGGTCCTGGCATGTCTTCTTTTAACTGTACACAGTTTAATAAAAGGCAAATTATTATTATTATTAGTAGTAGTAGTATTACACTGCTGCTTTTTCCAGTTTGGTTCTTTTATCCCATTAGAGCTATAGCTTACTTAGAAGTTCCAAATGATGCTATTTAATGTTGGCACAATTTTTGTCAGCCAGAAATCCTGGAAAGAGCTTTTGTATATTCCATGAACTGCTCTCACACTACAAAGATTTTTTTAAGTTATTGTAATGACCAACTTAATGTTACTGCTTAATACCTCCCCCAAATAAATGTAAAAAACCAAAATATCATTAACTCAATAATATAATAATAGTGGTTGGATTAAAGAACTTTTCACTGAGAATCTGCAATATGAAAATGTTTGTTTCCCAGAGTATGTTACATAAATGCACATTAATTTCTAATTGTTGAAGATTAATTTGCTTCATTAATGCCCTTTTTCAGTTGTATGCAAAGCAAGCAAGGTTATTAGCTCTTTAAACAAAAGAAAAATAAAATAAAGCAAATGGTTAACTAACCAGCCTTTCATGTTCCTCTTTTTAGCTTGCATTAATGAGCTTACTCAAAAATATATATCCAATAAGAAAGAAAATTAAGTTAGAAATGTAGGGATGTGCTCCAAGTCACTGTGAAAATCTGCATGTGAATGCAGGATAATCACAAATCTACAATATTACAATATTAAAAAATACCAACAATTAAATTATCTTGTGAAAATAATCACAGTCTTATTGGAAACTCAATTATTGTGGCAACCCTTGTCAGGAAATTAGCAGGTTATGGCAACGGCAAGTCACACCTAAATTCATCAAATATATATTATCACAATATTACATGTTCACTTCGATTCCATGCAAAGACAAACATCCTCACTCACTGGTATCTGCTCAATGCATTTGTATTATTCATGAACAACCCTGTGATCTATTATACATACAAAACTGATTGTACGCTGGTAGCCGCAGGCTACAATGCAGAGACACAGAATTAATTTTATTATATACACATGCATGATAATTGTGTAGGATTTGGTCAAATATCAAACCCTGTTCTTGCACACTCTCATTTTGTTTCCCCCAAAAAAGAGAGACCAGATGGTTCACTGGTGATTTCTTCTTCTGATCAGAAAGTCTCTATGACATTTTTTAATATGAAGTTTCTTCTTAGTAATGGCACTGAAGCTCCGAAGAAGAAGAAGGAAAGAGTAAGAAAATTTTTATTACACTATCCTATCCTTCTGCCATATTCCAGCTTTGGTCCTTAAAAAGTCCTTATAAGTTATCTTATAAGTTACTGCGCACAGTACAGTTATTAATGTAAATAATGTAAATAAGTTATTGACAGTTACCCCAGTTTCTCGCCAAGTTATATTTCCTGTTCTATTGTAAATACAACGCAGTCACGACTGCATTGTATAAGCTAAAGTTAAATGTACACCACACTGATATTGAATAGCATGGTATAGAAGAGAAATTAAATATGCAAAGAGGAGTGGCCTAGTGGTTGGGCAAGGTACTTCAAGCCGGAAAGTCAGGGGTTCAAATCCCACTAGAGGACAGCAACCTTGGGCTGGAAGGACTGGGGTTTCTAGTCCCACAGGTGCTCCTTGTGGTCTTGGGCAAGCCACTTGACCCTCCATAGCCCATGTTCCCTGTAAAATAGTTATCTCCAAGTTATAATGCCCTGTTCAATGTAATTTCAGTTTGTTCAATGTAAACCGCACTGATGCAGAATAGCGCGGTATATAAGAGAATGTAAATAAATAAATAAATCTTCCATTTACTCATGAACAAAAGGCAATCCTCAGAAGCTATTGAGGTAATCCAATAAAAAGATATCACCTGTGACTTAGTTGCTGACCCTTATTTCTACACTCGTAGATACAGAGGCTATAAAACTTAGGACTTCATTCTTAAGGCTTAGTTTACCATGAGAGTTACTAACCTGCAGTAACACAGTACAGCAGTGATCCCATGGTAAAGCAATACCACAGATTTCTTAAAAGGCCTAGAAGTGTTAAAAAAAATCTGTGGTCGGGAGTTCTCTCCCCCCTCCCCCCCCCTTTTCCTGGCACTGGAAAACAGGCCCCTCAAAATGTCACCTCCTGAAAAAAGACTCAGACTCCCCTCCCCAAGGCATAATCAAAATCTCCACTCCTTAGGGCCCCACACCCTCCTGGATCCAAAATCTACAACCCCCTCCCCTTTAATCCCCTAAGACCTCTCCAGGCCTACCTTTAGTAAACCAGGTGGTCTAGTGGGATCTCGACAAGAGGGATTCCTATTTACACCTGTCTGAGCCAGCAGGGTTGAAAATGGAGCAAATGATCCCCTAGCAGTCAGTGAGACTACCGTTAGAAGATCACATACACCATTTTGAACCAGGAATGAGCAGGGGCGCAAGAGGATCGCTCCTATTGACTCTTAGACTACCATGGACTTCAGAGTAGGTCCTAATGGCCTTCAGTGGATTGAGGGGGGGGGGGGTCTTCAGGGGAAAGGAGATGTTTAATCAGAATTTAGGATACGGGGGTCTTTGGGGGGCCCTTTGCTGGGTTTTGGGGAGAACTGGGGCCTCTGGGGAAAGGGATTATTAGGGAGACCCTGACTCATTGGTGCTGCAAAGAGGAAGGGGACCCCTGGACTGCTGATTTTATTTCACTGGCAGTCGCTTTAAGATTGCAGCTTGGAGCATTGGGCTGCGTGTTAGTGGCCCAATGCTCCCGGCTGGGAAAAGAAGGTGAGTTTGCAGCTGGCATTATTTTTCAAGAATAACATGGTTTGTAGTGATTGCTGCAGGCTGCATTATTCTATTTGAATAATAATGAGGTGTTTGCATGCATTTGCATGCTTTGTTGGTGAGTTGGTTGAAATCATGTATCTGGGTTTTCAGAAAACCTTTAGCAAGGTCCTTTGTGAGAGAGTCTTGAGGTAATTAAAAGTTATAGGATAGGAGGCAGTGTATTGTTGTGGAATGGGAACTGGTTAAAAGATAGGAAACAGAGAGTAGGGCTAAATGGCCAATTTTCTCAGTGGAGAAATGCAAATAGTGGAGTACTCCAGAGATCTGTGCTGGACTCACATTTTTTTAAAATATTCATAAATGACCTGGAAATGGGAACAAGTGAGGTGATCAAATTTGCAGATGACACAAAATTATTTAAAGCTCTTAAAACACAAGAGGATTGTGAAAAATTGCAAGAGGACCTTGATAAACTGGGAGACTAAGGGGCTTGTTTACAAAGCCACAATAGCGGTTTCCGATCGTTATCGGAGCCACGGCCCCATTGAAAACAAGCCCCTAAGTATCTAAATGGAAGATGAAATTTAATTTGGACAAGTACAGTGTTATGCCCTTAGGAAGGAACAACCCAAACTCCAGTTATGTAATGCAAGATTCCACATTAGGAATCATCACCCAGAAAAGGGTCTAGATGACATTGTGGATAATACATTGATACAGTGTGTAACAGCAGCCAAGAAAGCAAATAGAATGTTAGGAATCATAAGGAAAGGAGTGGAGAATAAAACTAAGGATATTATAATGCCTCTGTATTGCTCCATGGTGTAACCGCATCTTGAATAATGCATTCAATTCTGGTTGCCATATCTTAAAAAGGACATAGAAATATAGAAACATGACAGCAGAAAAAGACCATATGACTTATCTAGTCTGCCCTTCCATATCAACTACTATAGTTCCTTTTTTTCATTTAGAGATCTTCTGTGTTCCATGCCTTTTTGAATTCAGATACTGTCCTCGTCTCTACTAACTCCACTGGGAGGCTATTCCATGCATCTGCCATTCTTTCTATAATGAAATATTTCTGCATATTACTCCTTAGTCTGAGTCTATCTCCTTTAACCCTCATCCTATGTCCCCTTGTTACAGAGCTTGCTTTCAATCAAAAGAGGCTCTCCCCTTGTGCATTTATGCCATGGAGTTGAGTTATTAAAACATCTCTATCGTATCTCCTCTATCCCGCCTTTCCTCTAACGTATACATATTAAGATCTGTAAGTCTGTCCCACCTCACTTGGTTTGCAGCTTGTCATGCATACAAAGATTCGACTTGTCCAGGCCATGGTATTTACAATAACGTCATATGGATGCAAAAGTTGGACAGTGAAAAAGATGGACAAGAAGAAAATTGATGCCTTTGAATTATGGTGCTGGAGATGAATACTGTGTATATCATGGACTGTCCGAAGAACAAACCAGTCAGTACTAGAGGAGATGAAGCCTAAGCTTTCCTTATAAGCTCAGATGACAAGACTTTGAATTTCATACTTTGGACACGTCATGCGAAGAGAGAGATCACTGGAGAAAGACATAATGCTTGGTGAGGTAGAAGGTCACCATAAAAGATGAAGGCCGACAATGAGATGGATCGAGACAATAACAGCAGCTATGGATACCTCTCTATTAACAGTGAGCCGCTTGGCTGAAGACTGAACAAAATTTAGGTCAACTATCCAGAGGGTCGCCATGTGTTGACACCGACTCGATGGCACTTAACAACAACAAGTCTGTCCCCATATGCTTTATAACGAAGACCACTAACCATTTTAGTAGCCACCCTCTGCACTGACTCCATCCTGTTTATATCTTTTGGAATGTGTGGTTTCTAGTATTGCACACAGTGCTCCAAATGTGGTTGCACCAGAGACGTACAGAGGCACTATCATCTGCTTTTTCTGCTGACCATTCCTCTCCCTATATATATCCAAGCATCATTCTGACTTTCACTGTTGCCTTTTAAAACAGGTACAGAGAAGAGCGATGAAAATTATAAACAGGATAGAAGAATGCCCCAAAAAGGAAAGGCTTAAATGGTTAGGTTCTTCAGCTTGGAACAAAGATGGCTGATGGAAGATATGATAGAGGTCTATAAATAATGAATGGAGTGGAACAGATAAATATAGATCACTTGTTTAATCCTTCAAAAAGCAGAAAGACTAGGAGACATGCAATGAAGCTACAATGTAGCACATTTAAGACTAATTTGAGAAAACAATTTTTCACACGACACACATCAAACTCTGGAATTCATTGCAGGAGGATGTAAAAGCTGTTAGTAGGGCTGGGTTTAAAAGAGGTTTGAACAAATTCCTGGGGCAAGCAGTTTCCCAGATCACCCCTGGAACCCTTTATAAAATTTGACGTTACATTGACCATCCTCCAATCTTCAGGTATTAGAGATGATTTTAATGATAGTTCACAGATTACTAATAGAAGGTCTACAATCTCATATTTCAATTCTTTCAACACCTTTAGATTTATACCATCCAATCCAGGTGATTTGCTACTCTTCAGTTTATCAAATAGTTG
The DNA here is from genome assembly GCA_033557465.1 of Ichthyophis bannanicus. NCBI lineage: Eukaryota > Metazoa > Chordata > Amphibia > Gymnophiona > Ichthyophiidae > Ichthyophis > Ichthyophis bannanicus. The sequence goes on from CM066031.1 coordinate 1,202,384,691, forward strand.
TAATACATCTTCCTGGTGTATCGATATCTCTTTCAATTCTTCTGCAGCATAACCTTTAAATAACATTTCAGTCATGGGTAAAATCCCTAAATCTTTGTTAGTAAAGACCGAAGCAAAGAATTCTTTCAGTCTCTCTGATTTGGCCTTGTCCCCTCTTAGTGCCCCTTTTACTCCTCTATCATCTAATGATCCAACTGACTTTCACAGGTTTTTTGCTACGAATGTACTTGAAAAAGTCTTTATTATGCATTTTTACTTCCACAGCAAGCTTCTTCTCAAATTCACTCTTTGCCTGCCTTATCAACGCCTTGCATCTAACTTGCCAGTGCTTATGTTGTTTCCAGTTTTCGTCATCTAGCTCCTTTTTCCATTTCCTGAAAGATGCTTTTTTGGAAACAACAGCCTCTCCGACCTCACCTTTAAATCAGGCTGGCAGGTTTTTGGACTTCCTTCCACTTTTCTTAAAGCATGGAATACAGCTGGTCTGTGCTTCCAAGATAGTATTTTTAAACAACACCCATGGTTAATATAAATCTTTAACCTTTGAAACTTTTAGTTTTTTTCTTAACTATTTTCCTCATTTTATCATAGTCTCCCTTTTGAAAGTTAAAAGGTAGTACTAATCTCATATATATATACCTCTCTGTCTTCCTTATGTCCTCCAAGTCTGCTACTTTAGCCTCCAGAGATTGGACTCGTTCCCTGAGAGCAAAGAGCTTCTTGCACCTAGTGCACATATGACCCCTCACCAACTGGGAGAAAATCATACATGTGACACTCAATGCAAAAGACTGGAAAGCCCCCATCTCACTGCTGGACTGCTGTCTGCATCTTAGTTTTAGGGTTGTGTTTAGGTATTTAAGTTGTTTACTTACCAAGGTTTGCTTGGGATATTTATACTAATAAAATTAAGCCTAATACGTTTAATGGACTTTGTTCACCTCAAGCTTAACTAATCTCAGGTCCTTAATGTATGCCTGATAAGGATAAACAGCTGCACCTAAGAGTGAATATGGCACCTCCTTTCCTTTAAGAGGTTTAAGCACCTATAAAGCTATGATTATCCCAGGTATGGGTGGGAGTCGGGGAGGGAGGGAGGGAGGGAGGGAAAGAAGACTTATTAAAAGCTGGCTGCTATACAGTATCCTGTCCTATGCTTCTAAGGTAATCTGTGACTGATTTCCTGGGTGATTCACACAGTCCTTGCTTGGATAGAGGGAGTCTTTCAAAATGCCCCTTTGATCTGTCACTCTTCTCTGTACCTTTATTAATTCTGCTATATCCTTTTTAAGATATGGTGACCAGAATTGCACACAATTTTCAAGGTGTGGTTGCACCATGGAGTGATACAGAGGCAATATAATATTGTTTGTTTTGTTTTCTATTCCTTTCCTTATAATTCCTTATGGTTCCTCTGCTGCATACTGGGCAGAGTGTTTCAACATATTAACCATGATGATGCCTAAATCCTTTTCCGGGGTGGTTTTTCTTAATGTGGGACCTTGCATCGTGTAACTCTAGTTTGGGTTGTTCTACCCTAAGTGCACAATTTTTCACTTATCCACATTAAATGTCATCTGCCATTTGGATTTCCAGTGTTTGAATTTATCAAGGTCCCCTTGCAATATTTTTTATAATCCTCTTGTGTTTTAACAACTTTGAATAAGTTGGTGTCACTACAATTTTGATCACCTGACTCCATATTCCCATTTCTAGGTCATTTATAAATATCTTAAAAAGCAGTGGGCCCAGTACAGATCCATGGGGTACTTCACTATTCACCTTTCTTGATTGAGAAAATTGGCCATTTAGCCCTACACTCTGTTTTCTATCTTTGAACCAGTACCTAATCCACAATAGTACACTGCCTCCTATCCCATGACTTTTTAATTTCCCCAAGAGTCTCTCATGAGGGACTTTGTCAAAGGCTTTATGAAAATCCAGATATACTATATCAACCGGCTCACCTTTATCTACCTGTTTATTTATACCTTCAAAAAATGCAATAGATTAGAGATATAAGACTTTCATTTGCTAAATCCATGTTGGTTTTCTCCCATTAAACTATAACTATCTACATGTTCATTAATTTTATTCTTTATAATGGTTTACAATTTTGGCTGGTATAGATGTCAGTCTCAGTGGTCTGTAGTTTCTTGGATCACCCCTGAAGTCATTTTTAAAAATCGTTGGTACATTAGCCATTCTTTAGTCTTCAGGCACTACAGATGATTTTAATGATAGTTCACAGATTACTAATAGTAGGTCTGCAATCTCATATTTCAGTTACTTCAGTACTCTGGGATGTATGCCATCCAGTCTAGGTGTTTTGCTACTCTTTAGTGAGACAAGACTTTCCTTGGCTAATTCCATGTTGACTTTCTGCCATTAAACCATGGCTGTCTACATGTTCAGTAATTTTGTTTTTTGTAATGGTTTCTAGCATTTTGCTCAGTACTGATGTCATGCTCACTGGTCTGTAGCTTCCCAGATCACCCCTGGAGTGCTTTTTAAAAATTATCATTATATTGGCCACTTCAAAATCTTCAGATACTACAGATGAATTTAATGATAGATCACAGATTAATACTAGTTCTACGATCTCATACTTCAGTTCTTTCTGCACCCTGGGATGTATGCCATCCATTTGAGCTGATTTGCTGCTTTTTATCAATTAGCTGTATTACATCTTTTCGATGGGGACAGGACTGGCAGACATGAGCACACATGTGCATGGCATTTTAAGGCCTAATGTGGAGTTGAATCAGCAGTTCAGCCACATCTTCAGCATAAGGAGAGTTTGTCATGCTGTAACTCCCTCAGGTGAGAAGAAGGATGTCAGGGGAGGTGGCATGGTGGGCCAGGTAGCATGGAGTCGGTGCAGAGGGTGGCTACTAAAATGATTAGTGGTCTTCATTATAAAGCATATGAGGACAGACTGAAGGATCTTAATATGTACACATTAGAGGAAAGGCAGGATAGAGGTGATATGATGGAGACGTTGAAATACCTTTGTGGCATAAATGTTCAGGGAGAGAGCCTCTTTCAATTGAAAGCAAGTTCTGCTATGAGGGGACATGGGATGAGGGTGAAGGAAGATAGATTCAAGAGTGATATGCGGAAATATTTCTTTATGGAAAGAGTAGTGGATCCGTGGAATAGTCTCCCATTGGAGGTGGTAGAGATGAGGACAGTAACTGAATTCAAAAAAGCATGGGACAAACACAGAGGATCTCTAAAGGTAAAAAGGGGACTGTTGTAGTTGTTGATATGGAAGGACAGACTAGATAGGCCATGTGGTCTTTTTCTGTCATCATATTTCTATGTTTCTATGTTTCTGACTTGGTAAGAGCCTTCATTTTTGATGTGGGAATCCTGCTTCTCAGAGTTCTTATCACCTTACCTTCTACTCTTGTAAAGATGTCTTTCTTAACTCCTACCCTATTCAGATGCTTAAGCCCTGCTGGTTGACAATCTAGCAGGTGCATGTGTGGGGACAGCCTGTTCCAGTAGAAGGACTCTAGCTTCTCTGACCTGAGTCTACCCTTGGTATTTGGGTTCACACACTACTGGCTGAAGACTGACATGATTTTTCTTAGAGTCTCCATTTTTTTTTAGTGTCATCAAGTCAGTGCCAACTCCTGGTAGCCCAGCTGCCTCTGGGTTTTCTTGGCAATGTATCACTGGAAATATATTGTCATATCTTTTCTTCCTGGGCACTGGATTACCCTCCAGTGCCCAGGAAGAAAAGATCTGATAATATACTTCCAGTGATACATTGCCAAGAAAACCAACTTGCTCAAGGTTACTAGGAATACCAGCAGGAATCAAACCCCCAAACTTCTAGATAGTAGGCAGTTGCTCTGCCCACTAGGCTACTCCTCCACTCTCAAGTTATCCTGCAAGCTCATCATAAGTTGGGCCATCAGGGGTTCATCTTCATGCTGAAAGTTAGGCTTTTGAACTATGGATACCACTTTGCTCATCTGCACATGCATGCCAGCATATATGTTATTTATTTATTTATTTATTTATTTAGCTGCATTTATATCCCGCTTTTCACCGGGTCAAAGCGGTTGGGGGATACAAGTAGAAATATTGAGTAGTTGAAAGTTGAGTAGAAATATACTTCTGGGACAGATATATGTCTGTTTTATAAACTGTGTAGCTCCTGGCAGGCTGTTTATAAAATATCAGTGTACTTCCAAGTAGTCCCATTTTCTGGTATATATTTCAGCATACCCATGACTCATATACAATTATCATCCAAATTGTTAATGGGATTGTTTTCAGGGTCTATTTATTCATAGATCTCAAGTAATAGATCATGAATTCTTTTCTGCATCATGATCAACCTAAAATTCATAGTGAGCATAATTTCAGGATGGTAAATTTTCAGCTCAAGGTATTGCCTTGAATCAGAGCCCAGCCATATGGAAGAGCGTGAAGGAATTTTCCCCTACTCAACCAAAATTAAATAGAACAGTGTTCATTTTATCTCTCCTAGAATTCAGCATTGGGCACCCTCCTTGGCCTCCTTGAGAACCAGGTGATTGCCCTCTACAAGTTGAGCTCAGGGGCCATAAGAGAGCTCTATGAGGATCTAAAACCCAACCTCGAGCCTCTTACAGCCCGTTCACATGCCATACCAGGGATGATAAATCTCCTGAGTGCGCTACACTTCTTTGCCTCTGGCTGCTTCCAAACATCTGTGGCTGCAGTTGGAGGAATGTCCAGGGCCACCTTTGGCAGATGCCTCCACCAAGTATTGCAAGCCATGCTCAGCCAGGTCAGGATCTACATTGAATTTCCTAATGAAAGGCAACAGTGGGTGAGCCTCAAATAGCAATTTAACAGAATTTGGGCCTACCATACATGATGGGAGCCATTGATTGCACACATGTGGCACTTATCCCACCCAGAGACAGGGAAGAGGTATTCCATAACCAGAAACACTACCATTCCCTGAATATGCAGGTGGACTGCGATGCAACAATGCACATACTGAATCTGGTGCCCAGGTTTGCTGGATCAATCCATGATTCTTACATTCTGCATCACTCAGCACTCTTCCAACAATTCCAGGAGGGGCATTATGGACATGGCTGGCTACTGGGTGAATACTCTCTCATTATTTTACATTTGCCAGCAGTGGGGCACACATGCTAGGCTGGGCACCTGAAAAGCTAATATGTGAATGGGGTCTAGGGTGGCCAACTGGCTCCAGCTTTCAGGGACACCCCGATCCAGTCCTGGTTTCACATTGCTGATATTTCTAAGGAAATCCAGATAGCAAGTCCATGCAGCTAGTAAGGTAAAACTAGGAATGGATCTGGGTCTCCCTAACATCTGGAGTCACGTGCCAACCCTCAAGGGGCCTGTTATGGGAAATAGAGCCACACAGTAAATGTACTAGGCCAGGCTTGGCACCTGAAAAGCTCATATCTGAATGAGATTTAGGGTGGCCAACTGGCCCAGCTTTTAGGGACACTTTGTTCCAGCCTGGTATCACATTGTTGACCTCTCCAAGGAAATCCAGTTAGCAAGTCCATGCAGCTAGTAAGGAAAAACCAAGAATAGATCAGGGTGTCCCCAAAATATGGAGCCACTTGTCCACCTAATGGGGACTGTTATGGGAAATAGAGCCACATAGTAAATGTACTAGGCCAGGCTGGGCCCCTAAAACACTAATATGAGAATGGGGTCTGTTATGGGAAGTACAGCCACACAGTAAATTTATGTGCAAAACACAGGCCACCAAGCATGTAATTTCCCAACCCCAGCCAGTTGAGCCATCTGACATTGCTAGGGGCTATAAATGTAACTGAACCACACCCAATTGAAAAGGCAGCACAATCAATGTTGGTCACCCTGCCCCTAGTCACAGAAAGGCCAGGGTAACCATGCTCAGGACTGAGGTGCTGTAATACCATGCTACACACTTGCAAGCGTGAGAGTGTCAGGCAATCTGGCCTGTGCCACAATGGAACCACATTGCATGAGAGAGCCAGGGGCGGCCCAAGGGGGGTGCGGGGCCATGTGCGGAGACTCGGTGCGGGGCCTCATTTGCATAAGGTGCCTCATTTGCATAAATATTTGCATAATGTTACCATACACTAACTTTTAGTAAACATGCCTCTTAATGAGTATATGAATAAAGAAAGACTAAAAGGTTTCTACATTACTATAATCCAGTACCAACCGCCAGGCACATTAGGAACTACTACAAACACTGCCCATTTAGAACCCATAGCAAACCCGCCGTATCCTAACAGCACTACCAGGACTCACAAAGCACCATACCCTAACTATCAAAAGGCAACACTGCAAATATTAAACCAATACATTTCAGAGAACAACAATACATAACCTACTGGGGAAAGAACAAGTGGCAATGTCAAATAGGAATTATATAAACAGAATACCTCAGCTCAGTTACACATGCACAACATAGACCATCACCAAACAAGGAATCACAATTTAGAAACAGGAAGACAATAATTAAACTGGGAACCCCAAAAGCCAAACTTGGAATATACAACAACACTGTAGAAATAAAACTATAAATTAATTTCCTCTTGTACTAAACAAAGCGCAAAATTAATGATGCACATTTCCCAGAGCTGACATATTCCAGTTAATAAATTCAAAATAAAGAGATATTTTTCTACCTTTTGTGCATTTTTTTTCAGTTGCAATTGTTCCAGCCACTTTCTTCTGGTTTCTTCGTGTCTTCTGCTAACTCTCCATCTGCTGTCCATTTGTCCTTTCTTCTGTCTTCTTGGGGTTTTTTTCCATTCTCCCTCTACATCTGCTTTAACATACTAATCTTTCTCCTTTTGCTCTTTCCTCATTCCTATTTCATCTACTCAAAATTTACCCCTCCATCCTCAATCCCCACTTACTCTCCCAATACCCGGCCAATTGTAGATTTTTTATCCATCCCACACAAAATATTTTTCCCCTCTCCATTTTACTCTCCCAGCCCCATCCCATTCTAATCCTCCCCCAACACCAGCTCCCTTCTAGTTCCAGCCTCACCCAGCATCCATTCCCTTCTAGTCCCTGCATCAGCCCATTTCCAGTCCTAGCCCCCCATCAGCCCATTTCCAGTCCTAGCAACCCCCCAACCCAATACCAGTCCTAGCCCCCCCATCAACCCACTTCCAGTCCTAACCCCCCATCACCCCATTTTCAGTTTCAGCCCCCCCTATAACCCATTACCAGTCCTAACCCCCATCAGCCCACTTCCAGTTCCAACCCCCATCAACCCATTTCCAGTCAGCCCCCCATAGCCCATTGCCAGTCCTAACCCCCCTCATCAGCCCACAGTCCATTACCAGTCCTAACCCCATCAGCCCACCTCAAGTACTAACCCCGCCCCATCAGCCCATTTCCTGTCCTAGCCCCCCCCATAGTCCATTATCAGTCCTAACCCCCCATAGCCCATTACCAGACAGCCCCCATCAGCCAACAGCCCATTACCAGTCTTAACCCCCCATAGCCCATTGCCAGTCCTAACCCCCCCATCAGCCCACAGCCCATTACCAGTCCTAACCCCATCAGCCCACCTCAAGTCCTAACCCCTCCCCATCAGCCCATTTCCTGTCCCAGCCCCCCCATAGCCCATTATCAGTCCTAACCCCCCCCCCCATAGCCCATTACCAGTCGTAACCCCATCAGACCACCTCCAGTGTTAACCCCCCATCAGCCCATTTCCAGTCCTAACCCCACCCAACAGCCCACCTCAAGTCCTCATCCCGCCCCATCAGCCCATTTCCTGTCCTAGCCCCCCATAGCCCAGTGCCAGTCCTAACCCCATCCGCCCACCGCCAGTCTTAATCCCCAGCCCATTTCCAGTCCTAGCAACCCCTCCAACCCATTACCAGTCCTAGCCCCCCATAGCCCACTCCCAGTCCTAATCCCACCAGCCCATGTCCAGTCCTAATCCCCCCTCACCCAATTTTTAGTTTAAGCCCCCCATAGCCCATTTCCAGTCCTAAGCCCCCATCAACCCACATCCAGTCCTAATCCCATCAGCCCATATAGACTTAGCTCCCCCATAGCCCATAGCCCCCCATAGCTCGCCCATAGCCCCCCATAGCCCATCACCACTCCTAACCCCCCCAGCCCATCACCACTCCTAACCCCCCCATCAGCCCATTTCCTGTCCTAGCCCCCCATAGCCCATTACCAGTCCTAACCCCCCCAACAGCCCACAGCCATTACCACTCCTAACCCCCCCAGCCCATCACCAGTCCTAACCCCCCCAACAGCCCACAGCCATTACCACTCCTAACCCCCCCAGCCCATCACCAGTCCTAACCCCCCAACAGCCCACAGCCATTACCACTCCTAACCCCCCCCAGCCCATCACCAGTCCTAACCCCAACAGCCCACAGCCATTACCACTCCTAACCCCCACAGCCCATCACCACTCCTAACCCCCCCCCCCCCAGCGAAATTCTTTTTACAAAAAAAGCTGTCGCTGCCTCTGCCGGGGCCGCCGCGGCAGAATCGAGTGTGCCGCGGGGTCCCCCCTGCCCAGCAGAGCCTGCCCTCCCCGGTATCACCTCTCTCAGCTGCCTCCAGTCACACGCGCTGGCTTTCAGAGCGCGAGGGAATAGTTTCTCCCTCGCTGCTCTGTTAAGCCCGCGGGGGCTGATGGGACTTCCCATCAGCCCCCGCGGGCTTAACAGAGCAGCGAGGGAGAAACTCCCCTCGCACTCTGAAAGCCGGCGCGTGTGACTGGATGCAGCTGAGTGAGAGAGGTGATACCGGGGAGGGCAGGCTCTGCTGGGCAGGGGGGGCCCCGCGGCACACTCGATTCTGCCGCGGCGGCCCCGGCCCCGGCAGTGGCAGCTTTTTTTTTTTTTTTTTTAATTTTAATGTTGGATCAGAATGTTTTTTGCGCGGGGCCCCCTGAAACGCGGGGCCCTGTGCAAAAAACATTCTCGCTCAATGGATGGGCCGGCCCTGGAGAGAGCCCACAATGCACATCTTATTGTGTACAACCAGCTCAGACTGAAGGCACAAATCACTTGCCTCCAATCACTAAAACACACACCTGGGCTAAAATCTGAGACACATTACAGGAAGGGTTAACTTACTCAGTTCCCAGACTCAGATTAGTAGCCAGTCCTGCCTCACAAAATGAATGGACTGTGGAATCTGTAGCATTGCATGCAATGAGACAGGTAAAGGAAGACAGATGGCACCAAACTTATAATTCTCCTGGGGGAAATAGGTGGCACAGGAAACACAGAAATATCTTATAATGGACTCAATTGTCTGACCTTGCCATGGCCTATCTGTAAACTCTGTTGCATGTGGGAGGGCCATCTGTGATGGGGGATACAAGGTCACCCTGCTTGTATAGGAGTCTGTGAGTCAGGGATGACATGGAAGCTACCAGTTGATTACCAAAAATGTGTGTTAGGCTGTGAAGGTTACCACTGCCCTGTCAGTTGAACACTCAAAGCACCAGCAGAGCCCAACCACACCCCCTAGAACTCTATATCCATGGAAAACATGACCTGGAGGCAGCTGAGGATTATCCTCCTTATTGAGTTGCAGCTGTGACAATGTCATGTAGTGCAGCCTCTGAAGCCACATAATCCTATTGCATTCTGGGAACTGCAGTCTGTCAGCCAATGTGTCCGCAAATAGAGAAAGCACACCTCAGTGGGATGCTAATGGAGACAGCACACTTCAGGGGGATGCTAGCAAATAGGGACCCACCTGGGCCACAGCACAAGTGAAACCACAATGGGTGGCCATTCACTGAGTTCACACAGCATGATATGCAGGCATTGCTCTCCTCATAAATTCACCATCAGATGAACAGTGGAATATGCCTGTACTAACTGCAGAGGGTAAATGTGGGAGGAAAAATAGGGCATAAATCGGGAAACAATAGATGTGCCTCAGAGATGTTCTGATAACACTGGTCAACACTGAAATTGTTACTGACTTTAAAAGGCCCTAATCTGTAGTATCTTCGTGAGCTGAACACGAATATAACATTAAAAAATTTTTATTGGCTCTTATTTTGAAGATATTGCATGTAGTTCATTTTTGACGTTTCACCGTGTAAATTTATCCATTAGGACATCAACAACATCCCAAATAAGCCTTGAATGATGTAATATTGCATCAAATTGCATAATACCAGCATGCACACATCATCCAGAGTTGATTGCATCATTTTCTGATGCAATGCAATACTACTGCCAGATGGCTGCTGAAGCAGTCGGAAAGGTTGAGCATTTAAAATATTTCAGACTGTGTGCGAGACAGTTTAAGCTACTGTTACATGTAACTTTTATTAATCATATAATTTTAGCCATTTAGGTTACATACAGAACAGTAATGCCGTGAAAGTGCATTAATACCATTGACAATTTCTGCTACATTTGTGGGGAAGTGACATTTGCCAACCAGAAAAAAAGTATCACTTCTCAACTGAAGAAGGCATATCATCTTTACTTCGGATGCAAGATCCCTTGGGCCCCGCATATATGCTGCGCTACATGTACAACACAGCTTTCACAGTGGTTGAATTGCAAAAGACCATCAATGCTGTTTGCAGTCCCCATGGTGTGGAGAGAGCCAAGCAGCTTGGTTCCTCCTCTTTCCAGCAGAATAACAAAGCAAAATAAGTCGAGCATAGTCTACCCAAACATTCCATCTGCATTGAGACCAGTTCCACATGGTGAGGGACTTCCTATTCCAGAACCTCCATCAGAATATTCTCTTGATTCGTCTGATGAGGAAAAGGGTGAGCCGACCTGTTCTTCTCCTGGTCTGTCAGCATGCAGTGACCCAGATTTTCACTGGGATGCATTATCAACTCCACACAGAATAACACAGGAAGAACTAAATGACCTGGTTCGTGATTTGGACTTATCCAAGAACAAGGCAGAATTGCTAGGATTAAGACTCCAAAAATGGAATCTTCTAGAAGAAGATGTCAACATTACTCCATATCGAAAGCGCCACCAGCAGTTGGAGCCTTTCTTCAGAAAGGAAAGTAATCTGGTATTCTGTTCCGATATTGAAAGCCTCATGAATGGCTTAAAAATCACTCTTGACCCACAAGACTGGAGACTATTTATAGACTCTTCAAAACTGAGTCTGAAGGCTGTGCTTTTGAACAATGGAAACCGTCTTCCATCTATTCCAGTAGCACATGCCGTCCACATGAAAGAGACATACGATAACTTAAAGCATCTACTGACTTCCATTAACTATAACAAGTACAGCTGGCATCTCTGTGGTGACTTGAAGGTAGTTGCCCTTTTAATGGGACTATAGCAGGGATATATAAAATGTGTTTCTTATGTGAGTGGGATAGCCGAGCAAGGGATTGGCACTACTTGCGGAAGGAATGGAATCGCAGACAGAATGTAATAGTTGGAGAGAAGAATATCCAGCATCCAGCTCTGGTTGAGGCTCATAAAAACCTGCTACCACCCCTTCACATCAGACTAGGTTTGATGAAAAACTTTGTGAAAGCCATGGGCCGCACTTCGCCAGCTTTCCGATACCTGCATGAAAAATTCCCTTGACTCAGCAAAGCAGATTAAAGAGGAGGTTTTTGTGGGTCCTCAGATTCGAGAGCTCTTCAAAGATGACCGATTCAACAACTTGCTGCAGGGTGATGCGAAATAAGCATGGAATGCTTTTCGCCTAGTGTCAACAAACTTTCTCGGGAATGTTAGGGCAGAAAACTACAAGGAACTAGTAGAAGACATGCTGATGCAGTATCAGAAACTTGGCTGCAATATGTCTCTAAAGATCCATTTCCTTGATTCCCAGCTTGATTTCTTTCCTGAAAACTGTGGTATGGTTAGTGATGAACAGGGCGAACGTTTTCACCAGGATATCGCAACAATGGAGCAAAGATACCAGGGAAAATGGTCCACTACAATGCTGGCTGACTACAGCTGGACACTCCCCAGAGAAGCTCCCGAACAGCTGCACAAGAGACAGGCGAAAAAATCTAAGAAGTAGTCTATGACTTGGTTTTTTACAGGCATTAACCGAAGGCCTATTATATTTACTATTGACATGCATTCCGTGATGTAAACATTAATTCTTGTAGATTACAAAAAAGCTAGAGCCAACTTTGCAATTTCACTGTCATATTTGTGTTCAGCATATAAAAATTGATAAGAAATGACTATTTTTATTTCAGTAACATGACTTTTGTAAAAATTTGTTGACCAGTGTAATCAAATCTTTAGCCCAGGGATCTGCAATGACCAAATCCAATGCAACGTATCAGAGAGCCATCTATGTGTGTAGATGCACATCACCCTGCTCATAGAGCACATAGTGATATAGGGATGCCTAAGAAGCAACATTGTGCTATGAAACAAGTCTGTTAGGCTGCCAAGGTCACAAAGCACCTATCAGTTGAATGCCCACAGAACCTGCAGAGGCCAACCACACCTACTAGCAGACTGAATCCATGCTAACTATGGCCTGGAGTACTTTGGCAACAGGCTCCAGATATGCCTGACAGGCCTGATTCAGTCCTGGGTTCACCCCATTTCATGCAGGGACATCTAATTCTGAGTACTCAGTTGAACTCAACCAATCAAGACCACAGATCCCTACATGCAATGGGGTCAGACCAGGACTGGACATAGCCTAGTGTGGTCATTTGTAGCCAGTCCTAGTGTGGTCATTTGTAGCCAGTAGGCAGTGCCATCCCAGAGGAAGGTGAGAAGTTACCATCTCACAGAATTGCAGCTGTAAGCATGTCACTCATTCCAGCCTCCATGACCAAGGATGGCTGACGCATCCTGGGAAATGAGGTCTGTATTTACATTGTCACAACCAGGGATCACAAACTGCACACAGAGAATATGTGGTCACAGGCTGGAATGAGTCACAATATGACTGCTGCAACTAACTGACCTTGGAAATCAGCACCTGAACCCAGAACATGGTTGTCATGGGAAGTGAGTGCACGGGGTTGTGGCAACCCTCTGCAACAACTGTGAGCAGTAAGCTGACAATGGCTTGGTTAACTTTGCAACCCAATAACCATTGTAGTCCTCCCTAGGCAGCATCTAAGCCACCAGTCAAACATTTATCTATCCTCCAACCAGAATATTGGCACCTGTGCTTCCAAATGGCTTTCCCAAATACAGTACTAACTCACATCATTACAGATCCAAAGGTCACAAGTTTGGTTCCAGCAAAGGTTTTGAGGTGGCTCAATGAATTGTTTGTGTTGCCATGCCATGGCCCTTTTGTATTCCCAAATTTGTTCCCCGGCATTCAGTCTAAAACATTCCATAGTCCATCGGAAAGACAATGGTGGAAAGGCAGCACTGCCTGTATATCATCCTCTTAAGAACTCGGTGAGTAGACAACCATTGTCACATTATTTGTATTGTAGCCCAGCTGAGTCTCTATCTAACAGCATCCCAATGAAGTGTACAGTCTCCATTAGCTGAGAGTACACATTGCCAGCCAGACCACAGATCCCTGAATGCAGCAGGATTCTCTGACCTCAGAGACTGGACTGAGTTAAATTCTCCCACCTGGAACTCATCAAAATAGGAACCCTTCACCTGCTTCCAGGACCTGCTGACTGGCAATTCAGTGCAAGGGGGTGGTTAAGCAGATTCTATCACAGGTAACTTGCCAATATCTGTCCAAACTTGTCAGCCCCAATGCTGTACTAAGGCAAACTCGGGTGAATCCAATCAGGGGCGGCCCAAGGGGGGTGCGGGGCCATGTGCGGAGACTCAGTGCGGGGCCTCATTTGCATAAGTGGCCTTATTTGCATAAATATTTGCATAATGTTACCATACACTAACTTTTAGTAAACATGTCTCTTAATGAGTGTATGGATAAAGAAAGACTAAAAGATTTCTACATTACTATAATCCAGTGCCAACCGCCAGGCACATTAGGAACCACTACAAACGCTGCCCATTTAGAACCCATAGCAAACCCACCGTATCCTGACAGCATTACCAGGACTCACAAAGCACCATACCCTACCTATCAAAAGGCAACACTGCAAATATTAAACCAATACATTTCAGAGAATACTGGAGAAAGAGAACAAGTGGCAATGTCAAATAGGAATTACATAAACAGAATACCTCAGCTCAGTTACACATGCAGAACATAGACCATCACCAAACAAGGAATCACAATTTAGAAACAGGAAGGCAATAATTAAACTGGGAACCCCAAAAGCCAAACTTGGAAGTACAACAACACTGTAGAAATAAAACTATAAATTAATTTCCTCTTGTACCAAACAAAGCACAGACGTTAATGATGCACATTTCCTAGAGGTTTCATATTCCAGTTAATAAATTCAAAATAAAGAGATATTTCTACCTTTTGTGCATTTTTTTTCAGTTGCAATTGTTCCAGCCACTTTCTTCTGGTTTCTTCATGTTTTCTGCTAACTGTCCATCGTCTGCTGTCCATTTGTTCTTTCTTCTCTCTTCTAGTTTTTTTTTCCATTCTCTCTCTCTACATCTGCTTTAACATACTAATCTTTCTCTTGCTCTTTCCTCATTCCTATTTCATCCACACAAATTTTACCCCTCCATCCTCAATCCCCACTTATTCTCCCAATACCAGGCCAATTGTAGATTTTTCATCCCTCCCACACAAAATATTTGTCCCCTCTCCATTTTACTCTCCCAGCCCCATCCCATTCTAATCCTCCCCCAACATCAGCTCCCTTCTAGTTCCAGTCTCACCCAGCATCCATTCCCTTCTAGTCCCTGCATCAGCCCATTTCCAGTCCTAGCCCACCATCAACCCATTTCCAGTCCTAGCTCCCCCATCCATTTTCAGTCTGAGTCCCTTCATCAGCTCATTTCCAATCCTAGCCCCCCATCAGCCCATTTCTAGTCATTTCCTAGCCCCATCATCAGCCCATGTCAAATCATAGCTCCCCTCCACTCAGTCCAATTCCAGTCCAAGCCCCCCCCCATGAGCCTACTTTCAGTTCTAGCCCCTCCATGAGTCCATTTCAATTCAAGCCCCACCACAGCCCATTTCCAATCTTAGCTCCCCCCAACAGCCCATTTCCAGTCCTATCCTAGCTGCTCCATCAGCCCATTTTCAGTCCTAGCTCCCTTCCCTCACAGCCCATTTCCATTCCAAGCTCCCTCCCCATCAGCTATTTGCAGTTCAAGCCTCCCCTTCCACTCAGCCCATTTCCAGTCATAGCAACCACCCAACCCATTACCAGTCCTAGCCCCCCATCAACCCACTTCCAGTCCTAACCCCCATCACCCCATTTTCAGTTTAAGCCCCCCCTATAACCCATTACCAGTCCTAACCCCCCATCAGCCCACTTCCAGTCTTAACCCCATCAGCCCATTGCCAGTCCTAAACCCCCCACCCATCAGCCCACAGCCCATTACCAGTCCTAACCACATCAGCCCACCTCAAGTCCTAACCCCTCCCCATCAGCCCATTAGCAGTCCTAACCCACCCCCACCCCCACAGCCCATTAGCAGTCCTAACCCACCCCCACCCCCCCAGCCCATTAGCAGTCCTAACCCCTCCCCCTCAGCCCATTAGCAGTCCTAAACCACCCCCACCCCCCAAGCCCATTAGCAGTCCTAAACCACCCCCACCCCCCCAGGCCATTAGAAGTCCTAACAACCCCCCAGCCCATTAGCAGTCCTAACAACCCCCCCCCAGCCCATTAGCAGTCCTAACAACCCCCCCAGCCCATTAGCAGTCCTAACAAACCCCCCCAGCCCAGCCCATTAGCAGTCCTAACAACCCCCCAGCCCATCCCAGCCCATTAGCAGTCCTACCAATCCCCAGCCCAGCCCATTAGCAGTCCTAACAACCCCCCCCAGCCCAGCCCATTAGCAGTCCTAACAAACCCCCCCAGCCCAGCCCAGCCCATTAGCAGTCCTAACAACCCCCCCCAGCCCAGCCCAGCCCATTAGCAGTCCTAACAACCCCCCCCAGCCCAGCCCATTAGCAGTCCTAACAACCCCCCCCCAGCCCAGCCCATTAGCAGTCCTAACAACCCCCCCAGCCCAGCCCATTAGCAGCCCTAACAACCCCCCCAGCCCAGCCCAGCCCATTAGCAGTCCTAACAACCCCCAGCCCAGCCCATTAGCAGTCCTAACAACCCCCCCCCAGCCCAGCCCAGCCCAGCCCATTAGCAGTCCTAACAACACCCCCCCCCAGCCCAGCCCAGCCCATTAGCAGTCCTAACAACCCCCCCCCCAGCCCAGCCCAGCCCAGCCCAGCCCATTAGCAGTCCTAACAACCCCCCCCCAGCCCAGCCCAGCCCAGCCCATTAGCAGTCCTAACAACCCCACCCCCAGCCCAGCCCAGCCCATTAGCAGTCCTAACAACCCCCCCCCCCAGCCCAGCCCAGCCCAGCCCATTAGCAGTCCTAACAACCCCCCCCAGCCCAGCCCATTAGCAGTCCTAACAACCCCCCCCAGCCAAGCCAAAATTAAAAAAAAAGAAAACCTGTCTGCTGCCGCGGTCGGGGCCGCCGCGGCAGAATCGAGCGTGCCGCGGGGCCCCCCGGTGCACGGCAGAGCCTGCCCTCCCCGGTAGCAGCTCTCTCTTTGGAGCTGAAGTCAGACGCGCCGGCTTGCAGAGCAGAGCGCGAGGGAAGAGTTTCTCCCTCGCTGCTCTGTTAAGCCCGCGGGGGCTGATGGGAACTTCCCATCAGCCCCCGCGGGCTTAACAGAGCAGCGAGGGAGAAACTCCTCCCTCGCGCTCTGCAAGCCGGCGCGTCTGACTTCAGCTCCAAAGAGAGAGCTGCTACAGGGGAGGGCAGGCTCTGCCGTGCACAGGGGGGCCCCGCGGCACGCTCGATTCTGCCGCGGCGGCCCCGACCGCGGCAGCAGACAGGTGGGTTTTTTTTTTCCAATTTTACTTTTCAAAAGAATGTTTTTTGCGCGGGGCCCCCTGAAACGCGGGGCCCTGTGCAAAAAACATTCTCGCTCAATGGACGGGCCGGCCCTGAATCCAATGCATGTCACAGTCAGACTACACACAGAGACCTCAGTGGCATCAGAACTGGATGAAATCCAAGTTGAAATCCAAGTTGTATCCTTGTTTTCTGTAAAGACATATCTGATATTCGATATGCACAAATGTTACCTGTAAACCGCACTGATTTTAAAGAGCGCGGTATATAAAAGTAATAAATAAAATAAATAAATACAAAAATATTCAATGCCAGGCTCAGCTCTGAGATAGCACTATGTTGGTTTCCTATGCCATTTTCATTTATCATCAACAATGCACTGCTCCCAAGGTACCTTTTGATCCTCATCTGACCACCTGCCAATCATGGCTGCACGTTCCCAATTGCATCTGAGGAAGAATGTGTGGATGGCAGCACTGTGCGGCATTCCCACTCAAGGATCTAGGGTTCCACAAGCAGGGGAGGCCCAAGGGGGGTGCGGGGCCATGTGCGGAGACTCGGTGCGGGGCCTCATTTGCATAAGTGGTCTTATTTGCATAAATATTTGCATAATGTTACCATTCACTAACTTTTAGTAAACATGTCTCTTAATGAGTGTATGGATAAAGAAAGACTAAAAGATTTCTACATTACTATAATCCAGTGCCAACCGCCAGGCACATTAGGAACAACTACAAACGCTGCCCATTTAGAACCCATAGCAAACCCACCGTATCCTGACAGCACTACCAGGACTCACAAAGCACCAGACCCTACCTATCAAAAGGAAACACTGCAAATATTAAACCAGTACATTTCAGAGAATACTGGGGAAAGAGAACAAGTGGCAATGTCAAATAGGAATTACATAAACAGAATACCTCAGCTCAGTTACACATGCAGAACATAGACCATCACCAAACAAGGAATCGCAATTTAGAAACAGGAAGGCAATAATTAAACTGGGAACCCCAAAAGCCAAACTTG
This sequence comes from Ichthyophis bannanicus, assembly GCA_033557465.1. Lineage (NCBI taxonomy): Eukaryota > Metazoa > Chordata > Amphibia > Gymnophiona > Ichthyophiidae > Ichthyophis > Ichthyophis bannanicus. The sequence continues at coordinate 1,202,402,620 of CM066031.1, forward strand.
GAATGTACAACAACACTGTAGAAATAAAACTATAAATCAATTTCCTCTTGTACCAAACAAAGCGCAGACGTTAATGATGCACATTTCCCAGAGCTTTCATATTCCAGTTAATAAATTCAAAATAAAGAGATATCTTTCTACCTTTTGTGCATTTTTTTTCAGTTGCAATTGCTCCAGCCACTTTCTTCTGGTTTCTTCATGTTTTCTGCTAACTCTCCATCGTCTGCTGTCCATTTGTCCTTTCTTCTCTCTTCTAGTTTTCTTTCCATCCTCTCTCTCTACATCTGCTTTAACATACTAATCTTTCTCCTTTTGCTCTTTCCTCATTCTTATTTCATCCACACAAATTTTACCCCTCCATCCTCAATCCCCACTTACTCTCCCAATACCCGGCCAATTGTAGATTTTTCATCCCTCCCACACAAAATATTTTTCCCCTCTCCATTTTACTCTCCCAGCCCCATCCCATTCTAATCCTCCCCCAACATCAGCTCCCTTCTAGTTCCAGTCTCACCCAGCATCCATTCCCTTCTAGTCCCTGCATCAGCCCATTTCCAGTCCTAGCCCCCCATCAACCCATTTCCAGTCCTAGCTCCCCCATCCATTTTCAGTCTGAGTCCCTTCATCAGCTCATTTCCAATCCTAGCCCCCCATCAGCCCATTTCTAGTCATTTCCTAGCCCCACCATCAGCCCATGTCAAATCCTAGCTCCCCTCCACTCAGCCCAATTCCAGTCCAAGCCCCCCCATGAGCCTACTTCCAGTTCTAGCCCCTCCATGAGTCCATTTCAATTCAAGCCCCCACCACAGCCCATTTCCAATCTTAGCTCCCCCCCAACAGCCCATTTCCAGTCCTATCCTAGCTGCTCCATCAGCCCATTTTCAGTCCTAGCTCCCTTCCCTCACAGCCCATTTCCATTCCAAGCTCCCTCCCCATCAGCTATTTGCAGTTCAAGCCTCCCCGTCCACTCAGTCCATTTCCAGTCATAGCAATCCCCCAACCCATTACCAGTCCTAGCCCCCCATCAACCCATTTTCAGTTTAAGCCCCCCCTATAACCCATTACCAGTCCTAACCCCCCATCAGCCCACTTCCAGTCTTAACCCCATCAGCCCATTTCCAGTCATCTCCCCATAGCCCATTGCCAGTCCTAACCCCCCCCCATCAGCACACAGCCCATTACCAGTCCTAACCACATCAGCCCACCTCAAGTCCTAACCCCTCCCCATCAGCCCATTTCCTGTCCTAGCACCCCCATAGCCCATTAGCAGTCCTAACCCCCCCATAGCCCATTAGCAATCCTAACCCCCCATCACCCTATTTCCAGACAGCCCCCATCAGCCCACAGCCCATTACCAGTCTTAACCACCCCCCAGCCCATTTCCAGTCCTAACCCCCCATCACCCCATTTCCAGTCAGCCTCCATCAACCCCCAGCCCATTACCAGTCTTAACCCCCCCTAGCCCATTTCCAGTCCTAACCCCCCCCACCCCATTTCCAGTCAGCCTCCATCAGCCACAGCCCATTAGCAGTCTTAACCCCCCCAACCCATTTCGAGTCCTAACCCCCCCTAGCCCATTTCCAGTCCTAACCCCCCCTCACCCCATTTCCAGTCCTACCCCCCCACCCCATTTCCAGTCAGCCTCCATCAGCCCCAGCCCATTAGCAGTCCTAACCCCCCCCCTAGCCCATTTCCAGTCCTAACCCCCCCAGCACATTTCCAGTCCTAACCCCCCCTAGCACATTTCCAGTCCTAACCCCTCCAGCACATTTCCAGTCCTAACCCCCCCAGCACATTTCCAGTACTAACCCCCCCACCCCATTTCCAGTCAGCCTCCATCAGCCCCAGCCCATTAGCAGTCTTAACCCCCCCAACCCATTTCCAGTCCTAACCCCCCCCAGCCCATTTCCAGTCCTAACCACCCCCCCCTCACCCCGTTTCCAGTCAGCCTCCATCAGCCCCAGCCCATTAGCAGTCCTGACCCCCCCCCCAGCACATTTCCAGTCCTAACCCCCCCCAGCACTTTTCCATTCATAACCCCCCCCAGCTCATTTCGTCATAACCCCCCCAGCCAATTTCAAGTCCTAACCCCCCCAGCACATTTCCAGGCCTAACCCCCCCAAGCACATTTCCAGTCCTAACCCCCCATCACCCCATTTCCCGCCAGCCTCCATCAGCCCCCCAGCCCATTACCAGTCTTAACCCCCCCCCCCTTCCCTTCCCTTCCCTTCCCTTCTCTTCTGGCAAATTTAAAAAAAAACAAAACCTGTCTCTGGCTGCTGCCGCTGCCGCGTCCGTCGCAGCAGCGGCAGAATGGAGTGTCCCGCGGGGCCCCCTCTCCTCGTTGAGCCCTCTGCAAGGGCTTTCAGATTAGCGAAGGGAGAGTGCTCCCTCGCGTCTCTGTAAAGCCCGCAGGGGCTAATGGGAAATTTCCCATCTGCCCCTTTAGACGCGAGGGGCTGATGGGAAATTTCCCATTAGCCCCTGCGGGCTTTACAGAGACGCGAGGGAGCACTCTCCCTTCGCGAATCTGAAAGCCCTTGCAGAGGGCTCAACGAGGAGAAGGGGCCCCGCGGGACACTCTATTCTGCCACTGCTGCAACGGACGCGGCAGCGGCAGCAGCCAGAGACAGTTTTTTTTAAAAAATGTAATTTAAAAAAAAAAAAAGCAGAATGTTCTTTGCGCGGGGCCCCCTGAAACGCGGGGCCCTGTGCAAAAAACATTCTTGCTCAATGGACGGGCCGGCCCTGTCCACAAGCCTGATCCAGACCTGGGGTCACACCAAAGAATGCAGGGAGATGTAGTGAATACATCTCTATTGAACCCATCAGAAATTTGCTGCCTACTACTCCCTGCATGCAATTGCTTCTAGGCCAGGACTTGATCAAGCATGTCATGTCCATCTGGTGCCAGTAGGAAACCCCAATTGGAACATGAGGCATTGACAACCCATGTCAAATTATCTTGTCTCTAACCCAGGTGTGTGCCAGTGCTATGGCAGCCCACTGAAGCTTACTAGTTTGGGACTCACTGCAAGTCCTTTAGTGCATCATGATTGGATAGTCACAACAGCTGGACTGCCTGACTATCTCCCACCAGGATATTCCAAACTCCCCAACTATGATCAACCTATAGAATCTACACTTCTTCAGCACTGTGGTTCCACTGTTTGCAGGGTCAGCATTGGGAAGTGACCCAGTACCTGGACTGAGATTATTGGGACAGCATTCCACAAAATCACCTTGGTATTCATTAGGCCATGTGTACACTGTGATCCCATCCATAGGCCATCTTATGCTCCCCCTCCCCCCCTGTCCTGAGGTTGCTGGTCATATGTGTCAATCTTTCCACTGCAAGGATCACACAGGCAAGGGCCTCACAAGCAATATGGCTGCAGCTGCCCACATATGCAATGTATCTAACACTTGCTAGTTTCCTCTCCACAGGTAATGCTAGTTTCCTTCCCACAGGATATGGGTACAGGGCCTGGTTGCTGACCCCTGTGAGGTTCCCAAAGACATGTGCAGAGCTCAGGTACAATGAGGCACATGCCACAACCTGCTTTGTCATACAGTGCATATTTGGCGTGTTGACAAGTCGCTTTAGGTGTTTGGACAAATCTGGTAGTGCCTTACAATGGCAACTTCTCACTGTGGCTGCAATCATAGTGGCTGCTGTGTACTATACAACATTGCAATCAGGCATAGAATCCCAGTCAATATTAACCCAGACCTTGAGGATGATCCCTAGTGCTGGCCTGCATGTGCCAGGAAGAACCCAGGGGCAGGCACCCAAGCCAGAGGACAGCTCATACAGCAGCTGTTTGCCTGTGAGTATGCCCTATGCAAACCCATAGCCACACTGACTAATATATCCAAACATTGTACATCTACATGCCACACCAGCATACTCATGAGTAGCATCTATTATGTTACAGAGGCCCGGATGACTGAAGAAGACCTGGCACAGCTGCTGCACTCTGCAGTCATGTGGATACTGGGGTAAGAACAAAAGCTCCACTTGTATCTTCATACTGACATAATGTTTCTGTCAATCCCAGGTGAAGCATAACATATCTGTGCCAATGCCATGTCATTGACATCATTAGCATCATGTATGAGCTTCATCAGGGGCCTGCATTGAAGGACTAGAAAGGGGGACTGTTACTTCTGGAGTGAAATCTGCAACTGTGAGTATATACTTCTGGTAATTTTCTAAAAAGAATTCTTTGTATTAAAGCTACTTAATCTGTGAACCCACTGTTTTTTTGTTGGATCAGTTAGGGCCTAGTAGCAGCAATTAAAGTTTGAATTTAAAACACAGAGGAGAGCTTTCTGGTTACATTTCATACCCAGCAGAGAGCTTGTAGTTTAAATTTAATAGTCACTCTGGGCCAAATAACAGCAAAGTACTTTTAGTTTAAATTTAACACACAGAAGAGAGCTTTCTGGTTAAATTTAGTACCCAGCAGAGAGCTTGTAGTTTAAATTTCATAAGAAGTTAGAGCCTAGCAGCAGCTAAGAGCTATAATTTAAATCAAATCAGAATTTAGCTTAGCACAAAAGGCAAAACAGGGTCTGTACTCTTTCAGCAACAAATAAAGTCTTCTAGAGACCTTTACAAAGAGGTCTTCTACCTAGGGGGCAAGAGACCTGTGAAACCTTTTCAATAGGTGTTAACACCAGGTGGCAGATCAAAAGGCCGTTTTGAAAGACTCCTCCTATCCAAGCAAGGACTGTTAATTACCCAGGAAGTTGGTCACAGCATTACCTCAGCAGCAGAGGCATACATAGCTCAACCAGAGCTCTGTGAACCTCTGTCTTGAAGGACTAGAGAGGGGGACTGTTACTTCTGGAGTGAAATCTGCAACTCTGAGTATATACTTCTGGTAATTTTCTAAAGAATAATTATTTGTATTAAAGCTACTTAATCTGTGAACCCACTGTTTTTTTGTTGGATCAGTTAGGGCCTAGTAGCAGCAATTAAAGTTTGAATTTAAAACACAGAGGAGAGCTTTCTGGTTACATTTCATACCCAGCAGAGAGCTTGTAGTTTAAATTTAATAGTCACTCAGAGCCAAGTAACAGCAAAGTACTTTTAGTTTAAATTTAACACACAGAAGAGAGCTTTCTGGTTAAATTTAGTACCCAGCAGAGAGCTTGTAGTTTAAATTTCATAAGAAGTTAGAGCCTAGCAGCAGCTAAGAGCTATAATTTAAATCAAATCAGAATATAGCTTACCTCAGCAACACAAGACAGGGTACTGTGTAGCAGCCCTCTTAATAAGTGTTATTTCCCTCCCTCCCCACACCCACCCTCCCCTGGGATAATCATAGCTTTATAGGTACTTACACATCTTAAAAGACAGGAGGTGCTTTCAGGTGAAGCTTATTACCCAAATCAGTCATACACTAAGGACCTGAGATTAATTAAGCTTCGGGTGAACAAGGTATATTAAACGTATTAGGTACAGTTTTATTGGTATAAATACCCATAGCAACCCCTAGTAAGTAAGAACTTAAAGATCTAGACACAAACTTAAAACTAAGATGCAGACAGCAGTCCAGCAGCGGGATGGGGGCTTTCCAGTCTTTTGCATTGAGTGTCACATGTATGATTTTCTCCCAGTTGGTGAGAGGTCTTACGTGTGCACTAGGTGCAAGGAGCTCTTTTCTCTCAGGGAACAAGTCCGTTCTCTAGAGGCTAAAGTAGCAGACTTGGAAAACATAAGACAGACAGAGAGGTAAATAGACGAGACCTACAGGGTTATAGTCCTGAAGTCCCACCTCCAGTCTGGCAGCACCCCTGTTGCCATGGAGGAGAGAGGTCACGTGACAGGAGAGCATCACCCTGGTGTGGCAGGAATTGATCCTGTAACTAGGACCTGTCCTCCAGGTGATGTAAAACCCTCTCGCACCAGGAAGTTTCTCCAGGGCCATATGCCCATGAGGGAAGGGTTAGGACAGCCGTTATAGTTGGTGATTCGATCATTAGGCATGTAGATAGCTGGGTGGCTGGTGGACGTGAGGATCGCCTGGTAACATGCCTGCCTGGTGCAAAGGTAGCGGACCTCACGCGCCACCTAGATAAGGTCTTAGATAGTGCTGGGGAGGAGTCTGCTGTCTTGGTACATGTCGGTACCAATGACATAGGAAAATGTGGTAGGGAGGTTCTGGAGGCAAAATTTAAGCTTTTAGGTAGGAAGTTGAAATCCAGAACTTCCAGGGTAGCATTCTCCGAAATGCTTCCTGTTCCACGCACAGGACCCAAAAGGCAGGCAGAGCTCCGGAGTCTCAATGCGTGGATGAGACAATGGTGCAGAGATGAGGGTTTTGGATTTGTTAGGAACTGGGGAACATTCTGGGGAAAGGAGGGGCTCTTCCAAAGGGATGGGCTTCACCTTAACTGGGATGAAACCAGGCTGCTGGCATTAACCTTTAAAAAGGAGATAGAGCAGCTTTTAAACTAGATATTAGGGGAAAGCCGACAGTCGCCTAAGAGCGGATGGTTCGGAAGAATGTATCCTTGAAGGATACTACCGAAAGCAGAGAGGTTCCACAAAAGAGTAAAGTAGCCCAAATGCCCTCAATTATGGAGCAGACAGAGCTTAAAGATCCCAATTTACCGATGTCTAACAATAGCCAAATTAAAATGAATAAAATACATTCTCTAAAATGCTTGCATGCAAATGCTAGAAGTCTAAAGAATAAGATGGGAGAGTTAGAATATATAGCACTAAATGAAAGGTTAGATTTGATTGGAATATCAGAGAAATGGTGGAAGGAGGACAACCATTGGGACACTGTGATACCTGGGTACAAACTATATCATAATGATAGAGCTGATCAAATTGGTGGAGGGGTTGCGCTCTATGTTAGAGAGGGCATTGACTCAGAAAGGATTAAAGTTTTGCAGGAAACAAAATCTGCTGTAGAATCTATATGGATTGAAATTCCATATAAAAGGAGGAAGGCAATGGCAGTGGGGGTGTACTATCGAGCACCTGGCCAGAATGACCAAATGGATGATGAAATGCTAAAAGAAATCAAGGAAGCTAATAAAAGTTACAGCGCAGTAATAATAATGGGTGATTTCAACTACCCCAGTATCGACTGGGTCAGTGTCACGTCAGGACATGCTAGGGAGATAAAGTTCCTAGATGAAATAAATGACTGCTTCTTGGAGCAGCTGGTTCATGAACCGACCAGAGGGGAAGCCATATTAGACCTAGTCCTTAGTGGAACACCAGATCTAGTGCAAGAGATAAGGGTGTTGGGGCCACTTGGCAATAGTGATCATAGCATGATCGCCTTTGATTTAATTAGTGGAGGAGGGATAGTAAGGAAATCTACAGTACTACCTTTTAACTTTCGAAAGGGAGACTATGATAAAATGAGGAAAACAGTTAAGAAAAAAACTAAAAGGAGCAGTTGCGAAGGTTAAAGACGTACATCAAGCTTGGGTGTTGTTGAAAAATACTATCTTGGAAGCCCAGACCAGCTGTATTCCACGTTTTAAGAAAAGTGGAAGGAAGTCCAAAAAACTGCCAGCATGGTTTTTTTTTTTTAAACTTTTATTTTCATTTTACAACAAGCAAAAAGAAACAACACACCAAAGGAAACAAATACAAGCATACAATAAGGAAAAAACAACCCCAATTACCCCCCACCCCTATGCTTCTTCTCTAAGCTGATAAGTATCATCATATAAGCGCTTACAAACAACAGTAATTGTACATCAAAACAAACAGAAATAGTATCTGCGATACAGAATGATCATGTGACAGAGATTTACACAGATTTAAACAGTCAGATGAGAGCATTGAGCAGTTTGAACATAGTCGTTGAGCATCTTCCATTTAGACAAGTGGCGGGGAGTCTGAGCGGAAGAAGCTAACATACGAGGTATTTGCTCATATTTACTGTAGAGACAGACATGATTCCACCATTCATTGGGGCTCAGATGGGAGCTATTTTTCCAGTATTTCGTAATTAGGGAAATAGCTATGCCCAGCATAAAGTCTAAAAGGAAGTAAGCCGATTTGGGAAGAGAGGGGATCCCCGCAGCTGAGCGGAGTCCCACTATCTTCCAAGAGAGGGGCTCCTGAAAGTGCAAAATAGATTGAATACGACCCCAGACCCGACTCCAGTAATACTGTAATGCGGGGCATTCATACATAACATGAGGTAGTGAACCAATGGCCACATGGCATGTCCAGCATCTATTGCTCTGGGTGGCGTTCCATTTGGCTAACCTGTCAGGAGTATAGAAACATCGGTGGGCTAGAAAGAAAAGTGTCTGAGTGAGTGAGGCGGATCGAGAGACCCGTGTCACCTTGCTCCAGACTAGGCTCCATTGCTCCGGGGTCAAAGTTACATGCATTTCCCGCTCCCAGGATTTCTGTGCTGTAGGAGTGCCTCTATTTACAGTATTACATAAAGTTTTGTAAAAGTTAGATGCCACACCCGAGAAGCTCCCGATAGATCGGATTATCTCCGACAATCCTTGGGTATGGGTTTCCGATGGCGGGAGCACCTTAGCACTCCGAAGACAATGCTGAAGTTGCACCAACTGAAAGTAGTGTTTCGCTGGGAGACCAAATTCAATTTGTAATTCGCTAAAAGTTTTCCAGCGACCATCATAGAACAGCTGGTTAGGGATCCAAATGCCCCTAGTGTACCAGGGGCTCCACGCCATCGGTTTATTTTGTATTTGAAATCGAGCATTGTGCCAAAGCGGGAGTCAATCCAGCGGACAAAGTCGGGGGTCTAGAGCTTGCTCAAGGGTATTAAAGGCACCTAAAGTGTCTAAGAGCATTGGTGGATAGTGGGAGTCTGATGGGAGAGTCATACCAGGGAGATAAGTAAGAGGAATTGGTTTGCAAAGGTCCTCCTCTATATCTAGCCACACTGGTCTACTCGGTGTGAGGTCTTCCAGCCAACGAGCGCCTTGTTTGAGAAGAAAAGAATGGTGGTATTTCAAGAAATCAGGGAATCTGACACCACCATTTTCTTTATCTGCTTGTAACTTATGTTTCGCTATCCTAGGTGTCTTGTTTTGCCATAAGTATCTAGTCAGAAGACCCTCTAAATCTTTATATGTACGTCGAGGTAGGAGACATGGCAGCATTTCTAAAATGTAGTTCACTTTGGGAACAATCATCATTTTAATGGTTTCTAGGCGGCCCCACCAAGTAAGTGTTAAAGGAGTCCAGCGTTGAGTAAGCGCCCGGACCTTAGAGGTTAAGTCTTTGGCATTAAAGGTGATGGTGTCTTCCAAAGGAGAGCAGTAGTGCACCCCAAGGTATTTGACCATACGAGGTTGCCATAAAAAGGGAAAGGATTGCATATCTGCCTGATGGATCAGAGGATTTAGTGGAAAGGCCACCGATTTGGTCCAATTTATCTTATAGCCCGAGAGTTGTGAATATTTACCAATTTGCTCTAGGACAGCCGGCACTGAGTCTAGGGAGACAAAGAGCATAAGATCATCAGCATATGCTGAAATTTTGATTTCCCTATGAGAGAAGGGGACTCCATGAATATCCTTGGATTGCCGGATTAGTAAAGCTAAGGGTTCGAGTGCGAGATCGAAAAGAAGTGGAGACAGTGGGCATCCCTGGCGAGTACCGCGTTGCAGGGGAAATGGCTGAGACTTTAAAGCATTAGCACAGATACTAGCTGTAGGCTGTGCATACATGATTCGGAGACAACGGAGAAAGCCTTCTCCGAATCCGTACCAGCGGAGAGTTGCAAACAAGAAGGGCCATTCTAAGCGGTCGAAGGCCTTCTCAGCATCAAGTGAGAGGCCAACCAATGGTCGATCAAGATTAACTGCGGCAGTCAGTACATGACATAGAGTCCTAGCATTATCAGCAGTTGATCTACCGGGAATGAAACCGCATTGATCTGGGTGTATTAAAGTAGACATCTTGTCGGAGAGCCGGGTGGAGAGAATGGTGGCAAATATTTTATAGTCTGCGTTTAGTAGGGAAATTGGACGATAATTAGCTGTTAGTTGCGGATCTCTCCCCTCTTTCTCAAAAACTACTACATTTGCCATTGAGAAGGATCCAGAAGGAGATCCCTCCTCGGCCAGAGCAGAAAAATAAAGTTTCAAAAACGGAGCTAAGTCAGCGTTAAAAGTTTTGTAGAATTCAACTGGGAGACCGTCCGGGCCTGCGGCTCGACCTGTGGCACATCTCTTGAGGGCAGATTGAATTTCTGATAAAGTGAATGGTTTGTCCATGGCCTCTCTATCTTCATCAGATAGGGTCGGCCGTTGTACCCCTGATAGTAGTCGTTCAAATGCTTCTGGCTCGAAGTCACATTCAGATTGATAAAGCCGAGTATAAAAATCACGAAAGAGTTCTAATATTTCTGTATCTTTAGTGACCAAGCTCCCCCCCGACGGATTGCGGAGAGCGGTAACGCGCTTGGCTTCTTTTTGACCTTTCAGAGCATTGGCTAACAATTTGCCAGCACGGTTATTTTCCCGATAGTACATCCCTTGTTGTGATTCAATATTTTTAGCAGCAGCGGTATATAAAAGCTGATTGTATTGAAAACGAAGGCGTTGTAAGCGAAGTAAAATACATGGGTCAGTACGGGACGTGAGGAGACGCTCTCCAGCTTGTATCTGTTGTTCTAGAATCAGTAAATGTTGCTTTCTTTGTTTCCCCTGTCGAATTTGATAGCTAGTTATAGTTGCACGGATAGACGCCTTGAAACCCTCCCACCAAGCCCAGCTCGCAGTGTCATGGGGTGAATTAAAATGAAAGTAGTCTTGGATAGTGGCCTTTATGTCAACCTGAAAATCTTTGTGGTCTAGTAGGGATCTATCAAAAAACCAAGCACGTGGATGTTCACCTTGCGTAGTGACATGTAATGAGAAAGATATGGCAGCATGATCTGAGATATGGAGAGGATGAATCCTAGCCGTGTCCACTTGGGATATCAGTGCTTTGGAGATAAGAAAAAAATCTATTCTAGATTGTGAGTGATGGGGGGCTGAGAAAAAGGTGAACTCTAAGTCGGAGGGGTGAAGCAGCCTCCATATATCTACTAACGCAAGATCTTTCATCAGAGCTGTAAGGGTATCAAGACTCTTGGGTGGACCACTCGTTCTAGGCGGCAGTCTATCTATCAAAGGATCAAGTACTTGGTTGAAATCGCCGCCAAGTATTAATGGAGTATTGGCAGAGGCCTGTGCCAACTGCGCAATACTTGCATAGTAAGCAGGGTTATCCACATTCGGAGCATAAATACAAATACACGTGAATTCACTATCTCCAACCTTAAGGTGTGCACGGGCCCATCTACCCTCCTTATCAGAGCTAGTATCCATTACAGTAGCTTGCAAAGACTTCTTAACCAAGATGGCTACCCCACACCGTTTGGAAACGGCGGGAGAGTAGGCAGCCACCATGTAAGGCTTAGCATTAAGTTTCAGTGTTTCAACGGAGTTTAAATGCGTTTCCTGAAGAAACACTAAATCAGCATGCTCATGATTAAGATAGCTAAGAATTTTCTTTCTTTTGATTGGACTATTGATGCCTTTTACGTTCAGTGATAAGATCTTACATAAGGCCATTCAGAAGGGTTAAAAATTCTGAGAAAGAACATGATAACGCACATAATTTCACAATGTCCCTCATATTAACTGTATATGGCTGTACACATGACATGATAGAAAATAAGCTAATGAAAAACAATGAAGCGCCCCATATAAAAAAATAAGCACCGAAGTGCATTAGAGAAGAAGCAGAACCCCAGAAATTACTGGCGACCATATGTCTGCGGGGAGAAACCCCAGAGAAGGCCTAAATTGAAACATATAACCTGTATAGCTGTGCGTGTTCCGAATCCAACCGAGGTGCACATCATGGAGGGAAAGGAGACCAAGAAAGTTATATATAGAAAGAAAGAAAAGTCCAGGCAGTCTCTGTTCCAGGCTGTGATCACCGCGTCGGGCCATTCAAAATGGCGGGCAGAGCCGGCGGATTACAGATCCAAGTTGTTGGATTAGCGCATCTGGTCTGCTTCTTTGGAATCTAAAAATGTTGCTAGTAGATCAGGATCTTCGAAGGTTCTAGTTTGGTTATGGAGAGTCACTCTGAGCTTCGCTGGATACAATAGGCCAAAGCGAGCCTGTAGCTGTTGAAGTCTAGGGCGAAAAGCAAGGAGTCTCTTCCGACGGTCAACTGTGGGCTTTGCCAAGTCAGGGAAGAAGGAGACTTTATGACTTTCAAACTCCAGATGATGATTCGCCCGGGCAGCATTTAGAATTTGTTCAACTTGCTGATATCTCAGTAATCGAAAGATGATAGGCCGGGGGGTCGTCCGATTGAGCGCCATGTTGGTAGGAACACGATGTGCTCGGTCAATTTCCAGATCTCTGTGAAAAGTGATCTTCAGCAAGGAGGGAAGAGTTTTGACCAGGAATTCTCTTATATCTCCTGCTTCCGCCCCCTCCGGTACTCCAATGAGCCTTACATTGTTGCGACGGGCTCGATTATTGCTATCCTCTAACTCTTTTTGAAGATTCTGTATCTGACGCTCAGCCTTGTCCAGTTTCCCCAAGCGCACCGCGTGCGAGTTGAGGACCCCCGCCATGTTGTCCTGCCGTAGTGAAAGACCTTCAAGCCGGTCCTGAAGCATACCGAAATCTTCTCGCATGGCTCGGAGCGCTTCTCCATTGGACTGTACCAGTTCCTTCACTCCGCGTATTTCCTCCAAAATCTCCTGTTGCATTTCGGGGTTTTCCCGAAGTGGAGCTATCTTTTGTGGGGAAGACAACTCTGTTTTGGAGCGTTTTCCGTGTGAAGAAGAGGGAGACCCGAAGTCTAAGCGCGCTGGTTTGTGGGCCGCCATCCCCCCCGAGGTACCCCGGTAAGTTCGGAGCAAAATATTAAGTTTATGTAGGTATTAAGTCAGGATTCTGAGTAGGCCTCTCGGGAGCTTCAGCGCGAAGCGTCTAACCCGCTGGACATCAGGCTCCGCCCCCCTGCCAGCATGGTTTAAAGGTGAGGTCAGAGAGGCTGTTGTTGCCAAAAAAGCATCTTTCAGGAAATGGAAAAAAGAGCCAAACGACGAAACCTGGAAACAGCACAAGCACTGGCAAGTCAAATGCAAGGCATTGATAAGGCAGGCAAAGAGAGAATTTGAGAAGAAGCTTGCTGCGGAAGCAAAAACACTAAATAAAGACCTTTTCAAGTACATTCGTAGCAAAAAACCTGTGAGAGAGTCAGTTGGTCCATTAGATGATAAAGGGGTTAAAGGAGCACTAAGAGGCGACAAGGCGATAGCGGAGAGACTGAATGAATTCTTTGCTTCGGTCTTTACTGAGGAAGATGTAGGGATGTTACCCATGACTGAAGTGGTATTTAAAGGTGCGGAAGAATTGAAGGAAATATCGATACATCGGGAAGAGGTCTTACAACTATTAGATAAACTGAAGAGTAGCAAATCACCTGGGCCGGATGGTATACATCCAAGGGTGTTGAAAGAACTGAAATATGAGATTGCAGACCTGCTATCAGTAATCTGTGAGCTATCATTAAAATCATCTCTAATACCTGAAGATTGGAGGATCGCCAATGTAACACCAATTTTTTAAAAGGGTTCCAGGGGTGATCCGGGAAACTACAGACCGGTGAGCCTGACTACAGTACCGGGAAAAATGGTAGAAACCATCATAAAGAATAAAATTAGTCAGCATGTAGATAGTCACAACCTAATGGGAGACAGCCAACATGGCTTTAGACAAGGAAGATCTTGTCTTACTAATCTGTTATGTTTTTTTAAAGGAGTGAATAAACAGGTGGACAAAGGTGAGTCGGTTGATATTGTGTATCTGGACTTTCAGAAAGCCTTTGACAAGGTCCCTCATCAGAGACTTTTGGCAAAACTAAAGAGTCATGGGATAGGAGGCAGTGTACTATTGTGGATTAGGAACTGGTTAAAAGATAGAAAGCAGAGGGTAGGGCTAAATGGCCAATTTTCCCAATGGAGAATGGTGAATAGTGGTGTACCCCAGGGATCTGTGCTGGGTCCGTTACTTTTTGACATATTCATAAATGACCTGGAAAGTGGAATAACGAGTGAGGTTATCAAATTTGCAGATGACACAAAACTATTTAAAGTTGTTAAAACCCAAGAGGATTGTGAAAAATTGTAAGAGGATCTTGATAAATTGGAAGACTGGGCATCAAAATGGCAGATGAAATTTAATGTGGACAAGTGCAAGGTTATGCACCTAGGGAAGAACAACCAAAACTATGGTTACACGATGCAAGGTTCCACATTAGGAACCACCACCCAGGAAAAAGATTTAGGCGTCATTGTGGATACCATGTTAAAACCCTCGGCCCAGTATGCAGCGGCGGCCAAGAGAGCAAATATAATGCTAGGTATGATAAGGAAAGGAATGGAAAATAAAACAAAAGATATTATAATGCCTCTATATCGTTCCATGGTGAGACAGCACATTGAATATTGTGTGCAATTCTGGTCACCGTATCTTAAAAAGGATATAGCAATTTTAGAAAAAGTACAGAGAAGAGCCACCAAAATGGTAAAGGGGATGGAAGGATACTCCTATGAAGAAAGGCTAAAAAGGTTAGGGCTCTTTAACCTGGAAAAGAGACGGCTGAGGGGAGATATGATAGAAGTCTATAAATTAATGAACGGAGTGGAACGGGTAAACGTAGATCGATTGTTTACCTAATCAGAATATAGAAAGACTAGGGGACATGCAATGAAGCTACAGGGTAAAACTATTTAAGACTAATAAAAGAAAATATTTTTTCACTCAACGTGTAATCAAACTCTGGAATTTGTTACCGGAGGATGTAGTAAAGGCTGTTAGTGTAGCTGGGTTTAAAAAAGGTTTGGACAAGTTCCTGGAGGAAAGGTCCATAAACCATTATTAAGAAGTGACCGAAGATATCAATGCTTGACCCAGTACAAGCATTGTGGAACTTGTGTCTCTTGGGGAAACTGCTAGGTACGTATGACCTAGATTGGCCACTGTTGGAAACAGAATACTGGGCTTGATGGACCTTGGTCTGACCCAGTATGGCATATCTTATGTTCTTATGTTCTTATGCAGATAAATGTGGATGAGATGGGTGACTGCTAGAGGGGCATGTGCAAGATGACTAAAACAGGCCCCCTTCTTTGATAATGACTTTTCAAAAAAAGATGTGCAGTGGTGTGGGGTGCAGGTCAACATATACATGGACATATGTTATTAACTTATTTTGTTTATTTAGCTTGTGATAAGGAAGCTTATCATAGCTCAGGAAGGAGCTATAGAAAAGGTGAAGTGACTCTGAACAAGCAACCTGTCAGTTCTGGTAGAAATAAGAAAACAGAATTTTCCCATAAAAGACTACCAGTCCCAGAATGCACCAGGTTTCCAACAGCCATTAGAGGAGCTGAAGTGGGGAAACGTGTGTTCAATCAGGAGGGCTATGAGGTAATCCCTAAGCACTCATCTCAAAGGGCAGGGCCTGATTCAGCACAGCTGCGCTGTATTAGGGGGGAGCACTCAACTAGGCAGAATAAAGGTAGAGTTTATTCTACAGAGAATCAGCTTGAGCTTGATCATCTTTATCATCAGGAGGATCATCAGAAGCAGAAGCCAAACCGGACGGACAGAGAGGGAAAGAAATCCTTTGGAAGAAAGAGGAGAAAAGCCTTTGAGAGGTCTAGAAGAGTTCATAGCAGTACGTATACTGGAAGGCATTCCAAGGGCCAGCTTACACCATTGGACTGGGGAAAGCCAGAGGAATGGTGCTGCAGAGCTAGGAATCTCCAGACGCTACCTGTGAGGGAGACGGCTGCACGTGGAAGGGACCCTAAGACCCGTGCCAGAAGGTATGTGAAGAGAGATCCAGTGTCCAGGGATCTGGATTGGAAGGCTGGACATAAGAACTGGACTACATACTGGCCAGGCTATATAGAGAGGAACTCTATCAGCAATGGAAACTCAGGTATGAACACTGATCTATGCCCTGCTATAACCTTGAAAGACAGCAGGGAAACAAGTATTCTCCTGAAAGTGCTCCATTGGGAGATTCATCTGTGCCAATCCATGATATTGAACCCATGCTTGTTGAAGAAGAGGGGGTGATAGCAGATGAAGAATCTGTTTACATGGACTGCTCTCTGTCTAAACTCCTTTGGTGATTTTCTGTTATAAAGTACAGCAACCATCACAAAAAAATACAAACTTGTTCTTTAATCTACTCAGAAAAGCTCCTGTGTAGGATTTCTAGCCACGCAGTAGAAAGCAAGCCAGCTAAGGGGTTTCAGCTGGATAACTGCTAGCAATTGAGCCTTACCTAATTGCTTGTGGGCTCTGAGAGAATCACTTCTGAATCTATGTGGGAAGATACAAGAAGTTAACATGAGAAGAACAGTTTTTCCTTTCTTTGTGGCTTTTGTTTGTTGCTTGATATATTGCTAAGAGAATATTAGCTAAAGCCTACAGAAAAGACCAGTTTTGTTGCCAACCAGGTCTTATTTCTTTTGCTTTGATTGCCTGATAAGTTAAAATGTTGTTTTCCTGTTTTTGTTTTTCCAAGTTTAACACTGAAAGCAAGTAACCTGATTTATGTGCTACCAAGCATATCTGTGTTGGGAGAAATAACCCCATAAATAAATATCTTATTGGCTTTACCCAAAAGCACAACTAATTATTGTGAGCATCTGTGTCTGGTGTGAATGAACTGCATTGCCCACAATCCCTTGCAAATCATATAGACATATGCACTTGCCAAGACTGTGAAGATTCTCACCCAGGCAGCCGTCTGACAAATGGCGTAGTTTTTCGGATTGCTTTTGCACAAAGGGGATTTACTTGCTGAGGATTACAACTAAAGTTCAAGTTTAAAGCTGGAAAAAAAGATTTTCCCTCAACTGCACTTTGGAGGAGAAGTGGATGTTCCAGGCAGCTGTCCCAGGAGGAAAAGACCCTGTGCAGATCTGGATTCATCACTGACACAAGGTAATAAGTACCTGGGCATGTCTAGTGGTGGATGGGAGTAAGGCACAGGGGTAATTGAAAAAAAAAAGTAGAAATAAAATAAACACCTGTTTGGGAGGTGGTGCACTTTGTTTGTTTTTTTTCTTTGTTTCTTGCAGGGATCAAGATGGATCCAAAGGAACTACCTCAGTGGATGGCAGCCCAGTTTAGCAGGCAACAGGAGCTAGCACAGCAGGCTCAGGATGCTGCTATGAAAGCCTTAATGGACCAGCAGAGGCCAGTGCTTGATCTGGTGCAAGCCCTAGTTCAGCTGCAGAACCAAAGTGGAACAGATGCAAGACCAGCAGTAAATACTGGTACACTACATATGGACAGTGTGGGACTCAATCAAGGGATTGGGGCATTTAGTTTTGGGAAGCTAACTCCAGATGATAATGTTGATGATTTTCTAGAGTCTTTTGAAAGAGTGGCACAAGCTTTAGCATGGCCAGAGATCCAGTGGGCAGTAAGGCTGGCAGCCTCATTAACTGGAGAGGCGCTTGCAGCTTATAGAGCAATGCCAGCAGCCCAGGCTTTGAATTATAAGGATGTAAAGGCTGCTATTAGAGATCGCCTAGGGTTGTCTATTTCAGAGTATAGGCGAATATTTAGAGCTACATTGAGAGTGGGTGAAACACCCAGGGCTCTGAGTCAGAGAATCAGAGGTTTAGCTGTAAAATGGTTGGAGCCTGAGCAAAAGACGGTATAAATGTTATTAGACATTATAATGCTTGATCAATTTATGTCTGCGGTCCCTAAAGATTTGCACACTTTCCTTATACAGCAAAATTGCCAAAATCTTGGAGAGGCAACCATGCTAGCAGAGAGATTCTTGGAAGCCACGCAGGCTTGCCATAGAATGGGTGGCCCTCTGAAGATGGGTGCTGAGGCAAGATGTGCTGTATCAGAAAAGAAAATAATTAAAAATGTTTCTGAAAATGAATGTACTGTATCAAACCAGATGACACAGTGGAGTAGAAAGAAATGTTTCAAATGTGGAAAATGGGGACATTTAGAAAAGGGATGCCAGACACACACTAGCTTAATGGGTGTGGATTTAAAACAGCCCAAAGAAGGATTTCTTTTGATGGTTGATGTGCAAGGAATTACCACAAATGCTTTGTTAGATTCTGGGGCAGACCAGAGTATGATGTCAAAAAGGCTTTGGAAGAGGATAGAGGCCCAAGAAGGATTTGTGCCTAGAACCCCTGAAAGCCAAGTTCACATCAGATGCATTCATGGTGCTGCAACATCATATTCCACCTATAGGCTAAAGGTTAAGTGCCTGGGGGAACAAGATGAAGTCCTGTTAGCAGTGGTGCCTAGGCTACCCTTTGATTTGGTTCTAGGAAGAGACTGGCCAAGATTTAAGCAGGGTCTAGTGGAAGGACTAGGAAAGAAGGAGGGAGAAGGTTTAATGGTAATAGCTCCCGGGCCTTTATTTGGAAGTCCTCAGACCCCATCTAAAAAGATGGTTAAGCGTCCAGAAGACCAAGCTGCCCCAAAGCAGACATTCGTCCTAAAGTACCATAGGGTCACAGAGAAGGCCCAAGCTCCTAAGCGGGCAACCCCTCAAGCTGCTGGGTTTGACCTGTGCAGCATAGAAAATGTGACTGTACCTAGCCAAGGGAGAGCCCTGATTGACACCGGTCTCCAAGTGAAAATACCTATTGGATGCTATGGGAGAGTAGCCCCAAGGTCCGGATTAGCCCTTAAATATTTCATCAATGTGGGTGTGGGAGTAATTGATCCCGATTACAGGGGCAATATTAAAGTTCTGTTATTTAATTTTGGACAGAATGATTATCACGTGAAGACAGGAGACAGAATTGCCCAATTGATCTGTGAGAGGCTGGGTTTTCCACCTGTGGAGGAGGTCACATCCCTGGAAAATTCTGAGCGTGGAACCAAAGGCTTTGGTTCTACTGACGTCAAAGGGCTTAAAAGCCTAGCTGCCACCTGTGCCCGAGAGAGGGAGGTGAATGAAGAGGAAGATTTGGGACCCCAGGTATCTGATTGTAAAGAAAAATCAGAGCCCCAAATAGGTGAGGACCTGACAGTGGTACAACAGGAAGAAATTAGGAAATTGCTTAAAGAATTCCCAGATGTGTTGACACCCATACCTGGGGAGACACATTTGGTTGCCCATGAAATAATAACTCCACCTGGGAAATTAGTTCGTCAAAGGCCATACCGCTTGCCTGAAGCCAAGAGACAGGAAGTAGTGGCACAAGTCCAGGAGATGTTGGACATGGGAGTAATAGAGGAGTCAAAGAGTCCCTGGAATAGCCCCATAGTCCTGGTGCCGAAGCCTGATGGATCTTTAAGATTTTGTATTGACTTCCGGCAGGTAAACACCATATCAGTTTTTGATGCATATCCAATGCCAAGAATTGAAGAGCTGTTGGACCAGCTGGGACAGGCTCAATACTTAACCACCCTTGATATGACAAAAGGATATTGGCAAATCCCTCTCACCAGGGAGTCGAAGCCGAAGACTGCTTTCAGCACCCACGTTGGCCTTTTCCAGTTCAAGAGGATGCCTTTCGGACTGCATGGAGCAGCGGCTACCTGCCAAAGGTTAGTGGATCAGGTACTTCGACCCCACCAAAATTATGCTTTTGCATATATGGATGATGTCATAATCCATAGTAACACCTGGGCGGAGCATCTAAAGAGGATCAGGGCAGTCTTGTGCTCCATGAAGCAAGCGGGAATCACTTTAAACCCGAAGAAGTGTGCCTTTGCAAATAGGGAGGTAAAATACCTGGGCCACCTAGTGGGAAGAGGAAAAATTAAACCTCTAATGAGTAAAGTAGATAGCATCAGGAATTTTCCTCCTCCAACAACAAAGAAACAACTAAGAAGTTTTTTTAGGACTTATTGGATACTACCACAGATTTATACCGCAATTTGCAGAGAAAAGTGCAATTTTCACGGATATGCTGCGGAAGAATTGTCCAAACCAGCTAAAGTGGACACCTGAAGCTGAAAAAGCGTTTTCAGTCCTAAAAGGAAAATTGTGTACAGGACCGGTACTGAAAGGGGTGGACTTCAGGAAACCCTTTCTGGTTCAAACGGATGCATCGGATGTAGGGCTAGGAGCGGTTCTATCCCAGTGTCATGAAGGGGAAGAGCATCCTGTGATGTACCTGAGCAGGAAGTTGTCACCAGCTGAACAAAAGTATTCCACAATAGAAAAAGAATGTTTAGCTATCAAGTGGTCAGTGGAGGCGTTAAGGTTTTACCTTACAGGGAGAAAGTTCCAGTTGGTCACAGACCATGCCCCACTTAAGTGGTTGCAGCAAATGAAGAACCACAATGCCAGGTTGACATGCTGGTACATGGCCCTACAGGCATTTGATTTTCAAGTGGAACATCGTGCTGGGAAGTTACACAAGAATGCGGATGCCCTTTCCCGTATTACGGACTGTAGAGAAGAAGTTTCACCAGTGACACCAGTCCGTAATAACTTAAGCAGGGGGGTATGTGATAAGGAAGCTTATCATAGCTCAGGAAGGAGCTATAGAAAAGGTGAAGTGACTCTGAACAAGCAACCTGTCAGTTCTGGTAGAAATAAGAAAACAGAATTTTCCCATAAAAGACTACCAGTCCCAGAATGCACCAGGTTTCCAACAGCCATTAGAGGAGCTGAAGTGGGGAAATGTGTGTTCAATCAGGAGGGCTATGAGGTAATCCCTAAGCACTCATCTCAAAGGGCAGGGCCTGATTCAGCACAGCTGCGCTGTATTAAGGGGAGCACTCATCTAGGCAGAATAAAGGTAGAGTTTATTCTACAGAGAATCAGCTTGAGCTTGATCATCTTCATCATCAGGAGGATCATCAGAAGCAGAAGCCAAACCGG
This sequence comes from Ichthyophis bannanicus, assembly GCA_033557465.1. Lineage (NCBI taxonomy): Eukaryota > Metazoa > Chordata > Amphibia > Gymnophiona > Ichthyophiidae > Ichthyophis > Ichthyophis bannanicus. Next base: position 1,202,423,516 of record CM066031.1, read on the forward strand.
ACGGACAGAGAGGGAAAGAAACCCTTTGGAAGAAAGAGGAGAAAAGCCTTTGAGAAGCCTAGAAGAGTTCATAGCAGTACGTATACTGGAAGGCATTCCAAGGGCCAGCATACACCATTGGACTGGGGATAGCCAGAGGAATGGTGCTGCAGAGCTAGGAATCTCCAGACGCTACCTGTGAGGGAGACGGCTGCACATGGAAGGGACCCTAAGACCCGTGCCAGAAGGTATGTGAAGAGAGATCCAGTGTCCAGGGATCTGGATTGGAAGGCTGGACATAAGAACTGGACTACATACTGGCCAGGCTATATAGAGAGGAACTCTAACAGCAATGGAAACTCAGGTATGAACACTGATCTATGCCCTAGCTATAACCTTGAAAGACAGCAGGGAAACAAGTATTCATCTGAAAGTGCTCCATTGGGAGATTCATCTGTGCCAATCCATGATATTGAACCCATGCTTGTTGAAGAAGAGGGGTGATAGCAGATGAAGAATCTGTTTACATGGACTGCTCTCTGTCTAAACTCCTTTGGTGATTTTCTGTTATAAAGTACAGCAACCATCACAAAGAAATACAAACTTGTTCTTTAATCTACTCAGAAAAGCTCCTGTGTAGGATTTCTAGCCACGCAGTAGAAAGCAAGCCAGCTAAGGGGTTTCAGCTGGATAACTGCTAGCAATTGAGCCTTACCTAATTGCTTGTGGGCTCTGAGAGAATCACTTCTGAATCTATGTGGGAAGATACAAGAAGTTAACCTGAGAAGAACAGTTTTTCCTTTCTTTGTGGCTTTTGTTTGTTGTTTGATATATTGCTAAGAGAATATTAGCTAAAGCCTACAGAAAAGACCAGTTTTGTTGCCAACCAGGTCTTATTTCTTTTGCTTTGATTGCCTGATAAGTTAAAATGTTGTTTTCCTGTTTTTGCTTTTCCAAGTTTAACACTGAAAGCAAGTAACCTGATTTATGTGCTACCAAGCATATCTGTGTTGGGAGAAATAACCCCATAAATAAATATCTTATTGGCTTTACCCAAAAGCACAACTAATTATTGTGAGCAGCTGTGTCTGGTGTGAATGAACTGCATTGCCCACAATCCCTTGCAAATCATATAGATATATGCACTTGCCAAGACTGTGAAGATTCTCACCCAGGCAGCCGTCTGCCTTTCACCGGGTCAAGGCGACTTACATAGAACAAATGCAAGATATATTATAAAATGCATGTAAGCAATTTGTGTGAAAAGCAGTCACAAAAATGGAGAAGATCCTGTAAAGAGGATAATGCCAAATAGCAAGGGTGGAGGGGAAATTCATTTACCTAACAGTGGAAAACATCAGTTTGGTACAATGTAAAATTGCTAGGACATGAACAGGTGTGTCCACAGCGTATGAAAGATAGGACTGTTCTGCTGAACCCTGAGCTGGATCAACCTTCTTGTATGGAAATTGTGATGTATGTGCAATACATTTCCAAAGGGTTGTCTGGCTTTGGACAAACTGAAGCACGAGAGAGAAGCTGTGTGGGTAGCAGCCTCCCTTGTGGATTCCGCCATGGCCTAATAAAGAGTACAACAAAGTGTCAATGTTTGTATGAAAGTCATAAGTCTTTTGTCTTTCCCAGCAGATGCAGGAGCAGGGGAAAGTTGGCCAAACCCCAGACAGGACGACCCCCTCCCCTGTAAGGAAAAGTCCAGTGAGGTATGTAATGATGATGACTAGCAGAGTAGAAGAATGTGCCTCTGCTGTGCATGGCCAATATGAAGTTGAGGTCAAGAGTGGGGAGGAAGCCCTGGATTACCCACATTCAGGTATCAATTGGGCTGATGCTGCAATTCCAGCTGACACTGCCAGCAGTGGTGCATCCTGTCCCACCTCAGGATATGTCAATGCTGTGACTGTCAATGTCCCAAGCATCATGCCAACATGGACTCAGTAATCATATCTTATCTCACAATATCTTCTGAATACTCTGCTGGTACAAAATATGACTGTGGAGGAGGTCACATCCTCCATAGATGAGTATGAGGATATCGACTGTCAATGACTGGCTACTAGAGGTGATGCAAAGCTCCTCCACAGCTTTGGACAAGTTGGGAAAGGTACTGAGCCAATCTGCAGCTTTCAATATCCATTGGAGAGAGCCCCTGAATTCATCTGTCACCCTGCTGAATGAGTTGTTCTGTAACAAGATGATGTAGATGTCCATGAAGTGCCTAAGTGCATGGTGCCCCTTTAGCTCAAGTAGACTAGTGACCAGAGAATGGACTAGGTATGACTGTGTCACTGGTGACCCTGAACACCTTGAACATTCTGCCATTGTTAGAGCATTCACGAGCAGAGGTGGATTCCCCGGCAAACATATGGAGACATCAGCTGTGAGATTGTACAGAGACTGGTGTCTATGATTCATCAGTAGATACTCAAATGTCAGTATGCTAGTTGGTACTGTATGGGTGCATCTCAACATAGCTGGGGAGAATACAAAATGTGGATGAAAATATTGATTGTGAGGACATGTGGTCTTCCGATACTGAGGAGCTGCAGAATGAATACATTTATAGGTCAGGAGGAGAAGCTTGAATTGGATGCGGAAATGGATAGGGAGCCAGTGGAGTGACTTGAGGAGAGGGTAATATGGGAATGGCGAGGCTGGCGGAAGATTAGTCGAGAAGCAGAATGTTGAATAGACTGAAGGGGAAGAGATGGTTCGCGGGGAGACCAGCAAGGAGCAGATTGCAGTAGTCAAGACGAAAGGTGATTAAAGACTGGACAATCGTCTTAGCAGTGTGTTCGGAGAGGAAGGGGCAAATTTTGCTAATGTTATAGAGAAAGAAATGGCAGGTTTGGTTACTAGTTTACTAGTTGGATATGAGTGGAGAAGGAGAGAGAGGAGTCAAAGATAACCCCAAGATTGCAGGCCAAAGAAACAGGAAACAGGAAGGATAACAACATTATCGACAGAGACAGAGAGGGGAGGAAGAGGAGGGGGGGGGGTTTGGGGGAGATTTTGGGGGGAAAGATAAGGAGCTCGGTCTTGGACATATTCAGTTTAAGGCGGCAGTGAGACATCCAGGTAGCAATATCAGAAAGGCAGGCAGAGATCTTGATTAGAGGTGTAGAGAAGTAGATTTGGGAGTCATCAGCATAGAGGTGGTAATGAAAGCCATGGGAAGAGATAAGCATGCCAAGGGATTTGGTATAGAGGGAGAAAAGGAGAGGTCCCAGGACGGTGCCTTGGGGTACACCGACTCGGAGCGGGGTGGCAGAGGAGAAGGAACCACCAGAGCACACACTGAAGGATCGATGGGAGAGGTAGGAGGAAAACCAGGATAATACAGAGCCACTGAAACCAAGTGAGGACAAGGTGTTGAGGAGAAGGTTGTGATCAACAGTGTCAAAAGCAGCAGAGAGGTAAAGAAGGATGAGGACAGAGTAGAGACCTTTGGATTTTGCTAGGAACAAGTCACTGGAGACCTTGGTGAGAGTGGTTTCGGTAGAGTGTAGGGGACGAAAGCCACACTGTAAAGGGTCTAGGAGGGCACAAGAGAAGAGGAAGTCAAGGCAGCGGTGGTGGACCACGCGTTCAAGTAGTTTAGAGATGAAGGGAAGGAGAGAGATGGGTCGATAATTGGAGGGACAGGTGGGATCGAGTGAGGGTTTCTTGAGGAGGGGTGTGACCACGGCATGCTTAAATTCTGCAGGGAAGGTTGCGGTGGAGAGCGAAATGTGAGAGATGGAAGGGACAACGGTGGAGGATATACAGCTTAGGAGACAGGTAGGGATAGGATCAGAGGAGCAGGTTGTGAGTTTGGAGGAGGAAAGAAGGAGGGTGGTTTCCTCGTCAGAGATCACACATTGATATCATATGTGTTGATCTAATGTCTAAGGTCACTAGTTCTGCTAACTGTGCAGATGCTAAGGAAAGACATGTATTCCATGTTACCAGACGGCCACGAGGAACCTTTGCCCATGATCTGGGCACACCATATGTCCCAGGGCTGTCTTTATTGGGCCCATGGTCTAACCCTGTCCAGTCATGTATGGGGATCCCGATAAGAATCCTTGTGAGATCATGTTTACTGAGCGCATAGCCTCTCATGGCAGAGTTGCTTAGGAGACAGATGGGATTATGTAGCAGGTCCAGATCCTGCAGGAAATGTACCTGGTGTCAGCAGGTCTAATGTAGTCTTAGCTCCCTAGGTTCAACCAACCTTGGAGGAAGGAGATGTGGCCCCCCCTTGCCTGGGGTCCCTGCTATGGGGCCTGTTCAAGTAGTCAGTTATCCTTGTCATGGCCCTGTGTTTTATTTAGAGGCTGGAGTTGTGTTTTAGTACACTCTGCAGTCCCTTGTGTTCTGGTCAGTGAGGGAAGGTCATAAGCAGAAATGTCTATCCCATCTGGGTGATGGTACAGTGGAGATGTGACCTCTCCTTATCTCTATTGTGCAAAATGGAGAGCCATCCTGTGCCATGTTCCCCCACATTGCAGGCCTGCCTATATGATGTTGTGGTTTTCTATAGAGGTGTTTTGCTTAGTGGGGACTGGGCAAGATATGATAGTCCTTCCTTGAGTTTGATATCATTCTTGGATGTCTGAAAGAGAAATGTCAATAAATGCATAAGACAAACATGACAATGCGAGTTGTACATTGATCAATGTGTGTGTCCATGCAGAATTAAGTACAATGCAGAGAAAATACCTCATCACGCATGTGAACCGAGTTTTGTCTCTGACCAAAATATCCCCAGATGTGTGATCATGAGAGCTCCAACCTCTCCTGTACCCTGGATAGTGATGTGTGAGCCCTGTTAGGAGAGCAATGGCCCAATATGAAGTATGCTGTCTGTATGCTAGGAAAGAAGAGGGTGACCCCCAAGTCCCAGCACAGCCAAGTGCATGGTGCAGATACCCCAAGCTAGAATGGGGTGCAATGAGGCCAAGGAAGGATCAAGGCTAAAAGATGTTGTTAGCACAACATACAATGTGATGATTCCTCAGTGTATGCTGATCTGACTGAGGCTCATGTCCTGCACAAATTGTTGTCTAAGGTGATTTCACACCCAATAGTTGATGTTGGGAAGGGGTAGTGTCCTGTAATAAATGGTCTCCCACAGCCATGTAAGAATCCTGGAGCCTAATCAGTTAAACATTGATGTCTAATGTGCCCAATAGAGAAGGGTTCAGTTTTGGGTTCCCTGTACATGCCAGGACAGATGTTGAGAGTATGGACCGGATACTCTGAAAAGCTCAGGGCACATCATTGACTAGTACTCTGAGGAGCCCCCAGGTACTGAGCAGTGAATGTCCCCACTCAAAAGTTTTGGCTCCACCAGATATGCCAAGGTGGGATGGAATGGAGCAGTAGGACATTCCACCCTCTCAAATGATATCATAAACTAGGGACCTAGCAGGCAACCATGAGGAGGAACCATGAAGGACAGAATCCATAGTGTGGGACTACGAGCACTGGATCTACAATACTGATCTGGCTGTATGAACACAGAATCTGGAAGTCCCAAACATGTGCAGCAAGGATGGTATTGGTGCCCTAAATGTCACAGAAGCCTGGTCCACCAGGGCTGTATGGACAGATAGGAGGGAGACATTTGCGATTCTACAGACATTTGCAGATAGGCATAGCCACAACCTGAGAATACCTGAGGTGAGACCAATGGATTGTGTTGCTGTATTGAACATCTCCATGCACTCACACTATGCAGGATGTGTCTCTGAAAGGTGTTTCTGTCAGTGACCACAACAAGTATCTAGTCATTAAGTGTGTCAACTCATACTGGCAGAACCATGTATGCCCCCTGTAACCACAATCCTCTGTCATGGGATAGGCCAGAAGGATCTTTGACTGCTGATATCTCAGATTGTTCCCTGAGCAGGTTCCACAGACCTAACACTGGAACCCAATCTGTAGACAGTGTACTGGTGTAGATTATGGGAATGTGAAAGGTAGATAGCGATGATTGCATTATACTGTATCTTTACTTTTAATTTTTTAATTTTATTTTTGTCCTTTACCACTATTGGTGTGGGGGTGATTTTGGGGTATGTGTACTAAACTGTGGTAACGTAGCAGTGGCTACATTAACGCGTGTTAAGTAACGTTAACATGCGTTAACAATGCGCGTTAACATTACTTAACGCGTGTTAACGTCACTGGCCGCGGTAAGTCCCAAAGAGGGTGGAGAAAGGGCGGAGAGAACGGGTCAATGGGCGGGGAGTGGGCAGGGAGAGGCTCCTTTTACACTAACGCAGGGAAATGAAGGGCCGAATGTTACCGGGACTAAAAACCTCTTGTTACATGCACATTTGCAGGAGGATGAAACAATTTCAGCATCAGCAATGTACAACATAGGCAGGGAGCCCAAGAAAAGTGATAGTAGTGCTCCATTTGCAGCAAAAGCATAGTGGCCAAGTATGAAAGGCCACTATGGCGATGGTGCAAATGGGGCATAGGGGGCTGCAGGCGGGACATGTAGTGGGGGCAGCTGGGGCACAGGGTGGACTATGCAGTTGCCTAGGTGGCACACAGGAACATAGAAACCGGACATCAGCAAGACAGCAGCTGGCAAAGGCAAAAACACAATCCACCTACATCTACCTGATCCACCTTAGCTAACGGTTGCCAGGGCACTGACATGACATCCCCCCAGCCAACCCTCCCCCAAGCAGAAGGGACATAATATTGGTAGGCGGTGATGGGGGGGATGTGAGGATGCCCATGTATGCCTCTCCACCCCAGACCCCACTCCCTAGGTGACCGCCTTCCCACACAGTGGATGGCCTGGGACTGTGCACTACCAGCACCGACAGTATATGGGCATGTCAGCATGCAGAGGGGTGTGTACCTGTGCTGAAGGGGGCAGTGGCACCTGCCTGCAGTGGACCTAGGCCATGCTCTGTACCAGTACATTGTGTGCAGTGCAACATAAAAGGTCTGGCTGAGGAAAAGTACAGGTAGCTCCAGAGACTACTGGTCATCTGTGGTAACAGTATGGTGCAGTACACACAGCCAGTGTGTCCAGAAACAGAGAGTCACAGGTTCAAATCCCAGCTGTGGATCCTGCAGAGCATGTCCCTATGTTTTACCCTATAATGTAGATACAACAGCAACATGTGCAAAGCACAAAGCAGCGGTGAACAGGGGTATAAACACCCACTCACACAGGCTCCACAATCCAAAGCTGCATGGAAAATCAGGCTGTTGGCCCCAGCACAGAGCTGCAGTTATCACCAGAGCACTACTACTACCTCCTGCACAGTTTATCAATGTTGGCACTGTGATCCGGACCAGTGTGGCGGGCAGGGTTGCCAACTACCCCTATCTTTGCACGATGCTGCAATAGGAGTGTGTGTGTGTATGTCTCTTCATTGTTTTGTGGCTGCCCACACCTCACTGGGCCTACAATGTCTCACGTTAGCCTGAATATGTGCATAATGAGGAGCAAGGTATTGTGGGTATGGCCCAGACAGGGCAGATTGGCCAGGATGCATCTTCACAGGGTGTGGGACAATGGCTGAGACACTGTAGAGCCCGACCACCACCTGCATGGACAGGGTGGCCAAAGCATGTCATGCTGGGGGGGGGGGACACTCTCACTCTGACTGAGCAGTGACCATGGCATGTTGAGGTTCCCCCATAACACTCTGCACTATCTGCTTCCAGTGATACTTGTGTGTTTCCAGTGTTGGGGCTCAATCACTGAGATATTTCCCTGGTGCACATATTTCCTTTGTGAGCATGCACTATCAACTGGCTAGTGGATTGTCTGCAGTTAGTCTGTGCATGTTTGTAACACCTTGTAGGGTGCTACAGGTGCAGTCAGACTGTGCCGTCTGCTGGTGAACAGCAGACCGTGGTGTGTTGTAGTTGAAATTTTTCCAGACCTACCCCCCAGCATTACTGCTGGTCTGCCACTGCCCCAGTCACAAGTATGACTAGCCCACCAACCCTGGAGGGCTGTCTTATACCAGCAGGATGGAGGTTGCTTCAACGAGGCTCTGGCACCTGTCCTTACCTACAAAAATGGTGATTCTGGGCCCTTTGGGGTATATAGTGTATACCACTTTGACCTGTAGAGGCACTGCTACACAAACCTCATGCAAGTCTAGAAATCCCTCTGCCCTGATAACAAGTGCCCATGTCAGACAGACCCTAACACTGGGTACACACTAATCCTGGTGGTGTCTGGTCCCAGAGGGCCACATGTAACTCCAGAATAAAGATGCACAGCAAGAAACAGCTGTCACACACTGGTAGTGATGGGGATGTACAGCAGGACATATCTCTAGCACCACTTGTACTGCAGACCTAGTGCTCGGAGCCAATCCTATCCCTCAGGGTGAACACAGAACCTGCACAATGGCATGGTCTGTAGCTACTCTGTGGCAGTATCACACACTGTCAGTTTGTCTTTCCAAGCTGAGGTACCGGAGAGGTGCAGACCCCATTTGGTGATCAGCTGTAGACAGCTATTCAGCATGTGCATTGCATCAGGGCCGGCCCGTCCATTGAGCAAGAATGTTTTTTGCACAGGGCCCCGCGTTTCAGGGGGCCCCGCGCAAAAAACATTCTTCAGCATCCCAAGTTTTAAAAAAAAAAACCAAACCGGCTGCTTCTGCCGCGGCAGCAGCAAGAGCTCTGCCGCGGCAGCATCAAGAGCTCTGCCGCGGGGCCCCCCCCTGCCCGGCAGAGCCTCCGTGCATCCTCAGCAGCTTTCTTCATGTCCAAAACGCGGGCTTCTTTCAGAGCCGCGAGAGTTTCCTTTCTCGCGGCTCTGTTAATCCCGCCGAGGGTGATGGGATTTCCCAGCAGCCCCGCGGGATTAAGAGAGCCGCGAGAAAGGAAACTCTCGCGGCTCTGAAAGAAGCCCGCGGTGTGGACCTGAAGAAGGCTGGTGAGGATGCACGGAGGCTCTGCCGGGCAGGGGGGGCCCCACGGCTGTGCTCTTGATGCTGCCGCGGCAGAGCTCTTGATGCTGCCGCGGCAGAAGCAGCCAGTGTGGTTTTTTTTTTTATTTTAATTTGGAATGATAGGGGGGGGGTGGTTAGGACTGGTAATGGGCTATGGGAGGGGAGGCTAAACTGGAAGTGGGCTGATGGGGGGGGTGGTGAGGACGGGTAATGGGCCGGGGGGGGGGTGGTTTGGACTGGTAATGGGCCAGGGGGGGGTGGTGGTTAGGACTGGTAATGGGCCATGGGGGGGAGGCTAAGACTGGAAGTGGGCTGATGGGGGGGGGGGGTTAGGACTGGTAATGGGCTATGGGGGGGGCTAAGTGGGATGATGGGGGGGTTAGGACTGGTAATGGGCCATGGGGGGTGGAGGATAGGACTGGTAATGGGCCATGGGGGGGGGCTAAGTGGGCTGGGGGGGTTAGGACTGGTAATGGGCCATGGGGGGGGAGGCTAGGACTGGTAATGGGCTGATGGGGGGGGTTAGGACTGGTAATGGGCTGATGGGGGGGGGTTAGGACTGGTAATGGGCTATGGGGGGGCTAATTGGGCTGATGGGGGGGGGTTAGGACTGGTAATGGGCTATGGGGAGGGGGCTAAGGCTGGAAGTGGGGGGGTAGGACTGAAAATGGGCTGATGGGGGGGCTAAGACTGGAAATGGGCTGATGGGGGGGTAGGACTGGTAATTGACAATGGGGAGGGGGCTAAGGCTGGAAGTGGGGGGGTAGGACTGGAAATGGGCTGATGGGGGGGGTTAGGACTGGTAATGGGCTATGGGGGGGCTAAGACTGGAAGTGGGCTGATGGGGGGGGGTGGTTAGGACTGGTAATGGGCCATGGGGGGGGTAGGACTGGAAATGGGCTGATGGGGGGGGTTAGGACTGGTAATGGGCTATGGGGGGGCTAAGACTGGAAGTGGGCTGATGGGGGGGGATGGTTAGGACTGGTAATGGGCCATGGGGGGGGTTAGGACTGGTAATGGGCCGGGGGGGGGGGGTTAGGACTGGTAATGGGCTGATGGGGGGGAGGGTTAAGACTGGTAATGGGCCATGGGGGGGGGGTTAGGACTGGTAATGGGCCAGGGGGGGGGAGGCTAAGACTGTAAGTCGGCTGATGGGGGGGGGTAGGACTGGTAATAGGCTATGGGGGGGCTAAGACTGGAAATAGGCTGATGGGGGGGCTAGGACTGGAAATAGGGTGATGGGGGGGTTAGGACTGGTAATGGGCTAGGGGGGGCTAAGACTGGAAATGGGCTGATGGGGGGGTAGGACTGGTAATTGGCTCTGGGAGGGGGGCTAAGACTGGAAATAGGCTGATGGGCTAGGACTGGAAATAGGGTGATGGGGGGGTAGGACGTAATGGGCTGATGGGGGGTTAGGACTAGTACTGGGCTATGAGGAGGCTAGGACTGGAAATGGGCTGAGTGGAAGGAGGGCTTGAACTGCAAATAGCTGATGGGGACGGGGGCTTGGAATGGAAATGGGTTGTGAGGGGGAGGGAGCTAGGACTGGAAATGGGTGAGGGGGGGGCTAGGACAGGAAATGGGCTGATGGAGGGGCTAGAATAGGACTGGAAATTGGCTGTTGGGGGGTGCTAAGATTGGAAATGGGCTGTGGTGGGGGTTTGGATTGAAATGGACTCATGAAGGGGCTAGAACTGGAAGTAGGCTCATGGGGGCTTGGATTGGAAATGGGCTGAGTGGAGGGGAGCTAGGATTTGACATGGGCTGATGGTGGGGCTAGGAAAGGACTAGAAATGGGCTCATGGGGGGCTGGGATTGGAAATGAGCTGATGGAGGGACTTGGATGGGACTGCAAATAGATGGGGGAGCTAGGACTGGAAATGGGCTTATGGGGGGCTAGGACTGGAAATGGGCTGATGCGGGGACTAGAAGGGAGCGGATGCTGGGTGGGACTGGAACTAGAATGGAGCTGATGTTGGGGGAGGATTAGAATGGGATGGAGCTGGGAGAGTGAAATGGAGAGGGAAAAAATATTTTGTGTGGGAGGGAAGACAAATCTACAATTGTCCGGATATTGGGAGAGTAAGTGGGGATTGAGGATGGAGGGGTAAAATTTGAGTGGATGAAATAGGAATGAGGAAAGAGGAAAAGGAGAAAGATTAGTATGTTAAAGCAGATGTAGAGAGAGAATGGAAAAAAACTAGAAGAGAGAAGAAAAGACAAATGGACAGCAGACGATGAAGAATTAGCGGAAGACATGAAGAAACCAGAAGAAAGTGGCTGGAGCAATTGCAGCTGAAAAAAAATGCACAAAAGGTAGAAAAATATCTCTTTATTTTGAATTTATTAATTGGAATATGTCAGCTCTGGGAAATGTGCATCATTAACGTCTGCGCTTTGTTTAGTACAAGAGCAAATTAATGTATAGTTTTTATTTCTACAGTGTTGTACATTCCAAGTTTGGCTTTTGGGATTCCCAGTTTAATTATTGTCTTCCTGTTTCTAAATTGTGATTCCTTGTTTGGTGATGGTTTATGTTCTGTTCATGTGTAACTGAGCTGAGGTATTCTGTTTATGTAATTCCTATTTGACATTGCCACTTGTTCTCTTTCCCCAGTAGGTCATGTATTGTTGTTCTCTGAAATGTATTGGTTTAATATTTGCAGCGTTTCCTTTGATAGTTAGGGTATGGTGCTTTATGAGTCCTGGTAGTGCTGTTAGGATACGGCGGGTTTGCTATGGGTTCTAAATGGGCAGTGTTTGTAGTAGTTCCTAATGTGTCTGGCGGTTGGCACTGGATTATAGTAATGTAGAAGTCTTTTAGTCTTTCTTTATTCATACACTCATTAAGAGGCATGTTTACTAAAAGTTCGTGTATGGTAACATTATGCAAATATTTATGCAAATGAGGACCCTTATGCAAATGAGGCCCCGCACCGAGTCTCCGCACATGGCCCCGCACCCCCCTTGGGCCGCCCCTGCATTGCATCATGGGTACTGGTGGGGTTACCCTATCCTGGCACTCAGAGAAGACAGTTTGTGCGGTGACCTGCAGTCCTTCTGTACCCAGCCACTGCTGTGAGATACACCATGGAGATATAGCCTACTGGTTAGTACAATGCCGTTCTCAGCAGTGTTTATAGGTTCAATTCCTCATTGTTCCCTCATTTCATGCCTGTACTACTTAAATAGTTTCCATGCCTGTAACAGTCATATTTTTGCAGATTTGTGCTGCCAGCCCATAATACCCTCGCCACAGTTGACAACATTCCTTCAGTCCGTCTATCTGCGTCTGTCAGCTGTGTAGAGTCCTGTCTGCCTGTGCAGGCTGCCACCCCATGTCCTGCACTGCTACCCTTTCCTGCATTGCGCCTCTTCGTGCTTGCCTCACCTGTGCCTGATCTGCATGGCACCACCACTCCTCTGTCCACCCATCATTGTAACTATCCTGTCACCTCTGCCTCCACTGGTGGACACGTATTACCATTTTCTGCCACCCACTGTCTTTCCAGTACTTTACATTGCTTTACATTGCCAACACCCTGTGCTTTGGTACAGTTGCCCTCACCATGTTTGTCAACAGTACTGGCAGCCACATGGGATGCCCGCAGATATGGCAGGTCCAGCAGCTCCCAGCTCTCCCTCCTTCACTCACCTCTTCATTGCCTTTCCTCGGTGCTCTGTCTAGTGTTAGGGCTACATCTGTCTCTATGCCTCAGAGGTCATGCATGTCATCCTGAAGCACCTTGCAGCCCTTAGGGCACACTGACCTAGGGCACCATAACCTTGTTAGGCCACCTTAACCTATGGTTCCATAACCCAGGGTGCCTTCTAAGGTGCCTTGTCCAGGGATTGCACTGTTTCCAGGGGTGCCTAATATGGCGCTTAGCCTAAGGAGCCCTATAGGGCGCCTTACAAAGCACATAATGAGGCACCTTACAAGGCACCTAACAAGGCACCTTAGAGGGCACCTAACAAGGCACCTTAGAGGGCACCTAACAAGGCACCTTAGAAGGCACCTAACAAGGCATCTTATAAGGCACCTTACTTATAAGGCACCTTATAAGGCACCTAACAAGGCACCTTATAAGGCACCTTGTGAGGTGCCTTGTAAGGTGCCTTATAAATAAATAAGGTGCCTTGTAATGCATGAGTTGGTCTAAGGCGCCTTGTAATGCGCGTTAGCTGATACAGCTTGCCGAAACGATGCACCGCCCACGCCTTTATATGGGCATCTGTACCTAACATGGGTAACATTACCATGGTTTAGTAAACATACCCTTTTATGTTTTAAATGGTGGGTCCCGTGATGACGTTCTTTGAATTATTTATACACTTTGAATGATTGTTACTTTTTGGTAGGGTGGGAGGGCTTAAGGGAAGTGGAATTGCAATGGGCTAAACTAAAGAAAACAATAAAAGGTGCAACAGATACATATGTAAGGAAAGTAAATAAAAACAAGAGAAAAAGGAAACCTATTTGGTTCTCCAAAGAAGTGGCTTCACAAATAAAGGAAAAAACCACAGCTTTCACAATATTCAGAAGCTCGCAAACAGAGGAACACAGAAAAGAATACAAGATCAAGCAAAAAGAGAAATAAGGATAGCAAAATCAAAGGCAGAAGAAAAGATGGCTAAAGATCTGAAGCGTGGAGACAAGACTTTTTTCAGGTATATTTGGGAGAGGAGGAAAATCAGAGGTGGAATTGCAGGGCTCAAAAGTGCTGGGAACGGATTCGTGGAAAGTGATATTGAAAAAGTGACAATGCTAAACAAATACTTCTGCTCTGTTTTCACTAGAGAAGATCCTTCAGAAGGACCACCTGTGATTGACAAATATACAAATTGGAATGGTGTAGATATCACACCATTCACAAAAGATGATGTGTTAGAACAGCTTGCAAAACTGAAAGTGGACAAGTCTATGGGACCAGGTGGGATACACACCAGGATACTGAAAGAGCTCAGAGAGGTTCTTGCAGGGCTGTTAAAGGATGTTTTTAATAGATCCTTGAAGACAGGAGAAGTTCCACAGGACTGGAGAAGGGCTGATGTGGTACCTCTCCACAAAAGTGGTAGTTAGGAAGAAGTGACAAACTACTGGCCAGTAAGCCTTACCTCGATGGCAGGGAAAGTAATGTAGGTGCTCCTGAAAGAGCGAATAATGGACTTCCTCAAAACCAACAGGTTGCATGATCAGAGGCAGGAGGCAGCGGTGATGTTATCGCGTGATACGTGACGTTATCGCATGATTACCATGCGATAACGTCACGTATCATGCGATAACGTCTCCGGCAGCGTTAAGGTGCACAGAGGGTGGAGTAAGGCTCCCCAGAGGGCGGAGACAAGGGGTAAATGGGCAGAGAGTGGGCGGGGAGAGGCTCCAGGCACAACGCTGTGAAATCAGGGTCTGAAAACTAACGCCAGTGAAAACCTTGCGTTAGAGGCACATTTGCAGGAGAGAGAAACCAGTTCAGTCAGCAATGTACAGCAAAGGCAGAGAGACCCAGAAAAGTGATAGTAGTGATACATGTGCAGAAACAAAACATGCAAAAACCAGAGAAATAATGAACAAAACCAAAATAGAAATATAAAACACCGAGTTGGCCAATAGAAAAAACAATGATAAACGGTAAGCAACACTACCCATAAAGAATAAAAAGGAAGATGTCACTTTTGGAAGGGTCAATTCTGATTCCCCCTACAAAGTGAATGTTCCAACATTGATAGTGTTGATGAGGGTTTGCTGTGGTGTATATTGAGCAGCTTGCTTATGTGGTTTTCACATGTCCAGCAACAGCAGAGTGGCCACATAGGAAAGGGCACTACTGTGATAGTGTAAATGGGGTACAGGGGGGTGCAGGCGGCACATGCAGTGGGCCAGCTGGGGCACAGTGTGGACTAGGCAGATGCCTACCTGGCACATAGGAATGCAGAAACTGAAAAGGTGGCCACAGCATGTCATGCTGGGGGGTCACTCTCACCCTGACTGAGCAGTGACCTTGGCAGGGCTAGGTTCCCCCATAGTGCTATACAGTATTTCTCTCAAGTAGTATCTATGAGTTCCTTTTTCTGGGGCCCAATTAGTGACATATCTGCTTGGTGTGTATGCTCACATCCCATTTTTGATTGCACACAGTTTCTATAGGAACATGTTCTAGCTAGCAGACTGTCTGCAGTCAGCATGTGTATAGCTGGAACATCTTGCAGGGTGCAGCGGGTGGAGACTAACTGTGTTCTCTGCTAGTGAATTTCAGATAGTGGTGGGGGGCAGAAAAGCTTTTCCAAGCCTACTGCCTAAGATCCTGTCCCCCACCCTGAGCCATAGAGAGTGGGTTGGGTGGTGCTACATAATCCGCTTTTGGGTCCAAACCCCACCATTCTCTTATAACATGTGACCATGGCAACCACACACAATATGTACTATTTTGGGTACATCATAGTCCACAAGGACTAGACGTGACTGGGAAACACAGATGTGTCTGCAAGGACTACCTATCACACACTAGCACTGATAGGGACCTGCAGCAAAGCTTATCTCAGCCAAGCCAGGTGCTGCAGACCTGTTGCTTAGCACCCCACCTCACCCTCAGGGTGAGCACAGGAACCGCACAATGTCACGTTCTGTAGCTACTCTGTGCCAGTAACACACACGGTCAGTTCCCCCTACCATGCTGGGGTGCTATAGAGGCACATACCCCATCTGGTGATCAGATGCAGGCTGCTGATCTGCATGTGCAGTGTGTCATGGGTACGGGTGGATATACCCTATCCTGGTAACCACAGCAGACAGTTTGTGTGGTGACCTGCAGTCATTCTGTAGCCATAAAGTGCTGTGTTAGCAGCTATAGAGATGTAGCCCACTGGTTATGTCAATGACTGTGGAAGCAGAGGTCCTGGGTTTGGTCCCACAGTGGTGTTATTTAATAAGGCTGTCTGAGGCTTTTCCTTTTAATTTAAATCAGTGCTGCCACCAAAAACACCCTCACAGTGCCGTAACCTTAAGGTGCCTCATAAGGAGCACTATAAAGCACCCTATATGGCACATTATAAGGTGCCTTGGAGAACAGGGCACTTTATAATGTGCCCTATGGATTGCCTTATAGGGCGCCTTATGCGGCACCTTAGGTTACAGCACTGTGAGGGTGTTTTTGCTGGCAGCACTGATTTATATTAAAAGGGGAATGCTTCAGACAGTCTTCTTACATAACACCACTGCAGGATCAAACCCATGACCTTTGCTTCCGCAGCCATTGTAACAACCAGTGGGCTACATCTTTATAGCTTCTAACATTGCGCTGGCATGAACTTAGGGTTAATGCACGTTAACATGTCACGGCGCCCACTATCACGCGATATAGATTCTTGCTACCTTGCTGCCGGAACGCCCACTACCTTATATGGCATTCTTCACATTAATGCTGCAACTAGCGCCGGCAACATTAAGGGGTATATTTACTAAACTGCGGTAATGTCACCGGCATTAAGTGCAGAGTTAAGGTACCTGAAGCCATAAAAGGCAATGGGCAGTTAGGGGGCGTTCCCTCAAAAAGGGAGCAATGGGCGTCATGGCTGTTTGGCATAAAAAAAAAGAATAAAAGGGAATTGAACCCATGACCCTTGGTTTGGGAGCTATTAGAAACAACCATTAGGCTACACCTCCACAGCTTGCTGAGCTGCAAGTTGCTGGATACAGAAGGATGATGTGTCGTGACAGCAGCTTAGATGGGCTTCCCCATGACTGATGTCCAGTCCTATATTAATCTGAGACCTATTCTTCCTCTCAGATTCTGTTTCTGTTTTGTGCTCTAGTATTTTCTACCATATGCATGTTGATGTTAGGATGGAGTGATTGTTTCTTATCTCCGGATATAGAAAGACTGCAGGTCACCGCACGACATGTCTGCTGTTGTTACCAGGATAGGGTTAACCCACCAGTACCCATGATGCAATACACATGCAGATTAGCAGTCTATAGCAGGTCACCAGATGGGGTATGCCTCTTGGATGTAACTGTATCGGAGGGTGGAGAGAAGGAGAATGCTGGAACAGTACCGCGAGTGGAAACCTGTCGGTAAATGCACATTTGTAGGAGAGAGAAACAATTTAGTGTCAGCAATGTATATCACAAGCAGAGAGCCCAAAAACAGTGATAGTAGTGCTACATGTGCAGTAATAGCATAGTGCCTGAGTATGAAAGGGCACTATGGTGATGCTACAAAGAGGGTTGCAGATGGGGTACAGGGCAGACTAGGCAACCAGCTAGGTGGCACAGAGGAACACAGAAAATGGAAAACAACAAGACAGCGGCTGAACAAGGTCAAACTTGCCCAGTAGTCTGTGCTCCACAGTGTCCCACCCAGGGGAGATGTACCCTACAGGTACCCCAAACATCACACAGGAAACACAATGCCTGTAATGGGGCAAGCAGTGCACATCTGGGAACCACTCTAATAGGGGTCCATGTACTCATCCCAGGATACATCCCAAACTGTCCGAACACCCAGCTATACGAACACCCGTCACACCAGCCCCTGGGAAGGACAGTCCAAAGTAACCGCCTTGATTACAGGAGAAGGCGGTATATAAATCATTTTAAATAAAAAAAATAAATAAAGTGGATACACTGTACCCGCATTGCATACCCTAGCCTGTCCACAGTCTGTTGGCAGAACACAATCTATCTACCAGGCCCACCCTAGACAATAGTTGCTAGATCACTGACCCCCCCCCCCCCATGTGGAAGGGCCATAATAGTGGTAGGAGGTGATGGGGAGGATGTGTGGATGTCCATGTATGCCCCCCCACCCCAGACCCCCCACCCTAGGCACCCGCCTACCTGCACAGTGGATGGCCTGGGACTGCGCACCACCAGCACCAACAGCATATGGGCACATCAGCATGGTGGGGGAGGTGGCGTTGGTGGTGGAGGGGGCTGTGACACCTGCCCACAGCGGACCAAAGTCGTGCCCTGTACCAGTGCATGGGGTGTAATGCAGCAAAGGTCTGTCGGATGAACAGCAAAGGTAGCCCCAGGGACTGCCATACTTCTATGGCAATAGTGTGGTGCAGTACACACAGACAGTGTGTCTTGGAACAGAAGGTCACAGGTTCATGTCCCAGCTGTGGTTCATGCAGACCATGTCCCTACATTTTACCCTACATTGCACATACATCATCATGTGCACTCCCCAAAGCATCGGCCTACAGGAGCACAAACACCCACACCCACAGGCTCCACTATCCAAAGCCCCATGGATTGTCAGGTTGTTGGGCCTGGCATGGAGCATCAGTTCCCAGCAAAGCAGCACTACTAGCACCTGTATACCTTAGCAATGCCTGCACTGTGCCCAGGACCAGTGTGACGGGCAGGGCTGCCAACCACTCCTATCTTTGCACAATGTCAACATAGGAGTGGGAGTGTGCATATGTCTATCCATTGTTTTGTGGCTACCTACTCCTCATTGGGCCCACAATGCTTACACTGATTGCAGCATTAGCCTGCTAATGTGCATAATGAGGAGCAAGGTATTGTGAATATGGCATGGACAGGGCGGACTGGGCATCTGCACATGATGTGGGGCAATGGCTGGGAGATTGTAGTGCCCGACCACCACCTGCATGGACAGAGTGGCCACAGAATGTCATGCTGGGAGGTCACTCTCACTCTGACTGAGCAGCAACCATGGCATGTCTAGGTTCCCACATAGACCATGGCATGTGATGGATGTGATCTACCTAGATTTCAGCCCAGCCTTTAATACTGTTCCTCATAGGAGGCTTGTCAATAAACTCAACAGCTTGGGAATGGGTCCCAAGATGGTGAACTCAATCAGAATTTGGTTGACTGACAGACGACAGAAGATGACGGTAAACGGAACTCACTCTGATGAAACGAAGGAGATTAGCAGTGTGCCCCAGGGTTTGGTCTTGGGACTGGTACTGTTCAATATATTAATGATTGATATTGTCGGAGAGATGAATGGAAAAGTCTGTCATTTTTGCAGATGACACCAACATTTGCAATAGAGTGGACTCCAATGAGGGAATGGGGAACATAAGGAAAGATCTACAAAAGCTGGAAGAATGGTCTAGTGCTTGGCAGTTAAGATTTAATGTGAAGAAGTGCAGTGTCATGCACTTGGGAAGCAGAAATCCAAGGGAATTGTATGTGATAGGGGGTGAGAGATTGGTGTGCACAGACCAGGAGAAGGTCCTCGGTGTGATTGTTTCTGATGACCTCAAAGTGGCAAAACTGTGACAAGGTGGTGGCAAAAACCAGAAGAGGAATTACCAGCAGAAAGGAAGAGGTACTAATGCCACTGTACAAGTCGCTGGTGAGGCCTTACTTGGAATATTGTGTTCAGTTTTGGAGATTGTATCTCGCAAAGGATATAAGAAGTCTGGAAGCAGTTCTGAGGAAGGCGACCAAAATGATTTGGAGCCTGCGTCAAAAGACTTATGAGAAGAGACTTGAAGACAGAAAGAGCGGCATAAGAGAGCCGTCGCCAGGAAACCCGCAGCTGCCATTGTCCAGCAGCTCCCCCGATCGGGATAGAGCGCCCAAACGAGAGAGGCAGCCACATTCTCCCGCTCGGAGGCTCCTGCCCAATCGGGGCAGTGGGAGGAACAGAAGGAGCGGCATAAGACAGCCGTCGCCAGGAAGCCCGCAGCCGCCATTGTCCAGCAGCTCCCCCAATCGGGGTAGAGCTCCCGAACGGGAGAGGCAGCCACATTCTCCCACTTGGAGGCTCCTGCCCAATTGGGGCAGTGGGAGGAACAGAAGGAGTGGCATAAGAGAGCCGTCACCGACGGGCACGCCCGCGCCTGAGGGCCTCACCAGAGGGCCCTTTGGCATGGCCATTAGGTGGGGTCCTGGTATGTGAACACCCCCACCTCACAAAGAGCCATCTAAAACAGCCAACATTGTGGACAAACCAACCGAAACTACAAACATCCCACACATCAAAGACCACCGGAATTACCACAGCGAGCAATACTACAAGCAACAATGATGCTCAGCAAATGTATGTAGACAAAGACCTATAGAGTCATCATTATACTGCACACACCACCTATTGGCATACTCATTTGAAGTGTGAGGTATCCTCTGCTATATAATTCAGCCACTATTGTTAATCCTTGCAATCTCCTATACAAGCTCTCACTGTTGCTTTAGCCGTATCTGACCCTTGCTGTACCAGATAGTCATTTCCACACACAAATTCCCTGCCCCACAACTCATCATGGCCATACCCATCCTAACCCTAGCCAGTTTGTACCTCCTCAGCAACGCAATCATCAGCTCCCTCACATTGGCCTCCGACTACAACCCTATTCCAATCCTTCAAGGCAGAGGAAGGAAACATCACGGCAGCACACGCTGTAAACCAGCAGACCTCTATCAAGACTCTCACCCACACATAATCCACATACCACTCCAACACGCCACAAAATCCAAAGTAGCGCAGCTCCAAAGCCCACGAAACTTGAAATGTGCCCTCATAAATTCACGATCAGTATGCAGGAAATGGCCAGCCATCACCGACCTCATAACGCACCTTGAGCTAGACATCCTACTGGTCACTGAATCATGGCTCACCGACTCAGATTCAGCCCTCATCAATCAGCTCATCCCCCCTAACTTCTCAATCCACATGTGCCACAGACCTAACCGCAGAGAAAGTGGAACATTCATCCTATCAAAATCAGAGCTTCAATATCAACTGATCAACTCCAGTAGCACAACACACCTTAATACAATCACCATAACCAACAGCCACAGCACCATTAACCTAATCTACAGATCACCATCCTCGTCCCCTAAGGACCTTGCAACCATAATCAATCTTGCCTACAAACCCAAGGACACTCACAGACCAAACTTGATACTGGTAGACTTTATCCTTCCAGCTCTCCAAATACCCACTCCAGAGCCTTCCTGGAAGCACTCAACGAACTTAGCTACAAGCAGATAGTTGAGACACCCACCCACCAGAAAGGAAACACACTAGACCTTGTATTCATCCCATGACCAGACATAAATCCAAACTATAACTTTGACATGGATATCACCCCAGTCCCATGGTCTGACCACAACCTAATCAAATTCCAGATGCCTATACAACAAGACAGCAACCAGCCTAGGAAAGCAGCCGAAAACCTGTCAGCACCCACAGAACATTTCAAACCATTCAACAAGGATGCAATCCTCAATGAAGTCCTCCCAAACCTCAAGCTAGATTCACCTAACTTGGATGAAATGATGGACACACGGAATAACAGCCTGAGAGCCACCGCATGCCTACCTGCCTCAAACAAGCCACCTGCACCAGACAGGACACCAAGAGGTAGGAAATCTGCACAATGGTACTCTGCAGAGTTGCGGACCTCACTACTTCTCCTTAGGAAACTAGAAAGAAGATGGCGATTCTCCCAGTCCTTAACTGACCAAGAAGCCTACAACTCCCACCTGAACACACACCGGAACTCTATATCAGTAAAAATGACAGAATACCACTCCAAACTCCTGCACCAATCACTGAACAAACCCCATGACCTCTTCAACCTAGTGAAGACCCTGACAAAAAAACATTTGCCCACCCAAACTGCAATGTTACATCCACAGGAATACGCGGACTACATACTAGCCAAATCCAGCAACATCAGCATAACCACGAAATCCACTCCCAGTAACAACTTATACCAATCACTACCACTCAACTCGCTTACAACACCATCAGCCAGAGGCATTGAGGATATCATTGCAACCATCAACGCCATCACTGCACCAAATGACCCTTGTCCCAGCATATTGGATAAGATCTTTGTGCAACAAACTCAGTCCGACTCTAGCCAAGATCATGGAGCGGTCCTTCTCCACAGGAGCATTCCCAGCATGCCTCAAAGAGACGTCAATAAGACCCCTTCTGAAGAACAACAAGCTGAACCCTCAGAAGGTTGAATCCTATTGACCGATCTCAAGCATCTCGCTTCTAGCCAAGATTATTGAGAAGGTCGTGCAACGACAAATCCAAGAGCACATTGACTCCACTGCCCCTCTCGATCCATGCCAACAGGGTTTCAGGGAATCACATGGCATCGAAACACTCCTTGCCACGCTTCTCAACACATTAATCACAGGAATTAACAACAACAGACAAGGATATGCCCTGATCTTCTTGGACATTTCCGCAGCTTTCGACTCCATCAACCATGAGCAACTCCTGACTCGTCTCAAGGAAAAAGGAATTCAAGGCTCAGCATGGAGCTGGTGCAAATCTTACCTATCAGATAGATGGCAGCAGATGCGTACAGGCTCCATGACCTCTGAGCCTTTTCAACAAAAACATGGAGTTCCCCAGGGTTCCTCGCTATCTGCCCTATTATTCAATATATACATGCAGCCCATATGTGCAATCATACGCTCCTTCAACATATCTTGCCTGATCTATGCAGACGACGTTCTACTTTTCACCCCATTCACTATCAACCAACCATACTTCTCATCACTAGTAAAATGCTTTGATGCCGTCACTGATTGGCTCCACTCACAGAGCCTCAAGATAAACTTCAGCAAGACAGAAGTACTGTTCATCACGAGAAACCACACCTTCTCCCCACTGGCAACATTAAAGACGAGAGACGCCAAGCTATCAAGTCGATCCACCATCCGCTACCTAGGAGTCACGCTCGACCAGCACCTCGACTTGAAAGCCCACATAAGCAACACCGTCAAGAAAATCGACCACAAGATGAGGACGATTCAACATCTTCGGCCCCTGCTACAACCAGACGACTTCTGAACAGTCTTCCAGGCACTAGTAACCCCCCACTTCGACTACGCCAATGTGATCCTTCATGGACTCCCTAAGAATACACTAAACCCACTACAGTTAGCAATGAATGCTGCTGCCCGCTTCCTACATGGGACTGCTAGAAGGGACCACATTACACCAATCCTGAAAGACCTGCACTGGCTACCAATCTACTGCTGACTCATATACAAAGCAGTTCTATTAACATTCAAGGCCATCAACAACACAACCGCTAGCTCCTTGACGAATCTTATCCACCCCACACCTGCAACTAGAGCAAGAAGATCATTCGCCACCAATATTTATTTATTTATTTAGCTGTATTTATATACCACTTTTCACCGGGTCAAAGTGGTCAATTGGGAGATACATTTAACACGAGGGGATATGACACACATATGCTAATACTTACAGGGAACATTACACTATACACTTATAACCCCCTGCGAAGTAACAAAATGTACTCAGGCAACAAAAACAGAGCCTTCATGTTCTACGCACCTACCTGCTGGAACGAGCTCCCAGCAACTATCCGCGCAATCACTGACCTTGCCCAATTCAGAAAGGCACTAAAGCACCACTTTTTCTCCTACACTACGCCCAGGCCAACAGCACGTCCCCTCCTGACACAACCCTACAATCTAACCGCATGAAACAGACAACCAAGTAAATAATTCACATCCCTTTACACAGCTCCCAGGTCAAACCATGTCATTACAACTGCATAGTGATTCCCTGTCTGGACTGTATAGCTTGTATAACATCCTGTCTAGATTATAAATAGCCTGTATATAGTTACCCTGTCTGGACTCGTATAGCCTGTATACCATCCTGCCTAGATTGTAAATAGCTTGTATATAGTTACCCTGTTCTGAATCCAAGTTGCTCCACCCGTTCGATGTAAGTGCAGAGCAGGCTCTTCCTACTCTACACAAAACATTATCTGTAAACCGCACTGATTTTAAAGAGCACAGTATATAAAAGCATTAAATAAATAAATAAAAGACCTAAATATGTACACTCTGGAGGAGAGGAGGGACAGGGGAGATATGATTCAGATCTTTAAATACTTAAAGAGTATTAATGGACAAACAAATCACTTCCAAAGACGGGGAAGCTGTAAAACTAGAAGACATAACATGAAGCTACAAGGGGGTAAACTAAAAGGCAATGTCAGGAAATACTTTTTCACTGAAAGGGTGGTGGATGCTTGGAATGCCTTCCCGATGGAAGTGGTGGGGGCAAACACAGTGACAGAATTCAAAATGGCATGGGACAGACACAGTGGATCCCTTTATAGCAACAGGATAAAATCAAAATTAGCATAAATATGGGATATGTTTACTAAACAGCACTAATGTCGCAGCGGCAACGTTATCGCGTGATAATTGACGTTATCGTTCGATACCATGCGAGAACATCACGTATCATGCGATAACGTCTCGGCCGTGAAATGAAGGTCTGAAAATTAGTGCCAGTGAAAACCTCGCGCTAGAGGCACATTTACAGGGGAGAGAGACAATTTCAGTCAGCAATGTGCAGCAAAGGCAGGGAAACCAAGAAAAGTGATAGTAGTGATACATGTGCAGCAACATCATAGTGCCCAAGTATGAGAGGGCACTACGGTGAGGCTGTAAATGGGATATAGGGACCTGCAGGCGGGATATGCAGTGGGGAAGCTGGAACACAGGGTGGACTAGGCAGATGCCTAGGTGACACATAGGAATGTAGAAGCGGAAAACCAGCAAGACAACAACTGACCAAGGGCAAACATGTCCACGAGTGTGTGTCCCACAGTGTCCCAGGGGACAGTACCCAGCAGGTACCCCAAAGGACATAACATTGGCAGGCGGTGCCGAGGGGAAGCATGGATGTCTATGCAGGCACCCCTACCCCATATCACGCACCATAGGCAGCCGCCTACCGGCACACTGGTTGGCCTGGGACTGCGCACCACCAGCACCTCCGGCACAAGGGCATGTCAGCTTGGTGGTGGAGGAATGCTGGTGGTGGAGGGGGCAGTGGCATCAGCCCACAGTAGACCACAGCCAAACCCCATTTAGGTGGGTGCCATGCACTGTAACAGACAAGGTCTGTCTGACGAACAGTCATGGTATATCCAGGGAATGATCTGCCTCTGTGGCAACAGTTTGGTGTAGTACACACAGCCAGTGTGTTCAGGGGTAGAAGGTCACAGGTTCAATTCCTAGCTGTGGCTCCAGAAACCATATCCATATATTTTGCCCAGTACTAAACCATGGTAATAAAGACGGAACCCTTATTGCAGATAAAATAAACATGCCATAAATGCCTATATTTTACCCTACAGAGCACAGACACCATAAACATGTGTAATCCCTAGAGCAGAGTTTCCCAACTGCAGTCCCGGAGGGCCTAACACCATTCAGGTTTCATGCTGTCCCTAATAAATATGCCTGTGCTGCATTTGTATGCACCACCCCCATTGTATGCAAATGTATCTCATGCATATTCTTTAGGGACAGCATGAAAACCTGACCCGTGTTTGGCCCACCAGGACCAGAGTTGGGAACCTCTACCCTAGAGCAGCGGCCAACAGGGGCACAAACACCCACATCCACAGGTTCCACTATCCAAAGCCTCATGAAGAGTGAGGCTGTTGGGCCCTGCGCAGAGCAGCATCTCCCAATACTAGCACCTGCGTACCTAAGCAATGCCGCCCTAAACTTGGGAACACGTTCCACATACATCAAAAGGTTGCTATGATTAATGTCAAATAACAAATCCTAAGTTAAACACAATTTGTTGACAGAGATTCATCATAGCAACTTTTCTGATATCTGTGGAGTGTGTTTCAGTTTTGTTTCTGACAGTTTACCACCCTGGGGAGTGACCCCCAACAGTATTGTGTACCATAGCAATGCCTGCACTGTGCCCAGGACTGGTGTGGCGGCCAGGGCTGCCAAAAACCTCTATATTTGCACAATGCTGGCATAGGTGTGGCAGTGTGTGTGTGTCTATCCAGTGTTTTGTGGCTGCCTACATCTTACTGAGCCCACACTGCTTGCACTGTTTCCAGTGTTAGCCTGCCAATGTGCATATTGAGGAGCAAGGTACTGTGGGTATGGCCCGGACAGGGCGGCCTGGGCAGGATGCATCTGCACAGGGCATATGGCAATGGCTGGGACATTGTAGTGCCCAACCACCACCTTCACGGACAGGGTGGCCACAGCATGTCATGCTGGGAGGTCACTCTCACCCTGACTGGGCAGTGACCATGGCATGGTTAGGTTCCCTCATAGTGCTGTACAACATTTCTCTCAAGTGATATCTATGAGTTCCCTTTTCTGGGGCCCAATCTCTGACATACTTGCTTTGTGTGTGTGCTCACATCCCATTTTTGGGTGCACATGGTTCCTCCGGGAACATGCACTATGTACTAGCTATCAGACTGTCTGCCGTTAGCATGTGTATGGCTGGAGCACCTTGCAGGGTGCAGTGGGTGGAGACTGACTGTGCCCTCTGCTGGTGAATGTCAGATAGTGGTGGGGGGGCAGCTGAGCTTTTTCAGGCCTACTGCCTGTCTGCCAGTGCCCTATGTGATGTGTACAGCTCTGCATTTATTGACTGCCCTGTAGGGTGCCTATTCCCCAGAAGGGCTGGGGTTGATGGTCCCTTCTACTGCCACCATTGCAGAGATGTACAATGTGGATCTGTTGGTGGGAGATCCTGTCCCCCACCCTGACCCACAGAGGGTGGGTTGGGTGGTGCTATATACAGAGGCGTAGCGTGGGGGGTGCAGGGGGGGCTGGCCGCACTGGGCGCAACATGGGGGGGGGGCGCTCGCACTCGCAGCTCTCTGTTGCCGATGAGGGGGAAAGGCAGGTCCCTATGATACATGTTGGCGCATACGCCATCTGGTGGTGGCACTGCAAAGAGGTTTGCGCTATAGCCCTCGAGCCCGCAGTCCTGGGAGTCGCATTGTTCTTGGAAAACCCTCGGCAACAAAGCACAGGCGATGCGATTGACCCCCTCTAGGTAGCTATTTCACACAAGCTGCCGGGGCAGGGTGGGAGGGGGACTGTTTATCGCGTCGTCGCCCCTCGATCTCAATGTAAAGCTGGGGTTGGGGTCGGATCGCCCTGTGCGCTCGAGAAGGCGGAGCTGCAGGGCGGCATCATGAGTTTCTGGTTCCGGATCTCCTCCTCTTCCCTGCTGTTGGGCGTTTAACCATGCTTGTTGGGCTCTTGCTGCTGTGCTGTTCGTTTCCCTGGACTCCGGCTCAGCGAGGTCAGTGCTGACGATCGCTCCCTCCCGGGGTAGGATCACGGTCGGCTCCCCCGCGCAAAGAAGCTCCCCGGCGGCTAAAATCCACGGGTTAGGGGGCACAAATTACTTGCCTTGCCCCGGGTGCTGACAACTCACGCTACGCCACTGGCTACATAGCCCACTTTTGGGTCCAAACGCCACCCTTCACTTATAACATGTGACCATGGCAACCACACAGGATATGTACTATACTGGGTGCATCATAGTCCACAAGGGCTAGACGTGACTGGGAAATACACATGGACATAGGTGTATCCTAGGTGTGCTTGCAAGGCCTACCTATCACACACTGGCACTGATGGGGACCTACAGCACAACCTATCTCAGCCATGCCAGGTGCTGTGGACCTGGTGCTGGGCACCCCACCTCACCCTTAGGGTGAGCACAGAAACCGTGCAATGTCACGATCTGTAGCTACTCTGTGCCAGTAATACACATGGTCAGTTCCCCCTACCACGTCAGGGTGCTATAGAGGCGCATACCCCATCTTGTGATCAGATGTAGGCTGCGGATCTGCATGTACAGTGCATCATGGGTACAGGTGGGTATACCCTATCCTGATAACCACAGCAGGCAGTTTGTGTGGTGACCTGCAGCCTTTCTGTAACCAGCCAGCAGTTTGCTAGACCTTCTAGAGATGTAGCCTACTGGTTACTTCAATGACTATGGAGTCAGAAGTCATGAGTTTGATCCCACAGTGATGTTATTGTCTGAGGCTTTTCCTTTTAATTTAAATCAGTGCTGCTAGCAAAAACACCCTCACAGTGCTATAACCTAAGGTGACTCATGAGGCGCCCTATAGAGTGCATTATAAGGTGCCTGGGAAGACAGGACACTTTATAATGTGCCCTATGGGGCGCCTTATGCGGCACCTTAGGTTACAGCACTGTTAGGGTGTTTTTTCTGGCAGCACTGCTTTAAATTAAAAGGAAATGCCTCAGACAACCTTCTTACATAACACCACTGCAGGATCAAACCCATGACTTCTGTCTCCGCAATCATTGCAGTAACCAGTGGGCTATATATTTATAGTTTCTAACACTGGGCTGGCATGAACTTAGGGTTAATGCGCGTTAATGTGTCAAGGCACCCATTATCACGCGATACAGATTCTTGCAACCTTGCCGCCGGACCACCCACTACCTTATATGGCATTCTTCACATTAACACTGCAACTAGCGCCGGTAACATTAAGACGGTTTAGTAAACATACCCCTATCTCTTATATCTTTTTTTTTTAACATCTTTATTTAACTTTTCTCAACATAGAATACAGTACTTTAACGACAACAATACAAAAATAAACTAACAGTAATAAGTATATTATGGCAGACAGGAACATGGGAATTACATTGACAGTAAAACTTATGCCACCATTTGGTCCTGTTTAACAGACCCATATCCTCATAGTAACAGCACCAATTCGACGAATGCCACATCACAAGCGCTACCACCACCATATTTAAGGATTCCATTATAGGTCTAGGGTATCCCATTTGTTTAAAAGAGATCGAAATGCTGGATTCTGCATCACATATGCCTTTTCACAGGCTTGATGAAAGCGTACTAGACTCCACCAGTGCTCCACATTCAGGTCATCAAAATTCTTCCAATGACTCAGTATCGTCTTCAATGCCAAACTTAACAGCAAGTCGAAAATCGCATAGTCCCGTCTCTCTTGTTCAGGGATTCCAGCTAAGGACTCATAGATCACTATGCGATATGTTAAGGGCGTCCAGATCCCTAACAGCTGAGTCAGCCGCTGCCACACTTGTAACCAGTACCTCTGCAGCTTAGAGCAGTAATAGAGCATGTGCGATAAGGTGCCCAAACTGGACCCGCACGACCAGCAATTGCCCCTCTCCGACCCTTGCCATTTAACAATTTTGACTGGTGTCAGATAGGCACGGTGGGCCAGAAAATATAGTGTTTGCGTGAGTGAAGCTGCTCTCGTTATCCTTATCTGTGAACTCCAAAAGCTGTTCCACATTTCGGGAGTCGCGAAATCACCCACTTCTGTCTCCAAGACTAATTGGACTCCTTTGGGTCTTCTCTTATCACCTTCCCAGAGCATGGCAACAAACTTTGATATTAACTTCGCTTCGGCCTTAATCTCCAAGATCTTCTGATGGAGTGGGCGGCCAGATCTTATCAACAGCGGCGAAACTCCAGCTTTAAACAATGTCTCAACTGACACCATTGGTACATGCAGCAGTGCGTCAGAGAAAATTCCTGCTGAAGCTTATGAAAGGATTTTAATTCCTTGTCTACGATTAATTGTCCCAAGCAGAAAATACCCTGCTGAATCCAAGTCGCCCAGAGAAAACTACGTCCATCAATCTTGAACTTCGAGTTTAACCAGAGTGGAGTGGCTTCAGTGTAGCCCATATCTTCTTCGAACTGCGATGTTACAAGCTGAAACGCTAACTGAGTGGCGTGTAGAATCTCGTTACCCGCCATTGGGTGAGACGCATAAGCTCCTATCCTCATCCATAATGGAACCGGTATACTGGATGCCGCTTCGACCCGCATCCACGTCGGGTCTTCCGGTGTCACCAATTCATCTGACCACAAGACACCTTGTTTCAACAGAGCCGCCACATGGTACCAGTAGAAATCCGGAAAGTGTACTCCGCCCTGGCTTTTGGACAATTTAAGCTTCCACGCCGCTATTCTTGGCATTTTGTGTGACCATAAAAAGGAGAGCAAACGTTTCTCCATCCTGCTATAAAACTTCCAGTCAAAAAGGATCGGTATCATACTGAGAATGTAGTTTATCTTAGGAACAATAACCATTTTAATGGTTTCCAACCTGCCCCACCAGGTGAGATTTAACGGGGACCATTTGTTCACATACTCTGTTATCAGCTTTACACAGTTAGCCTCATTTAGTGCCACCGTTTCTTAAAGGGTGGTCGCGTATGTAACCCCCAAGTACTTGAAAGAAGACTTCTCCAATATGAACGGATATTGCTGCAGCTCAGACTCCGACACACTAGAGTTTAGGGGTATACTAGTGGTTTTAGATAAATTTAGCTTATAGCCTGAAATACTGGAGTACTCAGCAATGACATCCAAAGCCACCGCAACTGACTTAGGTTCAAGAAATAACAATAGATCATCAGCGTATGCTGATACTTTACAGTGGCAGCCTTCCAGCTTTATGCCTAAGATGCTGTTATGTTGTCGGATTTTCATTATCAATGGTTCCAGGGCTAAGTTAAATAACAAAGGGGATAAAGGGCATCCTTGCCTCGTACCCCTCGTCAACTGAAATTCCGCTGAGGGCCCACCATTTGCAGCCACACGAGCCACAGGCTTAGTATAGAGCAGTTCGACACTTTTCAAATAGGCCTCGGGAATTCCGAACCACCTCATGACTTGAAAAAGGTAAGGGAGCTCCACCCTGTCAAATGCTTTTTCAGCATCTAATGCTAAGCCCACGATCGGATCCGCAGACTGTTGTGCTCCTCTCAGGACATGCGCCAAGAGACGTCCGTTGTCTACCCGGCATGAATCCACACTGGTCCGAATGAATTAGCGTCAGCATCACTTTAGATAACCTATTGGCCAGAATCTTGGCATAAATTTTGTAGTCAGCATTTAGTAGTGATATGGGTCGGTAGTTCTCAACTTTCTGGGGATCTCTCCCTGGCTTAGGATGGATGACTATTGTGGCGGCTGCCAGCGCCCCCACCGCCGGACACTCATCTTTGATCCCACCGTAGTATAGTAGCAGTTCAGGTATTAGCTGCTGGGAGAAGGCCCCATAAAATTCAACTGGCATACCATCAGGACCACTGGCCTTCCCTTTGGCCAACTGTTTCATGGCCGCTAGTATCTCCTTGCAAGTAATGTCAGCTTCCAACGATTGTACTTGCTGTCCCATGAGCTTGGGTCCCACAATCGTTGAGATGAAATTGGAGAAGGCAGCCTCATCTTGTTGCACTTCTGATTGATACAATCTCGAGTAGAAGTCTTCACACAAAGCCAATATCTCCTCGTCCTTAACTCTCAGCTTCCCCGCATTATCTCACATTCCAGCAATACGTTTTACTGCCGCTTTGGTTTTCAATGAGCAGGCAAGTAGGGAGCTGGCACGATTACTCTCGTGATAATATACACCTTGTTGAACTAGAATCTGCTTGCTCGCTTCAGTATTTAAGATAGAATTGTATTGATATCGCAGCTGCCGAAGCCGAAGTAAGACTAACGGGTCAGAACGTTTAGTTAGGAGTCTCTCACCCACTTGGATTTCTAGATCCAATTCCGCCTTCCTCCTCATATCTGATTTGTCTTTATGTATCTTGAAGGAGGTCATATGGCTACGGATACTTGCTTTAAAAGCTTCCCACCAGGCCCATGTGGGGGTCTCTCCGAATTTATTAATTTGAAAAAACTCTGCGATGGCCTTCCGCACGGATCAGAGAAATTCTTCATCAGCCAGCCACAATTTATCAAAATACCATCTGGCTTGAGCTGTTTTGGCACCACCCAATTCCACATCCATGACAACTGCAGCATGATCCGAGACCGTTTTAGTCAACATCCCAGTATTTGTCACCCTGGGCATCAGTGTCTTAGACACCAGGAAAAAGTCAATACGGGTTTGCGAATTGTGGGGAAAGGAGTGGAAAGTATATTCTCTGCCTGTTGGGTGCAAGAGCCTCCAGGGATCAATCAGCCCCAGTGATTCTTTCAGATTCATCAATACCTTGCTGGACTTAGGCTTATGCTGAGCTCTGTAGGGGGCACAATCCACCAGTGGATCTTGTATAAGATTAAAATCCCCACCCAAAATGATATTCGCCGATTCCATTTCTAGGAGTTCTTGAGTTATTTGAGAAAATAACTGTGGGTCATCTTGATTCGGGCCATACACCGACATCAGAGTGAGCATCTCTTCTTTGATCCGTACTTTCGCCCAAGCCCACCGCCCCCCTGGGTCGATTTTAGTCTCCTCAACTGTTGGTGACAACTGTTTCTTAACCATTAAAACCACACACACCTTTCTTTTGGAAGCAGGCGCTGACAACACATTTTGATAGGCCTCTCCCGACACTTTACACGACTCTGCAAAGGAAAGATGAGTCTCTTGCAAGAATACAACGTCAGCGTTCTGTTGCTTACAGTATGTCAGTATTTTTTTCCTCTTGACAGGATTAGTGACACCCTGTACATTTAGGGATAGTACCCTCACTTTACAATTAGCCATAGGCGGCTGTATAAACCCCCGTGACAGTGGCATTCGTCAACCCTGTAGTTCTAATCAAATACATGAATCACCATTTACAAGAGTACGTCCCCATGCCTGCCAACTAGTACAAGCCAGTTCCACTTGCATGGTGAAGTCCCAACCGCCCCAACAACAATCTGATGACCACCCCATCCCTCCCTATCCCATAAACAGACTGATCATAATTGCCTATACCCAGTTCCAATCGCCCCCCCCTCAGAACATGCATACATAGAAACAATTATACATTTCTCTGAAAATCTGTTCAGGTACTAGCCAGCCAGGCAGTTTCACAGCAGGCTAGAAATCGTGCCACCCCTCCGCTTAGCGGATACAACCGCTCGCGCGGCTCAGGAACCCAGGTAGCTTACTCTCAGCAAGGTCCCACTCATGGCGCAACCTCCATTCGTGCATATTCCTGCAAATAAGTCCTCAGTGCTGCACCATTGTCAAAGGTTCTCGTGGAGTTATCGAGGGTCACCCGCATGCGCGCTGGATAAAACAGGCCGTAGCTCGCTTGCAGTTTCTGCATCAGGGGTCTGCAGGCCAATAACCCCTTCCGACGCTCCACCGTTTGCTTGCTCAAGTCTGGGTAGAATGATATCTTGTGGCCATCCATCTGTAACGCAGTGCGTTGCTTAGCAGCTTGTAATATTTGCAAGGCTTGCGTATATCTCAGTACCTTGATTATGAAAGGGCGCGGTCTCTGGTTGCGATAAGTCACGTGGGATGGAACACGGTGCGCTCTCTCTAACTCCAAAGGATGTACAAAGGAAGTTTGCAATATCTCCGGGATTAATTTCTCTAAGTACCCAATGGGATCCATACCTTCATGGCCTTCAGGTATACCCATGATTCTAACATTGCTTCTCCGAGCGCGGTTATTTTGGTCTTCTACCTGGGCCTCCAACGCCATCAGTCTTTTTGACAGAGGGCCCACTTGGCCCAGCACGGCAGCTTGCTTATCCACCTCTGCCTCCACTTTATCTAGGCGGTCTGCCATTGTCGAGATCCGCTCCTTGACCTCCTGCACATCTTCTTGCAACTGCGAGAGCGTCGCGGCGTTTGTCGCAATCATGTCTTTCACTAGGCGGAGCTCCTGAAGTATCTCTTTCACCCCTTCCGCCGCTTCTTTCTCCGGCACCATTTTTTGAGGGGAGGCTATATCTTGTTTGGCACATTTACTCGCTAACCCGGCCGACTGCTGAACTTCTAACCTGGCAGGCTTCAACGTCGACATGTTCTACAAACTTCCCCAAAACAGATATATTATGGGTGCTGATTAAAACCGGGGAAAGGCTCAGGATTCTGAGTTCGGGCAGGGAGCCACTCTCTCAAGCGGCCATCTCCTGTCGCGGCAAGCTCCGCCCCCCTATCTCTTATATCTGAACAAATAGGAGTGACCTACATGGAGCGGTGGGTACACCCCTAAACAAAGGCATGGGGAGGGGTGACCTGTATGGAGTGGCATGTGCACCTATTTTTGCCGCCTTTCTGGACAAACTAGATGGACAACACTGGTCTTTATCTGCCGTCATATACTATGTTACTATGTTATCCATTCAATTATGTATCAAACTATTCATCATTTAGAGTGAGGGTGATTTTATTTGATATGAGTTGTCCCACGTGTTTTTTATGGTGGGTTCCCGCAATGATATTCTTTTATTAATTTACTATTTATTTATATATATCTTGAGTGATGAGTGCCTTCCAATTATACACTTTGAATGGTGATGGCTTTTATGAATTTGTCAAGCTATGCAGTCACTTATATGTGTTCCCGCTATGTTTTTTAACTCTCTGAATATGGCTTTTTTGTTTTTTATTGGTTGATGGTACAGTTTGTGATGGATTATTTTTTACTCATTTTTACTTGTTTTATTTTGTAGATGTGGGTACCACTTCAAATGATTTTATATTTATGCATTTTTATCTTATGCATTTCTAATCTCAGGCATCTTCCTGTTATTCACTAAATATATATAGGCATCACACAAACAAAAAACGGGGAAACCTATAGTATAATAACAGTTTGTGTCTATGTGCCAAATTTTTTATATTTAGAATTTTTATGAATTTCCAAAATATTTAAGCAAAACAAGAATGAAAGTAACAGGATGATACATATAATACAATAAACATCAAAGAAATATATAATAAGTAATAACAAACCAAATAATGATCCATCCTAAATTTAGCCCACAATTTTAGGCAATCAAGGAGGGCCACAGGTAAAATAATTTTTCATATAAAGGAAAAAAAGAAATCATCATAGCAGGGTGAAGACTTAAGTATCAGCCATGTTGGAAGTTGTATGCACCACAGTACCTTCCCTAGTGACAAGAAATTCCAATAACTGACTAAGCTCAAAGAAAAGAAAAAACCGTATCATCAAAGGTAATTATACATCGAGAAGGAAATCTCAACACAAATAACTCTGGGTCTAAGACCAAGAAATTCCTTTCTCCTCAACTGGGTGACACGAGCAAGTTCAGGAAACATATATACTTTAGAACCTAAGAAAGTAGCATTGAAATTTCTAAAATATGCTTGAAGAATCAAAGATTTATCAGGCTCCAAGGCTAAAGTCACAAGCAAGGTAGTTCAGCCGGTCACCACTTCTAAAGAATCCTCCAAGAACGCCGTAAGATCTCCAGCTCCCTGAAACAGATTCTCCAAAGTGGGGCCCTTAAACACAGGGCCTACGGTTAGGTACTGTGCACGCACAATAGGAGGCAAAGTTTCTCCAAGGAGTTTAAGCACTTCCAAAAATTCAGCTTTTTTAGATAGCAAGATTTTATCCTTAACTTGAGCAGCACAGAGTCCTCGAAGATGTTCCAACTCCGTTTCCACACCGGTCAAACGCCGAGCCTGGTCCTCCTGCATTCTTTTCACCTCAGCAATATCACTCCTCAACGAAAGAGAATCAACTTTCACAACTCCCACAACAGCCAGTAGTGAAATATTCATGGTAGCCACCACATCCCACAGTGCTTCTAAATTTATAACTGTTGGTTTTATCAAGCTTCTCAGACCTGGGATTCCATCAAAACCCCCGGCCGCAGCTGCAGGTTCCCCTGGTGGAAACCGCAGGAGAAGGAGTCTATGTGCCAAATTGACTGAAGCCCCACAGCTTACAATTGGTCTCCATTCACATATTATTGTTTCCCTCTGCTGCTTACAATTTGTAGATTTCATATACAGGGTGGCCCAAAAAAAGTGAGAACATCTCATAAATTAAAAGCTTAAATAGTTTACTTATTTACCTTTTTTAGCAATATAACGTCTTTATTTTGACAATTTCCGGTCGCCATCTTTTTTTTTTTTTAATTTGTCAGTCGTTTACATCTGTCTTTTTGAATTTTTAAATAACTTATATGCTGTTCTCACTTTTTTTGGGCCACCCTGTATAATAGAGTGAGTGATAGATAACTATTTTTATACCTCCAAACCACTTTAACTCGATGGCTTTATTATATTATTATACATGTATAGATTATCATCTAGTTACATCGCTATGCAATATCATTCTTGATCACTTTTACTATGGACATCCAGTCGTGGCACTTATTCAAAATACTGGTTAACAGCTGGCATCTTCATTATGATCAAAGCCCATATATAAATACATATGTATATTACAGGAAGTTATAGTGGGGTTTTAAATTAATTTGGTATGTCCTACTAATGATTAGATGGCTGGCATCTCCCCACCACAATCTAAGTAAGCTATATTTTGCATTTTCTAAACCTCAATTGTAAGGATACTTACAACTGAGGGAAGTTCTGTATATGCAAGATTACCACACACAAAATAGTCTCCCTCTAAAGCCACTAATCCATTTTCCCAAATTGTCAAATTACGGGGACAGACTAGATTCTGCGTACAATTATTCAAAGCCCAATGAGTAATGTTAATTTCCTTAATTCCTAGAGATAGATTACGTTCCCAGGGATGGTAATATCCTAATAAGGGGCAACTCCAGTTAGGTATGTCTCAGACTGAGTCATTCAAAAGGTAGCCAGAACTATTATACTGTTACAAGTCATAATCATGCACCTGATTCCCTTGAACTTGCATTAATTGTACTACGGAAATATAAGGTTTCTGTATGTGGGATTTTTTTATACCAGATGGAAGAATTATGTAGCATTATTATTTTACAAACGTTCCATGGGGTGTCTCCTACCTTTTTCCCTGTACCTTGAGCCATAAAACATATTGTAGGGGACTTTAAAGGCATAGAACTAACTACTCTAGGTTCTGTGTTTGTATGAGGCCATCATACAGTAGTTAGATTAAAAGCTGTATCACGAAACTCTTCAAAGGCTTTGGGCCTAACTTGTGGTAGAAACCCGTGTTGAGTAGCTGTCACAGTTGAAAGGCAAACTGCACAACGTGATAGATTAAAATATTTTGTAACGGAGTGTAAATGCGACTCAAAAATATTTGGATATCCCTCATAACTTTCCCAAGATTCTAAATGCAGCCCTGCTTCATTAACAATAATATGCCACAGCACAACTAAGACCAAATACTGAAACATTCTTAGCAGACCTCTAAATATCTGAAACTATAATCACTCCAAAAATAAATGTGCTAAGACAAAATAAAAATACACCTACTCTTCTTAATATGATGAAGATATATAGTATAGCTATAACTACCCCTTAATTCTCAATTATGTCATAAAGTAGAGGTTAAGTACCCAAAGGTCATTGCATCTATATCAGTAAAATACTAGTTCAAACTAACTATATCCACCTAATCAGTAGTGTAAATACTGGACAAAGGTTTCTTTTTCATAATAAGTTCATTCAAAAAAGCACTTAATCACAATAGTCTCTTTTTCTTTTCTGTAATATCACTGATGTCCAATGAGTCTCTGCGTTGCAATCTCTTGATTCACTGATGCAGGGAACCACCTTCTGGAGCCTGTGAAGGAGCCTTCTTACACTGTGTAAGATGTATCCAATGAGAATGTCCTTCCACTTTACAAACCTCCCACTGTGATAATGTGGGTACAATAAGGCCTTCAGATCCTTCTTTCCCAATAAGAGCATAAAGTGGAGCAGTAAGATCTTGAGAAATTCGCTAGCTATTATTTACAGAAAATTAATAAACTCAGGAAGCTACACAATAATACTGGTGTCGCTGGAAAAAGGCAATGACAGAATAGGTGTTAATCTAGCAGAGATAATTGCACGACCAGATGGTGTTAAATCAATACCAGGAAAGTAACATTTTGAGATACAAATTGCAGTTTAGACAGATTAACCTTCAAACCTAAATTA
The DNA here is from genome assembly GCA_033557465.1 of Ichthyophis bannanicus. Taxonomy (NCBI): domain Eukaryota; kingdom Metazoa; phylum Chordata; class Amphibia; order Gymnophiona; family Ichthyophiidae; genus Ichthyophis; species Ichthyophis bannanicus. Next base: position 1,202,461,102 of record CM066031.1, read on the forward strand.
GTAATATGAGCTAATAGAGACAAACTCATAACTGAAACATGATGTATATATATGTGTTTAAATATCATAAAATCTGTAAATAGTTTAAAATTATACTTACACTTATTGTTTATAGTTCTGATTATCGTTCATTGTACCAGTTTTATTATTGAGCTGTTCTATGTATCTCTTATTGTTTGATGTAAACCGCCACTGATCTTGGGAAGTGGCGGTATATAAAAGACTTACAAATAAATAAATAAATAAATAACATGGTGAACATAAAAGCAAATCATCCACATATTGAACTAAAGAGGAATGGTCGAGTCTTACCTCAAATAATGCAGTTCTTAGGGCCTGTGAAAATATGCAAGACTAGCAGTGTACCCTTCAAAATGAAAAATAAAAACAAAATTGGTTTTCTTTGCTAATTTTCAGTGAAAAATAAGCAGAACTTAAATCCACAACAGAAAACCAGGTAGTCGCTGAAGGTATCTGCGTCCAGATATCATGTGGATTAGGTACCAAGGGAAAAATGGGCAAAATCACATTATTTACTGCTCGCAGGTCTTGTACAAATCTATAAGTCTTACCGTCAGCCTTTAGTACAGGAAGAATTGGAGTCTTACATAATGAAGTTGTAGAATAAATGACACCTTGTTTCTGAGGATCTTTAGTCACAGAACGAATGCCATCAATGGCAGCTGCTGGCAGTGGATACTGCTTGAGTTTAGGAAGCTGAACTCCAGGTTCATGGTGATTTTCACAGGCGGTATATAAAGGCATCCGACATCTGATCCCGGCACTGCCCACAAAGTAGACAGAAGTTCTCCAAGAGCAGGATGAATGGTACTGGCATCTGCAGGAGATGGCACTTCAGAGAGAGAGTACAGCTGGAAAGAGAACTTGCCACCCATCCAGGATAGAGTAGCATGATGTGACAGCAAAAAAAATCCCGACCTAGGAGATTCACTGGCAAAGTGTCTCCCACAAGAAAAGTAGTTGGATATACAATCTCTCCAATCTGCAAAGGTAAATATTCAAGTCTACGATGAGGAATTACCTTTCCCTCAATGCCTTCACAATGTACTATCGGTGCTTGTGCTAACTGAGCATGATAGATAGCAGGCAAATCCTGTAAACGCAGTGCTGATGTTGTAGCTCCAGTATCAATAACGAATTTCGAATTAGAACCTCCCAGTTTAGCTTCTAACTCACCCTGAGGAGTTAGTCAAATTCAGGAATAGTCATGCATCCCATGTATCACCTCCGCAATCTTCTGGGTTAGAGAAGCACTGCTATACTGGAGTGAAGTCAGCTTGTACTGGAGGGGGAGGGGGGAAATCAGCTCTCTGGCCATCAAGATTCCGATTCCGGGGGCAGTCTCGCCGGAAATGTCCAGCCTCTCCACAAGTGTAACAAGTACGTAGCTCTATGGACTGTGCACGCCCTCACTGAGAATTCACATAACCTCCTCTAGCTCTGAATCTACCCCTCCCCTTCCCATGGGAGTCTGCATGGAAGTAATCTGCAAATTAAGCAACTTCGCTTTTTTTTTTTTTTTATATCTAATCTGGTTTGTTGTTTTTTTTTGAAGAACTTCAACTCACTGTATCGAGCCCCTTCCAAAATTGCATCAGCTGTTCTAGCCGGCCAATCTATTATTGAAGTTTCTAAAATTTCTTTTATTCTTGGAATCAATCCATTTACAAAAATATTAGTAAATCCTGAAGGTGTGTCTTCTGCCTCACCAGAATAGTCTTTAAAAGCTAGCATACACCTAGTGTGAAATTCTGTAACTTTTTCACCCCTATCCTGTCTTAGAGATGTTAATCTCGACCAGTCCTTTACAGGTTTATATACTACCTTTACAGATTCTAACAATTTTTCTCTACATAAAACAAAATTGTCTCTTTGTGGGGTTTTTTTTTTCTTGAAAATCTGTTACAGGGTCTGTCAGTGGCCATTGCCAGTTGTCATCCCTAATTGGATGAGTAACCTTATGAAAATCAGCTGGATTAAAAAAACAGATCTGAGCAAATTATCTAGATCTGCCCAAGTAGGATTATAACTGTTAATTATTTGAGACCATAAAGACACAAATCTACCAGGATTATCCCTATAGCTAGGAAAAGTTTTAGCCAAATCAAACACCTCTTTAGGACTCCAATTCGCAGGTACAGGTCATTGAATCCGAAGGTCCTGTGGGATATAGACGAAAAGGATAAGTAGGCACAATATCATTTCTCATAGTTGCTTCAGATTTAACTGTGCTAGAACGTTCATGGTTTATAGCTTCCTGATGATAGCCGAGATCATTATATAATTTATCATACTCTTCCGGGTAGTTTTCATAATGCCTATCCAAATCTCTCTCAACTTTATCAATAATGGCACTAGGAACGCTCACCTCCCTTGCAACGGAAACACACTCATCTAGTGCTTCCCTTAAGGATTTTATCAGAAGTACAGTACTTTCCGTTTCACTGTCTAAACGTGCTTTTACAGCTTTGAGCTGAGAAACAGTACAAATATCCAGATTACCCAACTCCTGTCCCCTTTCCCCTAACTTCTTTTTTTTTAGCAAGTATTTCCTTTCTTAGTTCTGCTGCACGAGTGACCCGCACTTGCTCAGCTGATCAATAGGTACATTTCCTAACACAAACAACTTTTGTTCCAAAACATAAACATTCCTAATGTTTTCATCATGTACCATCTGTTCCCACCATGTAAGCACATTTGCACGGTTTACCTTTAACCACTAACTCATATCTCAGGCAATGGACCTTATCTACAGAGAAAGTTCCCTCCAAAGGAAACTGCAAATTCACATTACCTTATGTCACTGAATCCCGATGTGCTACAGAATCGATGGCTACATCACCTATGCTTCTTACACATACAATAGAAGCATAAAATAAGGGCTACCTTTTCTAAACACTAAAGCCCTAGCCCTGTCATGCCATTCACGCATCTGAGACAGAGCCTGTCTATTTAACAGATTACCCATCACTGGTAATTTTCATAATACTCACAAATCTTCAGGCACCCTCCTGCCCTTGCCTTGAATGCAGAGATCTGTATCCGAGTCACGGCACAAACTGAAAGATACTCTGCACCCCCCCCCCCTCACCTAATAACAGATAGGGCTCTTGGGTCACAGAAATCCACATACAAGGTAAGGAGAAGGTTAATTGATCTTCATCTTAGATAATACACAAACTGTAAATAATACACAACACACTTGTATTATAAACACAGGACCAAAGCGCTTTGGGAGAGCAAGCTAGGCGGTTGCCTATGTTTACTCTGAAATCAAAGCTTTAGGCCTCTTTATTTATAGGTAAAGATTCCATTACACAGCATAATTTCACTTTATTATTCTACGTCTCACATCACGTATATTCATAATATACATATTTTATTCTATGTCTAGTGTTACGTATATTCATAATATACTTTTCTATAGGCATGCACATCATAGACCATCCTAAAAAGACATACATATATTCTCAGGCATGACTATGTAGGCCTTAATTCTAATTAATTCTAACACTGAAAGTCTGATATCTCTGACCAGAGACAGCGAGACTGTGAAGCTAGGTAAACAACTTGCCTTTTACTTATCTTTCTAATAACATAGGCTAATGTTTATGTTATCTCAACTTTTTACCCAATTTCTTCTACAGAGTTTTTTCAAGGATGATATTAAATAAGGAACTACAAATGATATTTAACTCTTTCTTAGGAATTATAGCAATATAATGTTATTCACAGGGCCTGACTGTATCCAATCTGGTACAATCAAGCTTTCTTTCAGGAAGCACGGGTTTGATATTTATTTTTCTAATTTTCATTTTACAATCAATTGGTGTATTATGGATAGGCGACATAATATCACAAGACATATGTTGATGTCTATAGAATACATTTTTTGATTACAAACATTATAGATGCACCTTGTCTTGTCAGTACTTGCAGTGATATCAGAGCTGCCTTGCTTTAATTTGGCACCCTCAGCTGGTGGGTTTTTTTTTGGTACATTAGTGCTGGAAGTCAACTTGTGAGCATCCCTGCTTTATAACTGTTCATGGTTTAATGGTGAGTATTCCCTTGTTTTAACTTTAATAGTGAGTATTTTTGAAGGTGGATATACTTATTTGGTTTAAACTATCAAGTTAGGTTTTATATCGTTAGAACACTGGTAAACTATAACCATTCCAATTGAGATTCCAAATATATTACTATGTGTGAGTAAGGGGGAGAGATGAGTGGAAAAGTTGAGAGAGACACAGGTGCATTAGGCTGTGTGGCACCTCCCAGAATGGCTGGGGCAGATGACATGTCACACATGAGGAGAGGGGAGAGGCCCTTGGATATAACATTGCTCCTGAATCAGATGCAGGTCCCAGGTAGAAAAGGTGTGGGATGCATCCACAGTGTAGTGGATACTCAGGGAGAGAGCCATGTACATGTTGTGTTAGGATATGCAAGCATGTATCATTGGCACAGTTCTGCCTGCCATCAGCCCCTGGCTGAAGAGGAGTATAGCCCTGGTGGAAGCAAACATCACTGTGCTCCACCACTATCTAGGACTGTTGATGCAAATGTCTGGTTAGTATTTATGCTTTTAGATATATAACAGGTCATTTATACTGCTGTATCAGTTCAGTCAAGGTGGTTAACATTGTGATGTACACTAAACAGAGCACTGATAACATCTAATTGTCAGAGGCAATGGACAGTTAGGGAACATTGCAAGGCCACAATGAGTGCTAGTGGGATTTGAACCCTGAGCCCCTGGTTTCCCAGCCAGGGGTCTAACTATTAGGTTACACCTCCACTTCCCCTACTTGTCCCATGTTCACTGGGATGGACCAGCATAGCTCACAGCTGTGGAGGCCCCCATACCAACCTAGGTGGACATTCTACAAACAGAGAAACATCAAAACATGATGGCAGAAAATGATCACATGGCCTATCTAGTCTGTCCTTCCATATCAACTACAATAGTCCCCTTTTTATCTTTAGAGATCCTCAGAGTTTGTCCAATGCTTCTTTGAATTCAGATACTGTCCTTGTCTCTACAACCAGAACCACTCAACAACAAGTGGTAAAGGGTGTCACAGGTGCTTTAATTCAACCCCTACGCGGTTCGGCAAATAGCCATTTTCAGGGGGTAATACCTCAAACAAAACATAATAAATAAAATTAACATTATAAAACACAATTCAAATCTAAGGGGTTTGTTTACTAAATTATGGTAAACGTACATAACGCGCGTTATGATGCGCTAACGATCATTAACGTTACATAACGCGCATTATGATGCGCTAACGATCGTAATGCCCCGCGGCGCGGTAAAACACCGCAGAAGGTGGAGAGAGGGCGGAGAGAAGGGGTCAGTGGGCGGAGAATGGGCGGGGAGGGGCTCCCCTCACACTAACGTGCTGATTTTCAGGGCTGAATTCCAACGCGAATGAAAACCTGCCGTTAAATGCACATTACAGGGGAGAGAAACCATTTCAGTGTCAGCAATGTACAGCCCAGGCAGGGAAACCAAAACAAAGTGATAAGTGTGATACATGTGCACAGAACAAAAGGGCACAGAAACACTGAAAATGACCCCAACAAACTGGAAAAAAACAATAACCAAGCTGGCCAATAGTGGTATCAATGAGAAACATCAACCCCTCCCCCCCCCCGAGTAAGCTCCATAGAACAGATATAAATCGTGGAAGGGTCTATACTCTGTCCCCATACAAGGTGAATGAGCCCACAGTGAAATAGCGCTGCTCAGGGTTTTCCCCACCATCGGACAGGGTTCCTATGGTGTGCACATGTCCCGCAACATCAGGGCGGTCATGTCAGATTGGCAACTGGACAGATGCCAGAGAAGGGGATACAGAGGGCCGCAGGCGGCACATGCTGTGGTTGAGCTGGGCCACAGTGTGGACTAGGGTGATGCCTAGGTGGCCCATACGAATGCTGAAACAGCGGAGCAGCCAGACAGCAACTGCTGAAGGCCCAACATGGGCATGAGTGTGTTTCCCAATGTGTCACAGGGGATAGTACCCAACAGCTACCCCCAAGGGCATGGAACATTGGCAGGCGGAGCTGGGGGGGGGGAGCATGGACGTCTATGCAGGCACCCCTACCCCAGAACCCGCACCATAGGCAGCTGCCTACATGCACACTGGATGGCCTGAGACTGCGCACCACCAGCTCCACCAGTAGAAGGGCATGTCAACATGGTGGCTGAGGGATACTGGTGGTGGAGGGGGCAGTGGCAGCTGGCCAGAGCAGACCGTGGCCTAGCCCTGTGTAGGTGGGTGCCATGCACTACAACAGACAGGCCCTGTCTGACCAACAGTCATGATATCACCAGGGAATGCACCATCTCTGTGATAACATGGTGGTGCAGTGCACAAAACCAGTGTATTCAGAAGCAGAAGGTAACAGGTTCAAGTCCCAGCTGTGGTTTCCACCAACCCAGTCCTCATATTTTACTCACTACTATAACATGCTAATACAGACAGAAACTTTCCTGCAGATGACGTAAACATGCCCAAAACACCTACATTTTACCCTACAGAGCACAGACACCATAAACATGCACATTACCTAGAGCAGAGCCTCCCAAATGCAGTCCTGGAGGGCCAAACACCATTCCAGTTCCATGCTGCCTCTGATAAAGATGCCTGTGCTGCATTGATATGCGCCACCCCCATGGTATGCAGATGTATCTCATGCATATTCATGAGGGACAGCATGAAAACCCAAACAGTGTTTGGCACCGCAGGACTGGAGTTGGGAACCTCTGCCGTAAATCAGCAGCCAACAGGGGCAGACACACCCACACCCACAGGCCCCATTATCCAAAGCCTCCTGGAGAGGCAGGACTCTGGGCTCTGCGTGCATCCCCCAATACTAGCACTTGCATACCTTAGTAATGCCACCCTAAACCTGGGAATATGGTACACATCTTTAAAGAGGTTGCTATGATTACTGGCAGATAGCAATTTCTAGGTTAATTACAATTTTATGAGTGAGCTGCATCATAGCAACCTTTCTGATGTCTGTGGAGTGTGCTACAGGTCTTGTGTCTGACAGTGTTTACCAACCTGGGGAGTGACTCCTACAGTATTGCATACCATAGCCATGCCTGCCCTGTGCCAAGGACTGGTGTGGTGGCCTGGGCTGCCCAACACCTCTATATTTGCACAATGCTGGCATAGGTGTGGGGAGTGTGTGTCTGTCTATCCAGTGTGTGGTGGCTGCTAACACCCTCCGCAGCTCACACTGCTAGCTCTGTTGCCAGTATTGGCCTGCCAATGTGCATAATGAGGAGCAAGGTACCGTGGCAAAAGCCTGGATAGGGTGGCCTGGCCTGGCCGCATCTGCACAGAGCATAGGGCAATGGCTCGGACATTGTAGTGCCCGGTACCACCTGCACAGACAGGGTGGCCATAGCATGTCCTGCTGGGCGGTCACTCTCACCCTGACTGAGCAGTGACCATGGCATGGCTAGGTTCCCCCATAGTGCTATATAGCATTTTTCTCGTGTGATATATATGGGTTTTCTTTTGGGGCCCAATCACTGACTTATCTGCTTAGTGTGTATGCTGACATTTCCGTTCTGGGTACATGCAGCTCCTCCAGGACCATGCACTATGAACTAGCTGGTGGACTATCTGCAGCTAGTATGTGTCTTGCTGGAACACCTTGCAGGGTGCAGCGGCTGGAGGCTTGCTGCTGGAGAATGTCATTAACAGCGATCCACTGGCAGCGACACCTGTCAACACCCCTAGCTATCTCAACGCGTTGCCCAGCGGTCTCAAGGTCTTGACTGCTAGCATGGTCGATATTGCTGTTGGTGCGTCAATCTCGCACACCCTTGCAGCGCTTCCAACATTGTCACCGTGGCTACCTGCTCTCAGTGGTGAACTCAATGCTAATGCTCGCCGGGACCCCTCCGCTACTGCATCTCAGGGCCTGCCCATTGAGACAACTACCCTGCGGCCACATAGGCGCGACGTAGGTCTGCATGCCTACACGTTCCGTATTACTACACGCGCACTTCAAATAGGCGCGCACCCATTACCACCACAGGCTGCACATTCTCCGTGTGTGCGTACAATGCACATTGGCACATTAAGGACGACAGTCCAAAGTGTCCCAGGGCACTCTATTACAACATCCATGCCCTGATAAAGTGACGCCTGAACCTGATCTCGGCCTCCCCCTTTCCACCACATCGCAATCACAGCTTGGGAGGCACCAAGTGTGGCTGACTCATCCTGCTTGTCCTAGGAGAAAATGGAGTTACTTACCTGTAACTGGAGTTCTCCAGGGACAGCAGGATAAGTCAGCCACACATACCCGCCCACCTCCCCTGGGAAGGGGTCGGCCTCTGTCCGAATGCCCGCCTCCTAGCGGAAAAAACGCTCAGCTAGTGACGTACTGGCTAGCTAGGGGCGGGCAGGGGGTGGGGCCAGTTGGCCCATGCTCAGAAAGGCAAAAAGCCCTTCTGAGCTATAGGAGAGTACTTCTGTCTTGGCGCCGTCGGATGACGTCACCAAGTGTGACTGACTTATCCTGCTGTCCCCGGAGAACTCCAGTTACAGGTAAGTAACTCCGTTTTCTTGAGTGCATGGAATTTCCCAAACTGCTTACTAGGAAGGAGAAAACAGCTTGGAACAGCTTTGCTGCAGTGGTTCATGGCTTTTTGGGAAATCACAAGGCCGAAAACTGTAGAGCTGGTTGAGAATTATGGCAAAATGGGCTGCAGGATGTCTCTCTAAGTCCATATCCTTGATGATCTTCTTGATAAATTCAAGGAGAATATGGGAGCATACTCAGAGGAGCAAGGTGAATGTTTTCACCAGGATATACTGGAATTTTGAAGCAGCTACCAAGGACAGTATAATGAGAACATGATGGAAGAATACCTCTGGGGGCTTATTCATGAAAGTAATTTACAATATAATCGTAAATGTCAAAAATCTACTCACTTCTAAATGTTTTATGGTCTTTCTTGAATAACTTAAATATAAGTAAATATTATATGTTGTGTTTTTTTCTTTTATCTTTATTATCAGGCTTGATTAACTGCCCTTCATAACATCAGGGCATTGTACAAAGTGCCAGATTTTATTGGACAACACAATTAATGCCCAAACAATGAACAAAAAGGCACAAGTAAACCTGTTTGAACAATGGGAATATGTAAATTTCACAAATATCAATCTCCTGTTCACAAAAGCAAAGTTTAATGAGAATAATAACCATGTTCCATACTTTTAAATTATAAACAATTAGGAAATAACAGTCACCACCCAGGAACAAAAATTATGTTACACAGTGTTCTCAAAGAAGAGTCTCCCAGTGGAGGTAGTAGAGACAAAAACTGTATCTGAATAAAAGAAAGCATGGGACAAATACAAAAGATCTCTAAAGGAAAAATGGGACTGTAGAGCTTAGTGGTTCATATGGAAGGGCAGACTGGATAGGTCATATGGTCTTTATCTGCCATCATGAAAAATAAAACAAAAATAAATGAATAAATAAATAAATAACAAAGCGCCAGATATTGATGGCATTCCCACTGAAGTAATACAGCAATCAGATGCAGCTGTTAGAATATTTACAAGGCTCTGCCAGGAAATCTGGAAGGCAATGTCATGTTCAACTGACAGAGAAAGATCTGTTTTCATATCAATATTGAAGAAAGGTGATGCAACTGATGGTGGAGATTGTTGTAAAATTGCTCTGATCCCACACAGTAGCAAGATTCTACTCAAGATCATTCAGTGAAAACTAAAGTCATACCTGTAATGAGAACTGCCTAAAGTATAAGTAGGGTTCAGGAAAGGGTGAGGAACATGAGACGTCATTGCAGATGTGAGATGGCTCCTTGAAAAGATAAAAGGATATCAAAAGGATATCTATATATGTTTTATTGACTACAGCAAAGCCTTAGATTAAAAAGAAACAATTCAAACAGAACAAAGCGAAACAGAATGGATTAAAATCAGCAAAGGTGCACGGTAAAGCTGCATACTTTCCCCAGCCTGTTTACTTTATATGCAGAACACAACAGAGGTGTGAAGATTGGTGGTAGACTCATCAACAAGCTTTGTTATGCTGACAATGCCATGTTACTGATATTGTCAGCATATCAAGATTAAGGAACATAGAAAGAGTAAGAAAATTGATGCCTTCGAATTATGATGATGGTGTGTACATCATAGACTGCCTAAAGAACAAATTGGTTAGTACTAAAAGAGATCAAATCTAAGGTTTCTTTAGAAGCTCAAATGACAAAACTTCCATTTTTCATACTTTAGATGCATCATGGAAAGAAAAAGATCATTGGGGAAAGACATCATGCTTGGTAAGGCTGAAGCAAAGGAGGAAGACCAGCAATGCGATGGAGGGATACAATAACAGCAGCTATGGATACCTCTCTATTAACAATAAACTGCCTGATTGAAGACCGAACACAGTTTAGGACAACTATCCAGAGATCGCCATGAGCCCGCACAACATATCAGACATCATGGACCTGACTTTTAAAGTGAGTTATTTGGTTGCCAGCAAGTGGAGAGTGCACATATCACTTATGTGTCTATTTTTACTGTTTCTATGGATAAACGTGGGCCATTTAACTTGCTAAATGTCCAACTTTTTTCTGTAGAGAAGGGGGAAAATATAGAGAATGCATTGAAATACCATAATGCAAGAATGGTTCATTTTCTATCATTGGCTAATCAATCTGACTTATTTAAGAGCTATACATATGAAGGATGTTTTGGAATTCCAGAGGCTTCCCTTCAGCCTTTGAAATCTGCATATTATTTGCCATATTGGGGAAAGTCTAAAGATATATGAAGTGACATTATAGAAAAAGCATCTAGGTAGAATATGGGAGTCCAGAGCACAATGCTCAAATATCCGTGGGAGTGGCAGCAGTGAAGGGAGGCATATATAAGTGTCATCTGAAATTGCTCTGTTTCTGCCACAAAAGATAAACATTCTAACAGACGGGTCTGGTGGCAGTCCTGTCCAGCAAGCAAGCCTGGGTATGTGTCCTGCTTTTATTTATTTATTTATTTATTTAGAAATGTGGACATCCCCAAGTTGGATGGTCTCATAAATGAATATCCCAGTCTGCATATCCTACACAATGGTGCTCTGAAACAATATGCTACATTACCGCAGTTACTGGACATCGGCTATAGGTACATCCTTTAACTTGAGAGATACAGCTTTAGGGAGAGTAATAGGGTATTTAATTTTATGCATGTTTTAATTATTGTTTATTTTGTATTTGTTTTAACTTTTGAGGCTTATACCCCCTGAGGAAGGCCTAGGTGGCCAAAATGTGTTGGGGTTTCTAATAAAGTCTGTTTGACCGCCTTCTATTGCACCTGCTCTGTTTGTTTTTTCATTTCAGTATACTGTCAGAAACAATCTGGAATCTGCTTTGACTGGAGGACACACATAGTTATTCTTTTTTAAGTGTTACAATAGTACATTCGGTCTACAAACATGCATATTGCAATCATGTCCATCTGACAGCATGACATTCTTGGCTCTACTGTGGCACATTGCAATGGGTTGGACATGTTCACCCTGCAGATGTCTGACACATGACTTGTACATGATTGGACTATTTCATCATAACTGTGACTGAACATCTTTGGCTCTATCACATGTCTGCAGTACATGCAGGCACGTCCCACTCCTGGGTTTGCCAACTGCAGGGATCATCACATGTCCTTACTTGCTCCATATGGCCAGTATAAAAGACACTTAACCAGCTGTTATATGAACATGTGTCAGGGAGATTGTATGGTGGTTAGAAAAGCTGAGACAGCTATCACAGCCAAATAGCTGGTATTGGAACTTCCCTGTGGCACAGCTAATATTTTCACACACATACTACAACTGCATTTATGCAGTCACATCAGGTACATTGGGGCCGCAAGGCCATACCACACTCTCATCTACAACCATCCATCTTTCAGCCCTTCCATCAGCATATGTCCATCATGTACAGTCATGCATTCTCCTGCGAGCTGCTACACCATGGCCCACAAGGAACATTTTAATCATTAGGATGTATCATTCACACCTCTCCTGTGACTGAGCCGCACATCACCACTTCTGCCCAGTCATCCTTTTAATGTCAAATCGTGACCACGCTGGCTCCTTCAGGGCACCCTTCTTCCCAGTCTTCTGCCACACAATGACATTACAGCAGATTAAGTGAGCACCCCTCGCTGATACAGTACAAATGCCTCCCACGTTATCATCTCACTTACTGTCTAACACGTAGAATATTATGTTATGTTTGTTATGTTTATTAATCTTGATATACCGCCCTTCAGGGGGACCAGAGCAGTTTACAATGTAAAAGCAATCATAAAACAATCATAAAAACAATCATAAAAACATTAAGCCAGAAGAAAGGAAAAGGAAGTTACAATCTCGAGATAGGAAAGGGGGAAGAGGAAAGCTTTTACGCTTCCTTCCATTCATCACCTGAAATGTGACTTTCACAAGGGCTCCCTTATCCTGTGATAAGGTGACTGCCATTTTCACTTGTCACCTTATCTTCCGGTGACCTGTTAGTGCACGATAAGTGGAGCCGAGAGCCCTTACAGCTGGCATGCCTACTCTCTGCCCCGGCCTCTACTGCATGATAACACCCTTACCACTGCCATTAACACTTGTTAACCGGTACACCCTTAATGCTCTTTAGTAAACATATCCCTTAGTCTTAATTGGGGTTGATTGAAATATGATATTTATTGGATCCTTCTTTTGTTTCATTGTGATATTGAAATGATATGTTTAATAAAGCATTAAAATTAGGGGGAAAAAAAAGTCCCAATTATTCTAGTTTTAAATGGATTAGTGCCAGCATGATTGTCAGTCAGATGTATTTTATTTTATTTAACAGTATTTCTATACCGCCTTATTCAGTGCTGTTATTTGAATGGATGATACTGCTGAATAAAAACATAAGTACAGACTGCTGAATAAAAACATAAGTACAGATGCTAGCTCTATGGATAGCAGCTGGTGGGAAAGTGGTGACTACCTATGTTCAGAGTAATCGGCTATGTGCTGAATATAGGTATCCTTTGAAATTGCACCGCCAGCATTTAAAAAGATTTACTGACCACTCACCAGGAGTCAGGACTGACTCGAAGGCACACATTGCATTGCATTGCTGAATAGTGACATAATTGAAACAATTAACTTGCAAAATGGCTTCTTTCAAAATGCAGACTAGCGTTGTTTGCATGCCACATACTTATATGAATGGAGTTTGGGCAGACCGTGGGCGGTACAAGCATATATGTTCATTAGAGAATATGATCAGTTCTGTTTGCATTTGCAAAAAGTAGGTGCAGAGGTGCAGTCATCTACACCTGCTCTAGGGCTGCTGTACATCATCATGCCTTAATTTAAGGCACATTCTTTGCCACAAAGTCAAGTACACACTTAAAATCTGTGTAAAATAGGCATGTGAAAATGCACATTAATTAGCTGCAACTTTGTAAAACTGTTGTCTTTATGCAGACACAAAAGAAAAGTAAATTCTCAGTATATTTGTCCCAGTCCCTAGTTTATGGTTTGTAGGATAATTTAGAAAAAGTGTAGGAGAGATTTGATTGGATGTGTAAGAATAATTTTTATATTCTTTCATAGACAGCATGATATCACAACACCTCTGTGGATTTTGGAATTGAACAGCCCCTTCTGAGCTGTAAAAGACAAAATGCTTTTCCTATATTGTCTGTACAGTCATGCACTTTATCTTTGTACTGTAAATCTTATCCACCATGGCATTCATTGAGATATTGTAAGCTCTTGCATTACAATGAATCAATTTTAGTGCAAGCACAAACATGCATTACTGTAAGAGAGGTTTAGTGGACGTGTTTCAATAGCTATTTTCTGGTATTTATTAGTGTACCACAAAATTCTTACTATCTAGCTTGCTGCTCTTCTCTCTCCAGAACATTTTTGGTATGTATTAGTACTTCTTTTCTTCCTGCTTCCCTTATTCTATGGCTGATATACAATGTGTCACTTGAAATAAATCCGTACATTAGCATAGAGATTATTAGGTCAATTGCAGCCATGGCAGAGTTATTTTTAAAATACCAGATACTGCAACAAAAATTATTCCAGACAATCAGCACCAGTATCCGGATAATGCCCTGCTCTGAATAGCCAGATATCGTTGTGGCGATATTCACGCCTCTATTTATTTATTTATTTATTTATGATAGCTTATTTAGATAGGACAGCCCATTAAGTAATTTACAAGAATCAGTGTATGCCAAGATATATATCCCTAGAGCTGAAGGAGGGCTAGGACTCAGAGATTGATTACACATACAGAGCTACTAGCATAGGCTTTCAGGCCTACTTAACGGCATCCTTCTAACCAAATATGCAAAAAGTGCTGAAATATAACAGTAAATATCCAGAATCTGTCTCCATTATCAAACTTGGACAAGTGTTCCGACAACTAGAAGGAATGAGTAAAACTCCACAAGAGTGCAAAGGAAAGGAAGTAACAGAATTTACAAAACAAGAGATAAAACTCTTCAAAGAATTAGATCAACAGACAAGGAAAAACAAGTTGCAAATGCACCAATACAGTGGGATATACAGCGTGTTACCTGAGGAACTCTGTCAAGAATGGACACATGAATGGTTAAGGAGGGGTGAACTGAAACCGAAGGATGAGAGATTGATAGTTGCAGCCCAGGACAGCGGCTTACAGACGAGATGCTTTACAGTGAGCATTGAAAAAACTGGCCACACAGACATATGTTGATTCTGTAAGAAAGACCTGGAAGCAGTGGCTCATCTCATAGCCGGCTATGAAGTTCTGATGGCAGAAAACTTCTATACAGAAAAACATAATAAAGTAGTGTGTCTCATTCATTGGAAACTCTATAAGAACTACAACATCACTGTGCCCAAAAAGCATTAGGGTCATGCCCCTAACAGAATTACAGAGAACGAGGAGGTTATGATCACCTGAGATAATCCCATTCTGACCAATAATAAGCTGAATATGAGGAAGCCAGATATAGTGGTTAAGGAGAAAACCACCAGAACGGCATTGATAATAGAGGGGTCAGTTCCAAGCGACTACTCTGTGAATCGTGTGGAGAGGCAGAAGATCCCGAAATACCAGGAAATGCAGTCAGAGACCAATAAAATATGACAGAAAGATACATAAATATTTCCCATCGTGTTGGGTGCCACAGGCTTGATAAAGAAGAATTTCCAAGCACATCTTGACAAACTACCCATACCTGTTACATCTTACGAACTCCAGCAGGAGGCTCTCTTTGGCACGATGCAAGTACTATGCCGAGCATTAGCAGTAAGTTTGAGAGACTGAGTTCATACTCCACATACCCTAGCTTAAAAGTGAGGTTCATGACTGTCATGGTATGCGCAAAACTCACCCATTTGGAGAAACTGTCCTGAGGCAGTCCTAAGTTAGACAGATAATACAAACAGAGGCAATGAATATTGCCACTATATGGATAATTACCATCTCTACACCACTCCTCTCACAGATTGATAGTGGTGAGGTAGTCTCTCACTATAAACAGCAGCACTCTATTTATAGTGCTGCTGAATATCCCCTTCGGTTCTAAGGTCACGTTGTAGAGTGTAAATATCAATATATCACAAAACTCACTCCAATGAAACAAAATTGTTTCCTGATTTCAAAAACCAAAATGATTGTTTCCAAACAGATGTATTAACAGCAATAGTGGAACACTGAAAACAGAACCGTGGTCAGCAAGGTCTCAGCTTCCATGGGCAATGACAAATATGATCGAGACGTGAGTCCAGATCCTGCCACAAACTTAAGCCCGATAACATCAAGGACCTGCTGCCACCACCATCCACATTTACAAAAATTCTTCAACAAAAGAAATAATAAACAAGCAACTGCATCAACCCCCAAGAAAACTTAGCTTTAAAGTGAAGCAATAGCGGGAGTTGATGACAAGCCGCTGCCCCGACGTCACTATAGAGCTCTGGTACGTTTCACGAGTAATCTCGCTGTATCAGGGGAAAATACTGTGAAAGACAAGAACCAAACATTGAAACCCAAACTAACATTTACTAAAATGCCGAAACAAAAAATATGCCCACTCCCACCCAACAGAGACAACAATGAAGATGTAACTCACATTAAGACAGCAGCAAAACTAGCACTTCAACATTGCTTCTCAAAAAACGCCGCGCATGCTCAAATCACCAAAAAACACCGCGCTCACATAAATACCTTCCCACTGACGTCAACCGGTATCCCCCAAAGAGAAACTCCACCCCCTTTCTTATAGACAGACCGCCCAATCTATGCAAAGATTTAAACCCTCCGGAACTACAGTGTGCAGTTTAAAGATCCACTTCTGCTCACATATCAAAAGGCACTGTTCCCTGCTCTTACCATCCCTCCCAGCCAAGACTCGATCCAGGCAAAAGCATCGCAGCTCCACAAACTGATGTTCAAATTTAACACAGTGCGGAACCAAGGGCGCCTCATGGACAGTGCACTTAAGCCGACTTCTATGTTCAATAATCCACTTCTGAAACGTCCTACATGTGCTGCCCACATACAACAAACCACAAGGACACATAACCCCATAAACAACGAACGTGGATTCACAGGAGGTCTGATACTTAAACTTATACTGCACCCCATAACATTCAAATTGTGGGATCTCACTAGACACTCCACAAATGGAACAACGACCACAAGGACGATGACCCCGTGGTCGAGCTCCCTCAACAAAAACCGGACGTAAAATCGAGGGGCTCAATATCTCCCTCAAATTACGCTGGCGCTGCCACACGCACAGTAATTTATTTATTTATTTTATTTAACAGTATTTCTAAACCGCCTTATCATGATAATCAAGGTGGTATCACAGCAAACAATCTGGTAGTGTGAGTGTGTTATGCATGCAGTGAGGGTGGAAATTTAGTTGGGTGTGTGTTGTGTTGTGAGCTAGATTGGTTTGAGCTATGTACAATGTGGGCTATATACAGTGGTGCTAAAAACATTTTATATATACATATAGTGTTAGTCGGTAACGTGTGCTGCTATACAGTTACTTAGTTTATGTGATGTGTCCATAGTGTTCTCTGAACAGCATGGTTTTCAGCTGTTTTCTGAAGTCCTTGAGGTCTGTAGTTGCTCTCAAATCGTCCAGTAGTTTGTTCCATATTGTTGGAGCAGCCATGGAGAGTGCTCTGTCTGTTGTGTCCTTGCGTGTGTGTTTGTATTCACATGGGGTGCTGACTCGGTTGTGTGTTTGTTTTCTTCTAGGCCGTGTGCTGGTGTCTGGTTGTATGAGGGCGTGCAGGCTGTTGGCTGATGTTTGCTGTTTTATCTTAAATAGGTTTATGATAGTTTTGTATCTGATGCGTGCATCGATTGGAAGCCAGTGTAAGTCCTTTAAGGTGGGTGTGATGTGTTCTTGTCTTGCAGTTCCGGATATGATTCGTGCTGCGGTGTTTTGTGCCAGTTGGAGTGGTTTGATAGCTTGTTTCGGTAGTCCAAGGTATATCGGATTGCAAAAGTCCAGTAGAGGGGTTATCAGTGCTTGACAGACGGTACGGAAGTGTTCTGGGGCGAGGAGTGGTTTCAGTCTCCTGATGATTCGCATCTTGTAGTAGGCTTTTTGTATTGTTTTGTTTATGTGTGTCTTGAGATTGAGTTTATTGTCCAGCGTAACCCCGAGGTATCTCACTTCTGACCTTATTGGTATAGTAATGTTTTGTATCTGTATATTTGGTGGGTGTATGAAGCTTTGGTTCCGAGTGATGATTAAAGCTTCAGTCTTGTTGTAGTTTATGGCGAGGTTGTTGTTTTGACACCAACTGGTCATTTGTGTAAGGCAGTCTGTTATCCTAGAGAAGTCCGGGTTGTCGATTGATATCGGGGTGTATATCATGATGTCGTCCGCATAGATTGTGTATTGAATGTTGTTCTTTTTCATGATGTTGCATATTGGTTGGATGTAGATGTTAAATAGGAGTGCTGAGAGCGCAGAACCTTGAGGTACTCCTTGACGGACTTTGATGGGTCGGGATGTGATGTGTCCCACTTTGACCTGTAGCTGTCTTTCTGTTAGGTATGAGTGGAACCATTTCAGTGTGATACCATGTATACCAGTGTTCTGTAGTCTTTCCAGGAGCGTGTTGTGGTCCACTGTGTCGAAGGCTGAGGAGATGTCGATGAATATCATTATGATTCCATTCCTGGTGTTGTCAATTGTTCTAAGGATGCTGTCGAAGAGGTAGATCAGTAGCGTCTCGACACCGTGGTTGGGACGAAATCCATGTTGGTTGTCGTCGAGTGTTTTGTGTTTGTCGATGTGGTCCTGAAGTTGTAGTTGAACCGTCTTTTCGATGATTTTTGCGAGGAAAGGTATGCTGGAGATTGGTCGGTATGCTGCTGGGTCTTCTTTGTCGAGAGTTGTTTTCTTTGTGATTGGTCTCACTGAGGCAAGTTTTAGTTGCTTTGGCATGAGTCCTTGAGTGAGTGAGTTGTGTACCATTTTATGTATGGTGGGGATGAGACTTGATTTGGTGGCTTTGACCCATGACACTGGGCATGGGTCTGTAGGAGCGGTGCTTGTGTTGATTGTAGAAATGATGTGTGATATCTGTTCTGTGGAGGGTGAGGCGAATGTGCCCCAGGTTTTGGAGTGTGGATCCGTCCTTGTGGTTCTACTCAGCGTTGTTTGTTCTGTGGAGTGAAATTTGTCTTTGATGTGGTTGGCGAATTTCTGAGGATCTATTTGTGCTTCCCCTTCTGTTGTTTGCTCTTTTGTGAGGATTTTCACTATTTCGAAAAGCTCTCTGGGTTTGTTGATGGAGGTATTTATCATGTTTGTGTGGAATTCCTTCTTTGATTGGTTGATGTGTTCATTGTATTGTTTTTGCTTCGTTAGATAAAGATGCTGGTCGGCAGTTGTTTTGTTTTTTCTCCATCTCCGTTCGATCTTCCTGAGTTCCCTCTTCTCCTGTCGTATTTTTGCTGAGTACCATGGTTTGCTTTGTCTCTTGTTGTGGTGTTGTTTCGCGGTCCCGTCATCGGGTGGTTTGGCGGCGTTGGCTAAAATGCTGTTCCAGCTGGAAACTTGTTCCTCCAGGTCATCCGTAGTAATGTTCAGGTGTTGTATTGTGTCCTGTAGGAATTCATCCCTGTCGAAACACTTAAATCGTCTTTGTGTGTGTGAGGTGTTTGCTCTTTCGTTTGTCTGGTCCTCTTGTAACCGCAGCCTTATCTCTATTAAGTAGTGGTCAGACCATGGCACTGGGGTAATGGTTGGTGGAGAAATCAGGTCTCTTGATGTTAGGTAATTGGATGCGAATATGAGGTCTGGCGATGATCCATGTCTGTGTGTTGGAGCATTGATGATTTGTGTGAACTGTAGTGAGGACATTGCTTGCAGGAAAGCCTCTGCGTCTTTTACATTGGTTGACTTTAGGTTGAAGTCTCCTATCATCAGCGCTGGTTTGTTGTTTGTTGTTATGGCACAGGCTTCTTCGAGTGTGAAGGCTAGTTCGTCGGGTGGAGCTCTGGGTGCTCTGTATGTCAGGCAGATTGCAATGTTCTTGTTCTTGATGCTAATTGTGTTACATTGCTGTGTTTCAGTGAGGCTCTGTGTCTTGAACTTCAGTTTTGTTTTTGCTATTATCAGGACTCCTCCTCCACGCCTGTGGGTGCATGGGCAGTTGTGTGCTGAATAGTTGTTTGGTACTAGTTGGTTGAGTAGAACATTGTCAGTCGGGTTGAGCCATGTTTCTGTGATGCAAATTATGTCGGGCTGTCGCTCTTCAATGTGGTCTACAAGCGTGTGTATCTTGTTGCAGACGGATCTTGCATTTATGAGTTCGATCGTTGTTGTCTTTGTTGATGAGGTTGCTGTTACATGTGCTTCCTTTGTGCAGGTGTGGGAGTTTGATTTGTGTCTGTTTGTTCGCTTTGCCTTGGAGGTTCCGAGTGTATCTTTGTTTGGGTGCTGTGGTTCTAAATATGGAAAAACAGTTGGGGGGTGCCATGTTGTGTTTGCTTGTGTGTGGTGGAGGTGTGTGGTTGGTGGGAGGAGTTGTGTAATGAGTAGGTAGAGTGGGAGGAGGTATGTGGGGTGCATGTTGGTTTTTTGTGGTGTTCTGTTAAGGTGGTGCTTGTTTTCTTAAGTCTTCGTCTTGTTGGCTGTTTGGAGAGAGCTGTAGATTGTGTGATAGCCTGTCCCGTGGCGGGTGGGTCGGATCTGCGTAGTGTGTCCTAGTGCGGGAGCCTGTCCCATGGAGGGAGCCTGTCCCGTGGCGGGTGGGTCGGATCTGCATAGGGTGTCCTGGTGCGGGAGCCTGTCCCATGGAGGGAGCCTGTCCCGTGGCGGGTGGGTCGGATCTGCGTAGTGTGTCCTGGTGCGGGAGCCTGTCCCGTGGAGGGAGCCTGTCCCGTGGCGGGTGGGTCGGATCTGCGTAGTGTGTCCTGGTGCGAGAGCCTGTCCCGTGCAGGGAGCCTGTCCCGTGGTGGGTGGGTCGGATCTGCGTAGTGTGTCCTGGTGCGGGAGCCTGTCCCGTGGAGGGAGTCTGTCATGTGGCGGAGGCTGGATCTGTTTGGGTGTGTGTAGTGTAAGTGCGAGCTTGGTGATGTGGAATGTGTGATGTACTGTGAGAGTTCTACTTGCGGTTCTGACGTCCTTCGCCTCGGTCTGCTCTTTGCTGTGTTCTCCTGTGATGCCGTCGGCGCTGTTGTTTCTTTTAGTTGTTTCCTGCTGCTGGGCTTTGGGCCTCGCCTGGGGTTCCGGAGTGGTGGGGTTTTTTCCTCGCAGAGTCGTTGCTGTCGCTGATCTTCGTCCGGTGGTGGAGGGGTCTGTTGTACAAGGCGTGTCTTTTCGGGGAGGAGAGGAAGTTAGTTGATTTTTTTTTTTTTGTGTGCGCCTCTGTGCCACGCCTAAGGGCCACGCCAAAGGGCCCTCTGGCGAGGCCCTCAGGTGCAGGCCCGCCAGGCGTGGGCGCGCCCGCGAGGGACGCCGCTTTTATTTCGGCGTGCCGCCTTCTCCCTGCTCTCCCACTGCCCGGATTGGGCAGGAGCACAGTGGGGGGAGTTGCTCTTCTTGGCGGCAGCAGCGACTCCCTCCGGGGGCGAGGGACGCCGCTTTTATTTCGGCGTGCCGCCTTCTCCCTGCTCTCCCACTGCCCGGATTGGGCAAGAGCACAGTGGGGGGAGTTGCTCTTCTTGGCGGCAGCAGCGGCTCCCTCCGGGGGCGAGGGACGCCGCTTTTATTTCGGTGGGTGGTGGAGGTGTGTGGTTGGTGGGAGGAGTTGTGTAACGAGTAGGTAGAGTGGGAGGAGGTATGTGGGGTGCATGTTGGTTTTTTGTGGTGTTCTGTTTATGTCTTATTCGCTAAACACGGCACAATGTGTAGTACCCCCATGTGTCTCCGCACAATCCACTGAATAGAGAAACTGAAGGGGGAATATTTTGAAATTAAATTTATGCAATCCCCATCAGCCAAAACATCTCCCTTGTTTTTGGGCAACAGTAGCAAGGACCGATTATTGTATAACGCCCTCCGATATCCCCTTCAGCAGCACTTACCTGATTAGCAGGTGTTACTAACCAGATAAGTGTCACTAAATAAAGACCCCTCTGTAGTCATAGAACAGATATAGGAAGTATATCGGGGAGGGATTATTCAAAGCCATTTAGGTGGTTTGCAGGTCTGAAAACCACCTAAATGACGCTCAGCAGGATATTTTGTTGCCATTAAACACCCTGATGCAAGTTGGCTAACATCAGGGTGTTCCATGAGTACCCAGGGACAACCAGCTAGCGGCAATATTCAGCCACTAGCTGTTTATTCCAAAGCAACAAATATTAAAAGACTTGCCTAACCTTTGCACTTCAGTTACCCGGCCAGTAGCTGAATATTGCTACTTGCCGGTTAGCTAATGTTTTATCCGGCCAACCCAGATATTCAGTGCTGGTGGTCAGATGTGGCTCCAGCATTACACATCCAGGTTCAAAGTTCAGCGATGGTACTAGTCACTGCTGCTAAATTTCCCCTCCACCCATGTTTCTATTTAGTAACATGCTCTTGCGCCCATCCAGCGACGATGCTTTCTCTCCTGCCATGATTCAAGAACTGCTAGTGAATGAGAGTGTCACATGCTGACGTATTGCTATGTGCAATTGCAGTGCTTCAGTGTGTTATTGACAGTGTTTCATTTGACTGGAACATCTAGCATAGCTATGATGCTCTGGAGGTTAATGCAGGCTGCGGGTGACTTGGGAGAAAAGCCAGAGTAAGTCATTTGTGCTCGAAATCCATTTTTTTTCTGAGCTGTGGCATTCCAGCCATTGCTTTTGCTTAACTGTAAAACAAAAAGAAAAAGCCACATGATTTGAATGGCAAAGTAGATAGATAGATAGATAGAACAACTGAGCTATTACTTCCTAATAAAGAGTAACCCCTATGTTACTTAAGGACATTTCTCATGTTTGACATTAGATATTTTTCAAGGCAAAACACTAATCCAATAATAATTAAAATGATCTACTGTACTGTTGACATTCTCAGATCTTTAAAGCAAAGTGATTTATGCCTGCAGCACTGCCTGAGTTGACTAATTAAACATAATACAGCTGTAAGTGTCTATTGAAAGCACTTCCCTGCCTCAAAGTATAGCTCTAGAAAGCCCAGAGTATAGTGAGCATCGCAAGGGTTGATCAGCTTTAAATATAGAATAAATGAGAGCAGAAACAGATGGGTTTGGCAAGAACATTATCCTTTTAAATTCATCACACATAATTCGCACCCCACCTCCCAAATAATTCTTCCAACAGTAAAAACAGACTAATATGCACTGCAGAAAAATAGCGCTTACCCCATGTGGTTTCTCAGTCTATGATGGCATGTGGCCTGGTGGTGATGGCATGTGGTATTATGGTATGTGGTGGGAAGGCTTTTCTTTAAAACACAGGCCAGACAGCAGTTCAGGGAATACAAAAGCAGTTTTTATTCTGTCCCAGCTTGTTAAACCTCCACAAAGTGAAACCCAGAATAGACAGCAGTTCAGGAAAAACAAAATCAGCTGTATTTCTCTCCCAGTTTGTTAAACCTCCACAAGCTCATCTCCCAGCCCTTCCTCCAGTCCCATTTAAAGTTCTTACCTCAGAACTCCTTTGCACGGCTTGCCTTGGAAGGACTTCTGGCTCCATGGGCCTCTCTCACTCCTGCAGCCTACTGGGTTCTTAACCTCTCCCTGTGAGTCACGTCCTCCCAGCCCTGAACTCTGGATTGTAGGCTCTCTTAAAGGGGACTATTGATACTCCCTTTGGAAAGGGATGGGTAACATTCTATAGACCCTATCACAGGGCATTATTGTGCCTGAAGCCATGTATGCCTTACCCAGGCTTCATGGTATCGCAGTAGCAGGTGTGCATTGGGGTACAAGGCAGCACATTCCCATCACCCCCACTACACTTACACAGGCTATGTAACCCACACTTCACTGGCAGTTTCACTGGTAGTAGCTAAGTACACCCACTTTCTCTGTTACATTGGCCTCATGTAGTTATGCAATATTGGTCTGTAGTAATGACAACCCTGCAGCATGCCAATATTATTTGCAGAGATTGAATGCAAACATAACAAGACTGATACTTCACATGCTGTAACTTAATTGACTGTGTGTACCCCTTGTTCCGTATTTGCAATTGCTGAAGATACCAGTGATGTTGTATATGGCAGCAGGGCAGAAGGCTGCATAAAGGCAAGATCATACCATAAGCACAGGCTGATAATGCAGCTGCATCATAGTTCCCCAGTTTGGCATCCCAGGAGCAGTTGTCCAGAGTGGATATGGTGGAAACAAACACCATAGGCAGCAAAAGGGAACCACTGGAAGAGGTGGAGGAAGAGAACCAAAGTGCAGAAAACATTCTGCTGCCACCTCTGCCCCTATATCAGACTGTTCACCTACCTGCAGAAGATGAGGAGCCAGAGCAGTCAACAATTGCTGCACTGTGGAGAAAAGCTGCTATTGTAGAGTGCTGAACTTCTTCAGCAGCATCGGTAGGAACTGGACATCATGTGACAGTCAGTTAAGGTGTGTTGGGAGCAAAGAGAAGCAACACATACCCTCAATGAAGAGATCTTGGTACCGCGCAAAGACCTATAGGAGTTCTTGGGTGAGCTAAGATCTTCCTTCAGCAATAGCCACGCTCCATCCAATGGTCAGGGTGCTAACCCAGCACGGGCAGTTAGCCATTGGCTTTTTCTATGTTCAGTCTGCAACAGCAGTGGCACAAAAAGATCAGCTGTGCATCCCATGCAGCACAAGTCAATACCTACCAACATTCTAGGACCAGTACCCCAAGGAAAGAATGGAGGAGTAGCCTAGTAGTTACAGCAACAGCCTACTACTCAGAGATCCAGTTCTGATTCCCACTGGCACTCCTTGGACAAGTCACTTTATCCTCCTCCAATGTATATCTGGTAATACCTTGCCAAGAAAACCCAGGGGCTGCTGGGTTGCCAGGAGTAAGCATTGACGTGATGGAACTTAAAAAAACAACAACCCTGTGAAATACAATACAACCCCCTGTGCACTTCCCTAGTTTCCACAATACTGCCTGAGGATGAAAAGGATATCTCCAGCTCCTCTGATAGCAGAAAAAGTATCCTCTACCACACCATCAGTATCCTGACAATCCAGCCAGGGGCACGGTTGGAGGGGTAGGGACAAACAAGGAAGGAGAAGAGGATGGAAGCAGCATTTATTTATTTAGATGTATTTATATACCGCTTTTCACCGGGTCAAAGCGGTGTTACATAGGGGTGGGGGAATTAAGTATAAGGGTGGGGCCATCACCGGGGAGGCAACATTGATGATTTTGACATAGGACAGATTTTGGACAAAGGACAGACATGGGACATAGACATGGTAGTTTTGAGTTAGGGGCTCATTGTGGGTGAGCTCAGTGGTTTGTGGGTTTTTCGGTGGGGGTCGAGTTGAAGTATTCCTGGAAAAGGATGGTTTTTAGCTGTTTTCTGAAGGATAGAAGGTTGGTATTGTTTCTGAGATAGCTCGGTAGAGAGTTCCATAAAGATGGAGCATAAAGCTCAAAGGCTCGGTTGCAGGTCCGCTGTGAGCATTTGGTTCTTTTGTGGGGGATGGTGAGGGAAACACTGGAGGCTTGTCTAGTAGATCTGCCATGGGCTGAGCGTGCTAGTAGGGTGCGAAGCTGGGAGTCCTGCGTTTGATGGATAGCTTTGTGGGTGAGAAGGATGGCTTTGTATTTTGTCCGTGCTTCAAGGGGGAGAATGTGTAGATCCTTCAGTATTGGGGTGATATGGTCGGTTTTCTTTGCGCTCTGAATGATTCTTGCAGTGGTGTTCAATGCAGTTCGGAGGGGGTTGGTGTGTGTGGCTGGAAGTCCATGGTAGATTATGTTGCAGTAGTCCAGATGTGGGAGTGTCATGGCTTGCATCACTGTTCGGAAGTCTTGATGTTCCAGGAGGGGTCTGAGACGTTGCACTGTTTTTGCCTTATGGAATATAGTTCCGGAGGTTTTAGTGATCTGTTGCTTCAAGGTGAGGGCTTGGTCAATAATAATGCCCAGGTATCTTATCTGTGGTTGTATTTGGATGCTTGTAGTTCCTATGTTGAGGTATGTGGGTGGTGTGAAGTCAGGTCCTTTGTGACTATGAGGGCTTCAGTTTTCTTTATGTTGATGGATAGATTGTTTGTTTGTAACCAGTTAGAGACTGCAGTGAAGCATGCTGATAGGTGGGTGTTTGTTGGGTTTGTGGTTGTAATGGGGGCGTAGAGCATGATATCGTCAGCGTAGATGTGGAAGCTGACGTTGTGTATGCGTATGAGTGTGCAGAGTGGCTGGAGGTAAATATTGAAGAGCATGGCTGACAGTGTGGATCCTTGGGGTACTCCCTGGTGTTGCTGGAAAGGGGGGAGGTTGAGGCGCTGGTGCGGATTAGTTGTTGTCTGTTTGTTAGGTAGGATTGAAACCACTTCAGCACGGTGTCCTTGATCCTGATAGTCTGTAGTCTGTGTATGAGGATGTTGTGGAAGATGGTGTCAAAGGCTGCAGATATATCGAGGAAGATTATGGCGTATCCGGAGTGTCTGTCTTGGATTCCTGTGAGGAGGGTGTTCATCAGCGTGGTCATGAGGGTCTCAACTCCATGTAGCGGGCGGAAGCCGTGCTGTTGAGGGTCGAGTATGTTGTTAATATCCAGGTGTTACTGAAGCTGCTGCTGGACGATCTTCTCAATTACTTTGGCTGTGAAAGGTAGACTTGCTATGGGTCTATAGGATGCAGGGTCGAGAGGATCTAGGTTTTGCTTTTTCAAGGAAGGTCGGATGATCGTGGTTTTGAGGGCATCTGGCATGTGTCCTCTGGAGAAGGATTCGTTGACGATGTGGGTTAATGGTGTGCTCAGTTCATTTTTTGATTTCTTTATCCAGTCAGTGGGGCATGGGTCCAGCGGGGAGGTGGTGGTGTGGAGGCAGGCGATAGTGGTTGAAAGTTCTTCTGTTGATGTTTCTTTGAAGGTGGACCAGTCACTGTGCAAGTTGGGGGTGGAGGTTCTCTGTGGTTGACTGTGAGGTTAGCTGTGGGCTTTGTGGTCGTTGTAGTTGTTTGTATTGCCGGGCTAGTAGTTCTGGTGCAATCTGCGGTAGTTGATCAGAGTTGTGTGGTGTTTTTGTCAGTTTTTTGATTATCTGGAAGAGCTCACGAGGTTTGTTTATGGAGGTGTTGATGATTTTCATGTGGTAAATTTTCTTTGGTTTGTCAGTCTCATAGTGATAGGCGTTGAGTTCGTATAGGTATATTATTTTGTCATTTTTGTCATTGGTTTTTCTCCATTTTCTTTCAGTTCTCCTTAGTTTTGTTTTTAGCTTTCGGAGACTGGGAGTATACCATCTAGCCCTTGTGGAAGGGGGCCTGGTGGTGGTTGTGTTTGTTGGAGCTTCAGACGCAGTGGAGATCGTAGTATTCCAGTTGTCTATGAGGTCATTGATGTCATTGGAGTTCGTTTGTAATTCGGGTAGAATTTGGTCTAAGAAGTCCTTTTTGTTAAATGATTTAAATCGTCTTATGTGGTGGTTATCATCCTTGTTGGTCTTATGTTGGTACGTGTAGGATAAGGTGATGAGGTGGTGGTCGGACCAAGGTACTGGTGAGATCCGTGGGTCTGTCGCTGTGGTGGTGGTTGTGGAGTTGAGGAAGATGAGGTCCAGTGTGTTGCCTTTTTTGTGGGTGGGTTCCTTTATAATCTGTATCAGATCCATTGCAGTCATAGTGGTGTGGAAGGTCGTTGCATGATCTTCCTGAAGTGATGGGAGGTTGAAGTTTCCTAGGATGATTTGATCCTTGGTCGAGCTGGTGCTTTCTGATATGTGTTGTAGTAATCTTGGTAGGTCAGAGGTTGCGGTGGGTGCTCGGTAGATTAAACATATTGAGAGGTGTTTGTTGGTGAGGGTAAGGAGATCAGCTTCAGTGGTGGTTTCTGAGGAATGGGTCCTGAAGTGAAGGTCGGTTCTTGCTATGATGGCGACACCGCCTCCTTTGGCGTGCTCTCGGGAGCGGTGATGGAGGGTGTATCCTTCTGGGGCTAGTTGGTTCATTAGTACTGTGTCAGTGTCGGTCAGCCAGGTTTCTGTTATGCATAGGATGTCTATCTGCTCAGTTGTGATTAGGTCATGGAGCATGTGGTATTGCATGCCTCTTATTCCTGGGAGTACTGATGGGGTCAAAAGTGACCCCATTGCAAGTTTCAAAACGCGTATCTCGGAAACTAGTTGTTCAAGAATGCAATCTTTTTCTGACTTTTCACATGTCAATATTCTCTTTATATTACTCCATGAGAGGAATAATTTTCATCCGCTAGGTGACGCTAGTGATGAATTGCAGCACAGAGTACCAGTGGGGTCATTTTTGACCCCAGTTGCTAACGTCCAGTTTGGATCGTGATACAATTTGCAGTTTTGTGAATTTTTTGATCTGACAAAGGTATTTATCATTAATTATGTATCATTTATTTTTGTACTCTTTTATTTTAGGAAAATTACACATTTTCTGTAATTTGTTGCAATTCATACGTTCTCTCATTATTTCCGATGAAATTTAAAGGCTTTCAGCTCGTTCATCACGATTATTGTACACCTATAGTAAAACTGCTTTGCGTTTTATTCAACTTTATCTTTGTGTATTTATTTTAGATTATTGTTTATGATGTCAAAACGAACGTATTCAGCTGCCCAAGTAAGAGAAATATTGCAACGAGATGCTTACAGTGACGGCTCTGAGTCATCTGATGATGCAGCATATTCAGCAAGCGAAGAAGCATATCAGCCAAGTTCGGGCAATACATCTGATGATGACAGTCATGATTCAGATGGCGACAGCAGTTGGTCGCCAAGTGAATGTGAGACTGATGTTGAGCCGGTAACATCGCCTGCAGCAAAGAGTCAAGTTACAGGTCAAGGCAAAGGTTGAGGCTGTGCTGGACGGGGAAGAAGGCAGGAGTCCTCGGTGTCAGTATCATCTGTGAGGAATCTTAGTTGTGGTCATAGAGGAGCTAAGAGGTCATAAACTATAAGCACAAATGTTGCCATTGAAGCCTATGTATCTAAGGATGCCACATCATGGAACAGGAAACCTATAAAGCAAGCTGCTGGAAGATACGCCAGAGCTAATGTCATGCCCATACAACAAGGTCCTACAGGGTATGCTGTACAAAATCTTGATGGCCCTCTCGCAGCATTCCACTTGTTCATGAGGAAGAACTTATAGAACGAAATCATGTTGTGGACGAGCAAACAAGTAAGACACATTTATGATGACACCTGGAAAGATTTGACAGATGGAGAATTTCAACGTTTTCTTGGACTTCTGATCCTCTCAGGCGTGTACAAGTCATGAAATGAATCCATAGTTCAGTTGTGGAACCTTGAAGATGGTGGTTCTGTTTTTGGCAAAAATATGGCCCATAACCGTTTTCAGCAAATTTCTTGGGCTCTCAGATTTGATGATGCAACCAACAGACGTGAACAACGAGGCGTGGATAAGCTTGCTCCAATCAGACATGTTTTTGATACCTGGGAAGCAACTCTAAGTGACGCCTTTGTTCCTGGTGAAAATGTTACCGTGGATGAGCAACTGCTTACATTTCGTGGCCGTGTTCCATTCAGGCACAAGGGGAGCGGCAGCTCTTGCAGAACCAGACAGAAGACACAAGAAGCAAGAGCGATGATGACACAGCAACCTTATTAAAGGTTGCTGTGTCATCATCGCTCTTGCTTCTCGTGTTCCGTTCAGACAATATATTCCCAGCAAACCTGGGAAATATGGCATAAAGCTATGGATGTTGTGTGACAGTGCAACGCCATATGTTGTGCGTCTTCAAGTATATACAGGAAGGGAACGGACAAAACAGGAAACAGAATCAGGGTGAAAGGGTTGTGCTGTAATTCACTGAAGGATTGACGCGATCTGGCAGAAATGTTACTGTTGACAATTTCTTCTGCAGTTTATCCCTGTCACGGAAATTGCTAGAAAACCAAAGACACTTTTGGGGACAATTTGAAAGAACAGAAAAGAATTACCCCCAGAATTTGTAACAGCAAAGGGCTGATAGGTATTCACTGCACTGTTTGCCTTTCGCGATGAAGCCACTCTGGTTTCCTACTGCCCGAAGAAAGGAAAAGTGGTTGTTCTTCTGAGCAGTTTGCATGATCAAGAAGAAGTAGATAACATACGTCCAGAAAAAAACCATGCATGATCTTGGACTATAATTCTAGTAAAGTTGGAGTAGATACGGCAGATCAAATGTTGCGCACGTATACCACAAAACAAATGACAAGACGCTGGCCAGTGACAATCTTCCACAACATGTTGGACATCAGTGCTTTGAACCCCTTCATTGTTTGGATGTCACTAAATCCAGAATGGCAGTCCAAGTCAAAGTACAGACGTTGTCTATTCCTCTTGGGATTAGGAAAGCAGCTGCTTCAGAGTAATTGCAGTGAGACTTCTTCCAGCATTGAAGAAGCCACTGATGCTGTTTGCAATGTCTGGATCCCAAAGAAAAGGGCAAGGTATCACTGCTGTTCCAGAGAAAGAGACAAGAAAAGCAACATAGTTTGCAGCTCCTGCAAGCGCAATGTTTGCAAATGACTGTAGTACTTTACTGTGTTCATCAAGTGCATGCAAAAACTGCTTTCATGGCAACTCTTCTTCATGTAATTTTATGATAAAGCATTAAATTTCAAAACATTTAACCTTCATATAATAAAT
This sequence comes from Ichthyophis bannanicus, assembly GCA_033557465.1. Taxonomy (NCBI): domain Eukaryota; kingdom Metazoa; phylum Chordata; class Amphibia; order Gymnophiona; family Ichthyophiidae; genus Ichthyophis; species Ichthyophis bannanicus. Next base: position 1,202,491,493 of record CM066031.1, read on the forward strand.
AATTAATTTGGAATAATATTTTGTCTGTTTAGTTTAAAATTTTCATGGTTAACAATTAAAATTCGTCATGGGGTCCTTTATAACCCCAACGGTATTCAGTGTGTGCAAAAACTCTCGGTAATTCCAAGGTTAAATCCCTGACACTTATAATAAGTGGTGAAGTTTGTGAGTGATGCTCATCCAGTGCCCTGAATATGACCACCTAATTGGACATATGGGAATGCTGTCTAAAGGCAATGTTTGCTTTGGGCATGAGGGCGATGAGGAGGGAGGACACATTGATGAAAGGAGGGGGAGTGTGTGTAGGGGGGAGAGTGCTAGGTGATGGGTTCAGGTTTGTGAGCAGTTTGGATATGAGCACATGCATTGTGATGTTCTAATAGGCAATAAAACACCATCACATGAAATGTCAGTGAATGAGCTCATTTCTGGCAGTCAAGACCTACCTATATGGCTGCTCTGTCTCCTAGTAGATTGGTGATGGCCCCTCCTCTGTATTCATCTCTACTGCTTGTTCTACAGTTGGCAGGGGTGGTCAGCTCTGCAGTGCAAGGGGGTGTAAATGCAACATTCCATGAATATGGCAACCCTGGTGGTGCTGTAAAGGAACTGTCATCCAGGCATCTAACCTGGTCTGTCAGTTATCCAAACATCCTCTCTGTAATGACTCTGGTCTTCTTATGGGACCAGTTATTATGTTCTTCTGTCTCATTGCTTATGCTACAATCGGGGTTATGAACCAGTTCCTTAGTGGATATCCTCGGTCACCTGCCACAGATGTTGAGGGAGAGGGCATTGGGCGAGTGTACTCTTTGAGAAAGGAATATATGTCTGTTGTTCTTTTCTGTCTCAGATATCATTTTGGGGTCCCTACCACAGGCTCCATCTATCACATGGCTACATGTCTAATCATCAGTCTAAGCACAAAGCTCAATCCCCCTCCCCCTCCATTCAGCAGCATACATGGTCATATAGCTGTGCACTGTAACACAGCATTTAGGATATCCAGATGTATAAGCTCCTATGGCTGATTGGGGTCATGCTGTGGGATCAGACTGGTGTAGCAGCTGGCAGGAAACAATACATTTCTTGCTATGATATGTGTTTTGCCTGCATTGGCCCCCGCCTCCCAAAATTATATAACCTAGGTGAGTACCTAGTCTCCCTTGGTATAGGCCCAGGGTTTGTACTTGGCAGCCTTGTTCTCTCCATTGATGCAATGCAGTCATCTTATGTGTTTATTTTATTTACTTACAACATTTATAAACTGACTAATCACAAAAGTTCAAGGTGGACATTAAACATATACAACAAAAACAAAAAAGCCAAGACAAGAAAGATAAAATACATCAATTCACAACAGAATTAAAAACCTGCTTGAAAAAATGAGCTTTTAACATCTTATGAAAACTCAATAAATCACAATTCATCTGCAAACTATAAGGTAGACAATTCTAAGTGTTCGGTATGTAGTGTATAAAAGCAGAAGCTTGAGTTACTTGCAGACCGCCAGCACATAAAGGTGAAACAATCAATGAATTTTGCATATCAGCATGAACGGGCCATACAAAAGAGTATGATACAAAAGCACAGTAAGACACTGTGCAGACAAACCCAAACAGATTTTCATAACTACACATAAGATCTTAAAACAAATCCACTGTTGAACTTGTAGCCAGTGCAAAACACGTAATTATGGTGTAATGTGGTCATAATGTGATTTGCACAACAAAACCCATGCTGCGGCATTCTGTATAAGCTGCGAGGAATTCAGAGATGAGGCAAGAAGACCCATCAGAACCACATTAACGTAATCTAGAATAGGAAACAAAAAAAACTGAAATACAGAATGAACATCAGAATCAGACAAAAAAGGGTAAAGATGCCTTAGCATCCTTATCTGAAAAAAAGAATGCTGCATGATCTTCTTAGCATACGCATACATGCTGAGAGATCGGTCCATGGCCACGCCCAGATATATGACATCATCGCTCACCAACACAGTATGATCATTTAATAAAACAGACTTAGCAGTACAAATGTCTTATCTTGAGTTACAAAAAGAACCTCAGTCAAAAAGAGGCAAAGACTGATAGCTGGAGTGGATGACAAATCATCTGGGTATACATGATAGGAAACACCATAGTCCTGGATCAATAAACAAACAGAAGAAATGTAAAAATTAAATAGAAGGGCTGATAAAGCGGAGCCCTGGGGAACATCTAGTATTATCGACGATCGCTTGGATGCCTGACAACCTATCCTAATATGCTGATAATGGTCAGTCAAATAAGACTGAAACCAAGCCAATACCATCCCAGAAATGCCTAAATTTTTTAAAGTCTGCAATGGCAACACAAGATTGACCGAATCAAAGGCAGATGATATATCCAAAAATATCATCACTACTGCAGTACCCTCTTGATCAAAACTATACCATTTGTTGAACAAAGATAATAATAAAGTCTTGACCACATGATGACATTGAAACCATGCTCCTGTATGTCCAGCAGTTTATTAGAATCAACATAATCTTGTAGCTGTTCTAAAATGTCATGTTTCATTTCATTTCATTTATTTAAGATTTGATATACCACTTAATGTGGGTACAGCAAAGTGGTTTACAATAGAATGCAATAAAAATGGAACCAGAAACTGAAAAAAACACCAATATGTAGAGGACAGATGAGAAAATGAGACGTGGCAAGGCAGGGCTGGAGGAGGGTGGTGAGAGAGGAGGAAGGGCCGAGTAGGAAACATAAGGAAGTCAATTGAGGGAGTCAAGTGGGAGGTCAAAAACGGTGCAGAAAAGATGGGTTTTAAATTGGGCTTTGAACTTTGTAAAAGAAAACTCTGACTGGAGATGTGGAGGAAGATTATTCCAAAGGGAGGGTCCGAGGAAATAAAATGCTGAATGGTGAGTAGATTGAAGATGGGCCAGAGAGGGAGAGGGTAGGAGAAGATGATTCATATGAATTGCATGGAGAGAGCTGTGTGGAGCAAGGAAAATAAGGGAGGATGCTAAGTAATTCGGGGAACTAGTGTTAAGTGTTTTATGAATATGGGATTCTACAGGAAGCCAGTGTAAACGGATGAGGAGGGGGTGATGTGATCAAATCTGGATGCGTGAAAAATTAATCTGGCCACAGTGTGCTGAATAAGTTGAAGCACTTTAAAGAATATTGAGGGAGGCCAACAAGTGCTACATTACAATAATCAAGTCTAGATAGAATGAGAGAGTCAACAAGAGTGGTTAAGGTAGGTGTGATCAGAAGGGAACAGACTGCTCTGATATGACAAAGAAAGAAAAATGAGCATAGGATGATTTGAGTAATGTGATCATGGAATTAGAGTGAAGAATCCAAAGTGACTCCAAGGTAGTGAAAAGATGACGTGACGAATAGGTGATCCATCAAGAATAGGAAAAACAGAAGGAGGTGCAGTAGGACCAGTGAGCCAGGTTGCAGTAGTTTTCAAAGTGTTAAATAGAAGGTGATTGGTAGACAGCCAGGCCACAACATGAGTGAGGCATGTATTCAAGGGGGAGAGATCCAGCAGAGATGGGTCTGTCTGAAATAGAAGAAGAATGTCGTCTGCATAAAAGTATGTTGAAATGACAAGCTGTTAGATCATAAGAACTAGAGGCGAGAGAAAAAATATTGAAAAGAACAGATGCTAGTACAGAGCCCTGAGGAACACCACATGAAAGAGGGTGAGAGGAGGAAACAGACATGCCCTTGATGACGTGAAAGGAACGCTGTGATAGAAAAGAAGTGAACCATTGAAGAACTATCCTATGAGACCCAAGGTCATACAACCAAGAGAAAAGAAGATTGTGATTGACGAGGTTGAATGCTGAAGATAAATCAAGTGAAACAGTGATTGTGACATCCCCACAGTCCATTGAATAGTGAACGTCACTAAGAAGAGAGGAAAGAATAGTATCAATGGAATGACCAGTATGAAATCCAGACTGATGGGGGTGCAAAGCATTGGAGAGTTCAAGTTGGGTGGCTAGTTGTTGAGAGACAAGTTTCTCAAGCAGTTGAGAGAGGAATGATAGGTTCGAGACTGGATGATAATTAGTCAGGACAAACTTGTCTAAGGAAGGCTTTTAAGTTGGGGGCGAATATGGGCTTCTTTCCATGCATGGGGAATGATACCAGTAACAAAGCTATTGTTAATTAAAGAGAGGAAAAATGGTTTGAGTGCCAGGGAGTTATCAGAAAGCCAGGATGATGGGAGGGGTCCAAATTACAAGTAGTCTTTCAAGAAGTGGCAAGGGCCTTGGACAGGAAGGCAGGGGAAATGGGGTTGAAAGTGCTCTAGATATGTTTCAGTGTAGGTGTTAGAGGCATGCAAGAGGATGTAGGGTCAGAGACTGGAGGGGAAGGAGCTGGGGGAAAATTCTGTGGTAAACTGGAGACCTTGGTGGAAAAGAAGGTGGCTGAGAGGGAGTAGGAAAATCATCCACATTGCAGGGTTGGGATGGAGACGCTGATAAAGAGAAGAGGATGGAGAAAAGCTGACGAGGTTGTGAAGAGGAATTGGCAATGAGATTACAGTAATATTCCCTCTTAGTGGCCACAATAGTATGACAGTCCCGGAAACATTGGCGTGCACTGGAAGATTGGGACCATCTCCAGTGAAGCTCAGCTCTATGGAGGATGCATACGGGCAAGACGGATGCCGGGATGAAACCAGGACTGGCTAAGCCTTTGTTTAGATCAAAATGCTCGAACCGGTGCAATGTGATCCAAGACAGAACAAAGAAGTGAGTCCCAGAGAGAGGTCTGCTTAACTATGGGCATCAGATAGAAGGAGGAGGGAAAAATAGTATCTGCAGATGGGAAAGTTAGGATAGTGCCTGGATTTAGTTTTTGAAATAACCTCAGAGGGGGGCAGGGGATAGTGGATGTACTGGGTGAGATAGGAGGAAGGAGGAGAGAAAACAGGATGAGAAAATAGTTGGTCCAGGAAAGAGGTAATGACGATAAGTGTAAGAGCTGTGAAGGTGGATTAAGAGTTCAAATGATGATATCCAGAGTATGACCAGCAGACTGAGTGGGAAAAGAGATGTGTTGAGTGAGTTGAAGATCATTAAGATGGGCCAAGAACAGCTTATCACGTAGCTTAGAAGGAGAGTCATGGCAATTGAAGTCACCAAGAATATAAAGGTTGGGGAAGGTTGTGGCAACATCTGAGATAGTAAGAAGCAGGGAATCCCAGAGGGAGGTGGAAGCATAAAGCAAAAGAAGATGAGTCACAGGTTGTGGATGGCCTATGTGAAATAAAGGGAGTGAAATACTGCTATGTGGAGGGAGGAATGATAGATAACAGTATGTTCAATGCAATGTTTTGTCTTTTTGAAAGCGTGAATAAACAGGTAGACAAAGGTGAGTCGGTTGATATAGTGTACCTGGACTTTCAGAAAGCCTTTGACAAGGTCCCTCATCAGAGACTTTTGGCAAAACTAAAGAGTCATGGGATAGGAGGCAGTGTACTACTATGGATCAAGAACTGGTTAAGAGATAGAAAGCAGAGGGTTGGGCTAAATGGACAATTTTCCCAATGGAGAAAGGTGAATAGTGGTGTACCCCAGGGATCTGTGCTGGGTCCGCTGCTTTTTGACATATTCATAAATGACCTGGAAAGTGGAATAACGAGTGAGGTCATCAAATTTGCAGATGACACAAAACTATTTAAAGTTGTTAAAACCCAAGAGGATTGTGGAAAATTGCAAGAGGATCTTGATAAATTAGAAGACTGGGCATCGAAATGGCAGATGAAATTTAATGTGGACAAGTGCAAAGTTATGCACCTAGGGAAGAACAACCCAAACTATGGTTATACAATGCAAGGTTCCACATTAGGAACCACCACCAAGGAAAAAGATTTAGGCGTCATTGTGGATAACATGTTAAAACCCTCGGCCCAGTGTGCAGCGGCAGCCAAGAGAGCAAATAGAATGGTAGGTATCATAAGGAAAGGAATGGAAAATAAAACAAAAGATATTATAATGCCTCTATATCGTTCCATGGTGAGACCGCACCTTGAATATTATGTGCAATTCCAGTCGCCGTATCTTAAAAAGGATATAGAGTTATTAGAAAAGGTTCAGAGAAGAGCCACCAAAATGGTAAAGGGGATGGAAGGATACTCCTATGAAGAAAGGCTAAAAAGGTTAGGGCTCTTTAACCTGGAAAAGAGACGGCTGAGGGGAGATATGATAGAAGTCTATAAATTAATGAACGGAGTGGAACGGGTAAACATAGATCGATTGTTTACGTTATCAGAATATAGAAAGACTAGGGGACATGCAATGAAGCTACAGGGTAAACTATTTAAGACTAATAAAAGAAAATATTTTTTCACTCAACGTGTAATCAAACTCTGGAATTTGTTACCGGAGGATGTAGTAAAGGCTGTTAGTGTAGCTGGGTTTAAAAAAGGTTTGGACAAGTTCCTGGAGGAAAGGTCCATAAACCATTATTAAGAAGGGACCCAGGATATCAATGTTTGACTCAGTACAAGCACTGCGGAACCTGTGTCTTTTGGGGAAACTGCTAGGTACGTATGACCTAGATTGGCCACTGTTGGAAACAGGATACTGGGCTTGATGGACCTTGGTCTGACCCAGTATGGCATATCTTATGTTCTTATGTTCTTATGCAATGTGTGCCTTCAAGTCCATGCTGACTCCTGGCAACCCAGCAGTTTCTAGGTTTTCTTGGCAGGCCTTTCTTTGAAGGCAATGGAGAGTTAGGTTACTTGCCGAAAGCCACAAGGAATACTAGTGAGAATCAAATTCTGGTCTTGTAGTTACCAAGTCAGTGCTCTAACCATTAGGCTATTCCTCCACTCTACAAGTTCACTAAGCTTTGTTAAAGAGGGAAGGCTAGATAAAGGCTGATACAGGCAAAGAAACATCCAATCCCCCCCCCCCCCCTTAAGAAGTGGGAAACAGATGCCTTCTTTAAAGCAGAAGGAATCTCATCACAGGACAAAGATAGTGACAAGAATCTGCAAATAAACAGCGACATTATTCTGGATCCAACTAACAGGGCATGGGTCCAGGCTAGAAGAGTGGCCTAGTGGTTGGGACAAACTACCTCAGGCCAGAAGGCCAGGGGTTTGGTTCCCACTTAAGAACAGCAATCTCAGGCTGGAGAGGCTGGGGTTTTCAGTCCTATAGACACTCCTTGTGGCCTTGGGCAAACCACTTCACCCTCTGTTAACTCAGTTGCACACATAGATTGTGAGCCCTTTGGGGTAGAGGTAATATATCCAGTAGTGATATTAGACAGCTCTGATGCCCTTCAGCCTGAGTGGTATATCAAGAAATTGCAGAAATATACCTCCTCCTCTTATCTCTCTGTATGCTGCTTTGGGAGGAACCATAGCACTTCACTCCATGGGTTGGCAGTGAGATTTGAACCTGGCTTCCCAGGTCCACATCCCATCACTCCTTATTGTGAACTACATGTATTTTCTTGTCTGACAAACTTTCTGCTTACTCTCTTGAGGCAGATGAGGCTGTACCTGGTCCTGGGCCTGCAGGATGTCCACTGTGACATCCTCCACATTTGGCATCTTTGGCAGTGCATCTCTTGCCACTTACCTAGCAGCCATCCTCCGATATTCTCTCCATTGGTGAACCTCTCGTAAATACCTGAGTGTGTGAGGATATATGAAGAATAGCATGATCTTGGGAACTAGGGAAAGATGCCTGTGATTTCACCCTCTTTATGGAGTAGAATACCTTCCTATCGCTGTGCATGGCTTCCCTCCCTATTGAGGGCCTTGGGCCACTTGTGTGCAGTCTGTCACACCCAGAACTGCAGGGAAATGTGTCACCTCATGGAACTGCAGCAGTATGGTTTACTGCTTCTACTGCATAATATAAGGGAAGACAATGTAATCTGCTGTGCATGTTAAAAAGTCTGCCAGGAACTGGGATATGCACAATGACACTGATGACTCTCTGATGTTTGCCGTGGCAGCCAGCACAGACTAGAAGCTGCCCATGACCAGCAATGCCAGAATTGTTGTGTCCTTTAGGGGCACAAGAATGGCCCCTCTGTGTGACTGATTAGTGTATGGCAACCTTATCAAATCTGAATCGGGCCAGACACTGTTCATCAGTATTGCCCGTTACCCCTTCTGGTAAGTTCTCTCCGTCCTTTGTTAGCTGGTGAACTCCTCTTGAAGGACCAGCACAAACCATGCCGACACAGTATCCGCAGCTTCAGTCAACCACCAAAGCTCTTTCATTTCCACCCCAACACCATTTTTAGCTCACCACCAACACCCTTTCTATTCTCACCACCAGCAACCATTTTATCCCTAAACCTACACCAAGGGCACTGTGCTCAGAGAAACACAGAAACACAGAAAAGCCCACAGACAGAGAGATTGAGCAACAGACACAGACAATCAGACATGTACCACAGGCCACTCACACACTATCTCTCCTCCATGCTGACACTCACATGCACGTTCACAGTGTGAGGGCAGGGTTACTGACTGGGGACCAGAATAACACAAGGGCTGTGAGGGAGCACAGGGGGTGCTTAGCTACTAGGCAATGGGGGGAGGGCAGCAGTTGATGTCAGAGAGGGGAGAGGTGGTTGAGGGCTAGGTGTCAGTTAATGGGCAATGGTAGGGACAGTGAGCAATGCTGGGGGGAAGGATGCACAGCAGAGACATGGGGGGATCACAACAAAAACTACTCAGTGAGCATAGACAGTAAGCAGACCAATCTCTCTCTAGTACAATTTCCTCCAGTCACAATTGCAAACAGTGGTCCGCATGGACAGCTGAGCAGGTGTAATGGGAAGCATTTAGATACCGTACCCTAAACTACCCCAAAGCTATGCAAAATATGTCAGGGACATGTGGCTGAATGCTACATTTAGAACCACTCCTAGCTATGTCCCCTTTGGGACATACAGAGATGGATGTGAGCACTGTGGGAGCATGTAGAACTGTCCAGTTCTAAAATCAGGTTCTGCACATCCCTGCCTTTTCGACATTCCTATCAGCTGTTTGGAGCATCCATCTGCTGAATATCTCTTCCTAAATAACCCCCTTAATGAATAGTGTCCACCTAAAGCATGTACCTAACTGCTCATTTAAGCAAGTCCTTTAAAATAGAAACATGACAACAGAAAAAGACCATATGGCCTATCTAGTCTGCCCTTCCATATCAACCACTACAACAGTCCCCTTTTTTCCTTTAGAGATCCTCTGTGTTTGTCCCATGCTTCTTTGAATTCAGATACTGTCCTCATCTCTACCACCTCCACTGGGAGACTATTCCACACATCTACCACTCTTTCCGTAAAGAAATATTTCTGCATATCACTCCTGAATCTATCCTCTTTCACCTTCATCTTATGTCCCCTCATAGCAGAGCTTGCTTTCAATCGAAAGAGGCTCTCCTCCTGGGCATTTATGCCACAGAGATATTTAAACATCTCAATCATATCACCTCTATCCCGCCTTTGCTCTAAGGTGTGCATATGAAGATCCTTACGTCTGTCCTCATATGCTTTATAATGAAGACCACTAACCATTTTAGTAGCCACCCTTTGTACTGACTCCAGCCTGTTTATATCCTTTTGAAGGTGCAGTCTCCAGAATTCCACACAATACTCCAAATGAGGTCGCACCAAAGACTTATACAGAGGCACTATCACCTCCTTTCTTCTGCTGGCCATTCCTCTCCCTATGCACCCAAGCATCCTTCTAGCTTTTGCTGTCACCTTTTCTAACTGTTTAGCTACTTTAAGATCATCAGACACAATAACGTCTAGGTCCCGCTCTTCTTTGGTGGACAAAAGTACTTTACCCCCTATACTATATTGCTTCCTTGGATTGCTGCAGCCCAAATGCATGACCTTGCCTTTTTTAATATTAAATCTCAGCTGCCAAATTCTAAACCATTCTTCAAGCTTAGCTAGATCCCTCCTCATGTTATCTACTCTTTTCTGGGTGTCTATTGCAGATTTTGGTATCATCCGCAAAGAGGCAACCTTACTCGACAGCCCTTCCACTATATCACTAACAAAGACTTAAGCACTTAAATAGGGCAGAACTTTAGGCAGCTACTTTATAGAATCAGTCCTATAGTGCAATAATCTATCCAGCAGAAGACCTGGTCCTACCTTTCCAAAAAATGCAAAATACCACAATTAAGATCTTAAAATGAATGTGGTTTGTCACAGGGAACCAACGCATTTGCTTCAACAAGGAGGTGGCCGGAGTTCAACTATGTACCTCTAATACCAATCTGGCAGGAGCACTTTACATAAGAACATAAGATATGCCATATTGGGTCAGACCAAGGTTCATCAAGTATCCTGTTTCCAACAGTGGCCAATCTAGGTCATGCGTACTGTCACCAGCAGTGGCTGGACTGAGGCGTAGGCAGCCAGTCACACTGCTGGGCCTGACCTTTCTTTATGAAAAGTAGTAGTTGTGAGACTGAGTGGTCAGGTTTTCAAGAAGGATTTTATTCCCCTCCCGGGGTTTTGGATTTTCAAAAACAGTACAAAAACACAAGAACTTAAAATACAGCCATGCCTCTGGCAAACTGAAGGTGAAAACAAAAGACAGCTTCTCGCTTGAACAAAAACAGTAATTACATTGAACAGAAACCAAATGAAATGCTGACAGTCTCTTCTGTGCTCATTCAGCTCTCTACAAGGCACTCTTGTCTTTAGCTAGCGCAGAGAAGAACTTATATCAGCCATTAACAAAGAGCAATCCATCTCTTCAATATATGGAGTTAAACTACTTGGTTCTGTAATCATTGGTTCCTCAACCACATTATTTTCTCTAGGGCAGAAAGTCTGAAACCTCCTCAATTCAGTCTCTGAACTCTCATCACAGCCCTCTCCACAATAAGGCAAGTATTTATCAGACAGCTTGTAAAAGCAGGACGGAGAAACCGCTCTGTTTAAACCTGCTTTCTCTTTGTAGCTTTTCAATCTCCTGCCTCTTTTGCCTGGCATTAGCTCATAACACTGTCCTGTTCTGGTACTGACAGACTTCTCTCTTGGAAGTCTTCTGCAGGGTTTTAGGGACATACATTCATCCTCATCAATCATACAAATATCTTCAACTGAATTACTTTCCCTCTCACAGGGTTGTAAGTATTTCAAGCAGCTCTGCTTTTCAATTATATATGGCTTCTTACCAGCTGCCTCACGTTCCTTCCACTGAGCTCTGTGCCTGGGAAATCCACACTGCGTCAGAGGTGAGTGTTTCCTGTAACTAACCTCTCTTGTTGCAGGTAGCTTTGTTTCCCTTTGCAAATTCCTCCTTGGCTTTCTGCTCCAAGGGTCAGGTAAATCAGAGTCAGCATAGGAGTATTCTGAACCTCCGTCTGAGACCTGCAAGTTTCCTCTTACTTGCCAAGCTCTTGCAGCTTCCTGTTCCTCGTGAACTTCCTGGTCTCCGTGATCTCCCTGCTCTCCCTGGTCTAACTCTGTTTGCTTTGGACATTCTTTATACAGCCTTAGAGGCGTTTTCTTGCCCATGTGAAAAACTTACCTGTAACTGGAGTTCTCCATGGACAGCAGGATAAGTCAGCCACACCTGGTGTCGTCCTCCGGGCGGCGCCAATACGGAATTGCTCTCTAGAGCTCAGAAAGTAGACTCTCTGAGCCCGCCCAGGTAGCCCAGGTGGCCACCCACCGTTCCGCCCCCTAGCCACCAGTATGTTCCAAGCTATTCCAGCGGCTAGGAGCGGTCACTTCAGGGTGCCTCCTCCAGGGGAGGTGGGCGGGATTGTGTGGCTGACTTATCCTGCTGTCCACGGAGAACTCCAGTTACAGGTAAGTAACCCCGTTTTCTCCATGGACAAGCAGGATTGCGTCAGCCACACCTGGTGTCTCCCTAGCTGTATGTGCTGGGGGGAGGAGGCCCGAGCCTGGCCCTGAAGGGATTAGATACTCGGATCAGAGGTAAAACAACACACTTTTATTACGGAGTAACAAGGAACAAGTGCAGTAGTGCAATAGTAACAGTGCAAACAATGCAATAGTAACAGTGCAACAGTGCAGATTAACAGTGCAAACAGTGCAAAGGTAACAGTGCAGTAGTGACTACGGTGCCGCAAGGCGCAGTACCAAACTTCAACGCTTGCAGCGTAGCGTTCATTCGCGACTCAAGGCCGTGGAGAGGACGGCCGTTCCGAGCGCGCAACCCTCCTGGACGCGGAGGTCAAGGCAGTAGTGTCTCTGGAAGGTATGTGGTGAAGACCAGGTGGCTGCCTTGCAGACCTCGTCTAGCGGCACGGCGCGGAGATTGGCAATTGACGCGGCCATCGCCCTGAGGTGGTGAGGACCCACTCTGGGGTGAACTCCGCTGGCACGGGACGGGTCAAGGCAGTATGCGACACAGGCGGAGACCCACTGGGATAGCGTCCTTTTATTGACGGGTCTTCCAGGCCTGTTCGGATCGAATGAGACGAAGAGCTGCTCGCCCTGCCGGACATCTTGCGTTCTATGCAGGTAGATCCGGAGAGCCCTGAGGCAGTCGAGGGTATGCAGCCGTCGCTCCTCGTCCGAGAAGTGTGGCTCCGGGAAGAACGTGGGCAGCTCTATTGACTGGTTGACGTGGAAGGTCGAAGACACTTTGGGCACGAATCTAGGATTAGTCCTCAGGGAAGCATGGTCGTGGTGCAGTTGCGTGTAGGGAGGATGTGACACCAGTGCGTGTAGTTCGCTGATCCTCCTCGCCGAGGCGATGGCCACAAGGAAGAGCGTCTTCCATGAGGCGAATTTCATGTTTGCCGACTGCAGCGGCTCAAAGGGTTCCTGTGTCAGGCGCTGCAGGACGGTGTTGAGGTCCCAAGATGGAACTGGTCGTCTGATTGGGGGCTTCAGGTTGGATAGGCCCTTCATGAAACGGGCTGTGAGGGGCAGTGTTCCAATGGAGGAGTTCCCTTCTGGCGTATGGAATGCTGCTATTGCCGAGAGGTGTACTCGGATGGATTGTGTCTGCAGGCCCTGGTTGGACAGCCTCTTGAGGTATTGCAGAACGTGTGGGAGCGAGCATGTGGTGGGTTCCAGGCCTTGGGTCGCGCACCATAGGCTGAACCTCTTCCATTTAAGTCCATAGGATTTCCTGGTGGAGGGTCTCCTGGCCGCTAGCACCACATCTTGCACTTCGGTGGGGAGCTGGAGCTTGGACAGGCTTATCCGCTCAACCTCCAGGCAGTGAGAGACAGGGCTCCCAGGTTGGGATGTCGTATCCTGCCGTCGTCCTGTGTCAGTAGGTCCGGTTTGAGGGGTAGTCGTTTCGGTTCGCCCTGTGCCAGGCGGAGTAGAAGGGCAAACCACATCTGGCGTGGCCAGTGGGGGGCAACTAGGATGGCGTTCGCTCCGTCCTGGACGATCCTCTGCAGTGTCACCGGGATGAGGGGCGTGGGTGGGAATGCATATATCAGTGACCACTCCCCCCAACACACGTCGAATGCATCCGCCGCTAGCCTCCTGGCTGACGGGTGTCTGGAGCAGAACAGGGGGCATTGGGCATTCGACTCTGTGGCAAAGAGGTCGATATCCGGTTGTCCCCAGAACTGGAAGAGGTCGTCGGCCACTGCCCGGTGCAGCGCCCATTCGTGGGGCTGGAGCTGTCTGCTCAGTTTGTCCGCCAGGGTGTTCTGATCCCCTGGGAGGTACGAGGCCCGAAGGTGGCAAGCGTTCTTCAAGGCCAGGGTCCAGATTAGTGTGGCCTCCTTGCAGAGGAGGCGAGAGCGAGTGCCCCCTTGTTTGTTGATATAGAACATGGCCACTTGGTTGTCCGTCTGGATGAGAATGGACTTCCCGCGCAGCTGTGGGAGGAACGCTGTCAGGGCATATCTCATAGCCCTCAGTTCGAGGAGGTTGATGTGCAGACATCTCTCTCTCGTCGACCACTGTCCTTGGGTGCTTAGAGATTGCATGTGGGCGCCCCAGCCAGTGTTTGATGCATCTGTAGTTAGAACAACTTGATGATCCCGGGGGTGGAGGTCCTTCCCCACTGACAGGTTGACTGGCACTGTCCACCAGCGAAGCTGGGCGTGGATGAGTGGAGTCATTTGGATGGTGGTGGAGAGGGGTTGAGAACTCTGGTTCCAAAGGTCGCGCAAATGCCATTGGAGTGGGCGCATTCGTAGCCTCGCTGTGGTTAGTACGGAGGTGGCGGCCGACATGTGGCCCAGAAGGCACAGAATGTCCCTCGCTGACGAGGTTGTTGCCTTGGAGGCCTTGCGTGCCAGGGCTGTAATGGCGCCCAGTCTGCGCTCTGGCAGGTAGGCCCTCGAGTTCCTGGTGTCTATCACAGCCCCTATGAATTCCAGTTTCTGGGTCGGTGAGAGGTGTGATTTGTTGAGGTTGATGACGAAACCCAGGGAGGACAGCAGGCTCATGGCTGTCTGTATGGCCTTCTGCAGTTCCTGGGCTGAAGGAGCGGTCAGAAGCCAGTCGTCGAGATACGGAAAAACCGCAATGTTCTGCCTGCGGAGATGGGCAGCTGCCACTGCCACGCACTTTGTGAAGATCCGCGGAGCGGGAGACAGTCCGAAGGGTAGTACTCTGTATTGATAGTGCTGGTCTAGCACCTGAAAACGGAGGTATTTCCTGTGGGACTTGTGAATGCGGATGTGGGTGTACGCATCCTGCAGGTCCAGAGACGCCATCCAGTCGCCGGTTTGAATCAGAGGAAGGATGGTGTTCAGTGAATACATCCGGAATTTCTCTTTGATGATGAACTTGTTGAGCCGGCGGAGGTCTAGTATGGGGCGAACCCCGTCCGTGCGTTTGGCAATGAGAAAGTATCTTGAGTAAAAGCCAGAGCCTCTCTCGGGAGGGGGAACCTCCTCTATGGCCCGTGCGTCCAGTAGTCGCAACAGTTCCGTGACCATGGCCAGCCTGAGGTTCTGAGGGGTGTCGCTGACAGGTGGGGAGTGCTGATGCGGAGTGGCTGCAAAGCGTATGCGGTAGCCTTCTCTGATAATCCGTAGGACCCAGGAGTCTGAGGATATTCTTTGCCAATGTGTCAAAAACTGTGTCAGGCGTCCCCCGGTCCGGGGGTTTTCGTCGAGGTTTGGCGTCAAAAGGAGGGCCCAGTTTTGCTTGCGGGCGCACTTGCCTTCTTCTGCTTACGGTCCCTCTGCGTGTTGCGCTGGTGCGAGGGTCCTTGATAGGAGTTGCCCTTGTATCTGTTGTTGCTGCTCCATTTGCTGTTGGAGGGGTACCTCTTGCTGGAGGAGTAGTAAGGTTTCCTTTGAAATTTGCTCCTCTGGGCATTGTTGTGGCGCTCAAAGCCCTCTTCTGCGAGGGTCTGTAGAGTGGTGCAGTGCTCTTTTAAGTCATTGACTGTATCTTTCACCTTGTCTCTGAAGAGGGACTCCCCGGAGCAGGGGGTGTCGGCTATCTTGTCATGTGTGTCGTCACGTAGACCGGACGCCCTGAGCCATGCCCATCGCCTTGCTGAGATGGCTGTTCCAGCGGTCCTCAGTGCTATATCGAAGGAGTCGAAGGTAGCACTTGCAAGGTGTTTGCTGCATTCTAGCATGTCTGTGAGTGCTGCAGAAGCCCCGCTCTGGGATCCCTTGGGCAGGCAGGATAGTGCGGCTTTCAGGTTCGCCATGCATGCATCCTGGAAGAGGACTTGCTGAAATTGGTGGGCCGCAATCTTCGCGTTGAGCATGGCCCCTTGGTACACCTTTCTCCCGATATCGTCGAGGAGCTTGTGGTCCCGACCAGGCGGGCTGTTGGCATGTGTGCGTGAAGACTTCACGCGCTTGAGGGCTGAAGACACGACAATGGAGTGGTGAGGCAGCTGTGGGGACGCAAATCCTGGAACAGGCTGCACCTGGTACTTGGTCTCCAGCCTCCTGGGGAAGGGGCGGCCGGACGCCGGAGTCTGCCAGAGCCTCAGATGATTGTCTCGAAGTGTCTGGTGGATAGGCAGCGTAAACGCAGTTCTCGGGGTGGCGAGGTATTTCAAAACCTCCGGCATGTCAGCTTTTTTGTCATCCCGACCTTGCAAGGACAGGGTGGAGGCCAGTTTGAGCAAGAATTTTGGGTAGGTAAGGTCCTCTGGGGGTGGTGGTTCTTCCGGATCTGGAGAGTCCACTCGCTCCGGGGTCATGCCTCCACTGGCTTGGGCCGCAGACCCCACCACTGCGTCTTCGAGATCACCCGTGTCCGCGTCCGGGGGCGGGTCGCTCGAGGGGGTAATGTCAGGCGAGGGCGCCCGGGTGTCCTCAGTCCGTGTGACTACGTGCAGGGGTTCCTGCTCTGCTGGAGTCGTTTGAGGCATGTGTGCAGGGGGTGCCCCTGTAGCCTGCTTCAGTAATTGAGACAGCAGGCGCACCATAGAGCTGGATGCTGATCCGCTCCGTATGCTGCGACAGGGACTGGGGGAGGCAGAGATGCTTACGTGGCTCCTTCTGCGCTTGTGGCTTTGATGATTCGCGCGGCGCTTAGACCGTGCATCCCTGTGCCTGTAGTCTCTGTGTCTGTCGGGAGAACTGCAGGAGCTGCTGCTGGAGCTGCGGCGGCGGCGGCGTTTTCTGTTTTTGCTCCTCTTTGTTCTCCTGTGACAGCCTGACCGGTCGCTGCTGTCGGTGTCGCTGGAACGTTTCCGCCTTCCCCCTCTGCCTCGACGGCGTTTGCGTTCGTCGGGGCTGCTGCCGCTGGAACTGTTGCGGCCCCGAGAGTGCCTGCGGTGCTGAGGAGATCCTCTGCCGCGGTGGGAGGCGTTGCCAAGGTTTCCCGACGCCGCCGAGTGCTGGAGGAGCCCGGGGGCGTGGTTGGAGGACCTGCGGCGTCCAATAGCAGCCGCGGTGGCATTGGAGCCTTCCGATTGGTCGGGCCTGTTCCCGGAAGGGGAGTGGCTGGAGGACCGATGCCCGGAGCTGGAGGACTGAGCCCGGGCGCCATCTTTTAATGCAGCATGGCTCCCCTTGGATCTTCGCGTCGGCACAGAGCCGGTAGGCCTCACCTCAGACTGCTGATCCACCACGGGAGCCCGGGAGCTGGAGGACTGAGCCCGGGCGCCATCTTTTACGGCTGCGTGGCTCTCCTTGGATCTTTCGGTCGGCCCAGAGCCGGTAGGCCTCACCTCAGAAAGCTGATCCACCACGGGAGCCCGGGAAGGTGTTGCAGGAGCAGGCTGGAGGCAGGAGGCACCACGGTCGTGAAAGGAGGCCGCAACGGGCACTTCCAGAGCCGGGGTCTGCGGGGGAACCGTCGGAGCAGCAACAGGTACTGGCTGTGCGGTCTCGGCGAGAATTTCCTTCAAATTGTGTCCCCGAATCTTTAAAGTCCTAGGGGACATTCTCCCGCAGTTCTCGCATTGCTCGGCATTATGGTCGGAACCCAGGCAGCGTAGGCAGTTGTCATGGGAATCCATAGTGCTCATCTTCTTCTTACACAGAAGGCATTTCTTTTGACCGGTTTTGGTCATGATGATAGAAAAAAATAACAAACAAAATAATAAAACGTGGAGAGAGAGCAGGGTCCGTCTTGCTGGCAAGGCGGAAGGAAGAATACTGGTGGCTAGGGGGCGGAACGGTGGGTGGCCACCTGGGCTACCTGGGCGGGCTCAGAGAGTCTACTTTCTGAGCTCTAGAGAGCAATTCCGTATTGGCGCCGCCCGGAAGATGACACCAGGTGTGGCTGACGCAATCCTGCTTGTCCATGGAGAAGCTGTTTTCCTGATTAACTGGGGAGTGTTTGCTAGCTAGGCGTGACTTCAGACCTCGTGTCTCAGCCTGTTTTGGTTGCCTATGGTAACTAGAAAGCTTTTGATCTCCCTGCCTGTCAGAATCTGAGCTAAACCCAGCAGATTTCTGTGTTTTAAAGGCACAGGGCAGATCTTCCGTGTCACAGTACCTAGCAGCTTCCCCAAAAGACACAGGTTTCACAATGCTTGTACTGGGTCAAGCATTGATATCCTGGGTCCCTTCTTAATAATGGTTTATGGACCTTTCCTCCAGGAACTTGTCGAAAACGTTTTTAAACCCAGCTACACTAACAGCCTTTACTACATCCTCCGGTAACAAATTCCAGAGTTTGATTACACGTTGAGTGAAAAAATATTTTCTTTTATTAATCTTAAATAGTTTACCCTGTAGCTTCATTGCATGTCCCCTAGTCTTTCTATATTCTGATAACGTAAACAATCGATCTACATTTACCCATTCCACTCCCTTCATTAACTTATAGACTTCTATCATATCTCCCCTCAGCCGTCTCTTTTCCAGGTTAAAGAGCCCTAACCTTTTTAGCCTTTCTTCATAGGAGTATCCTTCCATCCCCTTTACCATTTTGGTGGCTCTTATCTTCTTTTGAGCAGATTGTAGGCAGGTTTGGTAAACCCACTTAGGCCCATTGCAGTAATCATTGTGTACTGAACACATAAGATTGAACAGCAATCTGAAAAGTCTTCCAGCTGACAAAGAGCATAGCAAACTAACCATTTCCAGTTTAAAGAAACTCATTCTCACTACATAGAACACATGCAATTCTGGAGAATCTGAGGGTCTAGGAATACTCCAAGCTTACTTTACAGTTAGGGCTCGATATTCCAAGGCATTTATATGATTTACAGAGTTGAATGGGATATAAAATGGCACTAATACGCTTAGTGCCACTGAATATCCCCAACTAACACTGCTATTCGCCCTAGTGCTAACCGCTTTGCATCGGAGTGAGTTGTGGGTGTTCCAGCGTGTGTCATGGGTGGCGAAAGTCACTAATCAGGTAGCAGTGATATTGCACTGCTAAATGAGTAGTTGTGACCTGTGGGTAAAACTGGGCACAAGAAAAGCTGGCCTAGTTTTACCCGTGGGAGCTGACGAGGTAGTGGTGCAATATTGCCGTTACTTGATTAGCTTCTGTGGTGTTGGAGGCTGTGTGGTGACCCCGGATATTCAGGGCATAGCCATAGTGGCACATAGCCCTCTCAGTACAATATAGGGCCCTTACAGTTTATTTTCACCTGATATACCACCTCTAGCAGTGCAACTAAGTGGTTTACAAAAGAATATGGGGGAGACAAACATAACAAAACATAAGGAAGGGAAGGAGGAACAGATCAGCAATGGGAAAGAGGGGATGGAGGGTCTAGGTTACAGAGTAATGGTGAATATAGGTAACATAGGAAACAAAAGGAAAGAAAAGAGACAATGAAAAATGCAGGAAACCAAAGTGGCTAACACTGCAAGGGAGAGAATTCAGAAAGAGTAGCCATGGGAAAGGCTGATACAAAAAGATGGACTGTCAACTGGGATTTAAAACAGGTAAATTATAATTGAGAATGGAGAGAGATAGGCAAGAAATTCCACAGGGTGAGAGCCACTACCCAAAAAGAGGAGAAGCAAGCCAGGGAAGTATGAACCAAATGAGATCCAGGAATGATCAGAAGACTTTGGGAGGCTGATCGAAAGTCACATAAAGGGATGTAAGTGGAAAGAAGCTGCAATAGAAAAGGTGGTTACCAGTGAGAACAGTATGATTAGTAAGTACTGAATGCATAAAGATGTGGTAGCCAGTACTCAGAGAGAAAAAGGGGAGTAATATGATCATATTTATGAGCATTGTGAAGAAGTCTGAGGGCGGTGTTTTGAACTAACTGCAGATGATGAATTTAACATTGGGGAAGGCCAGACAGGAGGGAACTGGCATAATCAAGGTGGATAATGCCAGAGAAAGGAGGAGTAAACAGATGGAAACACCAAGAATTTTTGATGGAGGGTTGGTAAAAAAGTGGAACACCATGAACGGATGGGGAATGGGAAGGGAACAGGGTTTAGTGGGCAAATAAAAGGCAGGTAGATTTAGAAGTATTTAGTACAAGTCTGTGGTTTGAGAGCCATTTGGCAATGATGTTAAGCTTATGTGAAACCTTGGAGATAACCGAGGGAGAGTGGACAGGGAAACGAAAAAGGAGCTGAATGTCGTCTGCATAAATGAAGAAAATAATGCTGAAGGATTCAATAAGAAAAGTAAGGGGGGCAAGAAAATATTAAATAGAATTGGGCCAAGTACAGAACCCTGAGGTACACCACAATGAAGAGACTAAGAAGCAGACAGGTGAGAGGACCATGAAACCCTATAAGAACAATTAGAGAGATAGGAACAGAACTAACAGAGCAGAATCCGAGACATTGATGGAGGTGAGTTGAGAGAATAGAAATGAATGATTAACCAAGTTAAATGTGGCAGTGAGGTCGAGGGACACCAGAAGAACCTGATGATGGGAGTCCAGAGCAGTGTGAAGGTAATCAGTAATGGCCAGTAAGGAATTTTCTGTCGAAATAAGAGGATGAAAACAAGTCTGGGAGTAGTGAAGAGCCCAAGTAGAGAGAAGAAAGTCCTGGAGTTGATGAGCGACCAGACGTTCGGTAACCTTGGAGAGGAAAGGTAAGAGTGAGATGGGAAAATAATTGAGAGGACCGGTAGGGACCTTAGCAGTAGGTTTAAGTATGGGGAGAATAACAGCCTTGCTCCAAGAAGAGGGGACGAGACCAGATGAGAATGATAGTAAAATGATTGAAAAGATTTGTGGAAGAAAGGAATCACTGAGAATCTTGAAGAGGCAGGAGGGCAGCGGAACGGAAGGAGCAGTAGTGGGACGAGTAGAAGCTATGATGTGGAACAACTCAGAAAAACTAGGAGGGGAAAGGAAAAACTGGTGGAAGGGAGTGATGGGGGGACAGGGGCAGCTGCACAGAGATGGCAGAAGTGAGAGAAGACTGAAGTGCGACGAGCTTTTGATGGAAGGTGGCAGCAAAGTTCTGAGGGGAAATAGACGAAGCAGGAGAAAAAAACAGAGGGAGCCTGTCAAGAAATGTAGAAGGCGGTATAAGTGGGAGGAGCAAATGTCTTGATGAACCAGTGAGGAATAGTATGACTGCTTAGCTTTTGTGACAGCTGTGTGGTATTGGTGGAAGGCAGATTGGAAGGAAGAGAACAGAGAGGGGGACTATGATTTACACCACTGACATTCAAGGTGACGTACTTGTCAGCAGAGGAGCCAGATTCCAGAATTATACCAGGGCTTAGAAGGAGGAGAAGAAGGAGGGGAACACCAGAGGGGGGCGATATGAAGTGCCCTTTATGCACTTTCTGCACAATTGGATAGTCCCCTGAACTTCAGAAGACAACACCGAAGTCTAGGATCCTGGTCACCTAACTAAAAGATTTCTATTTTTTTTTTAGGGTGGACCAAAATATTTTTACTCAGTAACCAGTCTCCAGTTTTCTGCAAACCATGATTTAAGTTCATCTTGTCTACATTACAGTCAACATTCAAAGGGAATAACAATTGTATACCATCTGCATAAATGAAACACTTAAACCCTAACTGCCAACATACCCAAAGGCTTCAAATATAAATGAAAAAGATGTGGGGACAGACAAGAAACCTGGGGGACACCACATTTCACAGCAAAAGGCACCAATTTCTTCTGTTCAATCACAACTGACAAGAAATATTTATTTAAAAAAGATTGAACCCATTCTAACCACAAATAGGATTGGGTGGAACCACGCTAACTTGGTTCAGAGCTTACCTTATTCATCGACAACTCCAAGTGAAAATCGGAACCACCAATTCAGCACCCTTCCTATTAAACTAAGGAGTCCCACAAGGATACACACTCTTATCTCTGCTCTTCAACATCTTCCTACAAAAATTATGTACATTCATACAGGCACAAAACATACTATACCACATCTATGCTGATGATGTCATGAGCTACATCCCAATCTCTACAAGAAAACCCGCACTCACAACCATAAAGAAATGTCTCACATCAGTCACAGGCTGGCTCAAGCAACACAACATGATCATAAACCACAAGAAAACAGAAGTATTATTTATCACAAAACACAGCAACTTAACACCACCCTCAATTATAAACATCAACAGTACCCATCTCCAAGTAAAATCTCATGTCTGCTACCTAGGAGTAACATTGGATCAACACCTCTCCCTCTCTCCTCACATCAGAAATATCATGGGAACCATATATCACAAGCTAAAGACAATCCAGTACCTCAAACCATTACTCAACACCCATGACATTCACTCAGTTGTTCAAGCGCTCATGGACTTCCTATACTTGGACTACTGCAACATCATCTTCCAGGGCCTGCCTAAATGCGCAATACATCCTCTCCAATTAGCACAAAATACAGCAGCAAGGATCTTCTCCAATGCCTCCAGAACAGAACACATCACCCCAATCCTCAAAGAGCTCCATTGGCTACCGGTTGCACAGAGAATAAAATACAAATCCTTACTCACCATCTTCAAAACATTGCACGATCTATCAGCAGTCTACCTACAATCGCTCATACAGAAGACACCCAATACCATATCTAGAGGAAAACACACTAGCAACACACTTCACGCCCCCCCCCCCCCCAATCTCACAAACTCCAGGAGGACCTTTTCCCTATTTGCTCCAACTCTCTGGAACACACTAACACATAAATTCCATGCCATCAATGACAGTAAATTTCAGGAGAAAGCTTAAAACACACCTCTTCTTTCAACATTTCTTATACACAACATAAGAGACCTAATGCAAAGGACATACACAACATAAGAACCATTTCTCATACACAACATAAGGACCTAATAGAGTGGAGGAGTGGCCTAGTGGTTGTGGCAAGGTACTTCAGGCCAGAAGGTCAGGGGTTCAAATCCCACTAGAGGACAGCAACCTTGGGCTGGAAGGACTGGGGTTTCTAGTCCCACAGGTGCTTCTTGTGGTCTTGGGCAAGCCACTTAATCCTCCATAGCCTATGCTCCCTGTAAAATAGTTGTCTCCAAGTTATAATGTCCTGTTCAATGTAATTTCAGTTTGTTCAATGTAAACCACACTGATGCAGAATAGCACAGTATATAAGAGAATGTAAATAAATAAAAACTAGAATGAACAATCACTTCTCCTTGATCTCCCTACCCCTCCTTTCAATTCCCAATGATGTTTCCAGCAGCTGTTTTAATTTACCCTAAAGTTACATTTATTGTTGCTGTGATAACAGTTGTTATCCGTTTGTTATAATGTAGAAACATAAAAAAATGATGGCAGAAAACGACCACATGGCCTGTCTAGTCTGCCCTTCCTACTACAATAGTCCCTTCTTTTCCCTTAGAGATCCTGTGCTTGTCCCATGCTTTTT
This sequence comes from Ichthyophis bannanicus, assembly GCA_033557465.1. NCBI lineage: Eukaryota > Metazoa > Chordata > Amphibia > Gymnophiona > Ichthyophiidae > Ichthyophis > Ichthyophis bannanicus. The sequence continues at coordinate 1,202,514,694 of CM066031.1, forward strand.
TGAATTCAGATACTGACTTCATCTCTACCACCTCTATTGGAAACTATTCCATGCATCTACCACTCTTTCCACTTTCACTCTCATCCTATGTCCCTTCGTGGCAGAGCTTGCTTTCAATCGAAAGAGGCACTCCTTTCTTGTATTTATGCCATGGAGCTATTCAAACATCTCTATCGTATCCCCTCTATCCCTCCTTTCCTCTAAAGGATACATATTAAGATCCCTAAGTCTGTCCTCATTTGCTTTATAATGAAAACCACTAATCATTTTAGTAGCCACCCTCTGCACTGACTCCAACCTGTTTATATCCTTTTGAAGTTGTGTTCTCCAGAACTGCACACAATACTCCAAATGAGGTTGCAACAAAGACCTATAAAGAGGCACTATTGCCACCCATGACCTCCTTTTTTCAGCTGGCCATTCCTCTCCCTATACACCCAAGCATTTTTCCGGCTTTCACAACTGCCATTTCTACTGGTTTAGCTATTTTAAGATCATCAGACACAATTACGCCAAAGTCCTGCTCTTTTTTTATGGATAGAAGTATCTCAACCCCCACACTGTACAGCTCATTTGGATTTTTGCAGCCCAAATGCATTATCCTGCATTTTTTAGCATTAAATCTCAGCTGCCAAATTCTAGGTCATTCTTCAAGCTTAGCTAGACCCCCTACTCATGTTATCTACTCCTTCCTGAGTGTCTACTCTATTGCTGATTTTGGTATCATCCACAAAGAGGCAAACCTTACCCAACAGCCTTTCCTCAATATCGCTAACAAAGATGTTAAAAAGAACCGGACCAAGGACAGATCCCTGCAGCACACTGCTGGTAACCTCCCTCTCCTCAGAGTGAGCTCCATTTACCTTTACCCTTTGTCACATCTACCTCAACCAATTTCTAACCCAATCAGTAACGTTAGGGTCCATCCCTAGGGTGTTCAGTTTGTTGATGAGTCACCTGTGCAGAACTTTGTCAAAGGCTTTACTGAAATCCAAGTACACCACATCTAGGGTTCTTCCTCGATCCAACTCCCTGGTCACCCAATCAAAGAAATCAATCAGATTTGTCTTACAAGACCTGCCTCTGGTGAATCCATGCTGCCTCCGATCCTGTAAACCACTGGACCTCACCATTTTCTCTTTGAGCAGCGTTTCCAATAATTTACTCACCACAGAGGTTAGACTACATGGCCTGTAGTTTTCAACAACATCCTTATTTACGCTTTTGTGCAAAGGGACCACATGTGCCTCTCTCCAGTCCTTGGGCACCACTCCTGACTCCAAAGAAGCATTGAAAAGGTCAGTCAGTGGAGCCACTAGAACATCCCCAAGTTCCTTCAGTATTCTTGGATGAATTACATCTGGTCCCATCGCTTTGTCTACTTTTAGTTTAGCTAATTCCTCCCAAACACAATCTTATGAAAATCATTCGAGATCCCCGTCACTTCTGTTCCTATTTGTAAATGTTTTCTGAGGTCCTGCTCCTGGCCCTTCATCTGTGAACATAAAACTGAAATATTTGTTAAGCAATTCCGCTTTATCCTCATCAGCTTCTGCATATCTCCCCTTCACCCTCGAGTCTGACAATACCACTTTTGTCCTTTCTCTTCTCACTAATATTTCTGAAAATGTATTATCTCCCCATTTTATTGCATTAGCTATTTCTTCTTCTTTTAGTATCTTTGCTTTCCTGACTATTTTGCTAGCTTTTCTAAGTTTTTCCAAATATAGATGCCTGTCTTCCTCTCTCTGTGATCTCTTGTATTTCATGAAGGCTGCCCTATTTTTCTTCACCTTTTCAGCTACTTCTTTTGAGATCCATAGCAGCCTCCTTTTCCTTTTACATTTATTTACCTTTCTAACAAAAAGGTTGGTTGCCCTTCAAATATCCCCTTTCAGTTTTGCCTACTTTTTTTCTACATCTTCCAGCTGTTCCCATCCCACTAATGACTCCGTGAGGTATTGACCCATCTTGACAAAGTTAGTTTTCCTAAAATCTAAGATCACCATGGGAACCACGCAAATTCAAATACAACCACACATAAGATATCTCGGCATTATCATTGACCAAGCTCTAACCCTTAAGCAGCAAATCAACAAGACCACTGGAACTGTATTCCACAAGGCAAAAACGGTACAACGTCTCCGACCTCTCCTCGAACCGCAGGACTTCAGGACAGTAATGCAGGCTCTGACACTCCCTCATCTGGACTACTGCAACATCATCTACCATGGCCTACCTGCCACACAAACCAATCCCCTCCAAACTGCCCTAAACACCACGGCAAGAATAATTCACAATGCAAAGAAACGGGACACATCACCCCAATTCTGAGAGACCTTCATATTCTCTCCATCGAAGCAAGAATCAAGTACAAAGCTCTTCTACTCACCCACAAAACCATCCACCAAACACAAGGCACCCCACTCCACACCCTACTGCCTCGCCCAACCCACAGCAGAACAACCAGACAATCCTCCAACAGCTCCATTGCCGTCCCCCACAAAAGAACCAAGGCAACACAACGGACCTGCAACAGAGCCTTTGAACTCTATGCCCCATCCCTCTGGAACTCTCTGCCAAACCACATCAGGAACAACGATGATCTCCCATCATTCAAAAAGCAGCTAAAAACCGTTCTATTCCAGGAACATCTCTGAATGGGAACCCCCTCCCCCTATTTCTCTTCAAGAACTTCAGACCAGTAACTGTGCTGTCCTGTCCGTCTCTATGTTCATCCCAAAATCATCAATGTTGAGCCCCCGGTGATGGCCCCCCCCACTATTGATTCCCTCCTCCCCCTGTTATGTGTCCCACCGCTTTGACCCGGTGAAAAGCGGGATATATATACAGTTAAATAAATAAATAATAAATAAATAAATCTTCACTTTTGAATGGATTTTATTGAACCACACCATCTGGTGATCACTGGATGTGAGATGATCTCCCACTATAACATCAGAAATACTTTCACCATTGATAAGCACTGAGTCCAGTATGGCCCCTTCATATGTGGGGGTCTGTTACCAGTTTCTTGAATAGTTCTCCCTGTAGAGAATACAGGATCTCCTTATTTCTAGATTACACCACAACAGGGATATGCCAATTCACATCTGGCATATTGAAATCACCTAAAAATAGCACTTCCCCTTTCCTAGCAATGCTGCTTGTCTTCTATTAAATCTCTGTCTACTTCTTCTCCCTGTTAGGGGGGTCTGTATATCACACCAATGCAAATTGATTTCTCTTTCCCTCTTTCTAGTTTAGCCCACAGTGCCTCCTCTCTTCCTTCTAAGCCTTGTAATTCTATAGCCTTAATGCTATTTTTTTTATATATAGTGCCACTCCTCCTCCCCTTCCTCCTACCCTATCCTTCCTGAATAAGATATAGCTTGGTATAATTACATCTTAGTCATGGTTGTCCGTCAACTATGTCTCTGTAACTGCCACTAAATCCAAGTCAGCCTGTTCCATTAAAGCCTCAACATCTGGGATATTATTTCCCATTCTACGTGCATTTATACACACTGCTTTCCAGTTGTTGCCACTTTTACCCATTTCTATAGAAATATTTAATGTTTCACTTACCAGGGGGCTTTCTTCACCCATCCCCAATGAATCTAGTCTAAAGCCCTCTTCGGTAGGTTAGCCAGTCTGCTACTGAAGACATGTCAACCCTTCTTGGACAGATGGATGCCATCTCTGCTCTGCAGCCCTTGGAACATCATCCCATGGTCAAGGAAACCAAAACACTCTCGATGACACCATACACTCAGCTATGCATTTATCTCCAGGATTCGAGCTTCTCTGCCTCCACCTTTACCCTCAGGGAGGATTGAAGAGAATATCACCTGTGCTCCTATCTGCTTCACCCTCTGTCCCCTGTGCCATGAAGTCACTTCTGATATGCTCAGAGGGATAACTGGCAGTATCATTAGTGCCAACATGGATGAGCAACATCAGGTAATAGTTAGTAGGATTAATGAGACTCGGCAAACCCTCTGTGACTTCTCAGATTTTTGCACCTGGCAGACAGCCCACCTCTCTGGACATCAAGTCTGGTCAGCAGATGGATGCCTCAGTACCCTTCAGAAGAGAGTCACCAACCACCACTACCCTTCACTTCCTTGTGGTCACTGATTCTGCAACTTTGGGGTGCTTGAGCTCTAGTTCTATTCTTTACAATTAATGTTAATTTTTTAATGTCATAATGTTCCATGTAAAGCCATAAAGGCCACCTCGTTCTTATGTAAACTACTTAGACTTGTAGATTAAACAGTATATAAAAATAGCTAAATAAATAAAATAAAAAATAACATCTTAGATTTCACACCATTTGAGAACAGCGCCTGAGTAAACTATCTCAATCTATAAGGTCAAATGCTGCAGAAAGATCTAGCATAACTAACAGCATTAGAGTTTCTAAATTTCTAATAATATCCAAAAGCAAAACAAAAGTTTACTTTGTTTATAATAGCACCTGCAATAACAAGGGGAGTGGGGGAGGTTTAAGTCATACAGAGAAGGAATATGAAATCAACAAAAACCCAAACCTCAGTAACATAAGGGGCCTGTCTACTAAGGCTTTTTCCCATTTTGTGCCTATGGGGAAAATGCTTAGCAGACAGATCCAAAAGACAACCAAAACACAAAACTTAAACAATTGCATTTGAGTTATTATGAAACCAAAAGAATTAAGGGCCCAATATTCAAAAGGCATTTATACTGTTAACATTTGTAGACTAGTTTTCGAAGGTTAGTCCAATAAAAAGGTATCACCTTATTTTCCTTTTTTATTGAACTTTAAAAGTAAGAGAACATTTTGACTGTTTCAGATCCAACTATATCAAAATTTTATATTTATCGACAATACATAAATCTTTGCGACAACCACTTGTTCATCCTATAGTTGCTGGAATTGGTTCCATTCTTGACCTTTGTTAATATATGTGGATACCTTTTTACAGCCCTTGTTGATATGTGCAAAATCTTAAGTGAAGGACTTTATGGGGTATGTTTACTACGGTACATTAACAGCATAGCGGAAGTATTAGCGGGCGTTATCGGTGCCCATTAGCGGTTAATGCAGAGGAAAACACTGATAACACTGGCTTCACAGCCATTAGGCCATTATCATGGGAAAGGGGGTGATGGACAGAGAAAGGGCATAACATGGGTAGTACATAGGTGGAGGCAATGGGTGTTCCCTTAAAGCATGTGGGGCTTAGCACTCATTAAATGGGACAGCTGTGGGAACCTCATCTCTTTTCCCTGGCCTTCGACCTTCCCTCTCCTTTTATGTAATTTGCCTTCCTACGCCCACCTCTGTATCTCCCTCCCAAAACTATATTTACCTATGTCTTGTCCTGTCTCTCTCTTCCTCTTTCTTGTCCTGTCTCTCTCTTCCTCTCTTCCTCTTACTATCCTATCAAAGAATTGTAAACTTTCCTTTCGATTTTGTTGGCCTTGGTCCCTTTCCGGACTTTTTGTAGATTGTATACCGTCCTGATTGTTACTGAAGGGCGGTTTATCAAATAAATAAACATAAACATAAACCTTAATGCCTGCTCAAGAACAGACATTAAGGTAGGAAGAACGCCATTTATGTACATTACAGACTGCAAAAGAAGTCCAGCCAGGTGTGTGCAATATGCTCCACCCAAACTCCAGCCCATAAATGATTGCCAGATATGGGCTTTACCTTGCATCACTATGGCAGTGCACATAGCTGTGACTGTGCTTTATGTCCTCTCTGAGAAAGTGATAGGAGGAACTGGTGTCCCAGAGGCAGTGAACAATTAGGAGCAGCCCCGCTCATCCCTCCACAAGTGGTGGGTGAAAATGTGCAGGGGTAGTAGCATGTAGAACGGTGGTGCTTGCATCCTCGGAGAAGGGAAGTGCAGCCAGGAAGCAACGTATCTTCTGAGATAGAGCTACCTTCCTCGGCCTTCCCAAGGACCAAGTGATCTCCCTCTGTAGACTGAGCTCAGGGGCTGTACAAGAGCTGTATGAGGATCTGAAGCCTGACCTTGAGCCTCTGACTGCTCAGTCAAATGCCATACCAGGACTGGTCAAGCTCCTTAGGGCTCTACATTTCTTTGCCTCTGGCTGCTTGCAAACATTACTGGCTACAGTGAGAGGAATGGATTAGCCCACCTTTTTCAGATGCCTCCACCAGGTACTGAGAGTCATGACCAGCCAGGTAGGAATTACATTGTGTTTTGTAATGCAAGGCAACAGTGGATGACCCTAAACCAGCAGTCTGAGAGAATTGCAGGCCTACCAAATGTGATGGGAGCCAAAGACTGCATACATGTTGCACTTATCCCACCCAGAGACAGTGAAGTAGTGTACTGCAACTGAAAGTACTTTCATTCCTTGAATGAGCAGGTGGTGTGTGATGCCAACATGCTCGTTCTGAATGTGGTGGCCAAGATTGCTGGGTCCACCCATGACTCATATATCCTGCAACACTCAGCACTGTTCCAGCAGGTCGAGGAGGGGAGGTTTGGAGATGGCTGGTTGCTGGGTAAGTAATATCTGCTTAATGGATATTTGCATGTGGTGGGGAACACTTGCCAGTCAGGGCAGAAGAAAAGCTAATATGATAACACCCACACAATAATTGCAGTTTGCCATCTTAGATCTGAGACTGTGCTTGAACTTGTGATTTTAGGATTATTATATACTCATTTATTTGCTGTATCTACTAGAACAATAGCTCTCTCTTACTCAGATGTTGCTATAAAGCCAAAAGCTATGCATAGCACACAGTAGAGCTGCTGAGAGAAAAAGGTATTTGCAGGTTTACATTAATTGCTGGTGAGGGCTCCACCCACCCCCCTCCCCCTTGTGCTGAGTGCCAGGCTAAACATGTCTGGGAAGCAGTTGCAAAGTTTCAATGTTAACCCAGTTCCAGGAGTGAGAATGTCAGCCAGTTCTGGATTTATGAAAAACTGATTCTGATGCATTATGGGATTTGCAGCAATGATTCCAATGGTTAAAATCAGGGACAGTAAAAACCATGCGGCACTGCAATATGCATTTAAAACCTGAACTAGCCAAAAGTTTCACTCCTGTAAGTGGGCAATTTGGCACTCTGGGATGTATTGTCTTTTCACAGGTGTCTTGTTTTAAAATTGCAGGGCAGCACAGTGTGCTGTTTGTAGCCCCTGATTGTACACATTCGGATTAGGGTTGCCAACTTTTTGAAAGAGAAACACCCGACACCTGTAGCTAGTCATACTCCACCCATGCCCGCCCCTGCTCCACCCTTTCCCCACCCCTGCCCTGCCATGCTCCCCACCCCACCCTTGCTCCACCCCCTGTCCCCCCCAAAATTGCAGAGGGCAATGTGTAAACTGAACAAGCAAGATTGCTGCACATTCTTAAACAGAAATTCTATACTGACAGAATACGCAGCATAGGTTGCACACACACACAATACAGACAGGTCTTCATCAATAAATGAGCACAAAACAAAAAGAGAAATATATAGACAAAAATGAAACTGAAACCCCAAGAAGCCAGAACCTGCATGCAGTGCAATATCAGATAAATAAGAGATGCAGTTCCCCAAACTGTGTAAAATATAAAGGTAGTACAAAGTCCAACCATTAAATTGAAAATAAAATTATTTTTTCTACCTTTGTTGTCTGACCATTTTATTCTCTGATCATGCTGGTCCCAATCTGTGGCTTCTGTTTTCCTGTCTTCACTTAGCTCGTTTTCTATGGTCGATAGTTCATTTGCCATTTCTTGTCTCTTCTTTTATTTTTCTTCACTTCCTTCCATCAGCCTATTTCCAATCCCAGTAACCGTCCTCAGTATCAGCCCCCTTTCCAGTCCTCCCCTCCTATTACATTCCAATGTCAACCCCCTTATGTTCCCAGTGGTGTCCATTCCCTTCTAGTCCCCCTCCTTCCTCACTGTCCAGCCCCTTGTAGTCCAAACACCATCCCAGGTATCAACTCACTTCCACGTCCAGTGCTTTCCCCATGTCAGCTCCCTTCCAGTCACCCTACCCTCTGTCCATCCCCCTTCCAGTGCCATCCCCACGTTTCTGCTCCCTTCCAGTCTCAGTGCCCCCTCTCTTCCAGCCTCTTCCCCATTATCCAGTCACCTAGCAGCCCCTTCTTACCCCCTCTATAAGCTCCCTTCCAGCCACCTCCTTCCTCCCTTTCAGCTCTCTTCCAGCTACCTCCTTCACCCTGTCAGTCCCTTCCTGCCACCTCCTCCTCCCCCCTCTTTCAGCTCTCTTCCAGCCCTCACTTTCCCTCTGTCAGTTCCTTCTGCCACTTCCTTCCCCTTGCAGCTGCTGTTCCTGCGTATTACAGAGCGGCGGCTGCAATAAAACTAATTTAGAAACAAAATTAAACCTGTGCAGAGCCTTCTGCCCCCCCCCCCCCAGTGCAGCTTCACCTTCCCCCATGCAGCTTCACCTCCCCCCCCCCCCCGCCCGTGCAGCTTCACCTTCCCCTTGAAGCCGCTGCTCCTACTTCTTACAGAGCAGCGGCTGCAATAACGCTAATTTAAAAACAAAAGAAAACCTGTGTGGAGCCCTCCGGCCCTATGGAACCCTTGCTGCAACACCTGCTCTCTAATGGAAGTGATGTTACAGGGGGCGGGCACTGCAGCAGGGTTTCAAAGAGATAAAGGGCTCCACACAGGTTTTCTTTTGTTTTTATATTAGCTTTATTGCAGCCATTCTGCTCTGTTGATGGCAGCTGTACTGAACTCATACACTCATACAAGCTTTACTGTGCTAGAATGTCTCATCGCGCCTAAAATGTCTGATTTAGCTGCATATCCCAGGGCTATGGAAACTGAATTGCCTAAAAGCCTCTAATGTCAGTGATCAGACCTATAGAAGCAATGGGAATATGGTCCATGCCAAATGTTCCCACATAGTCATGCCCCCATACCTTTGGCACTCAGACAGACCCATAACACAGCTGATTTGTAACACATATCTTTGTCTACAAGGCATCACTGTATGTATGGCCAACTCCATAACACACCACATAGATGCCCACAATGGCCCCACCAGGTGCATGCAGCTTGGTGTTGTCAGCATCACTCCCTGGCTACCCACCTCTTGCCTGCAATCTCCACTATATGATGTAGTAAGGCATTAGGTCACCAACCCCCTGCCTGTTGGACACACAGATATGGCCATAGTCTAGCTATATGGCTCATGAGATCCACTCTACACTGGCTTGGCCATGAGCAGTCTGCAATGCCAACCTTTGATCTGTGTGTGGTAAGGGAGTTTGCCTGGGATCATGAGGTGTTGCCTTCAAGATATGGATGCACACACATGTGGAGAGAATATAACAGGTGGCTGTCCAAATGTACCCCTTGCACATGTCCATTTATGAGAATTGGAGTAATGGGAAGCATGACCATCAGACTGTGCATCAATCCAATGCTGGTGGAATGCTACAGTAATTGCTGCAAGATACAGCTACCTACATCTGTGCCTCATCTGACTCACATGCACTCAGAGCTAACCATGTTGCCCACTGAGGAGCCTACACAAGTGTCATTGACATGGACAGTGGCCAAGAACTGTGAGACATCCCATACTGTAGGGAACAGCATGGAACATGATTATAGACACAGACATGTAGGATGGCCATTTCACACACAGATGGTGCATGTGTATCCCATACAGAGTTCTCACATGCCTTTAGTATATCTAACACACTCTCAGTACATGTAATAGTGTAAATCCTGACCAAGGTAATGCTGTGTGGAAGAATTTGTTATATTCCATCCACTTCAGATGGCCCAAAACATGACGGCCAGGATCATAATGGGAGCAGGCATTACTGAACACATTACCCCCATCCTGATAGAACTACATTGGCTCCCAATTGCAGCTAGGATACAATACAAGATGTTAGTGACCTCCTTCAAACTAATAAACAACATATCCCCATCATTCCTATCATCACTTATCAGCACGCAACCTACAAATAGGGACAGAAGAACTATCAACTCGGGCAACCTACAAGTCCCCACCAACTTCAGAACAGTGAAAACAAGTACGAGTCGTAGAGCGTTCTCATTCTCTGCACCAACTATTTGGAATCACCTCCCGTGTGAGCTGCGTTTAACCAAAGACATCACCAAATTCAGGAAGGAGCTAAAAACTCACCTATTCCGATGTCATTACAATCAGCTATGACCATCAACTGAGAGAGTATTCAAAACTGCTATATGTATAATTATGTAAATATGTATATATAGATGTAAGAATGTATAAGTCACCCCCTAAGACGCTAACCATGTGTGCTGTGACCCCAGTTCTTTGTTCATACCACCCCCCCCCCCCCCAGTCTTGATTGACAATCCCCGAACATGAATCAAACCGCTGCTGATCGCTGGAAGTAGCGGTATATAAATGTGCAGTAAATAAATAAATAAATAAATGTGGGTCACTGGCTCATGTCCCCTGTAGTAGGACAGTCAAGGAATAATGTGAAATTGTCTTATAAGGTTGCCCTGTTCATGCAGTAGCATACAAAGAACTGCTAGATGGGGCATGGATGATGATGCATATTTTGCCAAAATAGAAGCAAGTCAGAGAAAAGTGTTATGGCCAAATTCTAGCTATGTCAGCAGGAGCTTGGCTTTGAGATTTTCCTATGTTGGTGTACATGTATATGTTTGTCTCTATTTAATATCCTGTATTTCTCTACACAAGCACTGCACTTTAAAAAACTAATATGTATTTCCTTGGTGTATATTTTTGGCTATTGCACATTTCTCTGGAACACCTCATCACCATCTGTGTGCCAAACTTTCACTGCTCTATCGGTTACTTGTTCCAACACAGCTAGAGGGTGTACAGTGGATCTATCAACAGCAAACTTGGGTCTATGAAAGAGCCATCTAACACAGGTGTATGCCTAGAGGAGAAAGCCATATGCTTACTATTGCTGGAGCCAGTGTCCAGGACAACTTACCTGTATCCTTTTTCCCACAGTGTTGCTAGTGTGCACAGCATCATGTCATTCCAGTACTGCTCCAGTCTGTCATCAATGTGTTTATCCTTAATGTCACTCCCATATATACTGCAGGGTCTTGGGCAGAAACCTTACTTGCTGGGTGTACAGTCGTGGACACAGAGGTTGCAATCATCAGTGGAGGACAGTGTCATTGGTCACACACATGTAAGGGCAATGAACAAGGCCCATACTCAAGCCAGGCTACAGCCATGATTGGAAATGGGATCTGCCAACATGCTCATCAAGCATAGACTGTAAGCTTGGAAGAGTCAATTGATTCTCTGCATGCAGCTGGATAAACATGCATTTGCTTGCACCTGTCCTTGTGAAACAGCACTAAGAGATAATGATTGTAGTACTTTCTGCAAGCCTTGGCCTGAACCATGAGAACTCTTCAAACACAAATGCCCTGTCCAATCATCTGATCAGATGCTGCGGCCTGCTCTACATCCCTAACAGTGTACAGGGCTATGGCTGTACATGCATCCTGAGCACACAATCTCCTCTATATCCAGATAGTGCAAGTACATAGCAAGCATGATCATCAGTCACACCACATGTGCATCTGAGATGTTTTGTTACATCCACCTGTATATCTCCCTGGAAGTACACCATGTGCAGTATGCTGCATGCTGCCATAGCTAATATTGAGGGTGGACAGACACATGTGATGGTCATGAGGATCACTCACAATCAGCAAGTCAACCAGAACACCATTCAAACAGGTGTGATGTGCAGCATATGCATCACCCACCAGAATCACAGGGAAGGTCATGGTGAGATATCTATAGCTCTTGTTGCTGATGACAAGTGAATGCTGTGCAACAAACACACAGGTTGTATCTATGCAGTCAGAGTCACATGCCAAGTGCCTATATGCTGAAACTTTCAGCAGCTGAAGTGAAAGTGCCTGCCTAGAAGAGTGAAGCTGCAACTATGTGATGATTTCTGTGATTAAGGAAATGTTCTTGTGAAGTCATGCCTCTGCAACAGAGCAACAATTGTAGAGGTGAGGGGGTCCCCCTCTGCACATTGCACAACTTACTGGCCAGCAATTTCCCTAACCATCATACTGCACCAGCACAGGACCAGCCAGCAGATGATGGCAGCAACACAGCATGTGGAGATTATCATATGTGACCACAAGGCTCGAGACAATGGATGGTGTCACATCTGGATGGATGGAACCCACAACAACCTCAGCAGTGCAGTACTATTTGTCTCTATTGTGGTCTACTTGTAGCACAAGAACCATAGAATGTGACATACGGGACCTAAGGCATGGGAACCTCCACAGCATTGCGCCTCTGAGTGCATAAAGGTATGTCCTTACTGATTGTGACAGTGCAGTTGGGCATAAAAGAGCACCACATCAACAGCTTGTGCTGAGTTGCGGCATTTGTCAAATGCATATCCACATGCTGAACCCTATGTGCATGATCAGAAGGCAACAGTGACATCTAACAGTTTCTATAGCACTGAGACCCAGGAACAATGACATTCACAAAGATTCATGCTGAAGGTGTGTAACTGCCAACACCATATCTGCCATATCACCATGATGTGGTATGTGTGGGATTTTCAGACACAGTTCCCAGTGCTACAGTGGATGTCTACTAACCTGGAACTCAGCCTGTACCACCTACCCTCCTTACCTGGAGTCAAGTGGACTGCATATAGTATGTGCATGCCATGTGTGATACCTAGGAGCGCATCTGTTAGCTATGTAGCTATGCAACAAACCATGATGTATGTGACTCCAAAGGTCTGGTATGCAGCCGTCACAGAGATATCTCAGAATAGTGTCTGGCATGGAAATGGACAGGGGTGATATACACCCACACATGCAACTGATCACAATGGCCCAGGAGCGGAGAGATAATGTCTCCTCTGAATGGACCAAAGTCTAGGCCATCCCTGCCTCAGAGACATGTTCTGTCACAGACAAGAGGTTGGCAGTGATGTTAAAACTCTGTAGATTTGCTTGTATAAGATGTCTCATTATCTGTTGCTAATGATGTCATGAACTAGCTGATTATCAAGTCACGCCATAAGGCATGTCACCATAGCAGCCATTCAAATGCAGTAGGGAACAGGCATATCATACCCAGCTGCCAGGACATCATCTGCCACAATGGATGTAACAGACACAATATATGTGGCCATGAGAGCACCAAGCCTCACAGCATTCAACATGCCAAGGCCAACAGAGGTGTTGGCAGGGGATATAATCTACATGATCCAGCAGTCATGGCAGCACTTAGGAAATGTGTCATATATACTCTTGAGTATTTTATGTTGTCTAGCCATCTCCTCCTAACCACCAATCAGCAGGACATTGCCAAGTGAAGGTGCAACTGGCACATAGTAGTCACACAACAAGCAACTACAAGTGTTACTTGGTTGCGTTTATTGACACCCTTGCCTTCCAGCACCACTTTGACCAGTCTGTAGCACCAAATGGATCTGCTCCATCAATGCACCAAGGGAAGAGACATTAGTAGTATACAGATGATGAGCCTGCTGTGTGTTTGCCCAAAACTATATCCCTCATATGTCTGTGCGTGTGCAAGATCCACCAGCTGGTGATCCAACGTAACTCACAATGTCAGGTGCCAGTACATGCCAATGATGTCACCCATCACACAGATGCCATGCTTCTCATCAGTGTCATAGCAGAACTGTGCTAAACCACACACACGCTGAAAATGTGAGGAACAAACAGTGGGAAGTCACGTCTAATTATGCTCATGATCAGCCAGTTTGCTGCAGAGTTGATGCAGCAAAGTGCCAAGATGGAGAAAATGGGACTGCAATGGTATATGTTTGGTTCCCAAACAGATGCCACCCTTTGTGAATTTTCAATGTAAACAAACCTCCAAATGTCAAATGACTACAATGTAAACAATATATAATGAAAGTCATTGATGAATACACCATTGGGTGCTACCGTTAACCAAATTCATTTTCATTTTACCGCAACTATGGTTTTTGTCGGGATCAACCGACATGAACAGGAGAGATGGCAACTCTCCCCTCAACGTCAGGAGAACCCTTTTTATTCAGTGAGTAAATCACTCAAAACCACATAAAAAATAGTGTGTCCAACACTTATGAACAGGCGATGTTCGTCCTCCATAAGAAAACATTGGGTTTGAATCTGCACGACATGCATGTTTCGGGCCCCAAAGAGCCCTGTGTCAAGTGTTCCCACGCTGTACTGGCCCGAACCATGCATGTCGTGCAGATTCAAACTCGATGTTTACTTATGGAGGACGAACATCGCCTGTTCGTAAGATAAATGTTGGACACACTATTTTTCATGTGGTTTTGGGTGATTTACTCACTGAATAAAAAGGGTTCTCCCGACGTTAAGGGGAGAGTTGCCATCTCTCCTGTTCATGTCGGTTAATCCCGACATAAAACATAGTTGCGGTAAGCTGAAAATGAATTTGGTTATCGGTAGCACCCTTTGTGAATTGCCATCACCGATAATAGTCATGTGGCTGCATGGTTGGATCTGTATAGGAGTCTTGTACCATATGTGCAATTGTTAGACATGTCAATAAATAGCTGTCATAATGTTGAAAAATCATGTTGTATGTTGCAGATGTACGTCAAATGAGTGTCACATGATCCAGGCAGTTGCAGCCATGTGGGTGTGGGAGTGGGTGTGTATAGAAGACACATTATACAGAAAGCACTGTGTGTGTGATTATGAGCAAGCAGCAAGCATGTATAGTGTCATGTAGAAGACCCTTCCGATGCTATGAAGCTGAGTGAAGCAGAAGAGTTTGCTTCAGAAACTGACAGGCAAGCAGAGCACATGGCCCAGGGTTGCCAAGGGAAACATAAACAAAGTGAGTCACGAGAGGAGCAAACACGCCCAAGCTGCAACGTATCCCCGTGTTCAGGAGTTAAGGAAAAACACCTGGTTGGGGGAGGGGCGCAGCTAAGCCCAAAGAAACAGGGATATAAAAAGTACTCACTAGAAATGAGCCAGAGAGCGAGGACAGGAACCGGGAGGACCAGAACCGGAGAGGAGGAGATGAGGAAGGGAGAGACGAGGACGGGAGACACAGCACAGGAAGCCAGAGCAACAAACTCAAAGAGCCCATGCCCAAAAGCCAGGTGGGAGCAACCCTCGACTGGGGTCCTATCGTGAAGGCAGCCAGTGGGAGAGACTGCCTGAGAGGCTGGTTTGGGAGCACTCAGAAACTCCTGAGAGAGAGAGGTGCTGGCCAGAGGACATTTGTATGTCTGAGGAAAAGGAGAAGCTAAAAGGCAGGAAAACACATCCAGTGTTTGGAACCCTTGCTGACCCAGCAGTGCTGAGAAGGTCTTCCTTGCAAAAGCCAAAAGGTAGGCTGCATAAAGTGTATAGAAAGAAAACTAGGTGTGGAGGTTTTCCTTGTAATTGCCAAGATTTGCTGGACTCTCCCTATGCCAACTCCTGTATATACGGTAATTCTCAACCCTGCTCTTTAGAGTGCTGTGAAGAGAGGCCTCGGAGAAATAGAGAGGGAGTGAATGTTGAAACGCCATATAACTGTATACAAACTTACCCAGCTGAGAGTGATTTGGAGGAAATGCAGACAGGTTCTGTTAGTGAAGATACAACAGATGAGCAAATGGACGGCACGCTATCACTAGCTGATCGTATCGTATCACTTAGCTGACCTGGCTGTTAACAAGGCTGTTTGAACAGCAGTAAAGAAGCAAAGTGTTTCCTTTGTATGGAAAAGGGACTGTTGCTTTTGAGTTTGTATTAAGCACTGCATATTTGAAGCTGAAAGCCAAAGAAGCTGTGTTTGTGTTATAAGTTCCTGAATTGTTTTTCTTTATGCCAGAAGTATGGCTATTTTGTCCTAAGTTTTCATGTGCAATTAATACGCCCGGAAGGGGAAATAAAAACCTTGTCATTTTTGCCTAAACCACTCGACTACAATTATTCCTGGCTTAGAGAGTAAGAGGGACTACAACTCCCAGAAAGCAGTGCATGACCAAGTGCACTACCCTACTTCCTGAGTTAGGATTTCCCAGGCTGACCTACCCTACATGCCCCTGGCTTTGGGGAGGTTACTGGTGACAAGTTGGCGTAGTTCTTCGGATTTTTGCCTGAAATACAAGGACATTATAATTGGAAGAAACATCAGGAAGCACCAGTTCATAAGGGGAGAAGAAACTGCTATCCTGTAAGCGGAAGGACGGTCAGAGTTTCGCTAGCAGACTGGCCAGGAGGACCAGGACACCTTTCTCAGTGCCTGAGTCTACACAGTGCCAAGGAACAACAGCCACCGGGATGGATCCACAGGACGTGATGCGGTGGATGTATGTCCAATGGGAGAAGCAGATGGAGCTGGCGCGTCATACGCAGGAGCAGAGTGCTGCGGCAATGCATGCGCAGCAGAAGCCACTTATTGAACTGCTGGAGGCTTTGCTGAAGAAGCCAAAGGACACTGAAGGAGCTATTCCCTCGTTGGTTAAGGGGGTAGGACTACAAGACTGTAGCGCATTAGCGTTTGGACAGTTAACCGCTCATGATAATCTAGATGATTTTATAGAGTCCTTTGAGTGGATTGTAGAGGCAGTCAAATGGCCTGTAGAACAGTGGGCAGTGAGTTTTGCCATGTCTCTCACAGGAGAGGCTCTGGCCGCTTATAAGACCCTGCCTGCTGCTCTAGCATCAGATTATGCTGAGGCAAAGAAAGCTGTGAAAGACAGGCTAGGGTTAACGCCATTGTTTTATAAACGCATGTTTAGGGAGGCTAGGCTGAAGCCTAAGGAAACTCCAAAAGCTTTGTTTCAGAGGTTAAAAGGATTGGCATGGAAATGGCTTGCTCCAGAGAGGAGGACTCTTGAGTCTGTGATTGATACCATCACCCTGGAGCAATTCATGCAAGCCGTACCACCAGAAGTTAAAGCTTTCCTGATGCTCCAAAGTTGCCAGACCACTGAGGAAGCAGCCAACCTCACAGAACATTACTTTGAGGCCGAGATAGCTGGTACCTCAAAAGGGGGCATTCTGAAGGTGGCTGGGGTCGCTAACTTTGGGAGATCAGAAAGGAACCTAGGAGTTAAAATACCCAGTGAAAATGCTGTTGTACCCTTATGCAAAGGGAAATGTTATAACTGTGGCAAAGTAGGGCATTTTCGTAGAGATTGTAAGGTGCGAACCGCACTAGTGTCTGGGGGAGAAAAACATATACGAGAAGGGTTCCTATTAAAGGTTCAAGTAGAAGGCGTTGAAGTTCTGGCACTGCTTGACTCGGGTGCTGACCAGAGCATGGTCTCGCGCAAGCTCTGGCAGGCCATTGAAGCCCGCCTGTGATCATCACCGAGTCAAGCAGAAGGGCAAGTAAAAATACGATGTGTCCACGGGGCATCTTTGTATTACCCCCTATACAGGTTGTCTGGGAAAGGGCTGGGAACCGAAAGGGAAGTGCTGGTAGCCATAGTTCCTCGGCTCCCGCACGATATCGTACTAGGGCGGGATTGGCCCCCATTCTGCAAAGAGATGGAGAGGGGCCTAAACGAA
This sequence comes from Ichthyophis bannanicus, assembly GCA_033557465.1. NCBI lineage: Eukaryota > Metazoa > Chordata > Amphibia > Gymnophiona > Ichthyophiidae > Ichthyophis > Ichthyophis bannanicus. The sequence goes on from CM066031.1 coordinate 1,202,532,247, forward strand.
TAAACAGGCCTAGTATCTACCCAGTCCCAGGCAGGAACCTCAGGAGTAGGGATAAAGGCCCTAGCAGCGAAGGTCCCTAGTCCCCAATTCGAAAAGCCACGTAATACTAGCTCCCAATCAAAGCCACGGGTGGGGGATGGGTCCTCAGTAAAGCAGAAGTTTGTCCTACAATACTGCAAGGTCTCGGCCCAGGCCCAAAGCCCGCGGAGAGCCACACCCGCAGCTGCCGGCTTCGACCTGTTTAGCGCGGAAGACAGAATAGTTCCAAAAGGGGGAAAAGCGTTAATAGACACGGGTTTAAAAGTAAAAATTCCAGAGGGCTGTTATGGATGCATAGCACCCCGATCCGGTTTAGCTGCCAAGTACTTCCTCAATGTCGGAGCAGGGGTTATAGACCCCGACTAAAGAGGCATAGTAAAAGTCTTACTTTTTAATTTCGGTAGGGAAGATTTTAAAGTTAAGACAGGCGACCGGATCGCTCAACTTATTTGTGAGTGTGTGGGATTCCCTGCAGTAGAGGAGGTGCCCTCACTGACCCCCACGAGCCGGGGGGTGGGAGGTTTTGGATCTACTGGGCTGGGTGAAGTAAAGAGCCTGACAGCCTTAGCTGAGGAGAAGATGGAGGAGGACCTGGGCCCACAGCCGGCTGACTGGAAGGAAAATCCGGAGCCCCGAATAGGCACGGATCTGTCACCGCAACAGCGACAGGAGTTGGCTCGGGTATTAGCAAAATTTTCGGATGTCTTGACAACTGTGCCAGGCAAAACCCATATGGTGGAACATGAAATTGTTACCATGCCGGGGAAGATAATTAGGCAACGGCCTTATCAGTTTCCCGAGGCCAAAAAGAAAGAGGTTGTAGCCCAAGTGAAAGAAATGATCGCCATGGGTATAGTGGAGGAATCAAAAAGCCCTTGGTCCAGCCCAATTGTATTGGTACCGAAGCCGGATGGGACCCTCCATTTTTGTATAGATTTTCGGCAGGTCAACAGTATTTCCCAATTCGACGCTTACCCAATGCCCCGAATTGAGGACCTGTTAGACCATCTGGGCTAAGTGCGGTATTTGACCACATTAGATCTCACGAAGGGGTATTGGCAAATACCTTTGACCCGCGAATCAAAACCCAAGACGGCCTTCAGTACGCCTGTGGGTTTGTACCAATTTCGTTGGATGCCATTTGGCCTGCACAGAGCGGCCGCAACGTGCCAACGGCTCGTGGATCAAGTTTTAAGGCCCCACCAAGAGTATGCACTAGCATATATGGACGATGTCATCGTCCACAGCACTACCCGGGCTCAACACCTGCCCAGAGTGGAGGCCGTCCTCCAGGCCATGCAAAGAGCGGGTTTAACATTAAACCCAGGAAAATGTCTATATGCTAGTGAGGAAGCAAAGTATCTGAGCCACATGGTGGGAAGAGGACTGGTGAAACCCCTAGCCAGTAAAATAGACAGTGTAAGGAATTTCCCCCGACCATTAAATAAGAGGCAAATGCGAAGTTTCTTAGGTCTCATCGGGTATTACCGTTGGTTTATCCCACGATTTGCTGAGGAGAGCCCACTCTTTACTAAGATGCTAAGAAAGAATGCGCCAAATAATATAAAATGGATCCCAGAGGCGGAGGAAGCATTCACATCCCTAAAAGAGAAGCTTTGTAAGGCCCCGGTACTGCGAGGGGTTGATTTTGGTTTGCCTTTTATTGTGCAAACCGACGCTTCAGAGACCGGGTTGGGGGTGGTCATGTCGCAGGAATTTGAGGGGGTAGAGCATCCTGTTACATACCTCAGTAGGAAACTATCAAGGGCAGAAAGGAATTACTCTACAGTGGAAAAAGAATGCCTAGCAATTAAATGGGCTGTAGAAGCTTTGAGGTTTTACCTCACGGGGCGCAAGTTTCTTTTAGTCACTGACCACGCCCCTTTAAAGTGGCTAAGTCATATGAAAAATAATAATGCCCGATTAACTAGGTGGCATTTGGCATTGCAGGCTTTTAATTTCATGGTGCATCATAGGGCAGGAAAATTACATGGGAACGCCGACGCACTGGTCCAACTAAGAGCAAACGGTCACGTCAGAAATAGTCCACAGTAGAGGAACGTGATGTGTCCAAGGATAGAACAAAATGATCATGTAATATTGAAAAGAGGCTTTTATTCACAATACCAATGGATGATGCCCACCCGACACAGGCCGTGTTTCGTTTAATAAAACTTCATCAGGGGTACAGGGCAACAAACCCTCATTGGCCAAAGCTGTAAAAGTCTCTTCTTTACCACAAATTTTCTCACAAGCCAAACAAGGCTGCACAAATCGTGGCACTGTGAACGTGAAGACTACTTGCGTCTCATCTCATGAGCCATGAGATGAGACGCAAGTAGTCTTCACGTTCACAGTGCCGCGATTTGTGCAGCCTTGTTTGGCTTGTGAGAAAATTTGTGGTAAAGAAGAGACTTTTACAGCTTTGGCCAATGAAGAGTCCAGAGCAGTACGTATACTGGGAGGCATTTCAAGATCCAGCATACACCATTGGACTGGGGAAAGCCAGAGGAATGGTGCTGCAGAGCTAGGAAACTCCAGACGCTACCTGTGAGGGAGACGGCTGCACGTGGAAGGGACCCTAAGACCTGTGCCAGAAGGTATGTGAAGAGAGATCCAGTGTCCAGGGATCTGGATTGGAAGGCTGGACATAAGAACTGGACTACATACTGGCCAGGCTATATAGAGAGGAACTCTAACAGCAATGGAAGCTCAGGTATGAACACTGATCTATGCCCTAGCTATAACCTTGAAAGACAGCAGGGAAACAGGGAAAGTGCTCCATTGAGAGATTCATCTGTGCCAATCCATGATATTGAACCCATGCTTGTTGAAGAAGGGGGAATGATTGCAGATGAAGAATGTGTTTATATGGACTGCTCTCTGTCCAAACTCCTTTGGTGATTTTCTGTTATAAAGTACAGCAACCATCACAAAGAAATACAAACTTGTTCTTTAATCTACTCAGAAAAGGTCCTGAGTAAGGTTTCTAGCCACGAAGTAGAAAGCAAGTCAGCTAAGGGGTTTCAGCTGGATAACTGCTAGCAATTGAGCCTTACCTAATTGCTTGTGAGCTAGGAGAGAATCACTTCTGAATCTATGTGGGAAGATATAAGAAGTTAACCTGAAAAGAACAGGTTTTTTTTCTCTTTGTAGCTTTTGGTTTGTTGTTTGATACATGCTAAGAAAACATTAGCTAGTGCCTACAGAAAAGACCAGTTTGTACCAACCAGGTCTTATTTCTTTTGCTTTAATTGCCTGACAAGTTTAAAGGTTGTTTTCCTGATTTTGTTTTTTTCAAGTTTAACACTGAAGGCAAGTAACCTGATTTATGTGCTACCAAGCATATCTGTGTTGGGAGAAATAACCCCATAAATAAATATCTTATTGGCTTTACACTTGAGCACAACTAAATTATTGTCAGCAGCTGTGTCTGGTGTGAATGAACTGCATTGCCCACAATCCCTTGCAAATCATATAGATATATGCACTTGCCAAGACTGTGAAGATTCTCACCCAGGCAGCCGTCTGACAGTACTCACTGGAATTGAGCCAGAGAGCGAGGACAGGAACCGGGAGGACCAGAACCGGAGAGGAGGAGATGAGGAAGGGAGAGACGAGGATGAGAGACACAGCACAGGAAGCCAGAGCAACAAAGACTCAAAGAGCCCGTGCCCAAAAGCCAGGTGGGAGCAACCCTCGACTGGGGTCCTATCGTGAAGGCAGCCAGTGGGAGAGACTGCCTGAGAGGCTGGTTTGGGAGCACTCAGAAACTCCTGAGAGAGAGAGGTGCTGGCCAGAGGACATTTGTATGTCTGAGGAAAAGGAGAAGCTAAAAGGCAGGAAAACATATCAAGTGTTTGGAACCCTTGCTGACCCAGCAGTGCTGAGAAGGTCTTCCTTGCAAAAGCCAAAAGGTAGGCTGCATAAAGTGTATAGAGAGAAAACTAGGTGTGGAAGTTTTCCTTGTAATTGCCAAGATTTGCTGGACTCTCCCTATGCCAACTCCTGTATATATGGTAATTCTCAACCCTGCTCTTTAGAGTGCTGTGAAGAGAGGCCTCGGGGAAATAGAGAGGGAGTGAATGTTGAAACGCCGTATAACTGTATACAAACTTACCCAGCTGAGAGTGATTTGGAGGAAATGCAGACAGGTTCTGTCAGTGAAGATACAACAGATGAGCAAATGGACTGCACGCTATCACTAGCTGATCATATCGTATCACTTTGCTGACCTGGCTGTTAACAAGGCTGTTTGAACAGCAGTAAAGAAGCAAAGTGTTTCCTTTTGTGATGAGGTAACTAGTACAGAGCCTATGTTATATGAGGAAATGGTTAGCTCAGAGCCTATGGTAATAGGAAAACAGGAAGAGCTTACCTCACAAACACATAGGCAGCAAACATATTCAGCTTTTAAAAAGCCCAAGTATAGTGGAGAAAACTTTCCATTCACCAAAGGTGACGCAGTAGAACGCCAAAAGGCTAATCAAGCTTACTTGAGTGGAAGGGCACGTACAACGTGCAGAGAACAGGAGCATAAAAACTACAGGGAAAGCCCAGTAGTGGAGCAAAGGGAGGGGCTGGAGCCAAGGCAGCAAAGGCAGGAGCAGAAGCCAAATTGTGGAGCAGGCTGTAGCTGCAGAGGAGTCTCCCAAGCCAGTGGGGGCCTCGGTCACTGGAGAGTGAGTAACCAAGAGGAAGGAAGTCCTCTCAACCAGCAGACCTTGCTAGAACCAGGAAGTAAAGGAAGCGTCCCGGTAGCAAGAGGCAGCAGACACAGACTCTCTTCAGAAGGTGATTTCAGCTTGGACCCGGCTACAGAGACATGCAAGTCTTGGAGAGGAGCCAGCCAAAGCCCAGAGAGAGAAGCTCATTACCCAGGGACAAAAGCTAAGTACCCTGTTGTAGCTAGAGGGAAAAAGCCAGGCATTGTCAGCAGAGCAAAGCCCAGTAATTGGGAGGAAAATCCCTATTGGAGAAGGAACCTGAGAGATATAGTTCCTAGCACAGGACTCTTGAACCCTGTTGATGTAGAGCACTTACCAAATAGAATAACTAGTGTCATTCAAGGGAAGAGCTGTGAGGATTTCAGTTGTGAAGATTGTTACGTGCCTCCAAATACAGACCATGAGCAGATGCAATGGGAAAACCAGGAATGTGATATAGAACTGGATTCCATGGATTGCACGCTTTGTCTGTCTGATGAAATTACATCCCTATGTTAGCCAGGCAAGCAAGAGTTCTGTGATACATTGTGCTGGCGAAGAGTTCATTTTCTATACTGTGAAGAAACAGTTTTCTTTTGTGTTCCTTTGTGCTGTTCATAAAGAATCCTATGTGGGACGGGGAATAAACCCCAAATTATTTATTTTGCCTTAATTACACGGCTACTGACTATTTCTTTAATAAGGCAACCCACACCTCACGGCCCTAGGCGGGCGCCTAACAGGGTCAAAAAGGGGTGCTGGTGACACTTTGTATGGAAAAGGGACTGTTGCTTTTGAGTTTGTATTAAGCACTGCATATTTGAAGCTGAAAGCCAAAGAAGCTGTTTTTGTGTTATAAGTTCCTGAATTGTTTTTCTTTATGCCAGAAGTATGGCTATTTTGTCCTAAGTTTTCATGTGCAATTAATCCACCCGGAAGGGGAAATAAAAACCTTGTCATTTTTGCCTAAACCACTCGACTACAATTATTCCTGGCTTAGAGAGTAAGAGGGACTACAACTCCCAGAAGGCAGTGCATGACCAAGTGCACTACCCTACTTCCTGAGTTAGGATTTCCCAGGCTGATCTACCCTACATGCCCCGGCTCTTGGGAGGTTACTGGTGACAATAGTCACCTGTGTGGAGCACTGTCAGTGGACATATGTGAGGCAAGCATCCATGTGAACAATTGTCAGGGTATGGTACCAAAGCTTGGATGGGTCTGTGGAAGGGCAAATGTTTGCCAACAACAGTCATTATGACACTCTATGTGGCATCACCCTCTCTAAGGTCACACATGGCATAATGGCAAACATTGGTGTATGCATCTAATGCCACAAGCACAGGTAATCCCAACACAATATCTGGGAACACAATAGGGAACAGCTGGAACACAAATCCTTACTGTCTCTATGGACAGGGTCTTCATCTCTGTCTGCCTATTCTGTTCTCCCAGTGCTGCTTAATGGTTGTGTTGTTTCCATTTGAGGACATAGGCATTGACTGGGGATTACTTGTCTCTGTAGCCATAGATTCACAGACATAGTCTGTGCATGCATGCTGGTATGTGTTCCTGGTAGCCACTACAGCCAAGTACTTGAATTACACAGTAGACTGACATAACAATGATCAGTGGGTGAGGGTTGACAAGGTGGGTGTGGGCATAGGTGCCACCCCATTGTTACAGACATTGTGCACAACATAGACAGGTAGCCAAAAAAAGGGATGAGGTAATACCTGAGCTAGTGAGGATTGAATGGTATGGAGTATGCTACAACTGACTGGGCATAGGCTGGGATGCATGGACACTGGTCCTCCCTATAGCCAGATCATGTCTCCTACTGAGGTGACAAGGGCAGGGAGCAGTCACAGTATAGGAACTGTAGGAGTGGAACAATGTGCATCATATGTACACGCAGCTGCCATCAGATAGAGGGTCCTTGGCAAACATACATCCATACTGGAATTTGTCCTGTCTCGTAGATCTCTGACAGCCAGATGGCTGCAACCTCATGCAGGCTATGAACCATGTCACACAGCAGTAAATAGTGGACTTGCACAGTGCTGCCCCTAAGTACGCATGCATGCACCACCATCAGCAAGGAGGCAGGTGCATAGAATGACTAGATAGTGGGTTGCAAGTCACATGATGTTCCATGCAGTAGTGTCCAACCCTTGCATTTCTAGCAAAATGTACATTGTGTGTAAGTTGGGATGCCCGCCTAGCAACATGTTTGCTGGAGTGTGGCAGTGAGGTGAGATATAAGGAACTTGTTAGTACACTTGCCCAAGTGCTATGATAGGCCCCTTGCTGTAGATGGATCTGACACACCAGTCATGTCAGTGAACAATAGGTATATTAGCATTGGAATAATGTCCAATGAAATGGACATCATGTACCAATGGTTGGGTGCCATGGTAAACATGGCACCTAAGGTGGCATATGTGGAAACATCAGGGGATATGTCTCCTAAGCTAAGGTGAAGGGCTGGGATCCAGGATGTAGTAGGCACAGGCCATGCCTGCAAAGGACTGTGGATTGCAGGGTGAGTACAAGGGCAGGAGTGTGACACCTAGTCAATCACTGATCAGGAATTAATGCAGAGACTGAAATATGTTCACACTTGTCACAGATTGGCCTTTGGCACACCTCTTAGGGACATGGAGGTGTGCTGCCCATGTTGAAAGGTCCTCCGTGTGCAAGTCCATGTGTCCTTCAGCCAGTGCATCATGGATGCTGCTGCCCATCAGGAGGCATGTAAGTATGTGAGGGTAGTATGTGGCCTCTTGGCCCAAATGACTGAGGTGCTTGGGATGTGAACCCTACAGGACTAGCACTGAGGAGCCTGAGTAGAGGAAGGAGCACATGTCAGGGCCCAACACCCCTTCAGGGCTTCAAAAGTCACACTGAATGTGAGGTGTCAGGAATATGAGATCAAAGGTTATGTGGCCCTACCATGCCCACACATTTAGTCCAATTGAAGGGCACGGTACATAAGAACATAAAATATGCCATATTGGGTCAGACCAAGGTCCATCAAGCCCAGTATCCTGTTTCCAACAGTGGCCAATCTAGGTCATACGTACCTAGCAGTTTCCCCAAAAGACACAGGTTCCACAATGCTTGTACTGGGTCAAGCATTCATATCCTGGGTCCCTTCTTAATAATGGTTTATGGACATTTCCTCCAGGAACTTGTCCAAACCTTTTTTAAACCCAGCTACACTAACAGCCTTTACTACATCCTCAGGTAACAAATTCCAGAGTTTGATTACACGTTGAGTGAAAAAATATTTTCTTTTATTAGTCTTAAATAGTTTACCTTGTAGCTTCATTGCATATCCCCTAGTCTTTCTATATTCTGATAAGGTAAACAATCGATCTATGTTTACCCGTTTCACTCCGTTCATTAATTTATAGACTTCTATCATATCTCCCCTCAGCCGTCTCTTTTCCAGGTTAAAGAGCCCTAACCTTTTTAGCCTTTCTTCATAGGAGTATCCTTCCATCCCCTTTACCATTTTGGTGGCTCTTCTCTGAACCTTTTCTAATATCGATATATCCTTTTTAAGATATGGCGACCAGAATTGTACACAATATTCAAGGTGCGATCTCACCATAGAACGATATAGAGGCATTATAATATCTTTGGTTTTATTTTCCATTCCTTTCCTTATGATACCTAGCATTCCGTTTGCTCTCTTGGCCGCCGCTGCACACTGGGCCGAGGGTTTTAACATGGTATCCACAATGACGCCTAAATCTTTTTCCTGGGTGGTGGTTCCTAATGTGGAACCTTGCATCGTGTAACCATAGTTTGGGTTGTTCTTCCCTAGGTGCATAACTTTGCACTTGTCCACATTAAATTTCATCTGCCATTTTGATGCCCAGTCTTCCAATTTATCAAGATCCTTTTGAAATTTTCCACAATCATCTTGGGTTTTAACAACTTTAAATAGTTCTGTGTCATCTGAAAATTTGATAACCTCACTCATTATTCCACTTTCCAGGTCATTTATGAATATTTCAAAAAAGCAGCGGACCCAGCAAAGATCCCTGGGGTACACCACTATTCACCTTTCTTCATTGGGAAAATTGGCCATTTAGCCCTACCCTCTGCTTTCTATCTTTTAACCAGTTACTGATCCACAGTAGTACACTGCCTCCTATCCCATGACTCTTCAGTTTTGCCAAAAGTCTCTGATGAGGGACTTTGATAAAGCTTTCTGAAAGTCCAGATACACTATATCAACCGACTCACCTTTGTCCACCTGTTTATTCACACCTTCAAAAAAACATAACAGATTAGTAAGACAAGATCTTCCTTATCTAAAGCCATGTTGGCTGTCTCCCATTAGGTCATGACTACCTACATGCTGAGTAATTTTATTCTTTATGATGGTTTCTACCATTTTTCCCGGTACTGACGTCAGGCTCACCGGTCTGTAGTTTACCAGATCACCTCTGGAACCCTTTTTAAAAATCGGTGTTACATTGCCGATCCTCCAATCTTCAGGTATTAGAGATGATTTTAATGATAGTTCACAGATTACTAATAGCAGGTCTGAAATCTCATATTTCAGTTCTTTCAACACCCTTGGATGTATACCATCCAGCCCATGCGATTTGCTACTCTTCAGTTTATCTAATAGTTGTAATACATCTTCCCGATGTATCGATATTTCCTTAAATTCTTCCGCACCTTTAAATACCACTTCAGTCATGGGTAAAATCCCTACATCTTCCTCAGTAAAGACCAAGCAAAGAATTCATTCAACCTCTCCGCTATCGCCTTGTCGCCTCTTAGTGCCCCTTTAACCCCTCTATCATTTAATGGACCAACTGACTCTCTCACAGGTTTTTTGCTATGAATGTACTTGAAAAGTCTTTATTTCACGTTTTTGCTTCCGCAGCAAGCTTTTTCTCAAATTCTCCCTTTGCCTGCCTTATCAATGCCTTGCATTTGACTTGCCAGTGCTTGTGCGTCTTTCCAGGTTTTGTCATTTGGCTCTTTTTTCCATTTCCTGAAAGATGCTTTTTTGGCAACAATAGCCTCTCTGATCTCCCCTTTAAACCATGCTGGGAGTTTTTTGGACTTCCTTCCACTTTTCTTAAAGCGTGGAATACAGCTGGTCTGGGCTTCCAAGATAGTATTTTTCAACAACACCCAAGCTTGATGTAAGTCTTTAACCTTTGCAATAGCTCCTTTTTGTTTTTTCTTAACTATTTTCCTCATTTTATCATAGTCTCCCTTTCGAAAGTAAAAGGTAGTACTGTGGATTTCCTTACTATCCCTCCTCCACTAATTAAATCAAAGGCAATCACTGCTACGATCACCATTGTCAAGTGGCCCCAACACCCTTATCTCTTGCACTAGATCTGGTGTTCCACTAAGGACTAGGTCTAATATGGCTTCCCCTCTGGTCGGTTCATGAACCAGCTGCTCCAAGAAGCAGTCATTTATTTCATTTACGAACTTTATCTCCCTAGCATGTCCTGCCGTGACACTGACCCAGTCCATACCGGGGTAATTGAAATCACCCACTATTATTACTGCGCTGTAACGTTTGTTAGCTTCTTTGATTTCTTTGAGCATTTCATCATCCATTTGCTCATTCTGGACAGGCGCTCGATAGTACACCCCTACTGCCATCGCCTTCCCCTTTTTACATGGAATTTCAACCCATAGAGATTCTACAGCAAATTTAGTTTCCTGCAAAACTTTAATCCTTTCTGACTCAATGCCCTCTCTAACATAGAGCGCAACCCCTCCACCAATTTGATCAGCTCTATCATTACGATATAGTTTGTACCCAGGTATCACAGTGTCCCACTGGTTGTCCTCCTTCCACCATGTCTCTGAGATTCCAATCATATCTAACCTCTCATTTAGTGCTATATATTCTAACCCATCTTATTTTTTAGACTTCTAGCATTTGCATACAAGCATTTTAGAGACTGTATTTTATTCATATTAATTTGGCTATTGGTAGACATGGGTAATTTGGGATCTTTAAGCTCTGTCTCCTCCATACTCGAGGGCATTTGGGCTACTTTACTCTTTTTTGGAACCTCTCTGCTTTTGGTAGTATCCTTCAAGGATACATTCTTCCGAACCATCCGCTCTTGGGCGACTGTCGGCTTTCCCCTATTATCTAGTTTAAAAGCTGCTCTATCTCCCTTTTAAAGGTTAATACCAGCAGCCTGGTTCCATCCCGGTTAAGGTGAAGCCCATCCTTCAGAAGAGCCCCTCCTTTCCCCAGAATGTTCCCCAGTTCCTAACAAATCCCAAACCCTCATCTCTGCACCACTGTGTCATCCACGCATTGAGACTCCGGAGCTCTGCCTGCCTTTTGGGTCCTGCACGTGGAATGGGAAGCATTTTGGAGAATGCTACCCTGGAAGTTCTGGATTTCAACTTCCTACCTAAAAGCCTAAATTTAGCCTCCAGAACCTCCCTACCACATTTTCCTATGTCATTGGTACTGACATGTACCAAGACAGCAGACTCCTCCCCAGCACTATCTAAGGCCTTATCTAGGTGGCGCGTGAGGTCCGCTACCTTCGCACCAGGCAGGCATGTTACCAGGCGATCCTCACATCCACCAGCCACCCAGCTATCTACATACCTAATGATCGAATCACCAACTATAACAGCTGTCCTAATCCTTCCCTCATGGGCACATGGTAGTTGGCTCATGGGATGTCATGAGCTGACCACAAACCATATGCCCTCCAGCTACACATGTGTATGAGTAATCAGGGGTCTTGTGTTGGTCTGACCTGGTGTGATATTAGCAAGCCACAAATGCAGAGTAAAGTGGAATCCCTATGAATAGAAGCAGCACCACTATTGCATGCCTAGTATGTGAGTGTATGCTTTTATTCAGGGGTGTGACATTGTGGGAGACCTTGTGCCTTGCCACCTCTCAGGAGGAACCACTAGTGTTGCCATGAAGGGGAGGAGAGGCCTGAGTCCTCCAGGGCATATGTGCCTATCAACGAATGGGCTATGACTAGAAGGGGACCAAATACGGTACACGGACCAAGAGGTGTAAGGAAACCCAACTGGTGGTAAAAGAAGACTCATGAGTGCACCCCAATGCTATGAAGTAAGCCAAGTGTCAGATATCTCCAAATCACCGTGCATGCATGGCAATGGCATGCCAAGTAAGAACGCTTCCCAAATGGGTCCCATTACCACCTATATAAGCACAATAAAGCTCACACACAGACCCCCCTGGCAGTAGGGGCCACATGCACTTTTGCACAGCACCTGTGATGGCACATCTGTCACCCTAGAGGCACTCCGTGCTGCTGTGCTGCCACCAAGCCATGCTGTCAGCAGTTGTATGTACATGGAAAAGGCAGATGAGTGAGAGGAACTTACATTCTGTATGCTCTGTGAGGCAAGGTATACCAATGTCTACATGGGACTCACAGCCAGATAATGAAGGGTTGCACATCAAGAGTCCTGCTCACATAGCCACATCTCATGCATACATCATGTGCTCCACTGGCAATGCATACAGATAACACCATGAATAGAAACCAACACACCAGGAAGGCACAGGGCTGGTATAGAACCTCTGCAGGAATGTTGTTTTGGGGACATTGCATGGGTGTAGTCAGTCAGTAGGCTATGGGGTGCAGTCTAGGGGTGGTGTGATCTAGATATCACATAAGTATATATCCATGTCATGTGTCATCAGAATGGTACACTTAGGGAACTCCACTCCCCTGCATCCATAAGTAGCATGCAGCTGTCTAGCTACTACAGACCACCATGCCCCTGGCCCCCAATGGCCCTAAATGGCTTTGAGGACTCTCTCCTGCCACTCCTGTTAATGATGCACCATGTAGTCCATCCCATTACCCTCTTCCCCTGAAAAATGGGCATCATCATCACCCCATCTTTTACCTATTTGTCCTCTTCACCCTGCATGTAAATCTCACGGTGGATGCCATTCACCCCTGGACTGTCTCCCCAGCTATCACCATAGCATCTGTGCAATGACAAATGGAGAGGACAGTGCAAGGTGAAGGCCTGAAGCACCAACTAGGGTAAAGGCTGTGTCTCTGTCACCCTTTCCATCCATGTGGCCCCCACACTGCTACCATGCTGCATGGATCCTGGCCCATGCCATTACTTCTTCCTAGTACCTGTGTTCTCGCAGTTCACCAAGCAAAACAACTGTGTTGACCCACACCTCTTTCCATACATCACCCTCACATGATTGCATCCCAAACCACTAATTTGGAACTAATAGTGGGGAGACACCTACCCAGACAGCCCATTGCCATGACAAGCCTCTATCTGGATGAGGGAGATATGCATGAAAGACCTGCAGAGTATGCATTGTATCTCCCTCCAGATACAATATGGACGTAATGTCAAATGGAGTGTGTGTCTCTGTCCAAGGGACTAGGTTGGAGACTACAGGGCAGAAGCCTCTATCTATCCTCCATCTGACATCATTTTGAAGGTGTGAATACATAGATATATAGAGATGAGATAATTCTAATGGTGCATCTGGATGGGCGCAAACCTGTTGACAAGGTCACACATGACAGACTCTGGCAGAAAGTACAAAATCATGGGGCAGGGGACAGTGTACTATAATGGATTAGGAACTGCTCACTAGATACAAATCAGACAGAAGGGCTGAATGGATAATTAGCCCTATGATGAAAGACGAATAGTGAAGTACCCCAGAGACATGTGCAGGGCCTGTAGCTTTTTCATATATGTATACATGGGCTGCAAATGCAGATGACCCAAAGACCATCACAACTCTGAAAAACACAAGATGATTGTGGCGAATATATAGAGGACCTAGAACATCTACATTCAACCACTCTGCACCAAAATAAGAGAGCAAAACATCCAATACAAAATAAATGTTGACAATAAAATGATCTATTTTCCATTCAACACAGAACAGCCTGATTGCACACAGATTAGTACATGCTTCGAGGCAATGATAGAATGGCTCAATAAACAAAACCTCGCCATAAACTTCGAAAAATCAGAAGTCCTACACATCACTAGGAGTACCACATTCTTACAACCCAAAATCATAAAAATTCTAAGACCTGGCAGTCAAATATGAGGTGAAGTATCTGGGAGTTACAATCAACCAAAATCTTAACTTCCAATCGCACATCAAGAGAACTACCAAGACAATATACATCAAAAGAATGATACAAAAGCTCAAACCCTTACTCAACTAAAGCAACTTCTGAACAATATGCCAAGCCATAACACCTATAATAGACTACTATAATGTAATATACCAAGGCCTCCCAAAGAAAACAACATACCCACTACAATTTGTTCAGAACACTGCAGCACGCAAAATCATTGGAAAATAAAACACAGCCACATCATGCCCATCCTACATCAACTACGCTGGCTACCAGTTCACATGTGTCCCAAATTCAAGACATGGCATGAGGTCCCAGGATTACTAATCTGATCTGTGTTTCTCACCCACACATGTATCTGTCCTATACTCATCCACTCTTCCCTGCATTAACAATCCCCCTTCTCAGATGACAGGAATTGCTCACACAGCAATTGTCAGCATTGCCAGAATAATCATAATTGCACCTCTGAATACTTCTGTAGGGGTGTTTAGTAATGTGTCTTTACTATACAACCTTCCCCCACCTCTACATTCTGTTCTTTACAACTGCATCTTGTGGACTTCCAGACTGCAGACACACCGGTTCAAAACATCTTTGTCACAGCCATTCATCTATATGGGATGCATTACAGAGCAGAGCAGAAACGTTTCTAAGTCCTGGCCTTATTCCACTTTTCTGCTAGTATAACTTGGATGTCTGCATGAAACACACAGAACTTACATGGGCTTGTCTATGCATTGCACATCTCCACTACTGACCATGCCCCTGTTCCACCCCCTTCCACCCACGTTCTGAGATCTCCATGCTAGCGCCATGTACATGCAGTGCCACGGATGTTTCAAAATACAGTCATGGACGTTTTCACTAGAAAAACATCTATGCAGCACATCCAAAGGGCTTATTCCTGTTCTGGAATGACCCTCATAGTGAAAAACAACACAGACTAGTTACATGATTCATGGTTCCACATATGGAATCACCACCCAAAAAAAGGCTGTGGCCATTAGCATCAATACTCACTGCCCAGTGTGCAACTGTGGCCAAGAAAACTAATAGCATGCTAGCAAACAGAAACAAAGGATTAGATAACAAACCAGGTGTATGAGAATGTCTCTGCCGTATACCATGATGTTACTGCAAGAGTTGACCTTCACAGAGTGGTGGGTACACCCCTAAACAAAGGCATGGGGAGGGGTGACCTGAATGGAGCAGCAGGTGCACCTACATTTGCTGCCTTGCTGGGCAGACTAGATGGACCATACTGGTCTTTATCTGCTGTCATATACTATGTTACTATATTACCTCTGCTTGCCATATGTTACAAAAGATATAGCCCTCTTGGAAAGGATACAGAGAAGAGGGAGAAGGATACTCCGCAGTCACCACAGTCCAGCCACAGAGAGAAGAGAAGCCATAGCCATACCAATTGGATCTTCACACAAATTGTTATTTGAATGACCAGACTTGGCCAAGTTTTGGCACTCAGGCCTAAATCAGGGGTCTATAATAAAAACATATCTAAACCTATAAAATACAGTACTAAACATCCCACAAAGGATAATACATATGAAATATAAACAAACAATAATTATAAAACTAAGTCTATCGGAATGCATATAAAAAGAGAAGAGGGACCAAAAAGGTACAGGGGATGGAATTATATCACCCTGAGGAAAAGCTGAAATGGTTTCTGCAGCCTCAGGTTGCTGGAGCTTCAGCAGCTACGAATGGAAAAACACACAATCACCCCTCTGTGCTGCAACACACATCTCTACACATTTTGCAGTATGTGTTTATGCTGAAGAATGGTAGCACTTTATCAATAATTTTGATTTGAGTTATTTTGATTTAAGATACCAAGAATTATGATGTTTTTTTAAAGCAATGCTGAAATGTAGCCAATGAAAGTTTTTAATCATCAAGAAGACATTTGAACTCTTCGAAATTAGTTTTTGAGAAGTGTTGGAAAGAATATTGGAATGTAATATTTAAAGTAGATTTTTTCTGGTTTTAAAGTTTTACTTCCTCGCACATTTTTTTCTATGTATAAAGCATTTTTTGAGAGGTATATTTGCAGTAGGATTTATTTTTATTTTTTTATGTGAAACAATCTTGAGCAAGCACACAAGGAAATACATAATTTGTAATATAACAGGCAATACGAATAGAAATTCCATTGACAGACAATCCATTAGAGTGCCAATTCAATCTTAATGGAACCTTAGTAAGGAGAGCGGAGGAGAGATAGATAATAGCACCCCTGCCAATGGAAGTCATAAAATTCTCCTCAACAGAGGCTCAGTGAATCCCCTCCACCCACTCCTTCCTCCCACCTTACCCCCACCGCCATCCCCTACCCCTCCTTTTCCCTCCCATCGCCTCTGAGTCCATATTCAGTTAGGAAATGGGGGCAACTAGAGGCAAGTCCAGATAGCTCTGAAACAAAATCAAATTATCCAGGACCAGTAGGTCAAATTCAGTTATGAAAAAGGGGGGAGTCATCATGCCCTAGTGAACTTATGTGGCCACTACCGCAGAACCAACAAGTACAGCTTTCAGTGCAAGGTGACAGGATGAAGTACTCTAGTCCACAAATCATCTCCTCAAATGGGTACTCCCGGGCAAATGCCATAAGCTTGTTGAGATGGTAAATCTACCAGATTTTAACCATCCATTCTATAACAGTGGGCGCCCGAGTTCACTTCCAAATTTGGGCAATAACCGACCTCACTGCCAGAAGGAGACTAGCAGACATTCGACTTGTGGGCAAAGCACCCAATATGCAGGTTTTAAGAGTAAATTTGAGCGATGCATCCAAGGCTTGGGTAATATGTTCATATACCATGGACCAGACCAGTTGCAAATGAGGACATGACCACCACATGTGTTCAAAAGTTCCTATCTGATCACAAAGCTTACAGCAGAATGGGTCATCCACCCTGCACCACTTAAACAAAGTGGTCTGGAGAATTGACATATGGAATAAAATCTTCAATTGTGTTTTCACCAGGGAAAGAGAGATGGAGCAGGAATGAGTATACTGATAAACTCCTCAGAATGAACAGGCTGTGACAGTTGCAACGTTTCTAGGGAAGATGAGTTCTTACTGGGCAAGGGAGGTCAGAAGCAATGGCTTGATACAATCCCATGAGGAAAGATTTGAGGCGGGTTGAATCAAATAGGACATGCTCCCAATTTTTTGGGGACCGCAGTACTTCATCCCGCAGTCCTGAAGAAGTGAAACAGTGATGGAGTTGTAGGTAATGAAAATGTAAGAGCAAGATAGTCATGGCTTAATGGGAGACAGTCAATATGGCTTTAGACAAGGAAGATCTTGTCTTACTAATCTGTTATGTTTTTTTGAAGGTGTGAATAAAAAGGTAGACAAATTGATATAGTGTATCTGAACTTGATTGATATAGTGTATCTGAACTTTAAGAAAGCTTTTGACAAGGTCCCTCATAAGAGACTTTTGGCAAAACTAAAAGGTCATGGGAAAGGAGGTAGTGTACTATTGTGGATCAGGAACTGGTTAAAAGAAAGCAGAGGGTAGAGCTAAATGGCCAATTTTCCCAATGGAGTAAGGTAAATAGTGGAATACCCCAGGCATCTGTGCTGGGTCCGCTGCTTTTTAACATATTCATAAATGACCTGGAAATGGGAACAATGAGTGAAGTTAACAAATTTGCAGATGACACAAAACTATAGTTGTTAAAACCCATGAGGATTGTGGAAAATTGCAAGAGGATCTTGATAAATTGGAAGACTGGGCATCCAAATGGCAGATGAAATTTAATGTGGGCAATTGCAAAGTTATGCATCTAGGAAAGAACAACTCAAACTATGGTTACACGATGCAAGGTTCCACATTAGGAACCACCACCCAGGAAAAAGATTTAGGCGTCATTGTGGATACCATGTTAAAACCCTCGGCCCAGTGTGCAGCGGCGGCCAAGAGAGCAAATAGAACACTAGGTAGCAAAAGGAAAGGAATGGAAAATAAAACAAAGGATATTATAATGCCTCTGTATCATTCCATGATGCGGCTGCACCCTGAATATTGTGTGCAATTCTGGTCACCGTATCTTAAAAAGGATATATCATTATTTGAAAAGGTACAGAGAAGAGCTACCAAAATGGTAAAGGGGATGGAAGGATACCCCTATGAATAGAGGCTAAAAAGATTAGGCTCTTCAACCTGGAAAAGAAACAGCTGAGGGGAGATATGATAGAGGTCTATAAATTAATGAATGGAGTGGAACGGTTAAACATAGATCAATTGTTTACATCATCAGAGTATAGAAAGACTAGGGGACAAGCAATGAAGCTACAGGGTAACCTGTTTAAGAGAAATAAGAGAAAATATTGTTTCACTCAACGTGTAATCAAACTCTGGAATTTGTTACCGGAGGATGTAGTATAAGCTGTTAGTATAGCTGGGTTTAAAAAAGGGTTGGACAAGTTCCTGGAGGAAAGGTCCATAAACCATTATTAAAAGGGACCCAGGATATCACCACAG
This sequence comes from Ichthyophis bannanicus, assembly GCA_033557465.1. Classification (NCBI taxonomy): domain Eukaryota; kingdom Metazoa; phylum Chordata; class Amphibia; order Gymnophiona; family Ichthyophiidae; genus Ichthyophis; species Ichthyophis bannanicus. The sequence continues at coordinate 1,202,550,660 of CM066031.1, forward strand.
ACCAACCTCCCTCCCCTTCCCCATGTACATATGATTGTAAAATAGCGCAAGCTGTAAATAGCTCAACACAAATCTACGGCCCACCACTGCACACACACTCACTGTATCACTGCATGCACACACATAAACCATTACTTGTTGATAGTTTGCTGTGTAGACCGCCTTGATTGAATGAGAAGGCGGTATAGAAATCCTTTTAAATAAATAAATAACACTGCTTCACCCAATACAAGCATTGTGGAACCTGTGTCTTTTGGGGAAACTGTTAGGTACTTATGACCTAAATTGGCCACTGTTGGAAATAGGATATTGGGCTTGATGGACCTTGGTCTGACCCAATATGGCATATTTTATGTTCTTATGAGACTGCCCACCTTTGCTCCAATTTTGCTTTTGATCTCATAATTGTGTTCTCAAAGAGTGTTTCAAGCTGCAAAGCCACGAAGCGAGCTAGAGACTGTTTCCCAAAATTCCTTACAAAGTTAAAAGAAGCTAGAGGCAAAAAGGGGGAGATGTGAGCTGACAAACCAAAGTGGGAGCAGATACAGCACCATGATTGCCCAAGAGGATTTAAGAAAGGATGAATTAACACCTTCTGTCTCTCCACCGGAGTTTGAAGGAAGAGAACCACAGCATGTTGTATTGGAGCCATCTGTTCTGGTTCCCAGAGTTACCCAAGCAGTGTCTGGTGCGAAGTGCCAGGAGGAACACACAATGATAATAAAGCCCTAGATCTGGTACTCGCAGGCCTCCCAAAAGTTTAGGATGGGCCATAACCATCCAACTGAACTGAGGTCACCGGCCCCGCCACAAAAAGTGTGTGAGCGTGTGACGGAGACTCTTGAAAAAAGGTATGAAAGACATCAATGGGCAATTGCATAAACAGAAATAGAAGTTTTGGTAACAATAGCATTTTAATAGTGTTGATTCTATCCAAACATGTCAAATCCTGTTGAAGATTCTTCAGGATAGGATCATAATTAAGAGCTTAGAGTCTGGAGAGGTCTCAAAGGATAGTAAGGTAGTGAAAGTGCTGTACAGCCTAATAATCCCCCAAGTTGCATCAGCCGCGGTATCGTCAACTCTCGAAACACAAGGGAGAAGGGTAGACTTCTGTCTATTGACAGTGAATCCCGACACATAGGAGAATCGGTCTAGGATGTCTGTAACTATTGGGAGAGACTGTGAGGGTTCTTTTAGGTAGATCAGAGTGTCATCTGCATACAGTGAAATGACATGTGTTTCAGCTCCTAAGGGAATGCCAATCTCTGAAGCACGGTCCCTGATATAAATGGCCAGAGCTTCTATGGCTAAGGCAAAGAGTAGAGGGGATAAAGGACATCTCTGCCTGGTACTGTGGTTAAGGTAGAAGGGAGCCAAGAGAAAACCATTTACCAATACAGCAGCTTGCAGCTGGGCATAAATGGCTGCTATCCAGCCTCGAAATGATGGTTCAAATCTGAAGGAATCTAGGACTTCCAATAAAAATGGCCATTTCACCTTGTCAAAGGCTTTTTCTGCGTCTAAGGAAAGGACTGCATACTGATCAACCATCGATCAAGTTTATGCATTATATTAATGAGACGGTGCACATTTTTGAAACCATAGCGTTGTTTGATAAATCCGGTTTGATTTGGGTGTACAATGTCAGCGATCTGGGATTCCAAGTGGTTCACTATTAATTTGGTAAAATTTTGTAATCTGTATTCAGAAGAGAAATGGGGTGGTAATTATTACAATTTAGGGGATCTTTGTCCCCTTTCAGTATAACAGTGGTAGTAGCTTGATAGAAAGACATAGGCTAACTCTGCCGCTGTAAGATATTGTTAAATACCCAAATCAAAACTGGAGCAAAACTATCTGAGAGAGTTTTATAAACCTCCACCATGAGCAGTTCAGGACCCGCAGCCTTTGATGGCTTTAATTCACATATTACCAATAGTATTTCTTGAAGGAAAAATGGGCAATCCGCTGCCTTTCTTACATCCCGTGATAACTGTGAAAGTGCCACTTCTCAGAGTCAGTCGCGGATAGAGGGAAGATCCACATCCAGATTACTAGAATACAATTCCTCAAAATATTTAGTGAATATATTGTCCATCTCTTGTGAACATCGAGTAGAAACCCACAACTTAGAAAGTAGGGCTGGGATTCTATGTCTTTGTCTCTGCCTTTTAAGTTGCCACAAATGTAGCTTCCCTGCTTTATTTCCTTGTTCATAAAATTGATATCTGGTTCTTTGAAGTAAGGATGCCAAATATTCTGCATCTAAGGTGGCTAATTCACCCCTCAACTGGACCAACTGGTGCCATTTCGCTGCTCTCCCTCTCATCAATGTCGACACTTCAGAATGTCAGTTTGATGATTAACTCCTCCTGCTTAACCATTTTTTTCTTTTTTAATGCACTGGATAAAGAGATTAATTGTCTGCATAATACCGCTTTACCTATATCCCAAAGTGAAGAGGTTGACATTTCTGGGGAGTCGTTAAACTCAAGATATTCCTGCCAACTGGCATGGACTGCTGCTACAGAGTCCTTATTTAGCAGCAGATTGCGCTGAAGAGACCATGTTCATGGTGGCAACTCTGCCCCTACTATGGTTAACTGTAAGGAAACTAAAGCATGATCAGATGGGCCCATAGTACCAATGTTTACTTGCCCTAGCCAGGGTAGAAGTGAACGGGAAACTAACCACATATCAATACATGAATAGCTTTTATGGACAGGTGAGAGAAAGGTGTAGTCGCTCTCTCTTTCATATGTATAACGCCATGCATCACTGAATTGTTAAGTTGAGTTTCAACACCAGTTCTACCAGTTGAGGTGAAGGACAAGCAGTTGTAGACTGCAAACCCAAACGATCAACTGAGACAACACACAGCTGAAGTCTCTACTGATGAGAAGTTTCTCTTGTTTGGAGGAAGTCACCCAGTCCAAAATCTCCTGAAGCGCATTACCAATCCCCATTGGCGGCACATATACATTGACCTGGTGAAAAGCCTATCATACATAGTGCCAAACAGAATGAGAAATTTACCTTCCAGGTCTGCAATCTGTTCAGAACATGGAAGGGACATGTAGATGAGAAGAGGATAGCTACACCTCACTGTTGCAAATAACGACTGGTGTATAATATCTGAGGAAATTTCCACAACACAAATTGTAGATGACCATGGTAGTCGAGATGAGTTTCCTGCAAAATAACACAATATCTGCTTTCTCCCTACTCAGGTAACACTGGTCAACATTGAAATCGTTACTGACTTTAAAAGGCCCTAATCTGTAGTATCTTGGTGAGCTGAACACGAATATAACATAAAAAAAAAATTATTGGCTCTCGTTTTGAAGATATTGCATGTAGTTCATTTTTGACATTTCACCGTGTAAATTTATCCAGTAGGACATCAACAACATCCCAAATAAGCCTTGAATGATGTAATATTGCATCACATTGCATAATACCAGCATGCACACATCATCTAGAGCTGATTGCATCATTTTCTGATGCAATGCAATACTACTGCCAGATGGCTGCTGAAGCCATCTGACGTCAGCAGTGTACTATACGCAGTCAGAAAGGAAAGTAATCTGGTATTCTGTTCTGATATTGAAAGCCTCATGAATGCCTTAAAAATCACTCATGACCCACAAGACTGGAGACTATTTATAGACTCTTCGAAACTGAGTCTGAAGGCTGTGCTTTTGAACAATGGAAACCATCTTCCATCTATTCCAGTAGCACGTGCCGTCCACATGAAAGAGACATACGATAACTTAAAGCATCTACTGACTTCCATTAACTATAACAAGTACAGCTGGCACCTCTGTGGTGACTTGAAGGTAGTCGCCCTTGTAATGGGACTGCAGCAGGGATACATAAAATACATGTGTTTCTTATGTGAGTGGGATAGCCGAGCAAGGGATTGGCACTACTTGCGGAAGGAATGGAATCGCAGACAAAATGTAACAGTTGGAGAGAAGAATATCCAGCACCCAGCTCTGGTTGAGGCTCACAAAATCCTGCTATCACCCTTTCACATCAAACTAGGTTTGATGAAAAACTTCATGAAAGCCATGGACCGCACTTCGCCAGCTTTCTGATACCTGCATGAAAAATTCCCTCGACTCAGCGAAGCAAAGATTAAAGAGGGAGTTTTTGTGGGTCCTCAAATTTGAGAGCTCTTCAAAGATGACCGGTTCAACAACTTGCTGCAGGGTGATGCGAAATAAACATGGAATGCTTTTCGCCCAGTGTCAACAAACTTTCTCGGGAATGTTAGGGCAGAAAACTACAAGGAACTAGTAGAAGACATGCTGATGCAGTATCAGAAACTTGGCTGCAATATGTCTCTAAAGATCCATTTCCTTGATTTCCATCTAGATTTCTTTCCTGACAACTGTGGTATGGTTAGTGATGAACAGGGCAAACGTTTTCACCAGGATATCGCAACGATGTAGCAAAGATACCAGGGAAAATGGTCCACTACAATGCTGGCTGACTACTGCTGGGCACTCCCCAGAGAAGCTCCCGAACAGCTGTACAAGAGACAGGCGAAAAAATCTAAGAAGTTGTCTATGATTTGTTTTTTTACAGGTATTAACCGAAGGCCTATTATATTTACTATTGACATGCATTTTGTGATGTAAACATTAATTCTTGTAGATTACAAAAAAACTAGAGCCAACTTTGCAATTTCACTGTCATATTCGTGTTCAGCATATAAAAATTGATAAGAAATGACTATTTTTATTTCAGTAACATGACTTTTGTAAAACCTTGTTGACCAGTGTAATCTAGAACCCTATGCCTTTTATTTATTTACATTCTCTTATATACCATGCTATTCTGCATCAGTGTGGTTTACATTGAACAAACTGAAATTACATTGAACAGGGCATTATAACTTGGAGGTAACTATTTTACAGGGAACATGGGCTATGGAGGGTTAAGTGGCTTGCCCAAGACCACAAGGAGCACCTGTGGGACTAGAAACCCCAGTCCTTCTGGCCCAAGGTTGCTGTTCTCTAGTGGGATTTGAACCCCCAACCTTCTGGCTGGAAGTACCTTGCCCCAACCATTAGGCCACTCCTCCAATCCTTAACTTGGATTGTTAAAACCACAAACATTCCACAAGATTATCTTAACCATAGTGGCATGGGAACAGGAGCAAAATGAAAGACAAGCAGACAGGTAGGAGAAGAAAGTAAAAATATACGCTCCGTAGACCCTTCCATAGATCATTCCTTTTTTTTTGGAGCTTTCCTGGGAGTGTTTTTTATTGTTGGCCATTGATATCAATGTTGCCCAGCTGGATTATAATTTTTAAAAAAAATTTTGTGGTCATTTCCATTGTTTATTTGACATTTTGTTCTGTGCACATGTATCACACTGCTCACGTATTTTAGGTTTCCCCGGTTTTGCTGTACATTGCTGACGGAAATGGTTTCTCTTCCCTTTAAATGCAGTCTACCTCGAGTGTTTCACTTGCGGTAGTTTTTACTTGTAAATTCGGCCCCGCTCCTGTGCGGGGAGCCTCTCCCCTCCCACTTTCCACCCATTGACCCCGTCTCTCCGCCCCTCGGGGGCCTTCCTCCGCCCTCCTTTCGCCTTTCCCCGCCTCTATCGCACAGTACCGCACCGCACACGTGCGCGTGTTCGTCGTACGTGTGCGGGGCCCGTTAGTGTGATGCGCACTTGTGCGTGGCACTTAAGAGCACTTAAGTGCATCATTTTCGCACGCTCAAGTGCACCCCGCACAAGTGCGCAGTTTAGTAAACATACCCCTAAGGCTCCTAAAGCGCACCCTGTTCTTTGGTCACTAATGCAAGAGTTAGGCTTAATAGACATATGGCGGTTGCAACATCCTGTTGATGAGGAATACACTTTTTTCTCTCCTCCTCATAACTCAGTATCGCACATTGATTTTTTCCTAGTCTCCAAGGGACTGTGTTCCGGAATCAGTGAATCCAATATTCATGCTGCTCATATATCTGATCATGCCGCAATTTCAATCTCCCTATTAGACTCTACGAGCTGCTCATCTCATACATGGTGGCATTTTGACAGAACCTTTCTTAGCAATCAGGAGTTCCGTGAAACCATTCTAGTGGCTATAGAGGAGTATTTTCAGTTTAACTCGCCCCAGGACACTTTGGGATGGGCTTGGTGGGAGGGTTTCAAAGCTAATATACGGGTCACCATAACCAGCTTTGCTATACGTCAGGCCAAACAATGTAAAGCAGAACTTGAAGCTTTGGAGAGGCAGATTAAAGCAGGGGAACGCATTCTAGGCCGGAAAACTGATCCTAACATCCTGATATGCTTACAATGCCTTAGATTTTGATATAACACGATCCTAACTACTGAAGCTTCACAGAATATTCAGGTGCAGAAAGGGTGGTATTATTTAGAAGGTAATAGGGCCAGATGGTTACTAGCTAACTCATTAAAAGGTCACAAAGAAGCTTCTCGCATTGCTGTTTTAAGAGACTCCCAGGTGCAATTGTTGCAGACACTGAAATTGCAGAAGCCTTCCATCAATTTTACACTCAGCTGTACTCTTCAGAGATAGAATTTTCTAAGGAAGTTTTTGTGAGATTATTGGCCGATGTTTAGAGACCTACTCTGGATCAGGAAACAGCTGCAGTTCTAGAAAGGCAGATCATGGTCATGGAAATTATCCAGGCCATTGAGTCTATGCAAATGGGCAAGGCTGCCTTCCGGTTGAATTTTATAGAACCTTTTCTAAAGTGTTAAGTCCATATCTTCAACAATACTATAGGCTCCTATTAGAAGCGGAGGCCCAGACTGGAATGTTCGCCTCTGCGAGCATTGTGGTTCTTGAAAAACCTGGAAGGGACCCTCAGCCGGTCAGTAACTATCGGCCAATTTCATTACTAAATGCAGACTATAAAATATTTGCTGCCATTTTGGCCAGTCGCCTTTCTAGATTAATTCCATCTTTGATCCACCCAGATCAATGCGGCTTCACAGAGGGACGCTCTACAGCTGATAATGCCAGAGTGTTTTGCCATGTGTTAGAAGGAGCGGAAGGAGTGGAAGGCCCGCTGGTGGGATTGTCGCTGGATTCAGAAAAAGTGTTTGATCGACTGGAGCGGCCTTTCTTATTTGCTTTTCTGAGGTGGTTTGGTTTCAGTGAAGAATTCATTAAATTAATTAAAAACTTATGTATGCGAGACCAAGTGCTAACATTTTTGGGAAGACGACTCAATCCAGAGATTTCCTCTTAAGGCGTGGCACCCGTCAGTAGTGCCCCCTTTCACCTATCCTATTTAATCTTGCCTTGGAACCCCTGGCTCTGCTGTTGAGACAGAGTTCTGCGGTTAAAGGTGTGCCCATTGCTGGTATGGAAATTAAGCTCTCTGCCTATGCTGACGATTTATTGCTGTTCACTACACCCAGTTCAATTCCAGCTGTTCTAGAGTTGATAGACCAATACTCAGGGTTATCAGGATATAAAATGAATTGGACAAAGTCTGTAGTGTTCCCTTTAAATTCCCGAGTCTGTAGGGTAGACTTGACTGACTAGCCTTTTGTATGGGAATCCAAAATGGTAAAATATTTAGGAGTTCATTATTGCTACACACTTATTGAAACTCTGCAATATAATGAAGAGACTCTCCTTACTATTATATGAAATATGACTGCAAGATGGTTGCCGGTCTATCTTTCTTGGTGGGGTCGTCTTGAAGCAATAAAGATGACAATCACTCCTAAGGTGAACTATGTTTTAGAAATGCTGCCGGTTTTCCTGTCAGATAAAACATACTGACAAGTGGAAAGGACTCTTGTCCAGTTTCTATGGAAAAACAAACCACCTCGAATTGCTCTTAGGAAGCTTAAGTCTAAAAAGGAGGAGGGGGGAGTGAACTTTCCTGATTTTCCGGCCTACCACTGCTATTTCCTGCTAAAACAGGGGTTAAGATGGGTCAAGAAGAATAAGGGCCAACGCTCAGTGTGGCTAGATTTGGAAGAGAGATTGACGGCTCCATTTCCTTTGAGTCTCCTCCTTGGCATGGTGTTTTCGGAAAGGTTGAGGTTTCATAGTGTTATAATGGACATCCAAAAGGCTTTCCAGCAGCTAGTGAGTATAATTCCTCAGGAAAAGTGCTTGTCGATGCTTACTCCCATTTGGTATAGTCCTTTTTTAAAAATTCATGAAAATCCATTCGCCTGAAAGCAATGGTTTAGTAGGGGTATTTGGTCCATAGGGCAGCTGATATCTGAAGGCAAGTGGAAGCCTTTTGCGTATCTGCAGCGTGAATTTGACTTGCCCAGATCCTTATACTTTCAGTGGATTCAGTTGAGACACTGTATAGGGAAATCCCCCATCGATATCAGATCTTTACCTGAGGAATGGGGGTTACTCAACATTATTGGAATAGCCAAAAAGGCCTCAGGGTTGGCTTCTTATTATTATCAGTTGGTAACCCACCGTCCCTCTCTACATTCTATTGGCACCCAGCAGGTATGGGAACATGAATCTGGGGACACTCTCCGGATTTATGGGGGAAATTTTGGGGTAAACTAATTAGAATTTCTCAATCCGCCTCTATTTCCCAGGCACTATACTTTTTTGCGCACAGAGCTCACTTTACCCTGATAAAGGTATCCAAGTGGAATAAGTCAATTGGAAATGTATGTTGGTCTTGTCAAAGGGAAGTTGGCACTTTAAGACATGTGGTCTATGATTGCCCTAATGTTCAGTTCTACTGGATTTCGATTTGGAACCGAATCCAAGAGATCTTGGGATTCAGGGCCACTCTCTCTTGGTCTATTATTGTTTTCCATTCAGCAACTGACATCTCGTCGTTACAGAGGGATTGCCATTTCCTGTTTGACTTTATGATGGGAGTGGCGCTGCATCTCGTAATTGCCAATTGGAAACACACGGCAGATCTCAGTTGGCATATATGGTGGAATCGATTATGCTTATGTAGTAAATATGAGCAGATGCCACATTACAGTTCAACTCCTATGCCTTCTACCATGCTTAAATGGAAACCCCTATATAATTATATATTGAAAGCATAATATGCTGCGATTTAGAGGGTAATCAATCAACTATGTTTGCACATAGTATAGGGCAGTCTTTGTGTTACCATAGCCCTTATAAACCTCTTTTCTTTCTCTTTTTTCTTCCAGTCCCTTCTAGGATGGCTGCCTGAAGAGAGGAAGGGGGGGGGGGGGGTTGATGTGGAGGTGGGTTGTTAAGGTCTGTTTTCCTTATGTTCAAAGAGATGTATTATTTTATTTGTATCCTTGTTTGTTTTGTTTTCATTGTAACTTTTTCTGAAAACCTAAATAAAGAATTAAAAAAAGAGCAGGAAGGTATAGCTCAATTACCCCCGCAACCCACAACCATCCCAAAGAAGTCTAAATAGATTAACAGAATCTCCCTTGATACCCCCATTCTTACTCCCATCAATCATTCACACAAAGCTTTCACGCACCTACTCCCAGTTCAAGGTCCAAGATTTATGCTAATGTAATTACCCTTACGCCCCTTAAAAAAAGGCCTCCCACCAACTGTTTCAGCAAATGCAAGGAAACATTCCCCCACAACCCTTCATCCCCTTTTACATCTTAAAGGCACAATATAAACCTGAATAGGCACAATAACATTAAGGCAGAGCAGTCGTGTCTATCTCTTTGTTTAGGCACCCATCTTGGTCACTGCTTGAGGGCCATCAGGAGTCAGGGACTTTGCGTTGCTTGGGCATCAAAACTTCCCAGTCCCCCTGAGTGCTCCTAGCTCTCGGTGAGTGGTCCTCCTCAGCTTGACTTGATTCCAGAAAGTCCATGCAATCAGCTAGTTCAGTAATGCGATGCATGGTATTGTTCCAATCAAAAATGAGAGAACGGGAATCCCCATCAGTACAGCACTGATTTCTTCTGCAGCAGTGTGTTAGCGGCTTGAAACGTTTTCACCGTCCCATTGTATGCTGAGATAAGTCCTGAAATATTTGAATTTTGTGGCTTTGGAAGAGGAGAGAATGTTTGTCACACAGATGTCACATGAAAGCCACCTTATCTTTGAAGAAACTAAAGCAGGCTATGATAGGTGGGGTGAGATCTAGGGCCTGCACAGGCACCCTGACTCCTATGCGCCCGTTCAAACCTGACAGGCCCTTTGGTACCTGGCACACAGAAGGCATACAGCTCCTTAATAAGTCAAACCTTGACCTTGTCCTTCTGATTGCTCCAGAACACCCAGGGACCTTATATTATTCCTCCTTTTGCGGTTCTCAAGATTGTCCTGTTTGTCTTGTAGGTCTTTAGTAAGTTGATCTAATTTTTTCATTTTGGTCTGAAATAGGACTGTTGAATCAATTTGTTCACTGATATTGATTTCATTTTGCGTCACCCTATCATCTAGTGATTTAAGATCCACTTAAATATCACTCACAGATTTTGAGAGGTCCATCCAGAGAAATCAAAGTTCTTGAAGAATTTCCACCAAATCTGCTTTTGTCACTGGAGAGGCTGACCCTGACGAACCCCCCCCCCCCCCTGCAAAGTGGCTGGAGTGTTGCTTGACCCCAGTGTGTGAGTAGATGAGGAGGCTGACTCTGAAGTATGAGCATACTTGAAAAGTGCAGTAGCATATGTTTTTGAACTGAACATGTCTGTATGAAGAGAATCCTGAAGGATGATAAGAATTTTCTCAGGATTCAAAGAATCCTCAGTTTCTGAGAGTCAGGTTAGAAGAGTACACGTTGACTATATGTGCCTGTCTGTCAGACACCTCAAGTTTGCAGTGAGAATCAGACTGAGGGAAGAACTAGGCAAAAGTTAATGTGTCAGGCTTACAACTCCTCAAAGGGGTCACTGAGCAACAAACAGCATGGTGTTTGATTCCTCGCCGTCTCAACTCTATGGTCAGAATGGGTCCTTAAGTGCTCAGAAGCTGCCAAATGCCTAAATACACCATGTGTCACAGAATGGCAGCTGTGATCTGCTGACCCGCTGGATCTGCATTCCAATAAGGGCGGAAGCGCTATAGAACCAGGAGCCGAGAGTGTTCCTCCCCCAGATAAGCAGCCGGGATAGGGCCAGTCTCTTATTGTGCTTCTTTCGACCTTAATAGGTGAGAGATCCTGAAATGGCCAATTTTCCTGCCAACACTGCGCTAGTCTGCATTCCACACATGCGTTCCAGGAGGGTGCTAAAACTAAATTCTTCCTTTAAAACCAGACACAGCAGGGTGACAGAAGAGCTCATCTCAATACATTCTGGGGCAGGCACCACCAAAATTCCCAGCATAGCAAATGATTGCTGCAATTTACTGCTGGGCACAATCTGTAGGCACAATTGTCTTTGGCTCAGAATCATGGAAACGAGTTGTGGTCGTCATTATGGCAGCAAGTTAAGGCCGGGTACTTCATTGCAAGAGGCGCATAGCTCATTTGCCCCTGAGCAGCTTCATAAATACCTTCTCCCTTGATCTCTGGTGGGCCGAGCGATCAGCTGTGCCTGGAAAGAAGTAGCAGGATGAACCGGAGACTCAGCACAAGCCTTTAGGCATATCCGTGCAAGGGGCTAATAACTCATTAAAATCTCTTCATGAGGCAGCACAACGGGCATAAGTGGGCTGATGCATGAGAGGCTTCATATCCCTCAGGACCTTACTGAGGCAGTGAACACCATTGATTTCACTGTCAAAGTCTTTTTTAAACCCCTGGGCTTGGGTTGTGGAGAAGAGAGAGCCAAGCTAGAATGCGGCCATCATTGTCCAGTAGGATTTATTTTTGACCAAATCTGTATAGTTCCAGAGTGGAATGCAGGCAGAGCGTGGGTGAAGTGGGAAGGTATCTGGAAAGCAGCAATATTGAGAGTTCTATCCAGATAGCTGACTAGATAAATTTAGGATAGCTTTTTGCTGCCAAAAGTTATCCAGATAGCTATATGCATAGCAGTCTGCATATCTCTGTTCTCCAGATAACTTCCTGCTCCACCCAAGTTGAGCCCACATACCGCCCTGACACAATCCTGATAATGACAAGGCAGTCTATAAGGATTCTGAGTGACTCTAACTGAAAAGTGTTGCTGAATATCCATGGATAGCTATCCAAATAGCGGGCTCAATATTACTGCCGTCTAGATAGTGCTAATGCTTGCCACTCCATCTAGATATCCAGCATTGGCCACAATGCAGATACTATCACCTAATATCTGGATATTTAAACACTATGGGGGTCATTCTGCACCATGAATAGTGGGAATTTATGTCCTCCTGCCGATCCTGGTGCAAAGGTTCCCCATACGTACAGCAGTGTTGTACGGGGAGCCTGTGACGGGGGCAGGAGGGGGCGGTCTGAAGGCGGAACAAGGGCAGGGAATGGGCAGGCCGTAACCTCGGACGTACAGGGCTGATTCTGAGATGGGCCCTGTATGTCGGGACTCAGCCTGTTATATGGGGGATTTATTCCACCTCAGAGGTGGAATAAGTCTCTCTGCACATGGGGTGACAGTAGTGGCCAGTGGCGACAGACAGGTGAGGGGTCAGGAGCATCCCCGTAACCTGACCCTAGCCATGGGAGGCTGAATCATGAGTCAGGCTGCAGGGAAAGGAAGCTTTTGGCAGCAATCAGTGATCACGGCTCTTAAATGGAGCCGCAGTGCCATGACAACGAGACACCATGGCACTGCAGCTCCATTCAGAAGCCTGACTGAGTTAGCCGGTTAGGTGCAGGATGTGCAGCCAAACAGAATTGTGGCCAGGAACTGTACATCTAGGCCGGTAGACCTAATTCTGATCTCGCAGACATGTCTAGCCCTGAAGGGATCAGAATCAGATGCTACCACTGCACGCTCCGATTTTGACCAGCCATACAAGAGAAGGATGTCTACAACTGAATTGGCCTCCATGGCCGAAGTTTTAAAATATGCCAACCATGGTGTTTAAATATCAGCCTAAAAGCTTTCATAAGTGATGTTGCATAGGAACTGGATGGAATATCATGAGATTGTAACACAACTGATTCTTCAGAAGCAATGAAAAAAATATGAGCAGGGATATATAAAACTTGAGGAATGATCTATAATATTGCAGCTATTATTTATTAACCAAAACTTCAGTCATGTATTTGGAGTACTAAAGTGCTGGGGAATTGTACCTGACAGGAGCAAGAAATTAATGATTGGAAAATGATATGGGCTAATCATATTTCATAGCCTTACAATTAATAAACAAGTCAGTGGGGGAAGCCAGTAGAATATTGTGGGGAAAACAAAACAAGTAGAGAAGATGGTAATAACTTTGCACAAATCATCAGTAAGAATTCATGATGAGTGTGTGCAGAGGTAATCTAGATGGCTGACATAATGGTGCTCAATTTGCATCATGAGTTTTATGAAGGAAGGATTTGAGAAGTATGTGTATCCTGAAGGAAATGAGGAGGAGGGGAATATTAGAAGCTCATTAAAATATCCAAAAGGTACAAATATCCCTAATAGATCTGTATTCTTTTGGTTGAATAAAAATATGGAAAAATGAGATCATTGTATTAGTAGACTTTGGTGTAATTTTTTCACTGAAAAGGTAGTGGATACATGGGATAACCTCCCAGTAAATGTGGTTGAATGGTGGCGCTCATGGGTGAAAAAATGCATGAGAATTCCAGGAAGCTCATGGATGTGCATAAAGGATCTTTACTGATGGAGAAATCAGAGCAAAGCGAAAGATTATGCAAAATTTAGAGTTTCAGTAATTAACAAAGAAAACGGGCAGGTTAGTTGGACTTTGCCATCTTTATCTTCAGTCATATGATGTGTCTCTATTTCTTCTGAATAATAATAAAACTTTTATATTATCAATTCTTTATATCTTTTCAAAGATTTGCATGCATTCCAGTTAGTATAAGAATGTTAGGAGGCAAGGTGCCACAATAGTGTCTGCAAACTCTAAAGGATGTTTGGATGGAAAGGAATGATATGCTTACAAAACTGGTGACCACGCGGACTGAGGAAGAGGGGAGAAGAGCAGTCCTGCTTGCCCCACGTAATACCCCAGTAGCTGTTGTCATCATAGCATTTCCTGTCTGAAACTCTTTCCACCTCCACTGAATTACTTCTGGAGTAACTTTGTACCTATGGTAGATTGCTGCAGTGGGTTTTTCCAAAGGGGAATATCCAAAGAATATCCTCCTTTGGGAACCCTAAAACAAACTCTGAGTACAGAAAGACTGCCCCTGGATTTTAGTGTGGTGGTTGGTTAGATGACTGGAGTAAGTAGTTGCATCTGGAGGAGTACAAATGTGTTGTTATGGGGGTAATGTGGGTTATATTCAGGTTGTGTGGGACAGGGAGTGTAGGAGGGTAGGAATAGAGGAAAAGGAAGGAAAAGGGTATTGTCTTTTGTGGCAAATGGGAATGGAAAAAAGTCATTGGAAAGTAGAGAGTTTAATTGGAGGGGTGATGGTTAATATACAGTCTATTGGGAGGAAGGGATCAATATGAATTGGATTTTTTAGCAGTCAGGGAATCTGGTTGGCAGGGAATAAGGGAGAGGTATGAAGGAGTATATAGGTAAGATCCATGATCCTCCTTAACTCTTCACAATCCTGGATTCTTTCGGAATCACTTTCTTCTCTTATTGTAATTTGTGCAATGTGTTCTTTCTTAATTGTTTCTTTTAGCCCATGCAACATTCCATGAGTTGTCCTCCCCTTTTATTATTCCAAATGGAAACATCTAATTGAGTTCCTCTTATTCTATTCTGTTAGCTTAGGTGATTATTTTTACCTATCATCCATAGTTTCTTCCATAGGATGGTGAGTAATTTGGGGTTGTTGGTTTATGTATATTTATAGAATCAATTATGGCTCTGTTGTAATTATATATTGTATTTATTTGTTACTTTTTAAATAATTAATATATGTTTTATAATCATTATACATGTATTCAAGGTTTACATATTTGGTACCTCTAGTATTGACACACATATGTGGCATTGATTATGGCATCTGCAGATACTTGTAGTGAAGTCTCTCTTTGGGCCCGATTCTGTCCCAACGGGACGTCCATCCCCGCTAGTCGTGCCCTCCCTGCTGGCGTCTAACTTCCCCACCAGTTGTATGGGGAAGATAGACGGGGGGGGGGAGGGGCAGATCGTGGGTGGAGTTAGGGCAGGCGGTGGGCAGTCGCTGGCCCTGAATGTACAGGGCCGATTCTAATGTTGGCCCTATATGTCCAGGGCCAGCGACTTGTGCGAGGAAGTTATTCCACATCCGAGTTGGAATAACTTCCCTGGATCTTTTTTTCAGCGGTCCCGGGGCATGGATGATACAGGGGGGGGCCCGAGGACATTCCCCGCAGCCCGACCCTGGCCTTAGGAGACTGGATCGGGGGTTGGGCAGCGGGGAAAGCCTTTGTTAAGCCGGTGGCCGGGATTGCGGCTTTACAATGGAGCTGCAGTGCCATGACAACCAGATGCCATGGCACCGCAGCTCCATTGTAAAGCCCTGACTGTGTTAGTTGGGCTTTTCCTGTACATGCAGGTCTGGCTGAATCGCAGTCCCAGACTGCACATACAGAGCTGTTTGCGATTCTGATCCCACAGGGCTAGAGGTGCCCTGTGAGATCAGAATCACGACCCCCTCTGTACGTCCAGTTCAAACCGGACGTACAGAGGGACTGTACGTCTGGATGGAATGAGCCTGTATGTTTTTTAATTGAGTTCTCATTTGGAAAATTCATAGGTAACTTTTTGTTATTTTTATTTTTAAGTGTCCATATTGTTTGTTTTTAGAGGTCATTGTCCCCTGAAGAAGGCCATTGGCCAAAACATATGTTGGGCTGACCTATTGTTTGCTAATAAAGAATCCTACATCCACAATGCAGTGTTGTCCTGCTCTCTTTGTGCCTGCTGACACTCCAGGTGGGGTGTTCCCTTGTTTCCAGATTTTTGAAGCATTCCATCCGATGTGGACTCTTTTCGTACCCTTCCCAATCAGCCACCACTGATTGCTAGTATAATGATGGTACAGAATTTCACTTTTAGATATAGTAACTCCCCTAAACTGCACAAAGTACTTAATGTTTAGTAACTAGATTGTGCTTTGGGATCATTGCTCCTTTTGCAAGAAATAGTTGTTTGTTGACCTAAGCATAGCATGCTCCACGGTTAAGAACTATTTAGACTCACGGGGATACCTGCACGATTTCCAGTAGAAATATTAAAATTTTGCATAAAAGCCAATGCTTCAAAGCAAATTTTAACCATAAAGCAAAACACTCCATTCAGCTAAATTAATAGAATTACAAAAAAAAACAAAACATTTAATGACGGCAATTAGGTATTGAAAATGCAAATTTTATAGTCAAGGACAATTACTTCATTTATAGTACTCTGGACTGATGCCAGCTGAAGGCAATTTAGATCCCCCAGTTCATAGTTACATCATGATGGATATATTAATTTTTGATTATGAAAAAGGTATGTTATAACTAGAACAGTTTAAGAAAGTGTGCAGTAAGAACATCCACCTTGTTTCATTATATTAGAGCATATACGCTTGTTCTTAAATATGGCGACTGTAATATTTTTTAATTCCAAAGCTGGCAAGTATTAGGGCCAGCATCTTTGAAATCCAGCACCATTTGAATAATTTGATGTTGATTATGATTAAAAGAAAAGCAATCTGACTGGCTAGGCTGATGATATTTTAAAAAAGACAGTCTGTGAATCTTTGATTCTGTGGATAATGAAAAAAAATAATGTCTGGACTATTATTGGTAAATCACAGTCATAAAATACAAGCTACAATCAGAATAGGATATTGATTAGTTTTGGTCCCACACAGAGCAGGGTTTGATTCTCTTGTGAAGAACCAAAGGTCATATTGTTTGATTACTCAATAACTTTTAAAATGCAACAAATGTTCTGTTTATAGATTCAGTAGGCTATTGGGGCTTTGCTGTTAAATGAGCAAAGGGGGTGAACAGAATGGTCTATAGGCATTTTGCATTTTCAGTAATCCTTTCACTGTTGGAGCTTCATTAAATCTTCCCTCTATTGTTTTACACTTGCCTGAACAGCAAATGTCTTTATAGTATTTTGAATCAAGTTTTGTCTTACTGTGTCGCAAGCCTCATCACAGCAAAAAGGCATCTTTCAAAGTTTCACAATCCTTAGCTTGCTCTGATCCTAATAATAAGCACTGTCATTGCCGATAGTAAATAATTTCTTCCTGCAGGTTTAACAAACACTCTATAGTGTCAGCAGAATTGTATTCAGTCTGCTCATGTAAATGCAAAGGCACATTTCAGAAAGACTGTTGATGGGGTTGCTGGGATGTCCAAGTGAAGACATATGCTAATTAATATCAATTTTAGAAGAGAGGGTATGCACGTGTAAGGCCAATGGACATAACTCCTCCCCTCACCTCAGGAACACACAGGAATGGACATCAATGTGCAGCGAAAAGCTCCATTTCATAAACCTACTTGTGGGAAAAATCGGCAAGGGAACACAAGAAACTTACGTATGCATCAGAGAGCGGCGGAAGAAGACGATAATAGCAGGCAAAAACCGTGACATACTGTAGCACCGGAATCGCAAGTAAGCACTGAATCATGCTTTCCATGCTATTGCTGCCACTGCAGGCCCCAGAGAGGGTTGGCAGAGGAGCAAATATAGAGCAGGTGGCAGCAGGATGGAGGCCCCCGCCTAGAGAGCCTCCGATGCTTGCACCGATCTTGGGAAGCACCCCTAGGCAACAGCATACCAGAAGCAGGAGAAGAAGTCAGCAAGGACCCTGAAGGAACAAAAGAAACATTTGGGCCAATCTCAGTAGAAACATTCATAGAAGGCAAGGATGGCATCAGAGCTCTATCACTGGAGCTTAAGGATGACCCATCAGGGGAGGACTGTATTCCAGAAACAGCAGACATAATGGACCCTATATTCAGCAGTGGTGGCTAGCAGCATTACAGTGGCTAGCCATTACTGTTGAACATTAGACCCAGACATTCAACGCTGATGGCCATATATGACACTGGCATTGAATTTACGGGTTAGTCACTCTTGCCGATTGCAAACTGATTAGTAGCAATATTGAGCTGCTGCCTGGTTAGCGATATGAGGCAGAAGTTAGGCCATGATTTCCTGCACCTGGCTTTCACTGCATATTGCTAACTGGGCAGTGGCTCAATATCACCGCTGACTGGTTTGCGATTGGCTCCACCTCCATTCCACTCCAGAATGCACCCAGAACACCCTGATACTAACTGTTTAGCACCAGGGCATGTAGCAGTGGTACCCGTGGATATTCAGCAGCACTAAGCATGTTAGTGCTGCTGAATATCCCGCTTAGGGGCATTTATACGGTTTACAGGTCTGTAAACTGTGTAAATGCCTTTGAATATTGGGCCAAATATGTTTGTCCTTTGGACCTACAGCCTTGGCAGCAAAGATGGCTCATATTTTTCAAGTTCTTATTCTTTTTCTTCCTCTGGATCATAATAAAAGAAACACACTCGTACAGCAGTCAAAATAAATCAGTAAGCAAACAATCCAAACTCCTATGCTTTGTCAGCATTCCGTCAGTGCTCCAAAGGGGTGTAACCTGCCTTTTTGACCACACCCCTTTGGGCTACACTCTGCGACCATGTACCATGGCAGTGTATTACACAGACACCGAGCTTTAGGGCCCCAGGTGTCCCAATGAAATGAAATCACCAACAGGCCAGATGATTCAGCTCTTTGGGCAGCAAGTACTGCACATTCTCTGGTTCTCCCCCTCCTTCCATTGTCTTCAAAGATTAAAGTAGTTGTGTATAAAAAAAAGAAGGATAAAAATTTGCAGGAAAATTGTATCCCTGGAAAATTTTTGAAGTAAAATATGCAAGCTCTTTTGCTTTGAAATTGGTCCATAGCCTGTGGGGAATGTCATGGTGATTCAGCTAGATCCTATCGCAGCATTTAATGTCATAGACCATGCTCTTTTACTTGATTACCTATATGAAGTTGGCATTAAGGACATTGCCTTTAACTAACTGGTTTTGATCATGCCGTCCCCTTAAAGACTACTAGTAGCTGTCATGAATAAAAACAAGGTGAAAAGTGCATACTCTAAGCATCACACAAAGGCATATTTCACTGATTGAGTGTGTAGTTGGGATGTGTGTGTATTTAAGCGAGTGAATGAGGCTGCTTAACCATTAAGGGGTAGACTGAATGGATAAGTGAGTAGATGGAGGGATTATGTATTGGGGATATGAATTCATTTGAAATGACATGGGAAATATTATCACTATGTCTATTGTCGTTTCATGTTGTTTTTAGCCTGAAATAAAAGGAAGAAATCCAAATTTTTTCCTGTGTCACCAATAGTGAACACTATTGCTCACTAATGTTCACTATTTCTGAATAGTGAGTTGTACTGTTCAGTAGTGCACACTATTGAGCATTCATGTGCACTGTTTGAGCAATAATGCTCACTATTGTGTAATGGTGCACATTATTAACATTTTCCATGAAAAAAAAATCACTAAACAAAATCCTATAAACAGCAGGAGAAACTAAACAAAACAAAAGGTTTTGGCCTGCATACCCCTATTATGAATTGGCAATAGGGCTCAAGGAGTGAGTTGATAGACGTGCTGAATAAGTGGATGGAGGTGGATGAGTGATTGGATGGAGAGGTGGTGAGTGGCAGGGGTGCTAAATGAGCAAGTGGATGGGCACTATGAGTGCCTGGTTGCTCTGAATGAGTAATTGATTGGATAAGAGGATTATGAGAGGTGAGGGAAGGCTTAGTTAGTAAGTCAGTGGTGAATGAGGGGTTATGAGTGATGGAGTGGGCTGAATGAGTGGATGAATGGTATGATTGGTAGAGAGGGTTGGGTTAATGAGAGAATGGATAGGAGTAGAAGTTGTGGTGTTGGGCTCAGTGAATGCAGGCGAAGCTAATGAGTGTGGTGGAGAAGTATAAAGTGAATGAGGGAGGGGGTTGACACTGTTGGTGGAAGGATTTGAGTCATATTTTTCCCCTTATCCCTCTACCCTCTTCCCTTCCCCTCTCCTTCTCTTTAGACTTTAGTCATCTTTCTGATCTTGTCCGTTCTGTTACCCCCATTCCATTTCCTTTTTAACTCTTCCCTTCCCAGCACTTCTCTATCTCTGGATCTTTTCTTAATCTGGTGATGTGTTTGGAAACCTTGTTGGCACTACCTTCTTCCGCCACTGACAACAGCTAGCTACTCTTGTGCCAGCAAGCCTAGGAAACTCACCTGCACCATTCTCATTCTGTTGTCTCAGTCAGCTGGTTCTTCTCAGGCTGGTTGACCTGAGATCTGCCTTGGCACTTTCCTCTTTTTGCTACAGCCAGCTGAGGATGATCTTCAGCTTGCACAGGGTGGGATCTTCTGCCCCTCCTCCATTGCATCTCTTTTGATGTTTGGATGACTCATGTTCCTCCCTCTGCTTCTAGTTTTCTTGGTACATATCTGTTCGTTTATGCATGTGCAAACAAACACATATGTGTGGATGGACAGATAAAACAGACATATGCAAAGACTCACCCTAGACAATAGGTGGTATCATCTGATGCTAAATGCATCTAAAAGAACCTATTTTAGATTAGGTAGCAGGTTGATTGAGTATTTTATGTGCATGTATAAGTCAGCTGAGGATGACTGGTAAGGGCTTTCAAACCGATTTCAAGCTGATTTCTAAGGTTATGAGTTTTCAGAAGAACCTAGCAAGCCAGTAGTGATGTAAATATGTCTTTTTATTAAACCCCCAGGAGCAAGCTAATTTCAGACCAGCAGAATACAAATTTTATGAAATAAATGTATTTTATGAAATATATACATATAACTATACACCTCAAGTAGTCTCAATTTATAATATGAAATTAAAGAACATATATCATCTGTTTACTTGAAATAAGCACACGTGTATAAGCACTCTGAAAAATTACGAGTAGAAATTTGCTTCATAAAGCCCCTGGTCAGGAGGAGTAGCCTAGTGGTTAGATCAGCTGCCTAATACCTAGAAGATCAAGGGTTCCTCCTTGGGCAAGTCACTTTACCCTCCATTACCTCAGAAAAAAAAGACCTGGCAATAACATCAACAAGAAAACCCAGAGGCAACTGATTTTCCAGGAATCAACACTGACTTGCTGGCACTAAAAAAAAATGCATGTTGGTGGCAAATACTACTCTACTGTATATAGTTTTAATTGAGGTCTGGTCAATAAATTCTGAAGAGTGTATCATCAGAGCCAAATTGATAAAAATGTAGGTACATTTAAGGCTTGCATATCTTAATGTGGATCAGGGGCGGCCCAAGGGGGGTGCGGGGCCATGTGCGGAGACTCGGTGTGGGGCCTCATTTGCATAAGAGGCCACATTTGCATAAATATTTGCATACTGTTAGCATACACTAACTTTTAGTTAACATGCCTCTTAATAAGTGTATGGATAAAGAAAGACTAACAGATTTCTACATTACTATTATCCAGTGCCAACCGCCGGGCACATTAGGAACTACTACAAACACTGCCCATTTAGAAACCATAGCAAACCCGCCATATCCTAACAGCACTACCAGGACTCACAAAGCACTATACCTATCAAAAGGCAAGACTGCAAATATCAAACCAATACATTTCAGAGAATAATAATACATGACCTACTGGGGAAAGAGAACAAGTGGCAATGTCAAATAGAAACTACATAAACAGAATACCTCAGCTCAGTTACATATACAGAACATAGACCGTCACCAAACAGAGAACAAAGAATCACTACTGAGAAATAGGAAGACAATAATTAAACTAGAAACCCCAAAAGCCAAACTTGGAATGTACAACAACACTGTAGAAATAAAACTATAAATTAATTTCCTCTTGTACTAAACAAAGCACAGACGTTAATGATGCACATTTCCCAGAGGTGACATATTCCAGTTAATAAATTCAAAATAAAGAGATAGTTTTCAACCTTTTATACATTTTTTTTTCAGTTGCAATTGCTCCAGCCACTTTCTTCTGGTTTCTTTGTGTCTTCTGCTAACTCTCCATCGTCTGCTGTCCATTTGTCCTTTCTTCTCTCTTCTATTTTTTTTCCATTCTCTCTCTACATCTGCTTTAACATACTGATCTTTCTCCTTTTGCTCTTTACTCCATCTTTCTTTATTCCTTTTTCATCCACTCAAATTTTACCCCTCCATCCTCCATCCCCACTTACTCTTCCAATACCCGGCCAATTGTAGATTTTTCTTCCCTCCCACACAAAATATTTTTCCCCTCTCCATTTCACTCTCCCAGCCCTATCACATTCGAATCCTCCCCCAACATCAGCTCCCTTCTAGTTCCAGCCCCACCCAGTATCCGCTCCCTTCTAGCCCCCGCATCAGCCCATTTCCAATCCTATCCTAGCCCCACCATCAGCCCATTTCCAGTCCAAGCCCCACTCCCCATCAGCTATTTCCAGTTCAAGCCTTCCCTCCACAGTCCATTTCCACTCCTAGCTCCCTCCCCTCACAGCCCATTTCCATTCCAAGCACCCCTCCCCATCAGCTATCTGCAGTTCAAGCCCGCCCTCCACTCAGCCCATTTCCAGTCCTAGCACCCCCCCCAGTCCATTTCCAGTCCTAGCAACCCCCCCTCACAGCCCATTTCCAGTCCTAGGAACCCCCCAGCCAATTTTCAGTCCAAGAACCCCATCCCCTCCCGAAGAGCCCTGCGGCTAGCTAAGAGGGAGCCGGAGAGGCCCCAGCTCACATCTACAGCTGCTGAAGTGAAGTACGCCTTTTCTCTTCACTTCGGCAGCTGTACTGATGTTTAGAACGCTACCGTACTGAGGTCAAAGGGAACTTCCTGTTTCCCGTGATGAGCATGGCAGCATTCTAAATGTCAGTACAACTGCTGAAGTGAAGGGAAAAGATGCTCTTCACTTCGGCAGCTGTTAGAGGGAGCTGGGGCCTCTCTGGCTCCCTCTAAAGCCGCCCTGTCTGCTGATCTTCAATGAAGGATGTTGTTTGTGCGGGGCCCCCTGAAACGTGGGGCCCTGCGCAAACAACATTCTTGCTGAAAGGACAGGCCGGCCCTGATGTGGATACATCTGAATCATTCAAGACTTTACTCAATCATTTGTTCTTCTCTTTTAGACAACATTTTGTATGACAATGTATTCACGGCCTCAGGACAATGAAACTATTCCTATCCTGAGTTAAGAAAAATATTGCCAAGAAGAACTGTACATCTCATCACCCCTGTATAAATCCTCCTTATGGGGAGTTTTAGTCCTGTCCCTGCATTGTTGGCTCTATTAAAATATGTGTCTGATTCATTATTTCTTTTTAGACAGACAAATTCACTCTGTTGACATCAACAGAAACTGGAATGACATAGAATATGTATAGAAAGCGTATCTGAAGTATAATATTATCAGTGATGTAAAAGCAGGAAGCCAACATTTCTCTATAAAAAAAATGAGGGGAAAAAGCAGCAAAAATACACAGGTCATGCCCTGTTCCAGTGCATGGTGCACAGTGCAACATGCAAGGTCTGTCTGATGAAAAGCAAGGTAGCCTGACTTATGCGCTGTATACTCTGACTAGATTGTAAGCTTCGATGAGCATGACTCTGACGGGCAGGGACTCTCTTTTGTATGTGGACTGCCTCTTATAGGTCAGCTGTACAGCGCTGCGTGCGGGGTGCTCTATAAGTGCTAAATAGTAGTAGTAGTAATAGCCTCAGAGACTGAAGTGCCTATGTGGCAGTACTGTGGTGCACTACACGGTTAGTGTGTCTTGAAACAGAAGGCCACAGGTTTGGGTCCCAGCTGTGAATCCTGCGGTGCATGTCCCAGCATTTTACCCAACAATGCAGATACAACACCAATATGTGCAATCTCCAATGCATCGGCCAACAGGGGTACAAACACCCATACAGATAGGCTCCACTATCCACAGCTGGATGTAGCATCAAGCTGTTGACTTCGGTACACGGAGCAGCAGTTAGCACCAGAGCACTACTAGTAGCTCCTGCACAATAGCACACCTTAGCAATGCCTACACTGAGATTGGGACCAGTGTGGCGAGCAGGGATTCCAACCATCCCTATTTTTGCACAGTGCTGCTATATGAGTGTGTATTGTGTATGTCTATCCACTGTTTTGTGGCTTTCTACTCCTCATTGGGCCTCACAATGCCTACACTGTTTCCAATGTTAGCTTTCAAATGTGCATGATGAGGAGCAAAGTATGCGTCTGCATTAAGGGTAGGGCAATGGCTGAGATGTCTTAGTGCCTGACCGCCACTTGCATGGACTGGGTGGCCATAGCATGTCCTGCTGGGAGGACACTCTCACTCTGACCGAGCAGTGATCATGGCATGGCCATGTACCCACATAGGGCTATATTGTGTCTGTCTCTAGTGATGTGGGTGTTCTTCCTGTCCTGGGGGCCCAATCACTACGCCAACTGTTGGGTGTCAGTGCCATATATTCCAAGCCTGGGTGCACATGGTCCCTCTGTGCACATGCAATGAGGACTGGCCAGTGGACTGTCTGCAATTAGTATGTGCATGGTGGGAACACCCAGCAGGGGTGCAGTCTGACTGTTCTTGTTGCAGGTGAATGTTGGACCTAGCCAGTTGGGAAGTGAGGTCTTCCAGGCGTACTCCCAGTATTGCTGATAAGGCATCCTGTTACACAAAAGAAATACTGTCTCTTAGCCTTCTCAAACTGCTCAACAGAGAATGTTATCTATGTAATCAGGTGTCCTTGCAACTCCTCTATGTGGGCAAGACAAAAAGGTCAGTTCGTACCTGTATTATCGAACATGGGAGTTGTATCAAATGTTCCCAAAACAGCAGTCTTGAGTAAGAAGAGATGAATAAACATGTAAAGCAGGTTTAAAGTTTAACTAATGCCTCAACCGTGTATAGACAGAAGAGGGTGGAGTGAGGTTATAAGAAGGCAAAGCTGGAGAGGAAGAAGGAAAAAAGCAAAACAGAGAGACCTTAAAAGCAAAAAAGGAAATTATAAATGAGGACTTAAATTATAAAAGGGGCTCAGCGAGAAGAGAGGCAAGAAGGCTTGACTTCCCTACACCCCTCTTGGCAGGTGAAGGAGCAAGAACCTGGCACAACAGCTAAAAGTTCTCAGGTGGACTGCATAGACCCCCTTCAATGAAACTGGAGGTTACTGAATAATTGTGATGTACACTGGATACATCTTGCTTGTTTAATTGTATTGGTGCAGTACTGCAAAGGCCCACATTTATGAAGCAGTACTGAATGCAGCAAAGTCGCAATAGGGGCTGTGTGCTGGCACTGTATTAATGAGCTGTGTCTTCCTATCATTTCTGGGGGCAGTTTCTCCAGATGGGTTAGTTTTGCCCATACTGTGACAGTCATGAACCTCATTTCTAAGCCACGGTACTCAGGGGCGGCCCAAGGGGGGTGCGGGGCCATGTGCGGAGACTCGGTGCGGGGCCTCATTTGCATAAGGGTCCTCATTTGCATAAATATTTGCATAATGTTACCATACACGAACTTTTAGTAAACATGCCTCTTAATGAGTGTATGAATAAAGAAAGACTAAAAGACTTCTACATTACTATAATCCAGTGCCAACCGCCAGACACATTAGGAACTACTACAAACACTGCCCATTTAGAACCCATAGCAAACCCGCCGTATCCTAACAGCACTACCAGGACTCATAAAGCACCATACCCTAACTATCAAAAGGAAACGCTGCAAATATTAAACCAATACATTTCAGAGAACAACAATACATGACCTACTGGGGAAAGAGAACAAGTGGCAATGTCAAATAGGAATTACATAAACAGAATACCTCAGCTCAGTTACACATGAACAGAACATAAACCATCACCAAACAAGGAATCACAATTTAGAAACAGGAAGACAATAATTAAACTGGGAATCCCAAAAGCCAAACTTGGAATGTACAACACTGTAGAAATAAAACTATACATTAATTTGCTCTTGTACTAAACAAAGCGCAGACGTTAATGATGCACATTTCCCAGAGCTGACATATTCCAATTAATAAATTCAAAATAAAGAGATATTTTTCTACCTTTTGTGCATTTTTTTTCAGCTGCAATTGCTCCAGCCACTTTCTTCTGGTTTCTTCGTGTCTTCCGCTAATTCTTCATCGTCTGCTGTCCATTTGTCTTTTCTTCTCTCTTCTAGTTTTTTTCCATTCTCTCTCTACATCTGCTTTAACATACTAATCTTTCTCCTTTTCCTCTTTCCTCATTCCTATTTCATCCACTCAAATTTTACCCCTCCATCCTCAATCCCCACTTACTCTCCCAATATCCGGACAATTGTAGATTTGTCTTCCCTCCCACACAAAATATTTTTTCCCTCTCCATTTCACTCTCCCAGCTCCATCCCATTCTAATCCTCCCCCAACATCAGCTCCATTCTAGTTCCAGTCCCACCCAGCATCCGCTCCCTTCTAGTCCCCGCATCAGCCCATTTCCAGTCCTAGCCCCCCATAAGCCTATTTCCAGTCCTAGCTCCCCCATCTATTTGCAGTCCCATCCAAGTCCCTCCATCAGCTCATTTCCAATCCCAGCCCCCCATGAGCCCATTTCTAGTCCTTTCCTAGCCCCACCATCAGCCCATGTCAAATCCTAGCTCCCCTCCACTCAGCCCATTTCCAATCCAAGCCCCCCATGAGCCTACTTCCAGTTCTAGCCCCTTCATGAGTCCATTTCAATCGAAACCCCCACCACAGCCCATTTCCAATCTTAGCACCCCCCAACAGCCAATTTCCAGTCCTATTCTAGCCCCTCCATCAGCCCATTTCCTGTCCTAGCCCCCCCTCACCCATTTCCAGTCCTAGCTCCCTCCCCCTCACAACCCATTTCCATTCCAAGCCCCCGTCCCCATCAGCTATTTGCAGTTCAAGCCCTCCTTCCACTCAGCCCATTTCCAGTCCTAGCCTCCTCATAGCCCATTACTAGTCCTAACCCCCCATCAGCCCATTACGTCCTAACCCCCCATCACCCTATTTCCAGTCCTAGCCCCCCATCAGCCTATTTCCAGTCTTAGCCCCCCTCCCATAGCCAATTACCAGTCCTACCCCCCCATCAGCCCATTTCCAGTCTTAGCCCCCCATAGCCCATTACCAGTCCTAACCCCCCCATCACCCTATTTCCAGTCCTAGCCCCCCCATCAGCCTATTTCCAGTCTTAGCCCCCCCCATAGCCAATTACCAGTCCTACCCCCCCCATCAGCCCACTTCCAGTCTTAGCCTCCCCCCCATGGCCCATTACCAGTCCTAACCCCCCCCCCATCGCCCATTACCACTCTTAACCCACCCCCCCCTCAGCCCATTCCCAGTCCTAACCCCCCCCTCCCCCTATTTCCAGTCCTAACCCCCCCCATGGCCCATTACCAGTCCTAACCACCCCCCCCATCAGCCCACTTCCAGTCTTAGCCCCCCCATAGCCCATTACCAGTCCTAACCCCCCCCCATCAGCCCATTTCCAGTCCTACCCCCCCATGGCCCATTACCAGTCCTAACCACCCCCCCCATCAGCCCACTTCCAGTCTTAGCCCCCCCATAGCCCATTACCAGTCCTAACCCCCCCATCAGCCCATTTCCAGTCCTACCCCCCCACTTCCAGCCTTAGCCCCCTCCCCATAGTCAATTACCAGTCCTACCCCCCCATCAGCCCATTTCCAGTCTTAGCCCCCCCATCAGCCCATTTCCAGTCCTACCCCCCACTTCCAGCCTTAGTCCCCTCCCCATAGCCCATTACCAGTCCTAACCCCCCCCATCAGCCCACTTAGCTCCCCCATAGCCCATTACCAGTCCTAACCCCCCCCATCAGCCCATTACCAGTCCTAGCCTCCCCCCCACATGGCCCATTCCCAGTCCTACCCCCCCCCGCCCACTTAGCCCCCCCCTGCCCACTTAGCCCCCCCCCCATGGCCCATTACCAGTCCTAGCCTCCACCCCCCATGGCCCATTACCAGTCCTAACCCCCCCCATTTGCCCATTTTGCCCCCCCCCATAGCCCATTACCTGTCCTAACCCCCCCCCCCCATCAGCCCACTTCCAGTCTTAGCCTCCCCCCCCTGGCCCATTACCAGTCCTAACCAGCCCCCCCCCCCGGCCCATTACCAGTCCTCACCACCCCCCCCCATCAGCCCACTTCCAGTTTAGACTCCCCTCCCATAGCCCATTACCAGTCCTAACCACCCCCCCCCCCCTATCATTCCAAATTAAAATAAAAAAAAAAAAAACTGGCTGCTTCTGCCGCGGCAGCATCAAGAGCTCTGCCGCGGCAGCAGCAAGAGCTCTGCCGCGGGGCCCCCCCTGCCCGGCAGAGCCTCCGTGCATCCTCAGCAGCTTTCTTCATGTCCAAAACGCAGGCTTCTTTCAGAGCCGCGAGAGTTTCTTTTCTCGCGGCTCTCTTAATCCCGCGGGGCTGATGGGAAATCCCATCACCCTCGGCGGGATTAACAGAGCCGCGAGAAAGGAAACTCTCGCGGCTCTGAAAGAAGCCCGCGTTTTGGACATGAAGAAAGCTGCTGAGGATGCACGGAGGCTCTGCCGGGCAGGGGGGGGCCCCGCGGCAGAGCTCTTGCTGCTGCCGCGGCAGAGCTCTTGCTGCTGCCGCGGCAGAAGCAGCCGGTTTGGGTTTTTTTTTTTCAACTTGGGATGCTGAAGAATGTTTTTTGCGCGGGGCCCCCTGAAACGCGGGGCCCTGTGCAAAAAACATTCTTGCTCAATGGACGGGCCGGCCCTGACGGTACTGTATGTGAGGCATGATCAAAGTCTCTCAAATCTACTGCTTATGCTTGGCAAAGTACTTGCATCATGCAAAAGATAGCCTTCTTCTGGAGTTCATAGGATGTAACATGTATGGGTAATTTATCAAGGTGTGCTTGGAAATTCTTCTTAATCAAGCCTGTGACACCCAAAATGATGGGAAATAACTCTGTATCTTTCTGCCGCATTTTCTTGGCCTCTAACAGCATTTCTTGGAACTTAAAGATCTTCTCCCTCTCAATGTGATTCACAGAATAGTTGCCTGGGACTGACAGCTCTATAATCAATGCCGTTCTGGTGTTCTTTTCCTTTATCATTATGTCCGGCTTCCTTTCATCCAGTTTTCTTTTTGTTAGAATGGGATATAAAGTATAATTTTGTTTGTTGGTCTAAGGGTGAGGTTGTGTGTGTATTATTAGTTTTGTGCATACCATGACAGTCTTGAACCTCACTTCTAAGTCAGGGTATGTGGAGTATGAGCTCATTCTCTCAAATTTACTGCTAATGCTTGGTGTAGTACTTGCGTACTTGTAGAGAACGTCCTTCAGAAGTTCGTAAGATGTAACAAGTTATGGGCAGTTTGTCAAGGTGTGCTTGGAAGTTCTCCTTTATCAAGCCTGTAGCTCCAAATACAAAGGGGAATATTTCTGTATCTTTCTGCCACATTTTCTTGGTTTTGACTGCATTTCTTGGTACTTCAGTATCTTCTGCCTCTCCATGTAATTCATAAAAAAAATCACTTGGAACAGACATCTCTATTAGCAATGTCACTCTAGCATTTTTCTCCTTTACCACTATGTCGGGTTTCCTCGCATCCAGTTTCTTATCTGTCAGAATGGGAATGTCCAAGGTGATGATAACTTCTTTATTCTTTGTAATTCTCTTGGGGTCATGATCCCATTGCTTTTCAGGGAAAGTGATGCTGCAGTGTTTCCAGAGTTTCCAGTGGATGAGAAGTGCTACTTTGTTGTGCCTTTTTTTACAGAAATTTTCCACCATCAGAACTTGATAGACAGCTATGAGGTGAGTCACTTTTTCTAGCTCTGTCTTACAGAATCAACATATGCCTGTTTTTTTCAATGCTCTCTGTAAACTATCTCATCCATAATCCACTTTCCTGGGCTGCAACTATCAATCTCTCATCTTTCAGTTTCATTTCACTTCTCAACTATACTTGCTCCTGTTTGATTATCCTGCTGCTTCTTTTTCACTTCTTTCTCTTTCTTCTCTGCTGTAACTTGAAAATGTGAAAGTTTTAGAGGAATGTGGTTCTATCTTGTGATCATTAGGTAGGGGGTGGGGTTGGTGGGTGGATAGGTATGTGGTGCCTCTGAATTATGGGAGATTATTTTATCCTAGGTGAGGTGGAGGAAAGGGGTATGTTGTCTTGGAATGGGGGAGGGTCAGGGTTTGGGAACTTCCTTGAACAGTACTAATATGAGAGTTCTACGTATTAACCCCACGCTCCCTAATGCACCCTATGCCATTCGACTGCAGCCTACCCCAAGGAGCCTTACTTTCTCCATTGTTCAAAGATTTTTCTGAGTCCAGTTGTGTCCTTGGTTGAAAATTTTGGATTTAAATGTCATCTGTATGCATATGACATCAACATTAAACTCACCATGAAAAAGATTTCTTGGAGGGAGTGAATAAGGTATATGCCTGTTTAAGAAAATTAGATGTTTGGTTTAAAACAAATAAACGTAGGGGTATGTTTACTAAATGGTGGTAAATGAGCATGCGTTACCAAGTGTTAATGGCAGTGAAAAGGGGTTTTCCGTGCATAAATGGCTCTGGGCATGTAGGAGGTGTTGCAGCATTAAGGATGCTATGGACTATTTAACATAAGATAATGGGACATTGGGTGTTAGGATGTCAAGCAGGCACCTTAACGTCCAAAAATGGCTGCAACCCAATGCTAGATAAAGGAGCAGCAAGGAAAGCCAATCTGAAGGTGAAGGATGGAAGGACAGGTGGGAGATGATGGACCTGCCAGACCTGTGGGCACCCTATGGTGGCAGCCAGTAAAGTGGATGAGCATGTGGGAGGCTGATGTACTGATGCACAGGGGGTGCCAGTGTAATATGGCACAATATCAGTGTGTGGCATAGGATGTGGAACACGTGCTCCCCCTGGAGTCAGAAGTGGCAAGATGTGTGCAGAGACAGGACAGAGTAGGAGTGGTGACATGCAGA
Organism: Ichthyophis bannanicus; assembly: GCA_033557465.1. Lineage (NCBI taxonomy): Eukaryota > Metazoa > Chordata > Amphibia > Gymnophiona > Ichthyophiidae > Ichthyophis > Ichthyophis bannanicus. The sequence continues at coordinate 1,202,581,657 of CM066031.1, forward strand.
TCAGGCACAGGAGAGGTGTGTGTGCAGAGCCAAATTGTAGAAAAGAGTACCAGTATAGGCTATGGTGTAGCACCCTACACAAGAAAACATGACTACACCCAGCAGACAGAGGTGGATGGCTAGGTTGAAGGACAGATGGTGACGGAGGCGAGGTGGTATGGGCTGGCAGCACCGATGTGCCATAGGTGCCATCCCCAATGTATCTGTACTGTATGTGAAAATGTGTGCGAATACCACTTGGAAGGCTTGATGCCAGACATGCAGGACTCACACCTGTCATAGCCACACAGCCACCATGCAACACCTCAGATAAATGTGCTGATAAAAACTGCACAGGTGTCATCCAAATCGGGCAAATGGGGTACGTGTGTACATGAGCAAGTGGATATCTGAGGGGTAAGATGTGTCCTCATGTACTGCAGAAATGGAAGTGAGCCAAAGATGTACAGTAACAGATGTGATATCACACATGACTCATGTTTCCCAAGTGGGTTATAGATGTATGCATGTAACAGCCTGTTGGTATATCGATGAAGCAGTGAAATCACGTCAGGGTACATCTTACCATCAATTTGTAATGTCTGATGATAACCAGGGACTGTACATACCTGTAGTCAGCTGAGCCATTGGTGGGTTAGTGACCTGCACAAGGTCACAAGGAGGTGTTGTCAGTCCATGGAGGTTGTGGAAGACATAAAATGCGATAGTAACTCATTACAAAATGTCACATAAGGAGTGGTAGTGGGCCTCAAACAGTGGTATTTTGGCCCCAAAGCCATTGTCATGACCATCATGTCACATCTCCAAGCAGGGTCCTTATACATGCAGGGTGAACTTGTCAGATCCCCCGCAATGGGCTGTATCAGAGGCAATAAAGCCATGCTCATAGAAGCCATGATGGGGAATAGCATGTTCGCTGACCCAAAGCATGACCAGAATGTATAACAAAGTATAAGGATGAGTGTCTGCAAGTCATAGTAGAGCCAGGACAGTTAAATGCAGGGAAATGGCCTTAATAACACACAGCCCAAAATGGCCACATAGGAATCAAACCCCTGTACCCTGCATATGGAGACAGTGCACTAACCAATAGGATAAACCTTCACACCTATCTATATAGCAATGCCAAGATTCAAAGAGCCTGCAGGTCACTGCTTGGACTTCCTGCTGTGTGTGCTGGTATAGGTTAGCCCCTCCAGTACCCATGAGGCACTACACAGATGGAACAGCAGTCTGCAGCTGATCACCAAATGGAGAATGCACTGATCCATCACATCTGCTCAGTAAGATGTACTGACATTGTGTGTGACATGCACATAACAGCTACAAACCATGCTACTGAGTGGTTATAGCAGTCACCCTGAGGGTGAGGATGGGTGCCCATTATCTGGTCCCCAGACCTTGCACTACCAGAGATGGTATGTGCCAGCTGTGTGGCAGGTCCATATCACTGCCAGTATGCTATGTTAGTCAGTTTGTTTTCTGCAGAATTGCAGCATGCTGTAGGTGCTACATACAGCTGGGCCCTGGGCCCTATGTCCTGTTCCTGTTGGACAGAGACCCTCCTAGAACAGTGCTAAGCATTAAGAAGCTGTTTTCATGGTTGCCAAATGCAGGGTGGGGCACACGCTCGAGGCTTAGGTGGGGTTGCAGCTACTATCCTACCATGACCACAATGAGTAAGCCAGGAACAACTTCTATCCCATCCATCAAGGACTAACAATCCATCACAGCAAGCTCTGTCAGACTGCATTTACTGCCCATCACTGATCTGTGTCTGCCATGCGTATACTAACTGTGGCTGGTCAGTACACACTGCATGTGCACAGAGTGACCATGCACACCCTGGCTTAGTGTTAACAGCATGGACATCCAGCATTTGGCTCAGTGATTGGGATCCTCAGATAGAGATTGCATCCACATCAATGAAGTCAGGCACTATATAATAGCCTGTGGATACCAAGCTGTGCCATGATCACTGCTCGGTCAGAGTGAGGGCACTCTCTCAGCATGACATGCAGAGGTCACCCCGGACATGTATGTGACAGATGGGCATTACAAAGTCACAGCCACTGATCCTACCACTGAGGCAGCCACATCCTGCTCAGTCTGCTCTGCGTCAGGCCATACCCACAGTCCTCTGCTCCTCACCATGAACATTTGCACACTAATGCTGGGAACAGCTTAGGCAATGAAGGCACAGTGACGTGCAGAAAGTCACCGAACAATGCACTGTGCAAAAGTGGGGATGATTGGCATTCCTGCCTTCCACATTGGTCTCCATATCAGCTCAAGCATTGTTAACGTGTGCTCATTCTATAGGTGCTAGTAGCATGCCCTGACATTAATGCCCATTGTTAGCACTCGCTCAGTGTGCAGGTGCTATCAGCCTGCCTCCCTATCCAGCTGTAGGTAGTGGAACTTGTCTGTGTGGCTTATTTTATTTATTTATTTTTTTTATTTATTTATTTAACACTTATTTATATACCGCATCTTCCAGCGATCAGTTGCGGTGTACAATTAACAACAATTAACAATGCAGAGCTTGTTTTACATAGAACAATTATAACTTTTTACATAGAACATCTTAACTTGTGCAACAAAGGGTTTAAAGATTAAACAGAATGATTCAGTAAATCAACTAACACTGTTTGTATTACAATTTAAACAGAAGTACTTATGCGTGTTTGTACCTTTGCTGGCCGTTTCATTGAGGGTTGCACATGCTGGTGCTGTACCTGTGCTGTAGGCTAAAGTTTGGGCACAGGGACATGCAATACATGATCCATATTCTGTGACCCTCCACTTATATACACACCGACTATGTGTGTTAGAAACATAGAAATATGACGACAGAAAAAGACCACATGGCCTATCTAGTCTGTCCTTAAATATCAACAACTACAACAGCCCCCTTTTTACCTTTAGAGATCCTCTGTGTTTGTCCCATGCTTTTTTGAATTCAGTTACTGTCCTCATCTCTACCACCTCCACTGGGAAACTATTCCACAGATCCACCACTCTTTCCGTAAAGAAATATTTCCGCATATCACTCCTGAATCTATCTCCCTTCACCCTCATCCCATGTCCCCTCGTAGCAGAACTTGCTTTCAATCGAAAGAGGCTCTCTCCCTGTGCATTTATGCCATGAAGGTATTTAAACATCTCAATCATATCACCTCTATCCCACCTTTCCTCTAAGGTGTACATATTAAGATCCTTAAGTCTGTCCTCATATGCTTTATAATGAAGACCATTAACCATTTTAGTACCCACCCTCTGTACTGACTCCATCCTGTTTATATCCTTTTGAAAGTGTGGTCTCCAGAATTGCACACTATATTCCAAATGAGGTCGCACCAAAGACTTATACAGAGGCACTATCACTTCCTTTTTTCTGCTAGCCATTCCTCTCCATTTGCACCCAAGCATCCTTCTAGCTTTTGCTGTTGCCTTTTCTACCTGTTTAGCCACTTTAAGATCAGACACAACCATGCCTAGGTCCCGCTCTTCTTTAGTGGACAAAAGTACTTCACCCCTATACTATATTGCTCCCTTGGATTGCTGCAGCCCAAATGCATGACCTTACATTTTTTAACATTAAACCCAACTGCCAAATTCTAGACCATTCTTCAAGCTTAGCTAGATTCCTCCTCATGTTATCTACACCTTCCTGGGTTTCTACTCTATTGCAGATTTTGGTATCATCTGCAAAGAGGCAAAACTTACCTGACAGCCCTACCGCTATATCACTAACAAAGATGTTAAAAAGAATCAGACCAAGGACAGATCCCTGGGCACACCACTGGTAACTTCCTTCTCCTCAGAGTGAGATCCATTTACCAGTAATTTTTGTTGCCTCCCACTCAACCAATTTATAACCCAAGCAGTAACTTTAGGGTCCATCCCTAGGGTGCTCAGTTTGTTTATATGTCGCCTGTCAAAGGCTTTGCTGAAATCTAAATACACCACATCTAGGGCTCTCCCTCGGTCCAACTCCCTGGTCACCCAGTCAAAGAAATCAATCAGATTTGTCTGACAAGACCTGCCTCTGGTGAATCCATGCTGCCTCGGATCCTGTAATCTGCTGGACTCCAGAAACCTCACTATTTTTTCTTTCAGCAACGTTTCCAATAATTTACTCACCACCGAAGTTAAACTAATCAGCCTGTAGTTTTCAACCACATCCTTACTTCCGCTTTTGTGTAAAGACATTTATTTATTTATTTATATTCTCTTATATACCGTGCTATTCTGCATCAGTGAGGTTTACATTGAACAAACTGAAATTACATTGAACAGGGCATTATAACTTGGAGATAACTATTTTACAGGGAACATGGGCTATGGAGGGTTAAGTGGCTTGCCCAAGACCACAAGGAGCACCACATGAGCCTCTCTCCAGTCCTTTGGCACCACTCCCGACTCCAATGAGGCATTGAAAAGGTCAGTCAGTGGAGCTGCTAGAATGTCTCCAAGTTCCCTCAGTATTCTAGGGTGTATCCCATCCGGTCCCATCACTTTGTCTACTTTGTTGAGCTAGTTTCTCATGAACACAGTCTTCTGAAAATTGTTCAAGATGCCCCTCACTTCTTTTCCTGTTTGTGGCTGTTTTCTGAGGTCCTGTTTCTGGTTCTTCTTCTGTGAACACAGAGCAGAAATATTTGCTAAGCAATTCCGCTTTATCCTCATCAGCTTCTACATATTCTTCCCCTTCACCCTTGAGTCTGATAATACCACTTTTGCCCTTCCTCTTCTCACTAACATATCTGAAAAATGTCTTATATCCCCCCCCCCCCCCATTTTATTGCATTGGCTATTTCCTCCTCTTTTTGAATCTTTGCTTTCCTGACTACTTTGCTAGCTTCTCTAAGTTTTTCTAAATATAAGTGCTTGTCTTCCTCTCTCTGTGATCTCTTGCATTTCATGAAGGCCTCCCTCTTTTTCTTCATCTTTTCACTCTTTCAAAAGTCATAGTGGTCTCCTTTTCCTTTTACCTTTATTTACCATTTTAACAAAAAGGTTGGTTGCCCTTTCAGTTTTGCCCACTGTTTTTCTACATCTCCCAGCTGTTCCCATTCCGCTAACGACTCCCTGAGCTATTGGCCCATTTTGGCAAAATTTGTTTTCCTAAAGTCTTTGACCCTCACTTTTGAATGGATTCTAACAGCCCTAGTCCTAATACTGAACCACACCATTTGGTGATCACTGGATGCAAAATGATCTCCCACTATAACATCAGAAACACTTTCACCATTGGTAAGCACCAAGTACAGTATGGTCCGTTCACGTGTGGGGTCTCTTACCAATTGCCTGAATAGTTCTCCCTGTAGAGAATCCAGGATCTCCTTACTTCTAGATGATACTGCAGCAGGAATGTGCCAATCAACATCTGGCATATTGAAATCCCCTATCAGTAGCACTTCCCCTTTCCTAGCAATTCTGTGCATGTCTTCAATTAACTCTCTGTCCACCTCTTCCTCTTTTGAGGGAAGTCTGTATATCATGCCAATGCAAATAGATTTCTCTTTCCCTCTTTCTAGTTTAACCCACAATGCCTCCTCTCTCCCTTTTAGGTTCTGTAATTCCAAAGCTTTAATATTATTTTTTACTTATAGTGCCACTCCTCCTCCCCTTCTTCCTACCTTGTCCTTTCTGAATAAAGTATAGCCACAGTACTGCCATATGGATACAACTTTCCCTGGGGCTGACATGTTCCACATCAGACAGACATTGCCATATGTTGCAATGCATAGGGCACACAGGGCCAGGGCATGGCTCTGCTCTCCCACAGGCGGGTGCTGCTGCTCCCTACATTAACATCCCCACACCATGCTGACATGCTTGCATGCTGTCAGTGATGGTGGTGTGCAGTCCCAGCCTGTCCAACATGCATGCCTGGTGTGTGCCTAGGGTGCAAGGTCCAGATGGGGGAGGGGGGGCAGAGGCACACATGGACATCCATGGAGCCCCCTCCCCAACCCTCTACCTTTGCAGGGTCCCCAGCACTGCTTGCCACCAATAAATCTTGTGAAATGGAATGACAGCCAGTGCTGTGGTAGTTCCCCAGGCACCTGCATCTTGCAGCTACCTGGAGGACTACAGCTGCTAGCTCTATCGACCACCTCATCCACAGTTGGGTTCAGTGGCAGTAGGGGGGAGGGCATCTGGGATCTCTGACTAGGGTGCCAGGTCCCTGGACTGTCTCATGTGGCATATCACCTTTCTGCAGCAGCAGCTTGTCTGTGTGCTGCCACTGTCACTGTGGGATTATGACAGACATCACAGATGGTACTGCGGATAGAAGAATGTCCCTATGAGGTGAGACTCAAAAGGTCAGGGTCCATCAACCTAGAGAAGAGAAGGCTGAGTGGAGATATGATAGTGGTGTATAAATTAATGAATGGATTGGAACAGGTAAATGTAGATCGATTGTATACAGCATCCAAATGTGGAAAGACTAGGGGACATGCAATGAGGTGATAGTGTAACCCATATAAGACTAATAAGAGAAAATAGTTTCCCACGCAAGGCTTAAACAAACTCTGGAATTCATTAGCAGAGGATGTACTAAAAGCTCTTTGTGTAGCTGGGTTTAAAAAAGGTTTGGACAGATTCATTGAAGAACAGTCCATAAACCATTTTTCAAAGGGACTTGGGAAATGCAATGCGTTCCCTACTACAGGCATTGTGGAACCTGTACATATTTTGGTGAAACTACTAAGTACCTGTGACCCATATTGGCCACTGTTGGACACAGACTACTGGCCTCGATGTATCTTGGTCTGACCCAGTATGGCATATCTTATGATCTTATGTGCTTATGTTCCTGTATGCCACCTGGGCAGCAGCCTGGTCTGCACTGTGCACCAGTAACCCCCACTGCATGACCCACATGCAACCTCTGGTGGCCCATTTGCACTATCAAATAGTGCCCTATCATAAATGGGCACCATGCTGTTGCTGCTAATGGAGCGCTACTATCACTGTCTGGGTCTCCCATGTCAGTGCATCACATTGCAGACATTTAAATAGGCCCTCTCTGCTCATCAGACATCCTTTTCGTGATGTTTCACATGGTGGTAAAGTTATGGGCATTAAGGGGGTCTAGGGGGTGTTTGTGCAACAGGCATTAAAGGTACACACATTGTTAATGCCCACTCTCCACCATGCTGATGCCCACTCTCCACTTCCTGTTCCCTTTATGCTGCAGAAGCCTTTTATGCTCAGAAACCCGACATTTTTGCGGTGTTAAGGGTCCAAATGTGCCATTACCATGCATTAACGGCACACTTGCTCCCTTACTGCCATTTAGTAAACATACCCCTTAATTTTAAAAAATCCTAATATATTTAAAGTGAATACTACTAAAACTGTATATACGTGACTTTGTGAAGAAGAGAGAGTTTTAGGTTTTTCAACTGGTTATTGCTGATTTCCCCTTGAAAGTTAATGATCTTTCTTGATTCCAAGTTAAACTTGGATAATCAGATTATTAATGTTGATCGTTCTTGCTTTGCCAGTCTATGAGGGTGCTGGGCAGATTAGATGGACAATATTGGTCTTTATCTGCCAGCATATACTATGTTGCTACTATTGTCATTGGATGATGTGGTCACTTTGATGCATGAATTAATAACAATAGACTTCACTATTGTAATGGTATGCAAGACTTCCTAGAAGACAACTAGGATGATTTCAGATGATTCAAAATACCGCAGCCAGGTTATTAAAGGGGAAAAAGCATCCCTGTTGCCATGGAGGAGAAAGGTCATGTGACAGGAGAGCATCACCCTGGTGTGGCAGGAAGTGATCCTATAGCTAGGACCTGTCCTCCAGGTGATGTAAAACCCTTTCGCACCGAGAAGGTTTCTCCATAGCCATGTGCCCATTAGGGAAGGGTTAGGACAGCTGTTATAGTTGGTGATTTGATCATTAGGCATGTAGATAGCTGGGTGGCTGGTGGACATGAGGATCGCTTGGCAACATGCCTGCCGGTTGCTAAGGTAGCGAACCTCACATGCCACCTAGACAAGGTCTTAGATAGTACTGGGGAGGAGTCTGCTGTCTTGGTACATGCCGGTACCAATGACATAGGAAAATGTGGTAGGGAGGTTCTGAAGGCTAAATTTAGACTTTTAGGTAGGAAGTTGAAAACCAGAAATTCCAGGGTAGCTTTCTCTGAAATGCTTCCCATTCCAAGCGCAGGACCCAAAAGGCAGGCAGAGCTCCGGAGTCTCAATGCGTGGATGAGATGATGGTACAAGGATAAGGGTTTTGGATTTGTTAGGAATTGGGGAACATTCTGGGGAAAGGAGGGGCTCTTTCGAAGGGATGGGCTTCACCTTAATCGGGATGGAACCAGGTTGCTGGCATTAACCTTTAAAAGGGAGATAGAGCAGCTTTTAAACTAGATAATAGGGGAAAGCCGACAATCGCACAAGAGCGCATGGTTTGGAACAATGTATCCTTGAAGGAGACTACCAAAAGCAGAGAGGTAACAAAAAAGAGTAAAGTAGCCCAAATGCCCAGATTAATATGAAGAAAATACTGTCTCTAAAATGTTTGTATGCAAATGCTAGAACTCTAAAAAATAAGATGGGAGAATTAGAATATATAGCACTAAATTAGAGGTTAGATATGATTAGCATATCTCAGAGATATGGTGGAAGGAGGACAACCAGTGGGACATTGTAATACCCTGGGTAAAAACTATATCGTAATGATAGAGCTGATCAAATTGGTGGAGGGGTTGCGCTCTGTGTTAGAGAGGGCATTGAGTCAGAAAGGATTAAAGCTTTGCAGGAAACAAAATTTGCAGTAGAATCTCTATGGATTGAAATTCCATGCAAAAAGGGGAAGGCAATAGCAGTGGGGGTGTACTATCGACCGCCTGGCCAGAATGAACAAATGGATGATGAACTGCTCAAAGAAAACAAGGAAGCTAACAAACTTTACTGCACAGTAATAAGAATGGGTGATTTCAATTACCCCAGTATCGACTGGGTCACTGTCACGGCAGGACATGCTAGGGAGATAAAGTTCCTAGATGAAATAAATGACTGCTTCTTGGAGCAGCTGGTTCATGAACCAAACAGAAGGGAAGATATATTGGAACTAGTCCTTAGTGGAACACCAGATCTAGTGCAAGAGATAAGGGTTTTGGGGCCACTTGGCAATAGTGATCATAGCATGATCACATTTGATTTAATTAATGGTGGAGGAATGGTAAGGAAATCCACAGTACTACCTATTAACATTCGAAAGGAAGACTATGATAAAATTAGGAGAATAGTTAAGAAAAAATTTAAAGGAGCAGTTGCAAAGGTTAAAGACTTACATCAAGCTTGGATGTTGTTTAAAAATACTATCTTGGAAGCCCAGACCAGCTGTATTCCACACTTTAAGAAAAGTGGAAGGAAGTCCAAAAAATTGCCAGCATGGTTTAAAAGTGAGGTCAGAGAGGCTGTTGTTGCCAAAAGAGCATCTTTCAGGAAATGGAAAAAAGAGCCAAATGACGAAAACTGGAAACAGCACAAACACTGGCAAGTTAAATGCAAGGCATTGATTGATAAGTCAGGCAAAGGGAGAATTTGAGAAGAAGCTTGCTGCAGAAGCAAAAATGTGTAATAAAGACTTTTTCAAGTACATTTGTAGTAAAAAAACCTGTGAAAGTCAGTTGGTCAATTAGATGATAGAGGGGTTAAAGGGGCACTAAGAGGCAACAAGGCGATAGCGGAGAGACTGAATGAATCCTTTGCTTCGGTCTTTACTGAGGAAGATGTAGGGCTGTTACCTATGACTAAAGTGGTATTTAAAGGTGTGGAAGAATTGAAGGAAATATCGATACATCGGGAAGATGTATTACAACTATTTGATAAACTGAAGAGTAGAAAATCATCTGGACCAGATGGTATACATCCAAGGTGTTGAAAGAACTGAAATATGAGATTGCAGACCTGCTATTAGTAATCTGTGAACTATCATTAAAACCATCTGTAATACCTGAAGATTGGAGGATGGCCAACGTAATGCCAATTTTTAAAAAGGGTTCCAGGGGTGATCCAGGAAACTACAGACCAGTGAGCCTGACGTCAGTACCGGGAAAAATGGTAGAAACCATCATAAAGAACAAAATTACTGAACATGTAGATAGTCATGGCTTAATAGGAGACAGCCAACATGGCTTTAGACAAGGAAGATCTTGTCTTACTAATCTGTTATGTTTTTTTGAAGGTGTGAATAAACAGGTAGACAAAGGTGAGTCGGTTGATATAGTATATTTGGACTTTCAGAAAGCCTTTGACAAGGTCCCTCATCAGAGACTTTTGGCAAAACTAGAGAAATGGGATAGGAGGCAGTGTACTATTGTGGATCAGGAACTGGTAAAAAGATAGAAAGCAGAGGGTAGGTCTAAATGGCCAATTTTCCCAATGGAGAAAGGTGAATATTGGTGTACCCTAGGGATCTGTACTGGGTCCGCTGCTTTTTGACATATTCATAAATGACCTGGAAAAGGGAATAACGAGTGAGGTTATCAAATTTTCAGATGACACAAAACTTTTTAAAGTTGTTAAAATCCATGAGGATTGTGGAAAATTGCAAGAGGATCTTGATAAATTGGAAGACTGGGCATCAAAATGGCAGATGAAATTTAATGTGGACAAGTGCAAAGTTATGCATCTAGGGAAGAACAACCCAAACTATGGTTACACGATGCAAGCTTCCACTTTGGGAACCACCACCCAGGAAAAAGATTTAGGCGTCATTGTGGATAACATGTTAAAACCCTCCGCCCAGTGTGCAGCGGTGGCCAAGAGAGCAAATAGAATGCTAGGTATCATAAGGAAAGGAAAATAAAACAAAGGATATTATAATGTCTCTGTATCATTCCATGGTGCAACCGCACCTTGAATATTGTGTGTAATTCTGGTCACCGTATCTTAAAAAGGATATAGCGTTATTAGAAAAGGTTCAGAGAAGAACTACCAAAATGTTAAAGGGAATGGAAGAATACCCCTATGAAGAAAGGCTAAAAAGGTTAGGGCTCTTTAACCTAGAAAAGAGACGGCTGAGGGGAGATATGATAGAAGTCTATAAATTAATGAACGGAGTGGAACGGGTAAACATAGATTGATTGTTTACGTCATCAGAATATAGAAAGACTAGGGGACATGCAATGAAGCTACGGGGTAAACTATTCAAGACAAATAAGAGAAAATATTTTTTCACTCAACGTGTAATCCAACTCTTGAATTTGTTACCGGAGGATGTAGTAAGGGCTGTTAGTGTAGCTGGGTTTAAAAAAGGTTTGGACAAGTTCCTGGAGGAAAGGTCCATAAACCATTATTAAAAAGGGACCCCGGATATCAGTGCTTGACCCAATACAAGCATTGTGGAGCCTGTGTCTTTTGGAGAAACTGCTAGGTACGTATGACCTAGATTGGCCACTGTTGGAAACAGGATACTGGGCTTGATGGACCTTGGTCTGACTGAGTATCTTATGTGCTTATGTTCTTATGACCATATATCACCTAATTCAGTCTTTACAATGATTGCTGGTGGAAATTAAAAGGAAATGTTTTGGTTCACTTAATTGACAGAAATGCTTGTTCTTTATGTCCCACAAAGATCATTTTAGACATCACAATTTACAATCTCCATCTTGCTTTCTTTTATTTCTTTACAAAGTATATGACAGAGAGACTTTGCATATTTGGGACCAAATGTATGGAACTCTTTACCCTTGAGTTTATGTCAAGAGAAATCTTATCTGAAGTTCTGTATATGCTTTGTTGAAATATGTCATTAAAAACATGTGAATGCATTAAGGAGTTGTTATAGTTTTAGGGATAGGATTTAAAAGATGAGGTTCAGATGTGGGATTGTCTTTTAAATAGTTTTCTGTTGTATTTTAATTATGATTGTTATTATGTAGAAAATATTTGATTGTATCATGCTTTGTGAAGTTTTCATTAAGGTGTGTTATCAAATGGAATCAAATAACCATGAATTGAAGGTGAGGAACAGAAGTAAATTACCGTGAAATAGGAGCTGCGTTAGATGAATTGACAGGCTAATAATTAGCAGACAATAAATGAGACCTTAAAACAGTGCTTCTCAAACAGTGCACTGTGGCATGCTGGTATGGCTTTGGAAAGTCTCTGGTGGGCCTTGGGGTGCCTGATAGGGGGAAAGGGGTCATGAGGGTGTTGCCCTGTTTCTATTAGACAGTGCCCAAGAGAACAACCCTCTGTTTTCTACTCTGGCCTCTCTTCTGGGAGTCAGCATGTAAAGAACAGGAGGGGAAGAGGGGGGGGGGGGGGTTGAGCCTGGAGCAGACAGAGCAAAGAGGAGCCAGTTTGCTCCCTAATCTGCCCTCTTCTCTTGTCATTCATGGAGCGGAGCTGTGTGATTGGAGTAGATTCTGCATAGCAAAGGAGAACGCCTAATCTCCCTGTTGCAGCACTTTTCTATTTATAAAAAAAACACATTTATTTTCAGTTTATGTAACATCTGGCTCCTAGAATAAACTGCATGCTCTGAAACATGGAACATATCTCCTACAAAGAATTTACATGTTGGGAAAAATTGGATTGTGTTGGCAAATTTTTGTTCTGGTGGATATAATTAAATCTCTTGTATGAGGGACATACTCATCAGCCCTGAAGCTTTTCTATCAGGCCCAAAAGCATTGTGTGGCAAAAAGTTTTTAAAGAATGAGCATTTAGGTATAGTTTGAGAGTAGGGTACTATAATCTTCCACAGAGGCAGTCCACTGGATTCCCCCATCCTCCTACTAAACTGAACTGCTTGCTTAGTACTACCACTACAAATAATAAGTGTCCCAGATTCACCCACTACAAATCCGGTAGCATTACTCCCCTCCTTATCTCCCCTAATAGAAGGACATTGCTTCTTTCCTGTACGTGTCTTTGCCATCTTCAATATGATGTCTGAGTAAATGACCTTATGTATTCGCATATCAGATGGAACCCAGCAGAATAAGATCCACATAGGATAAAAGTGCTGCTCTCCTTCAGCTGGTGGGAGAAACTGAATAAGGATCATGCAAAATTGGGTTTGATGTCTCGCGAGGATTGAACAAACTCAAAAAGTGTGCCACAAAAGAAAAAAGGTTGAGAAGCGCTGCCTTAAACAACTGACATATGCTGTAAAACTGCAGACCTGCTACAAATAATCTGTATCATACCATTAAAATGCCACTGTACATGAGGATTGGAGAGTAACTATTTAAATGTCAATATTTAAAAAGGGCTTCAGGGATACTCCAGGATGTTAAAGCTGATGAGCTTAATATTGGTACTGAAATAATGGTAGGGACTAATGTTAAGAACAAAGTGAATGGGCATATAGATAGACATACCTTAATAGGACATGACTTAATGGGCATATAGATTAAACATGACTTAATAGGCAGGGTGAGCACAAGGAGATGAGGCACCTTAGACAAATCTCATCCCTTGTGCTCCCCCTGGGGCCTATTGCTGCCATTGTCACCCCTCTCCAGGTCATTTAGCAGTGGCAATGGGCACAAACAGCCTTGCAGCACTTACCTTTAAACTTCGGCACCTGGGGCTGTTTGCTTCTGCCTCCTCTCCGACACCTAATACTGACTTCCTGTTTGCAGTAGGAAGTTGGCATTGAGCATCAAAGGGGCAGAAGCAAACAGCCCCGTGGCGCCAACGTTTAAAGGTAAGTGCTGCATGGCTGTTTGTGCCCATTGCTGTTGCTGCACATCCTGTAGAGGGGCAACAGCGGTGTCAATGGACGACCATGGAGGGTCATGCTCTAGGCGACTGCCTAGTTTGACTAATGATAGTGCCGGCCCTAGACACAGGAAAACCCAAGGAGTACTGAGAACAGAAGCTGCCTCTGCTGGTAAGTCAAAACTGTTTTTCTGAGAAATTTGATGACGTAAAGCTTGAGATAAAATGGCATTGACTTCGGTGAGCTCCAGAGTCTTAAAGACTTGATGTCCTCTGAGATCAAGGTTACCAGCAGGGTGCAAAAGGAGATGGAGCATCATACTGCTCAGCTCGCAATATCGCAGCAGCAACATGAAACACTAGAGGGTTGCGTATCTGCCACTGAGTCATATACGCTTCAGATCTCACAATGCCAACCATATTCAGAAACTTAAAATGGATATTGAAGACATCAAATTGCAACAGCAGAAACAGCATTTACATTATGGGGATAACGCAGTGTGCCGAGGGCACGAGCCTGAATAAGTTTCTATAGCCTATGCTCTCCCAACTTCTGGTCCTCTCCTTCCAACCACTGTTCGAGTTTGAACATGCACCTTGAGCTCTCTCTAAGCCCCAACCGAACAACAAATACCCTTGCCTGATCATCACTTGACTGCTGCGCTACCTGCAAGCCATACAAATCCTATTAATGGCAAAAGAAAAAACAATCTTATCTACCTGGGCTCCAGGATCCTCACTGTCCTGGATCTAGCTTGTGCTAGCACAGCGAGAAGGAAAAGTTTCTTTTCTCCACAAGAAATACTTAAAACTCTTGGGCTAGATGTGGTGTGATATACCCTACTAGCATGTGTGTCACTATTAACAACAAAACAACCACTTTACACAGATCTGGATCTGATTTGAGACTACATGGTTTCCTTGAAAATGCAATAGTTTGGCAATAATCCAGCCAACATGATTCTGTATTGGTGTTTTCTTCTCTGCTGGTTTTTGGCTTGATGATAAGCCCACTTCTTTTTAGGGTGGGCACTAGAGCTCAGTTCTTCATTTGACCATTTTTATTACTAACCGATGTATGTATGCATCTCATCAATAAGGGAAGTCAGTTACTGATTTAAAATATTGGCATAAATGGCAGTGTGCTAGTTTTATGCTTGCAGGTGTGTATGCTGTGGTTAGTGTGATTGTTGGTTTCTGCTTCTTCGAGTCTGTCTGGTACCTCTGTGGTGTGGATAAATGTGTGGTATGATCATGTAAGTGATCTGACAGACTAGTAACAAATCAGTTGGTCTGCACTACTGCTAGGTTGCCAATAGTATGAGATTGCCTTTGTGATCAATAGGTTGTGAGGTGCACAGTAATGGAGTATAGATGTGCCCTGCTGCCTGTGGCTTGTGCCACAGGGTTTTGTGCTCTAGAGCCATTATGTGTATGATGACTATTAGTGAGAAGGGGATTACTTCCTTTCTTCACAATTTTTCTCTTGCTCTATTTTTTTAAAGGGTAGTTTATTTTTTTATGCTTGCTGGAAAATCTATAATTTATGCAGGAGTTGGATAATAACTCGGTGCTCTGACATTGAATATCCGGGTCTAAAGTTCAGCAGTAAAAGTTCAGAGTAAAGACAGCATTTATGATGTGAATGGATCTACTGATATAGCTGCACATGAAATGAGAGTTAGAAGTTTCAAAAATTTTTACAAATTGGGACATGGAATGTACAAAGCATGCAAGTTGGAGATGGTCAAAAATGAAATGGAACGTGTACAACTCGATTTGTTAGGTGACAGCAAACTGAAATGGACTGGCATCGAGCACTTTATGTCTGATGATCACATGGTCTATTATGCTGGAAATGAAAGACAAAGAAGAAATGGTATTGCATTTATAATTAAGATGAAGCTTGCAAGAACTGCAATGAAATACAATATAATCAGTGAACGCTTAATTTCTATTCACTACGAGGAATGCCCATAAACACAACTATTTTTCATGTATATGCCCCAACAACAGCTGCAGAAAGGGATGAATGATGAATTCTATGATCAAGGACAAGCTGAAATTGACAGAACATGCAAACAGGATATCCTGATAGTCATGGGTGACTGGAATGCAAAAGTTGGCAACAAAGAGGAAGGCAAAGTGGTTGGAAAATATAGACTTGGCAATAGAAATGAAGCTGGAGAAGAACTGTTAGAATTCTGTTAGATGATCTATTCATCTCGAACATCGTCTTCCAGCAACACAAGCACTGACTGTGCAGGTGGACCTCACCCAATGGATTGTACAGAAATCAAAGTGACTACATCTGTGGAAGACAACGATGGAAAAGCTTGATAACATCAACAAAGACCAGACCTGGAGCTGACTATGGCACAGATCACCAACTACTAGTATGCAAACTCAAGCTAAAGTTGAAAAAGAGAAAGCCAATCATGAATTTAGCAAAATATGACCTTAAAAATATACCACCAGAATTGAAAGACTGCCTGCAAAATTGATTTGCTACTTTAGATACAAAAGACAGAGTTCCAGAAAAGTTATGGGATGACATCAAGAAATCTCTGCAAAAGGTGAAAAAGCAAAAACAACCAAAATGGATGATTGAAGAAACTCTGAAAATTGCCCAGAAACACAGAGAAGCTAAAGCCAGAGGAGAAAATCACAGAATTCAATAGAGATTTCCAACATGCAGCAAGAAAAGACAAGGAGAAGTACTACAAAGATGCATGCAAGGAAATAGAATCAGAAGCTATTAGAGGAAGAACAAGATTGGTATTCCTAAAGCTACGAGAGTTAAAGAAAAAATTCCATCCTAGAGCTGGAATGCTACAAGATGCTCAAGGATCCATGTTGAATGATGCTGAGAAGATCAAGAAAAGATGGAAAGAATATAGAGCGTTATTATACCATAAAGCCTTATCAAAGAACAAAGCACCGGGCATTGATGGCATTCCCATTGAAGTATTACAGCAATCTGTTGCAACTGTTACCATACTTACAGGGCTCTGCCAGGAAATTTGGAAGACAAATTCATGGCCAACTGACTGGAAAAGATCTGTATTTATACAATACTGAAGAAAGGTGACCCAACTGACTGCGGAAATTATCACACAATTGCTTTGATCCCACATACCAGAAAGATTCTACTCAAGATCATTCAGCAGAGACTACAACCATACCTGGAACGAGAACTGCCTGAAGTGTAATCAGGGTCCAGGAAAGGGCAAGGAACAAGAGACATCATTACAGATGTGAGATGGATTCTTGAAAAGACAAAAGAATACCAAAAAGATATCCATATGTGTTTTATTGACTACAGCAAGAGTTTAGACTGTGTTAACCATGAGAAACTCTGGGCCACATTAAGAAGCATGGATATACCAGAACACCTGATAGTTCGCTTGCACAACCTTTATATTGATAAAGAAGCAACAGTTCAAACAGAACTAGGAGAAACAGAATGATTTCAAATCAGCAAGGGTGTATTCTTTCCCCCTACCTGTTTAATTTATATGCAGAACAAATCATCAGAGAAGCAGGACTGTATGAAGACAACCATGGTGTGCAGATTGGTGGAAGACTCATCAACAACCTTCGCTATGCTGATGAAACCAAATTACTGACTGAAAGTGAAAACAATCTAAAATATTTGCTTCTCAAGGTCAAGGTACATAGTCTTAAAATGGGCCTGCACCTTAACGTTAAGAAGACAAAGATTATGACAACTGGTAAAATCAATAAGTTCATCATTGATAGAGAAGAAATTGAAATAATTGACAACTTTAACCTACTTGCATCAATAAAGAAAGGACAAGCAGTTAAGAAATCCAATGGCACATTGCTTTTGGCAGAATGGCTATGAGGGACCTAGACAAGATTCTCAAGAGTAGAGATTTCTCTCTCCATACAAAGATTTTACTTGTCCAAGCCATGGTATTTTCAATAACATCATATGGATGTGAAAGTTGGACAGTGAAAAAGATAGGAAGAAAATTGATGCATTTGAATTATGGTGCTGTTGACAAATACTGTGTATATCATGGATTGCTCGAAGAACAAACCAGTTAGTACTAGAGGAGATCAAACCTAAGCTTTCCTTAGAAACTCAGATGACAAGACTTTGGCTTTCATGCTTTGGACACATCAAGCAAAGAGAGATATTGTTATAGAAAGACACAATGATTGGAAAGGTCAACACAAAAGAGGAAGACCGGCAATGAGTTGGATCAATACAATAACAGCAGCTATTGGTGCCACTCTATCAACAAGAGTCGCCTGACTGATGACTGAACACAGTTTAGGTCAACTATCCAGAGGGTTGCCATGAGTAGATACTGACTTGACAGCACTTAACAACAACTAATGTTTCCAAACTGATGTATACGCAAAATTTAGGATCAGAGTGGTTTACAGTTAAAATTACAAGGACAAGAACAAGTTTTAGAGGAAAACTCTATAAAAAATTATTAACAAAACAGACTTGGGGAAAGCCACTGCTTATGTCTTGGGTTCAGCAGCATAGAATACATCTACCTTTTGAGGTCCTGAAAAGTACTTATGAGCAGGATTGGCCACTATTGGAAACAGGCTACTAGGCTTGATCCAGTTTGGCAGTTGTTATGATAAGTTATTATGCCTTATCAATCTATTTGAATATTGTGCTATAAATAAACATGTGAATTTAGAGTGAACCCATGGATATAATGGTTGATATGGAAGGGCAGACTAGATAGGCCATGTGGTCTTTTTTTATGTCATCATGTTTCTATGAATATGGATTTTCAGAAGGCATTTGACAGACCCACATGAGACACTTCAGGAAATTAAAAATGTCATGGGATAGGAGATAATATGCTATTTTGAATTGGCAATTGGTTAGAAAATTATAGGTCTGAACAGGGCCGGATTTACCTTGAGTGAGGCCCTACGCCAACAAAAATTGTGGGCCCCCAGCAGGGGCGGCCCAAGGGGGCTGCGGGGCCTCATTTGCATAAGGGGCCTCATTTGCATAAATATTTGCATAATGTTACCATATACTAACTTTTAGTAAACATGCCTCTTAGAGTGTATGGATAAAGAAAGACTAAAAGATTTCTACATTACTATAATCCAGTGCCAACCCATAGCAAACCCGCCGTATCCTAACAGCACTACCAGGACTCACAAAGCACCATACTCTACCAATCAAAAGGCAACACTGCAAATATTAAACCAATACATTTCAGAGAACAACAATACATGACCTACTGGGGAAAGAGAACAAGTGGCAATGTCAAATAGGAATTATATAAACAGAACACCTCAGCTCAGTTACACATGCAGAACATAGACCATCACCAAACAAGTGATCACAATTTAGAAACAGGAAGACAATAATTAAACTGGGAATCCCAAAAGCCAAACTTGGAATGTACAACACTGTAGAAATAAAACTATACATTAATTTGCTCTTGTACTAAACAAAGCGCAGACGTTAATGATGCACATTTACCAGAGCTGACATATTCCAATTAATAAATTCAAAATAAAGAGAGATTTTTCTACCTTTTGTGCATTATTTTTCAGCTGCAATTGCTCCAGCCACTTTCTTCTGGATTCTTCGTGTCTTCTGCTAACTCTCCATCGTCTGCTGTCCATTTGTCCTTTCTTCTCTCTTCTAGTTTTTTTCCATTCTCTCTCTACATCTGCTTTAACATACTAATCTTTCTCCTTTTGCTCTTTCCTCATTCCTATTTCATCCACTCAAATTTTACCCCTCCATCCTCAATCCCCAGTTACTCTCCCAATACCCGGCCAATTGTAGATTTTTTATCCCTCCCACACAAAATATTTTTCCCTTCTCCATTTTACTCTTCCAGCCCCATCCCATTCTAATCCTCCCCCAACATCAGCTCCCTTCTAGTTCCAGCCTCACCCAGCATCCATTCCCTTCTAGTCCCTGCATCAGCCCATTTCCAGTCCTAGCCACCCATCAGCCCATTTCCAGTCCTAGCAACCCCCAACCCAATACCAGTCCTAGCCCCCCCATCAACCCACTTCCAGTCCTAACCCCCCATCACCCCATTTTCAGTTTAACCCCCCCTATAACCCATTACCAGTCCTAACCCCCCATCAGCCCACTTCCAGTCCTAACCCCATTAGCCCACCTCCAGTCTTAACCCCCCAGCCCATTTCCAGTCCTAGCCCCCCCATAGCCCATTACCAGACAGCCCCCATCAGCCCACAGCCCATTATCAGTCTTAACCCCCCTCATAGCCCATTACCAGTTCTAACCCCCCCAACAGCCCACAGCCCATTATCAGTCTTAACCCCCCCATAGCCCATTACCAGTTCTAACCCCCTCAACAGCCCACAGCCCATTACCAGTCCTAACCTCCCCATCAGCCCACTCCCAGTCCTAATCCCACCAGCCCATTTCCCGTCCTAGCCCCCCCATAGCCCATTACCAGACAGCCCCCATCAGCCCACAGCCCATTACCAGTCTTAACCCCCCATAGCCCATTACCAGTTCTAACCCCCCCAACAGCCCACAGCCCATTACCAGTCTTAACCCCCCCCATAGCCCATTACCAGTCCTAACCCCCCCAGCCCATTTCCAGTCCTACCCCCCCCCCCCCATCATCTCAAGTAAAACAAAATTTTATAAAAGCAAAACCGCTGGCTGCTACCAAGGCCGCGGCAGCATAGACGGTCCCGCGGGGCCCCCTCTGCCCTGCCGAATCCCTCCCTCCATGACGGCTTTGAGAGGCGCGAGGGAGACACTCTCCCTTCACGCCTTTCAAAGCTGGCATGGAGGGGCTCAGCCGGGGATTCGGCAGGGCAGAGGGGGCCCCGCGGGACCGTCCATGCTGCCGCGGGAACGTCCATGCTGCCGCGGCAGCTTTTTGTGGGCCCTTGCCAGCTGTGGGCCCTACGCCATGGCGTACATGGCGTATAGGTAAATCCGGCCCTGGGTCTGAATATTGTAATGATCAGCCAGGTAGCAGCCAAAGTGAAAAACTCTTTGAGATTGTGCAGGCTTCATTACAGCCACAGGAAAAGCCCAGAACCTGCAGGTCCAATAAAAAACCTGGCCTGACCTCCGGAAGGGAAGAAATTTCCCTCTATGGCCCCTACTTGGAAGGAGCAGTGCCAGTCTGTAGGGACAGTACAGGATCCTGATCAGGCCCAGTACCAGTGGGTCATCAAGCAATACTCCTTAGCACCAAAGGGAGGCTAAAAGGGGGAAGTAGCTTCTGAAAGGTTCCCTGAGATTCCAAATGGGTCAGGCAGAGGAACAAACCAGGGGGAACACATGGAAGCACAGGAATATAAGGAAGATGTTTCCCTTGATCCCATGGAGGTACCGTGCTTAGAGGGGTGAATGATTTAGCCCTAGGGCAGGTTCAGTAAATTTGCATAGAACCTTGGGGGGGGGGGGGGGCAGCTGCACAGCTACTAAAAGCTGTATTTGCCAGTATCACTGCTAGTGCACTAAGAAAGATTGTTTGTTTTCCCATTGGGAGGAAGAGGGAGCCAGGCTGGCCCCCTGTGCACCTGGAAAAGAGAAATGAAGAGGATGTTACCTTTTGTTTGATAGGACTACTTATGAATACTTACTTTTGTTTCTTGAAAACTGTTGGTGTTTTTGGGCTTTGAGAAGGAAAGGCCACGCCTGATACTGTTGCTGAAGTAAGTGCAGTGCTTTTAGGGCTGCTAGACTGTTTCTGGATTGCTGTTGAATTAGGAGAACTACTTACTGTGTTTCTTACAAACCTTGGACTGAATACAGAGTCCAGGTTATAGGTTTGATTGGAAGGACCAAGTGCAAGAGGTGTCGCGGATGCACCGCCCTGCCCTGCATACAGTGTTACAAGATACAATTTTCCCAGTTGAAAAAAATGAATAAAGGGGAGCCTCAAGGAAATGTACTGGGACAGTGTTGTTTACTAATTATTTATTTATGTATTTATTTATTTAAACACACATTTATTTATCTGTATTTATCTGTATTTATATCCCGCTTTTCACCGGGTCAAAGCAGTGGGACATATAACAGGGGGTGGGGAATCAAAAAAAAGGGGGGGCCCATCACCGGGGTGTCTACATTAATGATTTTGGATGGACATAGAGACTGACAAGATAGACAGTTTATGGTCTGAGGATCTTGAGGAGAATAGGGGTTCCTATTCAGAGATGTTCTTGGAATAGGATGGTTTTTAGCTGCTTTTTGAATGAAGGGAGATCTCCGTTGTTCTTGATGTGGTTTGGTAGAGAGTTCCAGAGGGATGGGGCATAGAGTTCAAAGGCTCTGTTGCAGGTCCGTTGTGTTGCTTTGGTTCTTTTGTGTGGGATGGCAATGGAGCTGTTGGTGGATTGTCTGGTTGTTCTGTTGTGGGTTGGGCATGGTAGTAGGGTGTGGAGTGGGGTGCTTTGTGTTTGGTGGATGGTTTTGTGGGTGAGTAGAAGAGCTTTGTACTTGATTCTTGCTTCGATGGGGAGAATATGAAGGTCTCTCAGAATTGGGGTGATGTGGTCCCGTTTCTTTGCGTTGTGGATTATTCTTGCCGTGGTGTTTAAGGCAGTTCAGAGGGGATTGGTTTGTGTGGCAGGTAGGCCATGGTAAATTATGTTGCAATAGTCCAGATGAGGGAGTGTCAGAGCCTGCATTACTGTCCTGACGTCCTGTGGTTCGAGGAGAGGTCGGAGACGTTGTACCGTTTTTGCCTTGTGGAATACAGTTCCGGTGGTCTTGTTGATTTGCTGTTTAAGGGTTAGGGCTTGGTCAATGATAATTCCGAGATATCTTATGTGTGGTTGTATTTGAATTTGCGTGGTTCCCATGGTGAGGTGAGTGGGTGGTTTGAAGTCTGGGTCTTTGGTCACTATAAGAGCTTCGGTCTTCTTTATGTTAATGGATAAGTTGTTCTCTTGTAGCCAGTTGGATACGTCGGTGAAGCAGGCTGATAGCTGGTCATTTTCTGTGTCAGTGGTTGTAATTGGGGCGTAGAGCATTATGTACTCGGCGTATATTTGGAAGTTGATGTTGTGTGCGCATATGACTGAACAGAGTGGACGGAGGTAGATGTTGAAGAGCATGGCTGATAATGTGGATCCTTGAGGTACACCTTGATGTTGCTGGAATGGGGGTGAGGTTGAGGTTTTGGTGCGGATCAGTTGCTGTCGGTTGGTTAGGTAGGACTTGAACCATCGGAGTA
The DNA here is from genome assembly GCA_033557465.1 of Ichthyophis bannanicus. NCBI lineage: Eukaryota > Metazoa > Chordata > Amphibia > Gymnophiona > Ichthyophiidae > Ichthyophis > Ichthyophis bannanicus. The sequence continues at coordinate 1,202,604,590 of CM066031.1, forward strand.
CAGTATCTTTGATCCCAATTGCTTGGAGTCTGTGGAGAAGGATGTTATGGGAGATGGTGTCAAAGGCTGCTGATATATCCAGGAAAATTAGGATGAATCCAGAGTGTTTCTCTTGGGTTCCTATGATGAGGGTGTTCATCAGTGTGGTCATGAGTGTCTCGACCCCATGTAATGGTCGGAATCCGTGTTGCTGCGGGTCCAGTATATTGTTGACGTCCAAGTGTTCTTGAAGCTGATGTTGGACTATCTTCTCGATTATCTTTGCGGTGAGTGGGAGGCTCGCTACTGGTCTGTAGGAGGCAGGGTCTAGGGGGTCCAGGTTGTGCTTTTTTAGGGTTGGTCGAATGACTGTGGTCTTAAGGGCGTCTGGCATGTGTCCTTGGGTAAAGGATTCATTTACGATATGGGTTAATGGTGTGCTCAGGTCTTCTTTGGTTTTCTTTATCCAGTCGGCAGGACAGGGGTTCAACGGGGAGGTGGTGGTATTCAAGCAGGAGATGGTGGAAGATATTTCTTCTTTCAAGGTTTTGTCGAATGTATTCCAGTCGCTGTTCAGGGTGGGGTATGGATTTGTGCTGGTTGTTTCAGCATAGTGATGTAAGCTTTGTGGTTGCTGAAGCTGTTTGTATTGTCTGGCTAGAAGATCAGGGGGGATATCTGGCAGCTGGTCAGAGTTACTGGGTGCCCTTGTCAGTTTTTTGACAATTTGGAAGAGTTCTCGAGGTTTGTTTATGGCTGTTGTGATGATTTTGGTGTGGTAAGTTCTTTTGGCGTTGTCCGTTTCTGAGTGGTACACATTGAGTTCGTGGAGGTATTTTGCTTTGTCTTTGTCGCTTTTGGTTTTTCTCCATTTCCTTTCGGTTCTTCTAAGTTTAGTTTTCAGTTTCCGGAGTGTAGGAGTGAACCATCGGGCTTTTGAGGATATGGGTCTGGTATTAGTCTTGTTTCTAGTTGTGGTGGCGGCTGCGGAGATTGTGGTATTCCAGTTGTGGAGCAGGTCATCAAGGTTGTTGGAGTTTGTGTGTAGATTAGGCAGGGTTTGTATTAGAAAGTCTTCTTTGTGAAATGCTTTGAATCTCCTTGTGTGATGTTCATTTTCTTTGTTATTTTTGAGTTGATAGGTGTGGGATATGTTGATGATGTAGTGGTCTGACCACGGTATTGGTGAGATTGTTGGTCTTCTGTATGAGGAGGCGGTTTGGGAGTTTAGAAATATGAGGTCAAGTGTGTTTCCTTTTTCATGTGTTGGTTCTTGTATGATCTGTGTCAGGTCCATTGCTGTCATGGCGTTGAGGAAGGTTTCTGCTTGCTTTTGCTGGAGTGATGGGAGGTTGAAGTCTCCCAGGATAATTTGTTCCTTCGAAGGGCTGGTGCTTTCGGAGATGAGGTGTAGTATCTGTGGTAGGTCGGTGGTTGTGGTGGGTGCACGGTAGATCAGACATTTAGCCTGCCAATCATAACTGTCCTATGTGGGTAACAATAAAACATAAGAAATAATAAAATAGACATTCTATCACAATACAAATATATATATATATATATATATATATATATATATATATATATATATATATCAATAACAGAAACATCTCACCCTGTCATCAAATGATAATGAAAAATAGAAAATGTTCAGCTCATTAGTGATCTGGAAAAGGGAGCAATAAACGAGCTGCTCAAATTTGCAACTGCGCAAAATTATTAAAGGTAGTTAAAACATGAATAAATTGTAAGGGATTACAGGAGAACCTATGAAAAAGGACATCTGGGCAATTAAATGGGAAATAGAATTGAATGTGGACATCTGCAAAATGATGAACATGCAGAAAACATATCTAAACTGTTTCAGGAAAAGGATCGTTGGGGCATATTTACTAAACTGCCATGGGTAGTGCAGGGCTAATGCACAATTAGCATGCATTTTTACTGCAAAGGGTGCATAATGACTGTGGTAGATGCAGAGGGCATAGCCATGGTAGGGACGTTCTGCCATGCTAGGCGTATCACCACCACAGTGATTGTGAACACATGGCCATAGCGCATGGACGGAGTGAAAGCGCTTGCAATGCGTGCCCAGCATTGGTTTGCTACAAATGCATTATCAGGGCAACAGAAATCTACAGAACCACTTCAGACTGTAATATATGATACCCTACCCCACCTAGAGAACAGTAGCTACAGGCTAGTGAAGAATAGAGACTGATGACTGGGAATTGGCACCACTGGCTGCACAGCTCAGAGCAATGGGGCTAAATACAAGAGAGTGGGGCATGCGAATAAGGAAAGCAAACATTTGCAAGGAGTCCATACTTCACCCCTGAAGATGCAGGGGTCCTTGTATGGGAACAGGCAGGGTGTCTGCAGTGTTCATCATGTGGAACAATATATATATGATTCCCCCCCCCCCCCCCAGGATGCCTGTTCACCTAAACTGCAGGGAACACAATATAAGATCTATGGTGTCTGGGGGGAGGGAGAGGGAGGGAGAGGGAGGGATGGGATTCCCATCTCAGTTACTCCTCTTACATGGCTTGGACAGCACCCTAGCCATTTTGGAGCGTGTCCCCCATGTGGGGAAAGGGGGGGGGGTGCTAGGATTAGTGGATCTGGCAGCCAAACACAATGAGCACAAAGATAAGGAGGAGGAGCACATGGTCTGGGCACCCTTCCAGCTAGCACTCCAGAACTGCAAGCCCTGGTTTTGTGGCTATCCGGTTGCTGTAGTCTATTGCCATGGCAGCTGCACCATGCAGCCCCTCTGAACAGGTAGCCTAGGCAGGTTCTAACATTGCCTATTTGTCCTTTTTATTCTTCTATGTGTTTTTCCTATTTCTTCCTTTAATATTTTGTAACCCCTCAAGTATGAGCCATGAGATGAAACTGCCACCTGGTTAGAGGCAGGCCGTAGCTGCATGCACTCTAGCAATGTCTTTATGCCTCTAAAGCACCACTAGTACAGTTGCACTAGTGGTTTTCGGCAGTTGCCGCCCATTTTCTGCCCCAGCTCTGCCCTAACCCCACTTCTCCATGTGCTTCTCTGGTAATGCAATGGTTTTAGTGTGGGCACCTTGTGTCCATGTACTCCAGGCATTCCACAGGCCAATAATGCGCATTAGCCCCACACTCTCAGCTAGGCACTTTATTAAACATGCCCCTTGCAGTCACTATTGACAATACATTGAGATCTACAGCAGAGTGTGCAGCGTTGGCTAGAAAACAAACAACATGTTTAAGGGTTTCATTTTATTTCTTTAGTTTATTTACATTGTAATTAGCTTTTTGGTTTGATTTGATGTACCACTGTTGAAACCCTCTAGGACTTCCCCTATGTCCCCCCCTACCTTCCCCTGGGTAACAATGACTACATCCTTTGGCAGGAAATTCCTTAACTGTGTGTTGACAAAAAGAAAAAAATCTATATGATTTGCAAGGTATTGTGGGCAATGCAGTTCATTCACACCAGACACAGCTGCTCACAATAATTAGTTGTGCTTTTGGGTAAAGCCAATAAGATATTTATTTATGGGGTTATTTCTCCCAACACAGATATGCTTGGTAGCACATAAATCAGGTTACTTGCTTTCAGTGTTAAACTTGGAAAAAACAAAATAAGGAAAACAACATTTTAACTTATCAGGCAATCAAAAGCAAAAAAAATAAGACCTGGTTGATAACAAACTGGTCTTTTCTGTAGGCTTAGCTAATATCCTCTTAGCAAGTATCAAACAACAAACCAAAAGCTACAAAGAGAAAAAAAAACCTGTTCTTTTCAGGTTAACTTCTTATATCTTCCCACATAGATTCAGAAGTGATTCTCTCCTAGCTCACAAGCAATTAGGTAAGGCTCAATTGCTGGCAGTTATCCAGCTGAAACCCCTTAGCTGGCTTGCTTTCTACTGTGTGGGTCAAATCCTGCTTCAGGAGCTTTTCTGAGTAGATTAAAGAACAAGTTTGTATTTCTTTGTGATGGTTGCTGTACTTTATAACAGAAAATCCCCAAAGGAGTTTGGACACATTCTTCATCTGCAATCATTCCCCCTTCTTCAACAAGCATGGGTTCAATATCATGGATTGGCATAGATGAATCTCTCAATGGAGCACTTTCAGGAGAATACTTGTTTCCCTGCTGTCTTTCAAGGTTAAAGCTAGGGCATAGATCAGTGTTCATACCTGAGCTTCCATTGCTGTTAGAGTTCCTCTCTATATAGCCTGGCCAGTATGTAGTCCAGTTCTTATGTCCAGCCTTCCAATCCAGATCCCTGGACACTGGATCTCTCTTCACATACCTTCTGGCACGGGTCTTAGGTTCCCTTCCACGTGCAGCCGTCTCCCTCACAGGTAGCGTCTGGAGATTCCTAGCTCTGCAGCACCATTCCTCTGGCTTTCCCCAGTCCAATGGTGTATGCTGGCCCTTGAAATGCCTCCCAGTATACATACTGCTCTGGACTCTTCTAGACCTCTCAAAGGCTTTTCTCTTCCTTCTTCCAAAGGGTTTCTTTCCCTCTCTGTCCGTCCAGTTTGGCTTCTGCTTCTGATGATCCTTCAGATGAAACTGATGATCAAGCTCAAGCTGATTCTCAGGATAATGAGGATAATTCTCTGTAGAATAAACTCTACCTTTATTCTGCCCAGATGAGTGCTCCCCCCTAATATAGCGCAGCTGTGCTGAATCAGGCCCTGCCCTTTCAGATGAGTGCTTAGGGATTACCTCATAGCCCTCCTGATTGAACACATGTTTCCCCACTTCAGCTCCTCTAATGGCTGTTGGAAACCTCGTGCATTCTGGGACTGGTAGTCTTTTATGGGAAAATTCTGTTTTCTTATTTCTACCAGAACTGACAGGTTGCTTGTTCAGAGTCAATTCACCTTTTCTATAGCTCCTTCCTGAGCTATGATAAGCTTCCTTATCACAATAGTTAATATGGTTATCCAAGTTGAGATCCCTGTTATTTGTAATTACGGTGTAATCCCCCACCGTAAAGTACCTTGATGTTCCATGTAAACCGCACTGATATCAAATAGCGCGGTATATAAGAGAAATAAATAAAGCTTAGGTTTGATCTTCTCTAGTACTGACTGGTTTGTTCTTCGGGCAGTCCATGGTATATGCAGTATTCGCCGTGAGCACCATAATTCAAAGGCATCAATTTTCTTCCTGTCTATCTTTTTCACTGTCCAACTTTCGCTTCCATATGATGTTATTGAAAATATCATGGCTTGAATGAGTTGAACCTTTGTTTGGAGAGAGACATCTCTGCTCTTGAGATTCTTGTCTAGATCCTTTATAGCCATTCTTCCACTAGCAATGCATCATCAGATTTTTTGACTGCTTGTTGCTTCTTTATTGATAGTTGATCCAAGTAGGTTAAAGTTGTCCACCATTTCAATTTCTTCTCCTTCAACGATAAACTTATTGATTGTGCCAGTTGTTATGATCTTTGTCTTCTTTATATTAAGGTGCAGGCCCATTTTAAGACTATGTTCCTTGATCGTGAGAAGCAAATGTTCCAGATCATCTTTACTTTCAGCCAGTAATATGGTATCATCAGCATAGCGAAGGTTGTTGATGAGTCTTCCCCCAATCTTCACACCTCTGTTGTCTTCATACAATCCTGCTTCTCTGATGATTTATTCTGCATATAAAAAGTATGGTAGGGAGAAAGTATGCAGCCTTGTCATACACCTTTGCTTATTTTAAACCATTCTCTTTCTCCTTGTTTCGTTTGGACTGTTGCTTCTTGATCAATGTACAGATTGTGCAAGAGAATGATCAAGTGTTCTGGTATACCCATTCTTATTAATGTGACCCATTCTTATTAATGTGACCCTGAGTTTCTCATGGATTACACAGTCAAAAGCCTTGCTATATTCAATAAAGCACACATAGATATTATTTTGGTATTCTTTAGTCTTTTCAACAACACCACCTTATCACCCCTTAGTAAAAGACCACCATAGACTTGGGTGTTGAAACTTGTGATAAGGAAGCTTATCATAGCTCAGGAAGGAACTATAGAAAAGGTGAAGTGACTCTAAACAAGCAACCTGTCAGTTCTGGTAGAAATAAGAAAACAGAATTTGCCAAACATAGCGTGAAGGTTACTTTGGTGTGGCTGTGGTTCTGTTTTCTCCACTCTGTGTTTGGTTGACCTTTATAAACAATTCAAAACAATTTGAACAGAAGAACCACATTCCCACAGCAGTAAGATTAGCCACACCTGTGTTCAATTGTCAGTACTCACATTACTTGAATCAACCAATGAATGATGACTCTAAAGTTTAAAATGGCCACATTTGCTCTCTGTTCCATTTTCACATGGTGAAGACAAGAGAACTGTCTGAGACCATCAGAAAAGCCATTATTACCAAACATCAAACTTCAAAGGAGTACAAGGCCATCTCCAAAGACCTTTGGATTCCTGTGTCTACAGTTTGCAAAGTTATTAAGATGTTTTTTGCTCATTGAACTGTCAGGAAACTCACAGAACATGGTGGGAAGAGGAAAATTAATCCAAGAAGTCATAGTAACATAGTAACATAGTATATGACAGCAGATTAAGACCAGTATGGTCTATCTAGTCTGCCCAGCAAGGCGGCAAGTGTAGGTGCACCTGCCGCTCCATGCAGGTCACCCCTCCCCATGAGTTTGTTTAGAGATGTACCCACTGCTCTGTGTAGGTCACCCCTATTTGTTGAGATATAAGACATAGTTATGTTTATTTTTATTTTATCCTGTTGCTATAAAGGGATCCACTGTGTCTGTCCCATGCCATTTTGAATTCAGTCACTGTATTTGCCCCCACCACTTCCATCGGGTGTTCCAAGCATCCACCACCCTTTCAGTGAAAAAGTATTTCCTTACATTACCCTTCAGTTTACCCCCTTGCAGCTTCATGTTATGCCCTCGGGTTTACAGCTTCTCTGTCTTTGGAAGAGGTTTGTTTGTTCATTAATACTCTTTAAGTATTTAAAGGTCTAAATCATATCTCCCTGCCCCTACTCTCCTCCAGAATGTACATATTTAGGTCTTCAAGTCTCTTCCCATACGTCTTCTGATGCAGGCTCCAAATCATTTTGGTCGCCTTCCTCTGAAATGTTTCCAGTCTTTTTATATCCTTTGCGAGATATGGTCTCCAAAACTGAACACAATATTCCAAGTGAGGCCTCACCAGTGACTTGTACAGTGACATTAGTACCTCTTCCTTTCTGCTCATAATTCCTCTCTGTATGCAACCCAGCATCCTTCTGGCTTTTACCACCGCTTTGTCACACTGTTTTGCGATCTTGAGATCCACAGAAATAATCACTCTGAGGTCCTTCTCCTGTTCCGTGCACACCAACCTCTGGCCCCCATTGCATAAAATTCTCTTGGATTTCTGCTTCCCAAGTGCATGACACTGCACTTTGTGGCAAGGTCAGCCATCCAGAGCATGGTGGAGGTGAAAAGCATAAGGAATTCACCTTAATCAAGGGACCTCTGTTAGGTGTGCAGGGTCAGAAGGCCAGAGCCACATTTCAAAAGCAGAAAAATCCCAGCTGGAATAGGTTTCAGGAAATGTTTGATAGAGTAAGAGGGGGAGATTGCAAGCACGAGGACCAAACCTCGCCAGTTAGTCTAGTGCAGGAGTCGGCAACCCGCGGCTCCGGAGCCGCATGCGGCTCTTTCTCACCTTTGCCGCGGCTCCGGAGCACACTGCCCGCCCGGTATTTATGGCGTTATGGGCTCCCTCCCTTCTTCTGCAGCCGCGGCTCCCTGCCTCTTAGGGAACCGCGGCTGTGCTTTTAAAATCATCTCGGAGCCCTTCCTGTCTTGACGGGCTCCGTGCAGCATTGTCCCGCCTCTAAAGGAAGTTTGGAGGCGGGACAATGCTGCACGGAGCCCGTCAAGACAGGAAGGGCTCCGAGATGATTTTAAAAGCACAGCCGCGGGTCCGTAAGAGGCAGGGAGCCGCGGCTGCAGAAGCCGGGCGGGGAGCTGACATGGAGGGAGAGAGCAGATATGGAGGGAGGGAGGGGGGCTGACATGGAGGGATGGAGGGGGCTGACATGGAGGGAGGGGGGCTGACATGGAGGGAGGGAGCTGATATGGATGGATGGAGGGAGGGGGGCTGACATGGAGGGAGGGAGCTGATATGGATGGAGGGAGGGGGGCTGACATGGAGGGAGGGAGCAGATATGGATGGATGGAGGGAGGGGGGCTGACATGGAGGGAGGGAGCAGATATGGATGGATGGAGGGAGGGGGGCTGACATGGAGGGAGGGAGCTGATATGGATGGATGGAGGGAGGGGGGCTGACATGGAGGGAGGGAGCTGATATGGATGGAGGGAGGGGGGCTGACATGGAGGGATGGAGGGGGCTGACATGGAGGGAGGGAGCTGATATGGATGGAGGGAGGGAGGGGGCTGACATGGAGGGATGGAGCGGGCTTACATGGAGGGAGGGAACTGACAAGGAAGGAGGGAGGGTGCTGACATGCAGGGATGGAGGGGGCAGACATCGAGGGAGGGAGCTGATATGGATGGAGGGAGGGAGGGGGCTGACATGGAGGGATGGAGCACTGGTAATGGGGTTGAGGGGACGAGCACTGGAAATGAGCTGATTAGGGGAGGCTAGGACTGGTAATGAGCTGATGGGGGGTAGGACTGGTATTGGGCTGATTAGGGGAGGCTAGCACTGGTAATGGGGTTGAGGGGGGATTAGCACTGGAAGGTACTGGGAGTGAGGACTGGAAAGGGGCTGATATTGGGGAGGGTTACTGGGACTGGAAATAGGCTGATGGAAAGAAGTGAAGAAAACGAAAGAAGAGATAAGAAATGGCAGATGGACCATAGACCACAGAAAGAGAGCTAAGAGAAGACAGAAAAGCAGAAGCCTCAGATCGGGACCAGCATGATCAAAGAATAAATTGGTCAGACAACAAAGGTAGAAAAAATAATTTTATTTCATATTAGTGATTTGACTACAAAATCATCATAATTTTGAAATCAAATATTGTTACTTGTTGTTGTGATATTTTCTGGCGTTTTTTTTTTTTGGTGTGTGAAGGAAGAGGGGTAGTCTTATACGGCGAGTATAGGCCAAACACCTATATTTTAACAGGAAAAGTAGGGGGTCGTATATAGCATTAAGGTAAGAAACAATATATGCAGTGTTAGATTTGTTTTAAATGTCGCAATGGTTTTGCGGCTCCCAGTTTTTTTTTTCCCTTCGGAAACGGGTCCAAGTGGCTCTTTACGTCTTAAAGGTTGCAGACCCCTGGTCTAGTGGGAGAAAGTCCTAGTCATGGTAGCGGGTACTACACCAAAATTTGAGGCCCAGTGGAAAGTGATTAGACAGGTAGGCCCAGTAACCTATGAGGTGGAGAGTAGTAGGCGATGCAGACAAGTCTATCATATAAATGTGCTTAGGCCCTGGCAGGAAAGATCAGCAGTCGCCAGTCTATCTAAAGTAGAGCATCGGACAGGAGGGCCATATCAAAATGCGGATGCCTTTTTCCGAATTACAGACTGTTTGGAGGAACCCCAATCACCTCCAACAGCCAGTAATATCTTAAGCAGGGGGGTATGTGGCAAGGTCAGCCATCCAGAGCATGGGGGATGTGAAAAGCATAAGGAATTCACCTTAATCAAGGGGCCTCTGTTAGGTGTGCAGGGTCAGAAGGTCAGAGCCACGTTTCAAAAGCAGAAAATTCCCAGCTGGAATAGGTTTCAGGAAATGCTTGATAGAGTTAGAGGGGGGAGATTGCAAGCACGAGGACCAAAGCCCTTACTCTAACAAGTGCACTGATTCTTCTAAATTCAGAAGGCAGGGAGATTACAAACACCTGGGAGAGAAAGAGGTGGGGTTGGATCCCAGTGAGTATAAACCCTGGTTAGATTATGCAGCAGGGGAAGAGCAGAGGAGGAGCACCAGAAGGAGCAGCAGAGGAAGCAAGAGAAGCAGCAGATGCAGCAGATGGAGAGAGGAACAGAGTCCAGAGCCGCAAGGACGATGGAATGCTGGAGAAGCCAGAGCAGGTGCTAACTCCTGGAGAAAGGCTGAACTACCCAGAGCTGAGAGAGGTGTTTTCCCTGAATCAGGTTGGCAACAGGGGTGGAAGTCAGGAAGTGGAGAAGCTTTCAGACCACCAGAGAGATTGTCAGCTGAGCAGTCTGATCAAGTGAGTGAGTCAGAGCCCATGCCAGAGGTGGGGGAAGAAGATATGTTTATGGATTGTTCTTTATGTCAAGCTTTAGAATTGAAGTGTTGAAGGAAAGCCAGCCTTGAAAGAATTGTTCCTCTTGCAAAGGTAATCATAAAGCATTAGCAGTAAGGAGATAAATTCCTGTGTGTTTTGGAAAGGGAATTTACTGCCACATAAGCTTGTAAAGGAAGCTGTGTTTCATGCCTGATTATCAGCTCTGCTAGAACTCTGCAACAGCAAGAAAGCTAATTGGCTGCTTTAAGAGTTTGTGCTTTGCTCCTATTTTATATGAAAAGCCTGCTAAGAGTTCTGAGGACATTTTGAATGCTTATTTCACATGCACCTGGAAGTGCAGCCCAGAGAATTGAGGCGGTGGCTCCTGTTTTATATGAAATCCTGCTAAGAGTTCTGAGGACATTTTGAATGCTTATTTCATATTCACCTGGAAGTGCAGTCCAAAGAATTGAGACTGAGTGAAGATAAACTGCCATAGGAGAATTAACCTTGTTTTCTTTGTGCTATGATTAACAAAGGACTATAAGGAAACTGGCACACTGTTCTTGTGAAAAGGCTAAGCTTCTATCTTTAAGAAAACTTTGAAAAACCATTGTTGAGTTGTGTGTGTTTTTGCCACCAGCTTGCTGAACCTTAAGCAAAAGCCTATAATTTGTCCTGTTAATGGAACCTTGAACCTGATCTGTTCTCTTGTGTTTAAAATAAACTCTTTCTGTCATAAGCCTTACCCTCGGTTTGCCTCAACTACAATCCTTTTACTTGAAGCATAAATATAGCTGATAGAGGAAGGGTACATCAACCACCATGCCCTCAACAACTAGAGACTAGTGGTTTTGGCGTTGTGCTTGTGACAACTTCTTCACATTAAATCTTAACTGCCAAGCATTAGACCATTCTTCCAGCTTTTGTAGATCATTCCCCATGTTATCCATTCCCTCAGGGGCATTCATTCTTTTGCAAATTTTCATGTCATCTGCAAAAAGACAGACTTTTCCATTCAGTCCTTCAGCAATATTACTCACAAATACATTGAACAGTACCGATCCCAGGACTGAACCTTGGGGCACACCGCTAATCACCTTTCTTTCATCCGAGTGAGTTCCATTTACCATCACCTTCTGTCATCTGTCAATCAACCAATTTTTAACCCAGTTCACCTTGGGACCCATCCCCAAACTGCTGAGCTTATTGATAAGCCTCCTATGAAGAACAAAGTATCAAAGGCTTTTCTGAAATCTAGCTATATCACATCCATCGCATGCCCTTGATCTAGTTCTCTGGTGCCCAGTCAAAGAACTCAATCAAATTAGTTTGGTAAGATCATCCTTTGGTAAAACCATGTTGTCTCTGATCATGCACCATGTTGGTTTTGAGAAATTCCACTATTCACTCTTTCAGGAGCGCCTCCATTACTTTTCCCACCACCGAGGTAAAGCTTACCAGCAAGTAGTTTGTCACGTCTTCCCTATTACCACTTTTTTGAAGAGGTACCACATCAGCCTTTCTCCAGTCCTGTGGTACTTCTCCTATCTCCTAATGGCCCTGCATGAGTTTCTCTGAGCTCTTTCCCATGGCCTTGTTCACTTTCAGTTTTGCAAGCTGTTCTAATACCTCATCTTCTGTGAATGGTGTGGTATCTACTCCATTCCCATTTGTATATTTGTCAATCACAGGTGGTTCTTCTCCAGGATTTTCTTTAGTAAAAACAGAATAGAAGGATTTGTTTAGCATTTTCACTTTTTCAATGTCATTTTCCACAAGTCTTTGAAGGTTAGTTCAAACTGTTGAAAAAACACCACATACAACATACAAACAAATTAAGGCTGACTTGGAGCAATATGGAGTGGTGGTTTAAACCCACACTATACTCTGCACACTAAACAAATAAGGGTGCACCACAACAAAAGCAAGTATCACGTAAGATGAAGACCCCAGTCCAAAATGTGATAATATGGAAAGACAGAGCTTTATTTCTAATGAACCAATGACAACCCGATACAGGCCGTGTTTTGATACCCTTTGTCAGGGATTAGTCTGACAAAAAACTAAAAACATAAATATATAAATTCAAAAATCATAAAAGAACAGATCCAAAAATAAACATAATACAAATAATAAATATAAAGATTAAATGAACAGAATTGAAATAAGGTTAAAATTCAATGGGGCCGTGGCTCAAATACCACATGGACGCTGCTACCACTGCTTAGTAAACATACCCCTAAATGAAAATTTAGGCATTATAGACTTTTTGGAACCTGGTAGAAGGAATATAAGCAATGGGACACTGTGATTCCTAGTATACATTTTATTGAACTCGTAGGGTAGTTAAATTGAAGGTGTGGCTCTGAATGTTTAGGCTGACATGTCATCAAATAGAATAAAAGTCCTGCAGAAGACAGAATACACCATGGAATCTTTATGGATGGGAATTCTAGGTGTTATGGGGAACAGTATAGCAATGAGGGTATGCATTTATTTATTTATTTATTAAAATCTTTTCTATCCCATCATTTTGAAACTTCATAGTGGCTTACAAAAGAAAATGTATAATCATAAATATCAAAATAACATATAACACAATAACATTGACGACAAGATGAAGCAATCCATCTTAGTGTAATAATGTTCCCTTCTCTAAGCAGCATGAGAGCCCTCAGTATTCACTATTCATGGAGTTTGAACACTCTCAAGCATATTAGCCACTATCCTCTAAGTAAAACTAACAACCAAAGGCTTAGGTAAATAAATATGCATTTTTGTTTTTGTTTTTTAAAGCTGTTATTGATTCATTCACTGATCCTTTGGTAGATGATGCCATTCAATTGGATCTGTGATGGAACATGCTCAATCCCTAGTCTCGACAAAATGTATTGTTCTAATTGATGGAACATGCAAAAAGAAAGGTTCCTCTGAGCTAGAGATCATCACCTTTATAGATTTTGAAAACTCCATTAAAATACAGTGGATCATCGTCATACAGTATTCAATGAATCAGAGTCAAAATTTTAAATTTCCCCCTCCAGAAAAGAGGCAACCAATGTAATGAGACCAGTCAAGGAGTAATATGATAGTAATGGCAATTGCTCAAGTTGTAAAACACATAAAGCATGGCTTGGCAGCCCCAAAAATAGAGAACTGCGGTAATCAACTTTTGATACCACTAGAGTGTGCACAACAGATCTGAAATCATCGGGCGGCAAGAATGGGTTCACCTGCCTCAGCAGAATTAATTCATTAATTAATGAAAAATGCATTTTTGTCATTTGCTTTACATAAGGGGTCAGGAAATATTGCAGAATCTATTAATATTCCCAAACTCCAAAACCGAAAGTCCTAGGCCACTCAATCTGAACCTATTGTAATCAATGATGGGGAAAAAAAAGAACTGGATTGTTCAACAAAATTTCAGTTTTTGCAATGTTAAATACAAGCCTAGTCTCAGTCATCCAGACTTGGGCATCACTCAAAGAATTGTATGCTATTATTGCCTGGCCAATAAGAAGAAACAGAATGAAATGTTAAGAAAGTAGGAACACCAACAAGACTGGTAACACAATATTAATGATCAATCTCAATTGTACTAGTATTGATTGGGTAAATGTCTCATCTGGACATGTTAGGAAAGTAAAGTTTCTAGAAGAGGCTGTAAATGATTGCCTTATGGAGCAACTGGCCCTAGAACTGATGGGAGAGGAATTACTCAATCTTGCTCTCAATGCAACTCAGGACCTGGTTTAAGTGCGGGGCCACTTAGCAATAGTATTCTTAAAAGATCAAATTACACATGATCACTGGAGGAGGGGGCATTAAGAAAACTATTGCAGTTGCATTTACTTTAAAAAAGGAGACTAATCAATGAAGGTTTCCAAGGTTAAAAGTTAGTGGGCAGCTTGAATGCTGTTTAAAAAATACCAACTTAGAAGTATAGATCACGGGGGTCATTTTAGAAGCCCTATTTATGCTTTGGACTTCCAAAAACAGATATAGAGATGTCCAAACAAGATAGACTGTCTCCAGAGCCATTTTAGAAGCTGGCTCTGGGGGCGTCTGAATCTCAACAGGTGCATGAAGGAGGCATGGTCAGGGCCTTCCTGGGAACCCGGAAGCATGGCTAAAGCATTCCCAGGGGCCAGGACGTCCCTACCCGATTACAGAAACGTCATGGATGTCCACTGTCATGTCTAACTTTAGTGACAAACGAGCATTTGCAAAGTTCTTGTTTTACTGAAAAACATCTACAGGGACTAGAGAAGAAGGCACTCTGTCATCCACCACTACTCAGCATAATTGCAACTATAGTAGCAGTGGGATTTGAACCCCGACTGTCCTATTTCTAACCCATTAGCCCTAACCATTATGCTATCCTAGATGTCAGGATGCTAAAATACAGTTTGGAGGATGTCTAAGTAGATGTCCCTGCAGCTGTCTCTTACCAGGCAGGTCCAGGTTTGTGAAATTATGTCTGCACCTGGAAGTGCCTGTATTTATTTCAAATCTTCTGATTTAGACATCCCAGATTACACTTGGACGGATCATATTTAAACAATGGCACATTAACATAAGGCAGGCCAAAAGAAAATGCCATAGAGGCATGCTGGTGATGACAGGCCATTCCATCTCTTTGGCCCGGTGCTCATCTTTCCTGTCCTTTGTGATGGCCCTGACTATTCTAAGCACAGTTTAATGCTACATAGAGAATCTTCTGCATATTATAGGGAGACACTGGATTTTCAGTAGGACCAGTTTGAATTAAATTTGATACATTTAAACCAGGAAGATATGCACTATAGTGATGTTTAGATTATCTGCATCATATCTATACCACTTCTGGCCTAAGAAGCATTATATCTGAGGCATCCTGACCCAGATAAATCAAAATCTAAAATAAGTTTCAACTGTTTTCTTATTTCTATTTTATTGCCACTTACAAGTCTGAACTGAGCTACCAGGCTGGCCAAAAATCAATCTTGATAATAATCAGCAAAAGATTCTTAATAGCTTTAGGGCCCGATATTTGAGATTGCCTAGAGCACACCAACCCTAATATCTCATATACTTCTTACCTGGATCACATTGAGATTTCTGCACCTTCTCCAGCCTATTGTTTTCCCCTATATGTATCTAACTCCTTTACTCATTTAATTGGCACTCCTTTCATATTCTTGCTGTTTTTATTGTATACTGCTCTAACACGCTGTAGAAGGGCAGTATATCAGGTTTTTAAATAAACCATAACATTTTTAATAAAACATAAATGCCCTAAATCGGGTTATTCAATGGAACTTACATGGTTAGTGCCGTTGAATATCCCCTTGAAAGCCCGTTACATGCCTCAATGCTCTGCAGTTAGCATTGGGGCGTATTGGGGGCATTCCCGGGCGGAGTGGAGGTGGAGACTGCCACTAAGCAGATAGAGGTGATATTGCACTGCTACCCGGTTAGTGATCCGTGCCTAAAACTAGGCCAGCTTTTGGCTCGCCTAGTTTTAGCCACAGATGCTAACCGGGTAGCTGTGCAATATCGCCGCTACCTGGTTAGCCTCAGCGGCTCTAGGGCATGTGCGGCGATGCCAGATATGCAGTGCCATCGCCATGGCATTGAATATCTGGTGTTAAGGGCTGGTGGGCAGGGCTATGCACCGTGGAAGCGTATAGCCTGCCAAATACAATATCGGGCCCTTAGAGTCCTGGATTTCTCTAGTCTATAGGGATGTTTTGGGTTTGCAATTTGAGTTCAGAGAATTGTATTTAAATATGTGTTTATCAAATTTGACATATTAAATTCTGAAATGAATACAATAAAGTCAGGAGATCAGTTAAAGAAATCTAGAAATGATCCATGAATTTCTTCCATGTACACCTCTACTAATTTATAGTAGAAAAGTTCAATCAAGATTAAAAATCATATTCTGACTAAAAACCATAAGACCTTATTAATAATACTTGAATCACTCCACATATCACAAATCTTTTCTAGAATTTTACTGATAATTATGGTATGGAAATGCTTCCAAAATATTGATACATTGATCCATTCTAATCAGGCTCAAACTAGCCATCTCAGTTTTTGCAATTCTTAGGGACCATGTTTCCTAAGAATTTATGTATTCATTCATTTATTTATTTGTTTGTTTAACGTGACCTTTTCATCATCTCTACATAAAGCTTCCCTCACTTGGTTTGTAGCTTGTTATGCTGTGAGGGCTTGTGTACATCAGTGATGCTGAGAGCTAAGCTATCTGTAGCGTAACTACTCTTAGGGTCTCAGCTGAGATGCCAGATTGAGACAAACCACCTATATGGGTAGCAGCAGAATGGGATAGTGTTGGCGGCGGAAGATCACATTTCTGTGACAACGGCAACAACACTAGCATTACCCGTGCGGAAGAAAGGCCTAGCAATCTACTTCCGTATCTGGCCATGAAAACCCAGTAGATAGTCACTATAAAACAAATGGCATTATAGTGATGGAAAATGAGATCTCCCAGGTTGGAAGGCTCTCAACTGGTTACTGGGAATGAGCTGAAGACTTTTCAGCGTAAAGCCAGCATTTATGATGTGGTTGGATCAAAGCCCTTGGATACCTGACTGATGATGTTATTGTGCATGAAATGAGAGTCAGACGCTGCAAAGATGTCTTACATATTGGGACATGGAATGTACAAAACATGAACCAAGGGAAGCTGGAGGTGGTCAAGAATTAAATGGAATGTGTACAACTCGATCTGTTGGGTGTCAGTGAACTGAAATGGACTGGCATCGGGCATTTTGCATCTGATGATCACATGGTATAGTATGCTGGAAATGAATGACAAAGAAGAAATGGTGTTGCATTTATAATTAAGAAGAAACTTGCAAGAACTGTAATGAAATACAATGCAATCAGTGAATGCTTAATTTGTATTAATGTACTGAAAATGCCCATCAATTCTACTATTATTCAGGTACTGTACATGCCCCAACAACAGCTGCAGAAGAGGAAGAAGTGAATGAGTTCTATGAACAAGTACAAGCTGAAATCCCATATGTCAGCAAGATTCTACTAAGATCATCCAGCAGAGACTACAACCATACCTGGAACAAGAGCTGCCTGAAGTGCAAGCAGGGTTCAGTAAAGGGCGAGGAACGAGAGATATCATCGTGGATATGAAATTGATCCTTGAAAAGACAAATGAATACCAAAAGGATGTCTATATGTGTTTTATTGACTACAGCAAGGCTTTTGACTGTGTAAACCATGAGTAACTCTGGACCACATTTGTTTTTTAGTGCCATCAAATCAGTGTTGACTCATAGTGACCCAGCTACCTCTGGGTTTTTTTGGCAATGTATCACCAGAAGTAAATTGCCAGCCTTTTCTTCAGAGGCAATGAAGGGTATACTGACTTGCCCAAGGTCACAAGGAGTGCCAGTGGGAATTGAAACCCTAATCTTCTGGGTACTATGCAGTTGCTCCAACCACTAGGCTACTCCTCCACATTAAGATGCATGGATATACAAGAACACCTGATAGTTCTTTTGCACAACCTTTACATTGATCAAGAAGCAACAGTTTGAATGGAACAAGTACCGGGAAAAATGGTAGAAACCATCATAAAGAATAAAATTACTCAGCATGTAGATAGTCACAACCTAATGGGAGACAGCCAACATGGCTTTAGACAAGGAAGATCTTGTCTTACTAATCTGTTATGTTTTTTTGAAGGAGTGAATAAACAGGTGGACAAAGGTGAGTCGGTTGATATTGTGTATCTGGACTTTCAGAAAGCCTTTGACAAGGTCCCTCATCAGAGACTTTTGGCAAAACTAAAGAGTCATGGGATAGGAGGCAGTGTACTATTGTGGATCAGGAACTGGTTAAAAGATAGAAAGCAGAGGGTAGGGCTAAATGGCCAATTTTCCCAATGGAGAAAGGTGAATAGTGGTGTACCCCAGGGATCTGTGCTGGGTCCGCTGCTTTTTGACATATTCATAAATGACCTGGAAAGTGGAATAACGAGTGAGGTTATCAAATTTGCAGATGACACAAAACTATTTAAAGTTGTTAAAACCCAAGACGATTGTGAAAAATTGCAAGAGGATCTTGATAAATTGGAAGACTGGGCATCAAAATGGCAGATGAATTTTAATGTGGACAAGTGCAAGGTTATGCACCTAGGGAAGAACAACTGAAACTATGGTTACACGATGCAAGGTTCCACATTAGGAACCACCACCCAGGAAAAACATTTAGGCGTCATTGTGGATACCATGTTAAAACCCTCGGCCTAGTGTGCAGCGGCGGCCAAGAGAGCAAATAGAATGCTAGGTATGATAAGGAAAGGAATGGAAAATAAAACAAAGATATTATAATGCCTCTATATCGTTCCATGGTGAGACCGCACCTTGAATATTGTGTGCAATTCTGGTCGCCGTATCTTAAAAAGGATATAGCGATTTTAGAAAAGGTACAGAGAAGAGCCACCAAAATGGTAAAGGGGATGGAAGGATACTCCTATGAAGAAAGGCTAAAAAGGTTAGGGCTCTTTAACCTGGAAAAGAGACGGCTGAGGGGAGATATGATAGAAGTCTATAAATTAATGAACGGAGTGGAACGGGTAAACGTAGATCGATTGTTTACCTTATCAGAATATAGAAAGACTAGGGGACATGTAATGAAGCTACAGGGTAAACTATTTAAGACTAATAAAAGAAAATATTTTTTCACTCAACGTGTAATCAAACTCTGGAATTTGTTACCGGAGGATGTAGTAAAGGCTGTTAGTGTAGCTGGGTTTAAAAAAGGTTTGGACAAGTTCCTGGAGGAAAGGTCCATAAACCATTATTAAGAAGTGACCGAAGATATCAATGCTTGACCCAGTACAAGCATTGTGGAACTTGTGTCTCTTGGGGAAACTGCTAGGTACATATGACCTAGATTGGCCACTGTTGGAAACAGAATACTGGGCTTGATGGACCTTGGTCTGACCCAGTATGGCATATCTTATGTTCTTATGTTCTTATGTTAACAAGGACAAAATGAATGGTTTAAAATCATCAAAGATGTACGACAAGGCTGCATACTTTCTCCCTATCTGTTTAATTTATATGCAGAACAAATCTTCAGAGAAGCAGGATTATATGAATACAACTGAGTTGTGAAGATTGAACCCCCTGTCAACCCCCCAATCACTAAAGACAACCCAGCTAGCCAGTCAGCCCCCTTCCCTCCTTCCCACCCCGCCATTCAATAACTACAACTTGGTTAGCTAGACAGCAAAAGGTTGACCCCTCTCGGCCCCGGCACCTGGCCTCCCAGCCCCTAATCTCTCCCCAGCCCTTACCTCCAAAATCCATGGTGGTCTAGTAGCCCTGTCTTTGGTGCAAAGTAAAATGGCACCAATCTCGCAGTGCTGCCCCTAGCAACCTTATGTTAGTGGGCAGCACTGGGAGACCAGTGCTATATTTTTAGTACTGGTGAAGGGAGCAGCAGTGGTCCTCTCTGCTCCTGCCCTCTTCTCCAGTACTAACAAAAACTATGCCAATCTTGCGGTGCTGCCCCCTTGTATGAAGATGCTAGGGGCAGCTTCAAGAGATCAGGGCCATTTTACTTAGTGCTGAAGATGAGGGCAGGAGCAGAGAGAACTGCTCATTCCCCCATGTCCACTGGGCTGTCCTGAATTTTGGAAGTAAGGACTAGGGGGAGGTTTGAGGGAAGGGGGGCTAAGGGGGTCAACCTTTTGCCAACTGGCTAGCCAGAATATACTTATTGAAGGGGGGTGGAAAGTGGAAGGAAGGGAGGAGGCAACTAACTAGCCAGGTTGTCTTTAATGTTTGGGGGAGTAAGAGAGAGGGCCAACTAGCTAGCTGGTTGTGACTGTTGCTATGGAGGTGCTCAAATCCCTCCCAGACAGTTCCCTATAGGGATTGGGTGCTGTCCAGGGGGGTGGGTGCTGAATGGGGGAGTCCAACTCATTTACTTTTGTCAATTCAATCTGCAGCACTGGCAATGTTCACAGGTTTGGGGGGAGGGGGCCCGAGTTGGGCCATTGAGGATCAGGTTCTGCTGTGGCGACTGCTGCCAATCAGCAGCGGCCCGGGAAGCATTGGTTGCAGCTAATGTCACCTTTTAAGGTGGGGTTATCCGCAGCCATGATCAATGTTCTCACTAAGCTGCTCTGTCTCCTCTGCTGGCAGATATGCAAAGTGATCATGAAAGTAATCGCACAGCATCGGCAGGTCTATGCCACGCGATCCTAAGCATCATCGCTTTCACGATCGCTTTGCATCTCCCCCAACCATCAGGAATTCCAGCGGAGGACTCAGCACAGCTTAGCGGGAATATTGGCCATGATAGGGTCAATTTTGATAGCCATCACATGATAATTGTTTGCCCAGTGGCTGCCAAGCATTGGCACGCTTTCTTTCCCGCCCAATCCTACCTCCCAAAATTCTACTGCATGACATGCAAATATAACAGAAAATTGCATGCATTATCTTCATTTTGGTTGCGTTAGCTGTCACCATGTTAGTAAATTTCCAGCGTTAGTGCCACAATGACACCTAACACATCTTAGTAAACATGCCCCTTAATATTAGCTGGGTCCAAAGATGACTTTTTCCATAGTGGTCTGATCACTCTTCAATAGATCAGGGAACAAGCCTTCCTTCAAAGAATTCACCATGGTTAGCAGTCATTTGCATAACCATTCCATATCCCTAAGAAATGTTGATCGACAAGGCTTCAATGCACATGTAGTGGGCTTCAGCCCTGACAAAATCCACAACAAGTGACTATCATCAATAAAATGGAAATCAGTGCATTCATTAATTCAATTGATGGACCAATTTTCCTGAACATCACCTTCAAAATTCTCTAGTTCTAGGGCCCCATTTAAAATCAAATTGTCACTATGCATCCTTTTCTCAAAAATCTCAGAAACCTGTTCCACTTTTCTTCTAAAGAAACAGAAAACTCATCACACTGCAGCCTGCCAATCATATCCCTGCTATTACGCCCAACTATTCACTAATAGATAACTACTTGTAACTCTCTCAGTCTCTCTTGTTGACTGAGTGAATATATGAGTAGACAGTTTACATAACCACATACCTTCCCACATGTATTAAAGTAGGAAGAGACTGTGTAAAAGTGTGCTTTGTGTGAAAAATAGTGCACACCACCAGGAAAATCATAAAAACACTAGATTTCAGGCATGAAAGTTTATCAAAATGTCTTATCAATGAGATTCTGCAAATGCAAAATCGTGCAAAGCAACTCATTAATGGGAGGTTTGTGAAAATGAACAAGCAAAAAATGATTTGGGGGCCAGTTTACACAAAACATAACTATAGTTCAAGACCTATATTCTCTTCCTGTAGTGGCAGTCAAAAGTAAAGGGCCCTGAAGACCTTCTTCAGAGGCCCTATGGCAACATGAGAAAAATTACTTGTGAAATTTAGCTTGGGAATGCAGATCAGCACGTTGTTAACTTTTCCACAGTGCTGTAGGGGAAACAAAGAGGGATGTTTACTAAGGTGTTCTAACTGATAGTGTGGGGTTTCATGAACACTAAGGTTGCTGCACTAACAGCATGAGGCCTTGTGCCAAAATTCCCATGCTAACTGGTCAGCATGGGATTGGGTAGGTAGAGGCATATCATGGTTAGTGCAGGCATTTTGGCCACACACTAATCATACCTGTTGCCATTATTTTTATTTCACCAGGTTTTTTTATACTGCTTTATCATTTTAGTCAAAGCAGTATACATTGTAATTTAAACTTGGTAATGTACATTAAGGAGTGGAGGTGTAGCCTAGTGGTTAGAGCACTGGCTAAGTAACCAGAGTTCAATTCCCACTAGCACTCCTTGTGGCCTTGGGCACATCACTTAACCCTCCACTGCCTCAGAAGAAAGGCCTGGCAATCTACGTTCAGTGACACTGCCAAGAAAACCCAAGAGCTTCTGGATTGCCAGGAGTCAGGACTGACTCAAAGGCACACATTGCAATGTACATTAAACAGGGACATTGATAACTTGGATGCTTCTGAGGCAATAGAGTGTTAAGGGACTTACACAAGACCACAAGTATTGCTAGTGGGAATCAAACCCTGATCACTTGACTTTTAATCCAGTGGTCTAAACACTAGGCTACTCCTCCACTCTATTAGTGCAGGTGCACGCAATTCACCTCAATGGGTGACATTAAGTGGACTTGCATGCCATTTAACGTGGCACTGCTCATTAGTATTACACTATCAGCAGGGAGATAAATGCACATATCCTCAAATATTAACACAGGCATCTATGCTAATTTAGTGGCATAATTGCACACAACTGGCACACCTTATTAAAGATACCCCATAGTGTGAATATAGTGAAGAGGCATGAGATGATACATGTTCAAAGATGATATAACTCAAAGAGGTCTTTAACAAGGAATGGTCAATAGACATAACAAGAAGCACACAATTGAAAATAATATCCTGGTTTTTGAAGGGATCTCTGTTCTCCCATGATAGATTTGAGTTAGGGTTGCCAACCGGCCGGTTTTCAGCCGGCCTGGCTGGTTTTTCCAAGGCCAGGCCGGCTGCCGGCACAGATATAAAACCGGCCCTTAAAAAGCCGTTTTTTTGCTCTGGCCGCAAGATTGGGAGCGGCCAGAGCAAAAAAACGGCTTTTCTCCTGACTCCAGATGTCCGCGGCACGAACACGATCCCCCGTGGCACAGTGCAGCCACTGCTTCTGCTTTTCACAGAGCAGCGGCTGCAATAGAGTTAATTTGAAAAGGAAAGACAACCTGTGAGGAGCCCACCCCCTATGACATCACTTCCTTCCTCGTGCGCTGCGCTGTAGAAGGACGTCCGGAGGGCTCCTCACAGGTTGTCTTTAGTATTCAAAGTAAGTTTATTACAGCTGCTGCTCTATAAAAAGCAGAAGCAGCGGCTTCAACAGGGGGGGGGGGGTGAACCAGCACTGAGAGGGGGGGGGGGGGGGTGTGAGGGTGAGTGAACCAGCACGGAGAGGGGGGGATCCCGGGGGGGGGATCACTGGGGGTGAGTGATGTGAACCAGCACTGTGAGGGGGGGAATCACTGGGTGAGTGATGTGAACCAGCACTGAGAGGAGGAGGGGGGGGGGTCAGGGTGAGTGAACAAGCACTGAGAGGGGCGGGGGGGATCAGGGTGAGTGAACGAGCACTGAGAGGGGCGGGGGGGGGTCAGGGTGAGTGAACCAGCACTGAGAGGGGGGGGGAATCACTGGGTGAGTGTTGTAACCAGCACTGAGAGGGGGGGATCACTGGGTGAGTGATATGAACCAGCACTGAGAGGAGGAGGAGGAGGGGGGGGGGTCAGGGTGAGTGAACCAGCACTGAGAGGGGGGGGGATCACTGGGTGAGTGATGTGAACCATCACTGAAAGGGGGGGGGATCACTGGGTGAGTGATGTGAACCAGCACTGAGAGGAGGAGGAGGGTCCGGGTGAGTGAACCAGCACTGAGAGGGGCGGGGGGGGGGGGTCAGGTTGAGTGAACCAGCACTGAGAGGGGCAGGGGGGGTCAGGGTGAGTGAACCAGCACAGAGAGGGGGATCACTGGGTGAGGGATGTGAACTAGCACTGAGAGGAGGAGGAGGAGGGGGGCTCAGGGTGAGTGAACCAGCACTGAGAGGGGATGAGGGGGTCAGAGTGAGTGAACCAGCACTGAGGGGGGGGGGATCACTGGGTGAGTGATGTGAACCAGCACTGAAAGGGGGGGGGATCACTGGGTGAGTGATGTGAACCAGCACTGAAAGGGGGGGATCACTGGGTGAGTGATGTAAACCAGCACTGAGAGGAGGAGGAGGGGGGTCAGGGTGAGTGAACCAGCACTGAGAGGGGCAGGGGGGGGGGTCAGGGTGAGTGAACCAGCACTGAGAGGGAGGGGTGAGTGAACCAGCACTGGGGGGGATGAGTGAACCAGCACTGAGAGGGGGGGGGGGGTGAAGCAACACTGTGACTAGAGGGGGGGTGAAGCAGCACTAAGGGGGGGCTGAAACAGCTCTAAGGGGTGAAGCAGCTCTAAGGGGGGGTGAAGCAGCAGCGGCTGCAAGGGGAAAGAGGTGGCAGAAGGAACTGACAGGTGGAAGGTGAGGGCTGGAAGAGAGCTGAAAGAGGGGGGAAGGAGGTGGCAGGAAGGAAATGACAGGGTGAAGGAAGTGGCTGGAAGAGAGCTGAAAGGGGGGAATGAGGTGGCTCGAAAGGAGCTGACAGAGGAGGTAAGGAGGGGGTTCAAAGGGAGCTGACACCTGGGAATGGTACTGGTAAGTGACTGGGTAATGGGGAGGAGGCACTGGGACTGGAAATAGGCTAATGGAAGGAAGTGAAGAAAAGAAAAGAAGAGACAAGAAATGGTATATGGACTATAGATCATAGGAAACGAGCTAAGAGAAGTTGGGAAAACGGAAGCCTCAGATTGGAACCAGCATGATCAGAGAATAAAATGGTCAGACAACAAAGGTAAAAAAAATAATTTTATTTTCAATTTAATGATTGGACTTTGTACTACCTTTATATTTTACAAAGTATGGGGAACTGCATCTCTTATTTATCTGATATTGCACTGCATGCAGAGTCTGTCTTCTTGGGGTTTCAGTTTAATTTTTTCCTATATATTTCTCTTTTTGTTTTGTGCTCATTTATTGTCTGTATTGTGTGTGTGTATGTGTGTGTGTGTGTGTGTGTGTGTACAACCGATGCTGCGTATTCTGTCAGTATAGAATTTCTGCATAAGAATTTTTAGAAGTCTTGCTTGTTCAGTTTGCACATTGCCCTCTGCAATTTTTTTGGGGACAGGAGGTGGAGTAGGGACAGGGCAGGGGGCGGAGCAGGGGCGGGGAAAGGGCGAGGTAGGGGTGGGCATGGGCGGAGCGTGACTAGCCACAGGTGGCGGGTTTTTCGCTTTCAAAAAGTTGGCAACCCTAATTTGAGTGTAAGACACCCTCCCATACCAACCCACCTCCACACCCCAGGCCAACACATTAAACCCATGCACTCCATAGTCTTAATCCGTAGAACTGCAATCTCACCTTGCACCTCCTCTCATCAAGAAATTACCTAGATCCATTTAAGCTCTACATATAGCTGCATTTAGTTGCTTTGTACATAGTTGCTTTGTACATAGTTCTCATGTTCTCTGTTTTCACTGTTCATGAAACCTGTTTAATGTATACCCAGTTTATTGTCCTGTTCATTGTAATCACAGATCAATTTTTGAGACGTGTAGTTTTATGTTCATTGTAAACCGCACTGGTGTCAAATAGCGCAGTATAAAAGAAACTGTAAATAAATATAAATAAATAAATAAAAGAACTGACAATTCAAGATGTCCTACTCTTGATTGATGGGTGGCCTGCAGATATAAAGAAAGGGTTTAAAAGTAAAGACTTGTATATATACCAATAGCATTAGAAAATGTGGAACCCGATTTAGAGAGGGCCTATTTGGACCAGATTCTGGACCGCGGCAACAAAACATTCCTGTAGTGGACAGAATCAGGCCTGAGGATGGCCTGGAATGCCCCTGCCACCTGCGGGGATGTCCTTCCCACAGGCCCCCCCTTTGCCCCCTGCCTGACCCAAGGCTGGCCTGCTGTGGCCTGGATTGAGCAGCGGGGACCCCTCGCATCCAGCCCTGGCCCTGGGCCCGATCGCCAGGTTTTCATTGCTTATTCCACCTTTTGAGATGGAATAAGCATTGAGTCCCTACGGGCCTAGCTGGATGTACAGGGCCGTGACCTGAATCAGCCCTGTATGTCCTACTGGGCTGACTGGCCCCCGCTCTGCCCCGATCTCGCCACCCCCTGCCGGCTGTCCTTGTCCTGAGCATCAGGGTGTATGGGGAGAGCCGGAGGGGGAATTGGGCCTGGACGGCTTGCGGGGCTTCACGTTCTGTTGGGACGTGCAGCCCTGCAACCCACATCCTAGAATCGGGCCCATAGTCTGTATTGTGAAAGCTATCAAATTGCCACTGCTTTGCTTTTTTTCTTATGCCTAAAGAAAAAGTAGTTTAATAACAGATCTAAAACAAAATGGTAGCAACTTCAATAGTTTTTCTTGCAAACAATTCAATTACTACCAGTCCCACCATTGGCATATATCATGGAGTAGGGAAATGTATAGAAAAGATGAACATAAAAGTTACTGGTCCCGCATTAAATTTAAGATACTCACCATCATCCACAGAGCTTATTTCAACACTTCGGCTGAACAGATCCATTCCCTAATCAAGCATGCTATTAACAATAGACTTTGTCGACAAAATGCAGTCAATCTTCTCCTTCCATCAACGCAATTCTGCAAGAAACCCCAACGCACTTGCACCAGAGCATTTGAATTTTATGCCCCCTAACTTATGGAACAAACTCCCCTTACGCTGCATACAATCTCACATCACCTTTAAGAAGCACCTCATAACTTTCCTATTTGAAGAATAGTATAGTACATCCCTAGCATCCAACCCACAGCAAGACCATCCCACACTTTCTCACACTATCCCCCTCACCCCGCACCCAAACCCTCTCTTTTCCCCCTCCTAGACATAAACCCACATATTCTCTTGACACGCTCCACACTACTTCCATCCACTATATCAACTCCATCAACCTAACAACAGCTATCTCCGCATAGCTGTCTGTATATAGTTTGCCAGAATTGGCCTTGTACATAGTTGACTACACCGTTCTATAAAGTTATCTGTAGCGTTTAAACCATTTTGTTCTGTTCTATGTAAACCGTTATGCCTTATAGAATAATGGTATATCAAATTCAGTTAAATAAATAAAAATAAATAAATACTGTGCATTGTATACTATTGAAATAGGACAACATGTGATCACTGATGGTGCTATTCAGTTGCTGATAGTGAGGATGCAGTTCTCGATGTTAGTTGTAGAGTTAAAGATAATCCAGAAACAGCTGTTTCTCCTCCTCCGATCTTTATACTAACGCTGGACACCTCTGTTATTCTTCAACACAGACTTCCCAATACTGAACCTTCGGCAATTTGTTATATAGGTAAAGGAAACTATCGTTAATTCCGCTTCACCACCTCGTTCCATTTCCTTTTTGTTTTGTCCCCCTTGTCTCCCCCCTCCCCCCTCCCCCCACACCCACAGACACACACGCACACACACACACTCCATCTTTGGGGATTTAAGGTTCCGTTTTAAAGGAGATTTTCCTCAAGAAGACCAAAAACGTATCAAAGTTGTATTTGTCACTGTCATTTATTTATGTTACTTTCTGAAAACTAATTTTGAAGTTTGTTCATGGGGACTTCAATGAGCTATTAGTTTGCAGTATTTTTCCAGGAACTTGCCAGGTTTGTTTTCGTCTTCTTTCCATCATATCCAAAAAAAATATGCACACATTTGAGTTATGACTTTCCTAAAGGAACTAACAGCTGTATGTGCAAATCATGCATATAAATCAATTACCAAAGTCTATGTACTATAATGCACCCATTAATTAAGCAATGTCAGATGCTATGAACCGTGAAGTTCATTACATCTTTAGCATTCAAACTATGGATTATGTGAAGAAGAAATGTGAAGTTTACCTAATAGTTAATGAAATTAAGCCAGGTTGTTGCCAACATTCTTATTTTATGCCTAATTCAGTGTTTAAATGTTTATGAATAAAACACTAACTGCTGAAAGCAGAAATGTTGAAAAGTAATTACCGGTAAGTTATAACACACTTGAGGACTCATTATACCAGACTTGGGAGTTTTAAGATTGCCAGTATAGCATATTCTCCAAAAACACAGATTTTTTATGGACTAAAAGATGGAAAGACATAAATGCTGTTGAATTTGTCCTGGCTGACTGGAAATTTTGATGATCTCGCTAGTATGATTTATGATTATAACATTTTCCAGCCATTACATGATTGCATTTCAGCACTGTGACATGATTTGCATATGTGAATATCCTAGCAAATTAACTTCTGATGAGTGCTGTGTTCGCCTGGGCAGAGAAGCTCAGTTCTTAAAATATGATCCAGCTGCTACCACACAGGACATTCCGGGAACAAAGATATTCTGGTTATGTCAGTGCTTGAATAGTGCATTCCAAGTATGAATACCAAATGATATTGTTCATGGCCAAATGAAAAGATTCTGACTGAAAAAAAGCTCATGTCTCTATAAGAGTTGTTGTAGAGCTGAATGGTTAACAATATGCTAGATTAACTAAAGTGTGATATAGTGATACTGCATGCCATGTCTTTTAATGCATGTTGTAAGTAAATAGGTCCCAATGCATATAAATGCCCTTCAATAAATAACATGCTAATCGATGTTAGTGTGTGGAAATGTGGCGGGGAACTTTAATAAATCTAGCCCTTTAATAACAGTAAATGATGGCAGATATGTTTTGGTAAGTTTTGCTGGGAGGGGGATTGTTTGCTTTTTTTTTGTTATTTCTGAAGATTTTCTTTTGCTTAACTTCTACATTTTGGTTCTGGTATATGTAAGGATTTTATGTTTATTGTTGCAACTAAGGATGAATCTAAACTGAGCAGACTGGATGGGCCTTTTTCTTTTTTTTTCTTTAGTTATTTTTCTGCATTTTATAAATGACAAATCTGAGCATTAGTTAACTAAAATGAAGAGAAATAAAGAAAGAAAGAAAAAAGAAAAGGCCCATCCAGTCTGATCAGTTTAAATTCATCCTTTGCAAGCAGCAATACAAATAAAATCTTTACATATACCAAAACCAAAATTTAGAAGTTAAACAAAATAAATTCTTCAGAAATAACAAAAAACAAACAACAATCCCCCTCCCAGCAAAACTTACCAAAACATGTTTGCCATCATTTACTATTATTATAGGGCTAGATTTATTAAAGTTCCACACCACATTTCAACACACTAACATCCATTAGTGTGTTATTTATTGAAGGATGTTTATATGCATTGGGACCTATTTACTTACTTTATTTAATTTACTTTTCTTTATTTACTTGCTCAGTTTAGATTCATCCTTAGTGTTGGAGGTGCATGTAAAATTCCAGTTTTGCATCAGGCCACCAAGAAATCTTTTGCCCACGTTTTCCACTTGCCCTCTCTTCTCCTATCTGCCCTAAGCATGCTCCAAATCCTTCACCATTTTGAATATCCCATGCATTCTTTGAGCTCTGAGGCAATTCTACCTCTGTAGTTTCAGGTTGTAATGGTTACTTTGTGCAGGTTACCCCCATATTTCCTTAAATTACTCCTGAGTTTAATTTTTATCTCCTTCATCCTATGACCCCTCATCACAGAGCTTCCTTGCAAGTGAAAGAGGTCTGCCTTCTCTGCATTGATACCCTGGTTGTATTTAAATGTCTCTATCATATCACCACTCTTCCCCTGTTCCTCCAGCATATACATATTTAGATCTTTAAGTCAGTTGCCATGTTCTTTATGATATATGCCACTAACCATTTTAGTAGCTACCCTTTGGACCAACTCCATACTGTTTATAGCCTATTAAAGATGCAGTCTCCACAGAACTGTATACAGATTGTCAAATGAGGTCTTACCAGAGACTTATATAAAGGCACTATCACCATTTTATTAGGCATCGGATGTATCCATGTTGTCTGCCAATGCATTTAATGTGGGGCCCATGCAGTAAGTGTGTGTCCTATGAGCTAACTGCAAGGGATTTTCTTTGCACACTCCCAACGGTTAGCACACAGCCTTTCCACTTACCGCACATAAACGTTTGCTCCTAACATGCGGTAAGTGCAAAAACTCATCACACTTTAGTAAACAGTTTCCTAAATGTTTCCATCATTTCATTCAATCTCTAGGTTATGCATATTCTTCAGTCTCATATGACCTTTGATGCAGACCCCACATTATTTTGGCTGCCGTTTTATGAACCGACTCAAGCCTCTCTATATTTTCTTAGATATATTCTCCAAAACTGTATGCAGTATTCCAGGTGAGATTTCACCAAACTACTTCGTTTTTCTGTTGCTTATGCCCCTCTCTTTGTATACAGTATCTTCCTGGTTTTGGTCACTTCCTTATTTCACAGTTCTGTTCCTTGACACCATCAGACGTGATCAGACTGATGCCTCTTTTTTGAAAACGTGCACATTGACTGTTCATGTGCCAATGTGTACTGCCCCCTTAGATTTCTGCATCCCAAAGGCATGACTCTGCCTTTTCTGGCAATGACTCTAAACTGCCAAGAAAATGATGTGCTATCTATCCCAGTCGTATATGTACCCTTCCCAACCAATATAGGTCTTTTCTGCTCCTTTCATTAGTGAACACCAGACAAAAGCAGTTGCAATGTATTTTGTTGTATTTTCCTCCTTCATCTACATATTTTTTTCTCTTCTGCTTTCACTATTAATATTTTATACTTTTTATATTGTTTGTCCAATGGTTGGTGTATTTAATTCAAGGCTCATATGTTGATATTAAAATGTCCATCCTGTTGATGTCTCTGCCATTTTTAGCAGACATTGAAATTGTACTATCTAGCATGTATGTTAAGATCTCAGGATCAAAGGCAACTAAATATTTTTTTCATTAACACTGAGGCTGCTAAAACATACTTGTTTGATTTTAGTAAAATAGCTAAATGCACTGTTCTACTCAGGCATTTATAGGAAAGAGGCATGTAATATTGTTATATTTACTAGAAATAATGCTGCTTAATAGGGCCAGGTACTCCATTTTTTTATTTGCTTTTGATATGTGTTTATAGTTCATTAGGTTTTAGAATATTAATTTTGTTAATTATTATGTGTGTCTATGTTTATTATTATTATTGATATGTTTTATGTGATATTAGCTGGCGTGGAAGGTAATTTCATAACAGGCTACATATGTGTGAAGGCCACGAAGGAGTCTATTCTGAGGATATTTTATTTATAAAGACCCAAAAGTTCCAATGTATTTATGAAATACTAAGGACCAATAAGTAGAAATTGCATCTAGGCTGAAGCTGCAGACATTTATGTCTACTCAGGAAGGGGTGTAAATGTACACAGCGAAAGTATGTGCATATTAGTGTACGAGTACAAACAACACATGCTAATTGTGAGTCTTCCCTGTGCTGTGCTAAGACTCCTCCCCAGAACCCACCTACAGGTGCCTTTTTGCCACTCCACATACTTTTATACAAGAAACCCATGGGGTAATTTTATAAAAGCTCATTAATGCATATAAAAAATCCTTTATAAAACGATCCCTATTATGTACTGATATTATTTCATGTGTTTATTGGATAACCATCTGCCTAGAACCAGTAGTGATTTGAAGCATAGAAATATTTTCAATAAATAAATAAATAAAATTCCACTTAAGGTCCTCCTCCATTCATTAACGTTTGAAAAAAGATTGCTATCTCTCTTTATCTCTTTAGTTATTTTTTTTCTCCCATATGCATTTTTGCCACACCGACTTCTCTTCCCAGCTACTACAGCTTTGCTAGATATTCTTCCCTATTTTCTTATTTTTGAGATACTTTGGGACCCTTTTACTAAAGGGCACTGTGCAGTCAGCATGGGTTTTGGTGCACAGTAAGAGCATGCTGAAGCGCCCAGTAACCGACAGTGAGGGGCCAAAGCAGTTAGCGAGGGCTGATTTCATTGCTAACCGTGCATCACGCATTGAGGTGGTAAAAGGGTGGGTTGGGGCAGAAAGTGGGCATGGTGACCACTGAGTAGTCAGCACACAGGTACACACTGTGCACTACCTGCACTTCATGCAATTAGCGCGGGCGCACCTAATGCCACCTAAATAAATGGCATTCGGTGTACCCACAGTAATACTGCATACTACAGTTCCGTGCAGGAACTCCTAGGAACATGCTAGCCACATCCCCTGGCAGTTAGTGCACAGCAGTTGCAATTGCCACTCATTTGTTTTAGTGCTAAGCATGTGTTGGTTTTCTAAACCCTAGCACACTTTAGTAAAAGGGCCCCTTTGTATTCTTTGAATGTTAATCTTTTAGCCCTTACTTGGGACATGCATAGAAAAACAATGCTGGGTCATTTTTGGTTTGTTTTTGAACTTCTAGGCCAATTTTTTGTGTTGCTTCATAATTACAAAGTTTCATGACCTTAAGATAATCAGATATTATCAACTCTTGCCAGCTATCTAAGATTATATCCTTAAACTCCCTCTGCACTGCACCAACTCTAAATCTAGTTAACTCATTTAATTCTAGCAGATGCTAAAATCAGTTTGAGTGTCCTTTTTTTTCCTTTGATTTCTCTAGGATTCTGGTATGGATTTTTGCTAGCCTATGACCCTGGAAGATACTGAACTTTTTTCTTTAACTCCAAGTGTGCTCCCAAATTAATCCCTCTATTACTAGTCCCACAGCAGAAGGACAATTCTATTTGGAGATGTTTTGTCAGTACATTGGGCATTTTTATGTAAAACAAGCATCTTTATTCAGTTATAATACCAGCTAACATATAATTTATGAAGTATTGTCTTTTTCTAAGGTCTTGAAGTATTTTGGAAGAGTAAAACAAGCATCTTTATTCAGTTATAATACCAGCTAACATATAATTTATGAAGTATTGTCTTTTTTCTAAGGTCTTGAAGTATTTTGGAAGAGTATTGTTTGAGGCTGGCATTTCTGTGTCATAGTTATGACCCTTTCAGAGCCGGGGTATTGTGTTTTTGGATCCATTGCAAGAGTAAGGACAGATTGTCTGGAAGCTGTATACTGAGCAATAGTTTTTCATATTAGCCAATTCTTCTTTAACCCTTTCCAGGCCGAGCCCAAAACTCTCGGGATCCAAAATTCTGACTAAATATTCCTATCAAATGGTATATAATACATGACCATAGCAGAAGGAAAATCACTATTAGAACATATTGAATAAGACGGGTACAATTTTCCTGAAATATGCAAAAATTAACCCGGCTGCAGAATGTGGATTAAAAATTTAAAGTAGGCCTTCAACTGTCAATTCATTTTTCATTGCTGATCACTGCAGATAAAAAAGGAAAGCTCTGAATCTCCAGATGGCCTACTTAACATAGGCACTCACATATTCCGGTCCATATTATGAGTCCAAAGAAATTGTAATTGGACAAAATTTGGCCACATATTTATTATAATACAATTAAAAATTGGCATAGAGGAGTAACCTAGTGGTTAGAGCAACAGGAGATCTGGGTTTGATTCCCACTGGCACTCCTTGTGTCCTTGGGCAAGTCACTTTACCCTCTATTGTCTCTGAAAAAAATGCCTGGCAATCTTCTTCCGGTCCTACTTTTCCAAAAAAAAACACCAAGGGCTGCTGGGTCGCCAGGAGTCAGCATTGACTTGAAAGCATGTAAAAAAATATGAACTATAGGGCGGAGCCTAACTTCAGGCAAGATGGACGTGTGAGAGCTTTGCTCCGAAGGGTTAGCTCAAGAATCCTGTCTCCTGCTGCTTTTATTAGAGCGAACTCCATCTATCTTGGAAGCAGTCAACTCTGGATATGTCTGGCCCAAAATCGATGCGTCTGGATTATCAAGGAATACAAAGCACCAGTGCTAAGCGATCTAAAACAGTCTCTCTCACCTCACAAAATGGCGGTCATCCAAGATTACCCCGAGGCCTTGCAGGAACTTCTGTCTGAGATTCACGCTGTTAAAGACATGGTTAAATCAAATGGAGACTCGCTGACCACAATGCAAAAATATATTTCTTCTTTAAAAAACAGTCTGGAGTTGATTACAGTGAGACTGGAGAAGGTGGAGAATGTGGTTGCAACACACCTGGAGCAGTTCAGGGCCGTTCAAGCAAAGCTGATCCGGTCATTGCCGAAGGACCTGGAATATGGTAACAATTGCACTCGTAGAAACAATATCAGTATCCTGGGCGTCCCCGAAGGAGCAGATGGCACAGATATGATGGCTTTCTTGCAGTCAATGATCCCGAGTGTGTTTAAAGTCAAGTTTGCTATGCCATTTGAAATTGAACGTGCTCATCGGGTACCTACTCGGTCTATGGTCTCGGGCAAGCGTCCACGCCCAATCATACTAAAAGTTCTGCAATTTCAGCAAGTCACACAAATCATGGAAGCAGCCAGACTGCACTCTCCATTTTAATATCAAGGGCATAAACTCCTCTTCTTTTCGGACTTTGTGAAAGCAACTGTAGACCGAAGGAAAGATTTCTTGGTGCTGCGTCCATGATTGCTGCAGTTGCAGGACCATTTTGGGCTGCTTTATCCTGCTCGTATGAGAGTTACGCTGCACAATCAAACCAGGACATTCGACGACCCAGGGGAGCTGCACGCTTTCTTGGAAGACAAAGAACTGGTGTTGATGCGGTGAAAACCATGCTTTACATGTGGTGGTGGATATAAGCGTGCAGAGTACCTTAATCTTCCTTATGTGGGAGCCATAACTGGTTACAAGATCGTGAAGTTATGATTTAAATTATAATGGAGTTGACATACATTCTGGCCCTTTTGGGGCAACTCCAGAATATTGCTCTGGTCACACTGTTATTTTCTTTTTTTTTCTTCTCTTTCTTTCTTTCATCTTTGGTGTTTGGGTTGGATCAGAAGGCGTCGGGGCATTGAAAGATAGGATGGCCCTCATATATTTATATTTACCTTTTTGCGATCATGCAATGCTTTGGGAAGGGTTGTTTTGCTCTAGTGATCTAGAGCTTCGGCATTTGGGGAAGATATAGTAGATGTGGGTAATTGTTAGAATAAGGAGTTTTACTTGGCAGAGGAGAAGAAGTGAATCATTTGGTTGTTCCCTCTGTGCCTGTCTTGTCCATTTTGGGCTCACCCACTAAGTTTAGAGTTCGGTATAGCTCCCCAGGGTTTTGGTGGCCTTTAGTATTTAGAACCATGGTTTTTTTGGGGCAGTCTCTTATAAGGGTTATGGTCAAGGTGTGGTATTTCTGCTTGTGTTTTTTTCCCTTGGGATATTATTGCTGCTTCAATTTTTGGTGCTTCAGTGATGTGGATTAACAATGTAAAGTTTTATGTTACAACCTGGTATGTTTCTGTAACAATTGTACATTATTGTGTGCTATATTGTCTTTATGTCTTCCTTTAAAATAGTTTCACTGAATGTTAAAAGCATCCCATTAAGAGAAGAAATATATTTTTATATGGGCGCAAGGAATGTGCTGACATCCTATTTCTGCAAGAAACACATTTGAATGCAAGGGAGTCTTTACAATTAGATATGAAACCCTTTACACTTATAGCTTTTTCAGCTGCAAATCATAAGAAAAATGGGGTAGCCATACTAGTAAGGAAATCTCCATCCCCTACTATGCTCCAAACCAGATCTGATATCGAAGGGCGCTGGGAAATGGCTATTACCAAGATAGGCCTCACTGAACTGGCCTTCATCAATATCTATGCCCTAAATTTAGATTGCCCTGCTTTCTTTAGTTCTAAAGCGGCTGTGGTGCAAGAAGTATCCAGATATCCGATTATTATGGGGGGAGACTTCAACCTCACGCTAGACCCCTTGTTGGACAGAAGACCTGTGAGAACTAGTAAGGTCCCCAAAGCTCACCCTGTTCTTTTTTCACTAATGCAAGAGCTAGGCTTAGTAGATATATGGCGGTTGCAGTATCCTGTTGATAAGGAATACACTTTTTTTCTCTCCTCCTCATAACTCGGTATCACGTATAGATATTTTACTAGCCTCCAAGGGATTGTGTCCCAGAGTCAGTGAATCAAATATTCACCATGCTCATATATCTGATCATGCCGCAATCTCATTGTCCCTATTAGACTCTTCAAGCTGCTCATCTCATACACGATGGCATTTTGGCAGAACTCTTCTTAGCAATCAGGAGTTCCATGAAACCATTTTAGTGGCTATAGAGGAGTATTTTCAGATTAACTCGCCCCATAACACTTTGGGATGGGCATGGTGGGAGGGTTTCAAAGCTAACATATGGGCCACTATAACCAGCTTTTCTATATGTCATGCCAAACAATGTAAAGCAGAACTAGAAGCTTTGGATAGACAGATTAAAGCGGGGGAACGCATCCTAGGCCGGACAACTGATCCTAACATTCTGATACGTCTACAATGCCTTTGATTTAGATATAACACGATCCTAACTTCTGAAGCTTCACGGAATAAGGGCAGTATTATTTGGAAGGCAATAGGGCTGGACGATTACTAGCTAACTCGTTAAAAGGTCACAAAGAAGTTTCTCGCATTACTGCTTTAAGAGACTCCCAGGTGCAACAATTGATTGTTGCAGACACTGAAATTGCAGAAACCTTCTGTCATTTTTACGCTCAGCTGTACTCTCCAGAGATAGAATTCTCTAAGGAAGCTTTTGAGAGATTACTGACCGATGTTCAGAGGCCTATTCTGGATCAGGAAACAGCTGCAGTTCTGAATAGGCAGATCATGGTCATGGAATTTATCCAGGCCATTGATTCTATGCAAATGGACAAGACTGCCGGATCAGATGGCCTTCCGGTTGAATTTTACAAAACATTTTCCAAAGTGTTAGGTCCATATCTTCAACAATATTATTGGTTCCTCTTGGAAGCGTATGCCCAGACTGGTGTGTTCGCCTCTACAAACATTTTGGTTCTTGAAAAACCTGGGAGGGACCCTCAGCTTGTCAGTAACTATTGCCCAATTTTGTTACTAAATGCAGACTATAAAATATTTGCTGCCTCCTTGGCTGGTCATCTTTCCAAATTAATCCCATCTTTCATCCACCCGGATCAATGTGGCTTCACAGAGGGGCGCTCTACAGCTGATAATGCCAGAGTGTTTTACCATGTGTTGGAAAGAGTGGAGGGTCCGCTGGTGGGATTGTCGCTGGATGCAAAGAAAGCATTTGATCGACTGGAGTGGCCTTTCTTATTTGCTGTTCTGAGGTGGTTTGGTTTCGGTAAAGGTTTCCTTAAACTAATTAAACTTATGTATGTGAGACCAAGTGCTAATATTTTTGTGAATGAGACTCAATCCAGAGATTTTCCCTTAGGGCACGGCACCCATCAGGGCTGCCCACTTTCACCTATCCTATTCAATCTTGTCTTAGAACTCATGGCTCTGCTGTTGAGACAGAGTTCTGTGGTTAAAGGTGTGCCTATTGTAGTGGCCTAGTGGTTGGGGCAAGGTACTGAAGGTCGGGGGTTCAAATCCCACTAGAGAACAGCAACCATGGACCAGAAGGACTGGGATTTCTAGTCCCACAGGTGCTCCTTGTGGTCTTGGGTAAGCCACTTAACCCTCCATAGCCCATGTTCCCTGTAAAATAGTTATCTCCAAGTTATAATGCCCTGTTCAATGTAATTTCAGTTTGTTCAATGTAAACCACACTGATGCAGAATAGCACAGTATATAAGAGAATAAAATACATAAATAAAATATTGCTGGTATGGAAATCAAGTTTTCTGCCTATGCTGAAGATTTGTTGCTGTTCACTACATCCAGTTCAATTCCGGCTGTTCTAGAGTTGATAGAACATACTCAGGGTTATCAGGATATAAAATTAATTGGACAAAGTTTGTAGCATTCCCTTTAAATTCACGAGTTTGTAGTGCAGATTTGACTGACTACCCTTTTGTATGGGAACCCAAAATGGTAAAATATTTGGAAGTGCATTATTGCCATCCACTTATTGAAACTTTGCAATATAATGAAGAGACTCTCCTTACTACTGTACGAAATATGACTGCGAAATGGTCGCCGGTTTGTCTATCTTGGTGGGGACATCTTGAAGCGATAAAGATGACTATCACGCCTAAGGTAAACTATGTATTTGAAATGCTGCCGGTTTTCCTTTCAGATAAAACATACCGGCAAGTGGAAAGGACTCTTTTTCAGTTTCTATGGAAATACAAACCACCTAGAATTGCTCTTAGAAAGCTTAAGTCTAAAAAAGAGGAGATGGGTATGAACTTTCCTGATTTTCAGGCTTATCACTGTGCTTTTTTGTTAAAACAGGGGTCAAGATGGGTGGAGAAGTCTAAGGGTCAACGTCCAGTGTGGCTAGATTTGGAAGAGAGATTGACGGCTTCATTTCCCTTGAGTCTCCTCCCTGGCATGGTATCTTCAGAGAGGTTGAAGTTCCATAGGGTTATAATGGACACCCAAAAGGCTTTCCAGCAGTTAGCGAGTATAATTCCTCAGGAAAAATGCTTGTTGATGCTTATTCCCATTTGGTATTTTCCTTTTTCAAAAATTCAACAATGGAAGCAATGGTTTCACAGGGGTATCTGGTCCATAGGGCAGCTGATATCTGATGGTAAGTGGAAGCCTTTTGTGTGTCTGCAGTGTGAATTTGACTTGCCTAGATCTTTATACTTTCAGTGGATTCATTTGAGACACTGTATAGGGAAATCGCTCATCGATATCAGATCTTTACCTGAGGAATGGCGGTTGCTTAACATAATTCGAAAAGCCCAACAGGCTTCAGGGGTGGCTTCTTCTTATCAGTTAGTAGCCCATCGTCCCTCTCCACATTCCTCTGGCACTCAGTGGATATGGGAACATGGCACTGGGGACACTCTCTCTCCGGATTTGTGGGGAAAATTTGAGGGTGAACTACTTAGAATTTCTCAATCTGCTGCTATATCCCAGGCATTATACTTTTTCACGCACAGAGCTCATTTTACCCCGATAAAGGTATCTAAGTGGGTTAAGTCAATTGGTAATATGTGTTGGTCTTGTCAGAGGGATGTTGGCACTTTAAGGCATGTGGTCTATGATTTGCCCTAATGTTCAGTCCTACTGCATTTCGATTTGGAACTGAATCTAAGATGTCTTGGGATTCAGGGCCACTCTCTCTTGGTCTATTATTGTTTTCCATTCAGCAACTGACATCTCATCGTTACAGAGGGAATGTCATTTCCTGTTTTACTTTATGATGGGAGTGGCACTGCATCTCATAATTGCCAATTGGAAACACACGGTAGATCTCAGTTGGCACCCATGGTGGAAACAATTATGTTTATGTTATAAATATGAGCAGATGCCACGATATGGCTCAATTCTTATGCCTTCTACCTTGCTCAAATGGAAACCCCTATATGATTATATATCGAAAGCACAATATGCTGTGACTTAGGGGGTAATCAGTCAATCATGTTTGCACATGCTATAGGGAAGTCTCTGTGATATAACATAGTCCTTGCAAGCCTCTTTTCTTCTTTCTTCTGAATAGGGGGGAGGAGGCTGGTGTTGGGGTGGACAGTTAAGGTTTTTTTTTTTCTTATGTTCAAAGGGATGTATTATTTCAACTGTATCCTTGTTTGTTTTTTCCTTTGTAATTTTTTCTGAAAACTTAAATAAAGAATTAAAAATATATATATATGTATTAACTAATACAACTTAACAATAATGTTACACCAAATTCACCCACACAACACACACACCCAGACCAACTTAGGCTACCATTAAGTAAATATGGCTACCAACCTGATTCACCCAGAGTCCTCTCAGAATAATATTGGACTCCTCATACTACTGATATCTGAGGGTCTTAATTCTAACCCATTGCTGAACAATTAAGATAACCCCACCCCTATACCACTTCTAATCAAACCACACTTCTTTTGGAAGGAGGGTAGGGGGAAACATGATGCACAGACAACTGTCCCAGGGCTCCAACGGGCAACGTAAATACAAAGATAGGCAGCCTACTCAGCCCCAAGGAACAATCTCATTGGTTGGGAGACATGTGGGATAGCAGCCCTCATCAAACCTCAACCATCCAGCTGTGTACACTAAGGGTCTATTCCGGTTTTAAATCTGAAAGTCTATTCAGGTTTTAAATGTGGATGTGGTGCCAGAAAAACATGGAAGTCACACTCATATTCAAAACGCTATATTAGATAGGCCATGAGATGCATGTTTCTATGTTGTGAACATCATTCTTTGTACATCTTCACTGGGTGCATTCTGTGGTATGTCTGGGTGTGGCCTGGGTGGTACCTGCCTATGCACGTCCATGATGTATTTTGCATAGGACAGCGATGTATAGGGCAGATTTTCTAAATGTGCCAATCTACACCTGCTATACATCCCAAATAAAGATGGAACTTTGTTGTCTGTTTGGATGCTTGTAGAGATGACTGGAGGAACTTGGCTTGCGATTTCTTGGCTTGACTGTTATCTTTGTGCACATAAGTAAACTTTGAGCTGACATTTGTTTCTCTGCTTTGTATCCTGTGCCCTTCTAAAGCCTATCCTCCTCCCCCTTTCCAAAAGGAGGGAGAAGTAGCCTAGTGGTAAGGGCAACAGCCTGGGACCAGAAAGACCTGGGTTCAGATCCCACTAGCAATCCTTGTGTCTTTGGGCAAATCACTTAACTCAACACTATCTCAGGTACACACTTAGATTGTAATCCCTTTGGGGACAGGGAAATGTCTTCAGTACCTGAATGTAACTCACTGTGAACTACAGGAAAGGCATGAGCTAAATACTACTAAATAAATAAAAGCCCTGTAGAGTCTCAGTCTCCCATCCCTCCTCCTCCCAGCCATGCCATTCCCAAACACCAGTGATCTACTCCTTGGCCTTTGATACATTTAGGGCCAGTAAGTTGCCTAGGTCCATGCTGCCTACTGTCTGTGGGTGTTTTAGTGTTCCTTGCAACCTCTGTGTCTCTGATTGTTTCCCTTCTGCTTGCCTGTGTATATCTGTGGGTGGGTCAAGGTCTATGTGCTGTGCTGTGGATGCTGGATGTTGGTGGTGGAAAGCAGGAATCTTGGATGCTAGGAAGGCATGGTTTGCACTGGTCATGCTACATAAGGAGCACAGGAGAGCCACTAGGAGGCATCCAAATCAGAGGGTCTGCAGTCCCAGGACCAATTCCTGGACCTGTTGGATGAGCAGTGCCTCACCAGATTCTGCTTTGACAAGGCAGCCATCCATCATCTCTGCCAGGAGCTAGAGCCTCTCCTCTGATTTCACCGCACACAGTGACTTACCAATGCCTGTCCATTTCAAAATCACCACAGCCCTTGCCTTCCTAGCCACTGTCAGTTTTCAGTCTGTGTTGGCTGCCACTGTGTGTCTGATTCATTCAGCTGTCTCACTGTGCATCTCACAGTTCCTGAGGGACCTTTCTGACCCACACTGCACGAGGTGTAGCTTTTCCACAGATAGTGCAGCAGAGGCAGGAAACCATGATCCAATTCCATGAGATGGCTCATTTTCCATCAGTACTAGGGGGTCATCAATTGCACACATGTGGCCCTCAGACCCTCATGAGGGAGGGAAGCCATCTACTGCAACAGGAAGCATTCTACTCACTTAACATGTAGGTTGTCTGCAATACACAGGGGGAAATAACTGATGTCTTTTCCAGGTTCCTGCCACGACTCATACATCCTCATCCATTCTGGAATGTACAAGAGGTTTGAGATCTGAGAAATCACCAGTGGATGACTGCTTGGAAATTGCAATGTACCCTGTGAGTTCAGAACGCAACCAAAAGATCCCAGGGCTGTAGTGCCTGTCTAGCACATGAAATACCCTGGTACATTGCCTAATATGTGTCCGTGGCCCTTTTCTTACTTAGGTGATAGAGTTTACAAGGTGAGCCAGTGATGTCTGACTCCCATTGTGGTGCCGCGCACAGAGGCAGAGAAGTGGTACACCATAGCCGTCATTGCTGTACCTAACCCCGGATATTCAATGCCAAGGCCATATCCGGCTTCTGGCATTGAATATCTGGGTCTGCTGCACAGTGTTGCATGATGTGGAAACTACCTGGGCAGTGGCAATATTGAGCCACTGCCCTGTTAGCTCCCACAGGTAAAGATAGGCCAGCTTTTGCCACGCCTATCTTTATCTGCAGGTCACTAACCAGGAAGTGTTTCAATATCACAGGTCTGTAAACCGTGTAAATGCCTTTGAATATCCGGCCCACGGTTCTTTCTCCTCCATAGCTTCTTCCCAGCTCTTCATGGGCCAATATATATGTATATGATTGAGGAATCTGCGGATTCTCTTTCTAAAAATAAATCCACTAACTCTAGTCACTAGCAGGCTAGGGGAAGGAGTATAGAAAACAAAGGTAAGAGTGACTTGAAATGGCATCAGGATCTTCTTCAATGACTGATTCTGTAGAGCTCACAAGTTCCCATGGCTTCCTGCTCCATATCTCTGTTATGATGGACAAGAAAAGCTAACTGATATGCAATGCTATGGAGAGAAACAGGGTTAATACCCAGACTACTTACGATCCACCTACTTCCATTAGATAACACTAACAAAAGCAGAAAGATAAAAACAGATTAGTTAAACAGCCACAATCCAGAATAAATATAGTAACATAGTAACATAGTAAATGACGGCAGATAAAGACCA
Source organism: Ichthyophis bannanicus (assembly GCA_033557465.1). Taxonomy (NCBI): domain Eukaryota; kingdom Metazoa; phylum Chordata; class Amphibia; order Gymnophiona; family Ichthyophiidae; genus Ichthyophis; species Ichthyophis bannanicus. The sequence continues at coordinate 1,202,647,090 of CM066031.1, forward strand.
GCATGGTCCACCTAGTCTGCCCAGCACGATGGCAAGAGTAGGTGCACCTGCCACTCCATGCAGGCCACCCCTCCTCACGTCCCTGTTTAGGGGTGAACCCACCACTCCATGCAGGACACCCCTATTTGTTGAGAAATTAGATGGTTCAGTTTATTTTGATTTTATCCTGTCCCATGCCATTTTGAATTCCGTCACCGTGTTTGCTCCCACCACTTCCATCGGGAGGCCATTCCAAGCATCCACCACCCTTTCTGTGAAAAAACTATTTCCTGACATTGCCTTTCAATTTACCACCTTGCAGCTTCCTTTTATGCCCTCTAGTTTTACAGCTTCCCCATCTTTGGAAGAGGTTTGTTTGTTCATTATTTCCCTTTAAGTATTTAAAAGTCTGAATCATATCTCCCCTGTCCCTCCTCTCCTCCAAAGTGTACATGTTTAGGACTTCAAGTCTCTTCTCATAAGGCTTCGATTGCAGGCTCAAAATCATTTTGGTTGCCTTCCTCTGAACAGTTTCCAGTCTTTTTACATCCTTTGCAAGATACAGTCTCCAAAACTGAACATAGTATTCCAAGTGAGGCCTCACCAGTGACTTGTACAGTGGCATAAGTACCTCTTCCTTTCTGCTGGTGCATTCCTCTTTGTATGCAGCCCAGCATCCTCCTGGCTTTTGCCACCGCCTTGTCACACTGTTTTATTACCTTGAGATCTTCAGAAATAATCACACCAAGGTCTTTCTCCTGATCCGTGCACACCGACCTCTCGCCCCCCCCCCCCCATTGCATACATTTCCCTTGGATTTCTGCTACCCAGGTGCATGACTCTGCACTTCTTCGCATTAAATCTTAATTGCCAAGCATTAGACCATTCTTCCAGCTTTTGTAGATCTTTCGTCATGTTAACCACTCCCTCGGGGGAGTCCACTCTGTTGCAAATTTTCGTGTCATCTGCAAAAAGACAGACTTTTCCATTCAGTCCTTCAGCAATATCACTCACAAATACATTGAGCAGTGCCGGGCCCAGGACCGACCCCTGGGGCACCCGCTAATCACCTTCCCTTCTTCCGAGCGAGCTCCATTTACCATCACCCTCTGTCGTCTGTCAGTCAACCAATTTCTGATCCAATTTACCATCTTAGGATCCATCCCCAAGCTACCGAGTTTATTGATAAGCCTCCTATGAGGAACAGTATCAAAGGTTTTGCTGAAATCCAGGTAGATGACATCCATCGCATGCCCCTGATCTAGCTCCCTGGTCGCCCAGTCAAACTCAATCAGATTTGTTTGGCAAGATCGTCCTTCGGTAAAACCATGTTGCCTCGGGTCTTGCAACCTGTTGGTTTTGAGAAAGTTCACTAGTCGCTCTTTCAGGAGGACCTCCATGACTTTTCCCGCCACCGAGGTAAGGCTCACAGGCCTGTAGTTTGACACTTCTTCCCTGTCACCACTTTTGTGTAGAGGTATGACTTCAACCATTCTCCAGTCCTGAGGAACCTCTCCTGTTTCCAAGGATCTGTTGAAAACATCCTCTAACTGCCCTGCAAAAACCTCTCTGAGCTCTTTCAGTATCCTGAGATGTATCCCATCCGGTCCCATGGCCTTGTCCACTTTCAGTTTTGCAAGTTGTTCTAACACCTCATCTTCTGTGAATGGTGTGGTAACTACTTCATTCCCATTTTTATATTTGGGAGTCACAAGTGGTCCTTCTCCAGGACTTTCTTTAGTAAAAACAGAGCAGAAGTATTCATTTAGCAATTTTGCCTTTTCAATGTCATTTTCCACGAGTCCGTTCGCAGCACTTCCGAGTCCTTCAGTTCCACCTCTGATCTTCTTCCATTTCCGAATATACCTGAAGAAGGTTTTGTCACCACACTTCACATCTTTAGCCATCTTTTCCTCTGCCTTTGATTTTGCTATCCTTATTTCTCTCTTTGTCTGTTTGAGTTTGATCCTGTATTAATTTCTGTGTTCCTCTGTTTGCGAGCTTTTGAATTTTGCGAAAGCTGTGTTTATTTATTTATTTAAAGTTTCTTCTATACCGCGCTATTCGTCATCAGTGCGGTTTACAGATAACACATTTGTGCAGTATAGTAAAGGTCTACACTGGACTTACAAGAAACACGGTATTTATACAGGGCTAACAGGTAAACTATGTACAAATTGGTGACCAAGGTTCTTCATGTAGCTCGGCATTATTTACATGTGGAAACAACATAACTATGTACATCCTAGCTGTATATCAAATGGTAGTGGACCGGTCACATGGATTCAGAGGGACAGGCTTACTTGAGTGATCTGAGAGGTGTGAGAGGGGGGGTACTCTGCGGGTGCTGGCTTGGGCTAGGGGTGGCTGTGGGATGTCGTCTGAGTCTGAAAAGCACTGAAGAAACAGGTGGTGCTTCAGTGCTTTTTAAACTGGGCGAGGTTGTTGAAGGCCCAGATGTCTGGTGGCAGTGCGTTCCAGCAGGAAGCTGCATAGAGTGCGAAGGCTCGGTTCCTTGTAGCCTTAGAGCACTTGGTGATTGCTCTCGGGAGAAGCAGAGTGTTGGTGGCGGCCGATCTCCTCAACCTGTTGAGGGGGGTGGTCTGGGCAAGGTCTGTGAGAGAGGTGGATGTGCACTTGTTGATAGCCTTGAAAGTCATCGTTAAGATCTTGAAGGAAATCCTGCAGTGCACTGGGAGCAAGTGCAGATGTTTCAGAACTGGGGTGATATGGTCCTTCCTTGATGCTCCATGCAGGATTCTGGCTGCAGCATTCATTGCGAGCTGCAGAGGATTCAACAAGCTCTTCGGAAGGCCCTGCAGTATGGAATTAGCGTAGTCAAAGTGTGGCATCACTAGTGCTTGATAGACTGCACGGAAGTCTTTCGGCTCTAGCAGCTGTCTCATGTGGCGCAGCATCCAAATTTTGTGGTATATCGCTTTTACCATATTGCTTATCTGGGCATTCATGTTAAGGTGTTGGTCGAGTGTGACACCAAGGTATCGTATTGTAGGCTTACTGAGGAGCTCTGCATCGCGTACCTTCAGTGATGAGGGCGGAGTGAAGTCTGATCTCTGCTGATGAATAGGACCTCCGTCTTTTTGAAATTTATTTTGAGTTTCTGCATGTGAAACCAATCCGTAACCGCGTTGAAACAGGTAGAAAGCTGAGAGAGGTCTGGATGCTCCGTGGATATTGGCGTGTACATCAGAACGTCATCAGCGTATATTAGGCAATTAATGTTGAAGGATTGGATGAGGGCACAGATGGGCTGCATGTAAACGTTGAACAATAGGGGAGGGAAACACAGGAAGCAAGAGCTGTAGGTTGGTGAGGACTGCTTTATTGGAAAACACCCCTACGCGTTTCGGCAACGCCTTCCTCAGGGGGCACACAGCTAACATAAAATACATAATAAAAGTTAAGACATGTAATAACCATAATAAATAAGTAATATGCACGTCAATATTAGATTAAAAAATAAACATGAGTAAAATAATGTGCAAACACATTAAAAGTAACCATATATACCAAATGTAAAATAAATAGGGCCGAGACAGAGAAGAAGATGAATGGGCTAGAGCCTGATGCTATAGGCAAGCATGTACATAAAAAACTTACAAACATGTTGATTAGACAAAATAATTATGAAAATAAACTAATACAATACCCATGTATATCAGAAAACATGTATAAAAAGTGCAAAAAAATTAATCATTGAAAAAAACTTGTGAATGAATAAAAATGTATACATTAAAATGAATACGGAACACAATAGGTGAATAAAAAGGTGCATTTAAACTAATATATTGCCAATCAAGAACACCAAAAAATGTAAAAATCAATCGAAACATTAGAGGCAGTTTAAAAAAATTTTTTTTTAGTGTACCTGTGTTATTTATATCAGTTTATCATAGAAGCTTGACACAATTGTCTTAAAGAGACACCTTGTCTGGTGCAGCTCTGGTAGGTGTTCTTGATTGGCAATATATTAGTTTAAATGCACCTTTTTATTCACCTATTGTGTTCCGTATTCATTTTAATGTATACATTTTTATTCATTCACAAGTTTTTTTCAATGATTAATTTTTTGCACTTTTTATACATGTTTTCTGATATACATGGGTATTGTATTAGTTTATTTTCATAATTATTTTGTCTAATCAACATGTTTGTAAGTTTTTTATGTACATGCTTGCCTATAGCATCAGGCTCTAGCCCATTCATCTTCTTCTCTGTCTCGGCCCTATTTATTTTACATTTGGTATATATGGTTACTTTTAATGTGTTTGCGCATTATTTTACTCATGTTTATTTTTTTTTTCTAATATTGACGTGCATATTACTTATTTATTATGGTTATTACATGTCTTAACTTTTATTATGTATTTTATGTTAGCTGTGTGCCCCCTGAGGAATTCGTTGCCGAAACGCGTAGGGGTATTTTCCAATAAAGCAGTCCTCACCAACCTACAGCTCTTGCTTCCTGTGTTTCCCTTCTGATTCTGCGAGAGCAGTGCTCCTCCCTGTCTACAACGTTGAACAATAGGGCAGAGAGTGATAATTCCTGTGGCACGCCTTTCTCCTGAGAGAAGGGTGTGGAGGTGGAGGAGCCAGAATGGACATGCTGCCATCTGTCATTCAGGTATGATGCACACCAAGCAAGTGCTGTACCATGGACTCCCTTCTCGCTGAGGCAAGATAGGAGTAGATCGTGACTGACGGAGTCAAAAGCTGCAGCAATGTCCAAGAAGATGAAAGCAAAACCTTGTCGAATATTGTCTAGCCCAATGGTTAACATACTGAATAAAGTGGTCAGCAAAGTTTCTACACCTTTATTTTTGCCTTTTTTTGAGCAGCCACTTCTTTGGAAAACCAAATAGGTTTTCTTCTCCTCTTGTTTTTGTTTACTTCTGTTACATATTTATCTGTTGCCCCTTTTATTGCCACCTTTAGTTTAGCCCATTGCAATTCCACTTCCCTTATCTCCTTCCACCCTGTCAGCTCCTCCTTTAGGTACTCGTCCATTTTATTGAAGTCGGTGTTTTTGAAATTTAGGACTTTGAGCTTGCTATGTTTGGCCTGTACCATGGCTTTTATCTCAAACCACACCGTGTGATGATCGCTGCTGCTCACAGGGGCACTCACGCAGACATTTGACATGCTTTCGCCATTGGTGAGCACTAAATCCAGTGTTGAGCTTTCCCTGGTTGATTCCATCACCATTTGTCTAAGTAACGCATCTTGGAGAGCATCCACAATTTTTTTGCTTCTTTCCAGATTTGTAGAAGGAGTAATCCAATCCACATCAGGGAGATTAAAGTCACCCAATATGATCGCTTCCCCCTTTGTGGCTATCTTGGCAATATCTATAATCAATTTGTTATCTATCTCTTCAATTTGTGTCTGAGGTCTGTAGACTACAGCAGTATGGATGACAGTGCCATCTCCTCTTTCCAACACAATCCAGAGCGCTTCTTCTTTTCACCATGCCCCCTGCATTTCAGTAGCTTTAATATTGCTTTTGACATACAAGGCTACTCTTCCTCCTCTTCCATTTCCTCTGTCTCTTCTGAATAGATTATAGCCAGTTATGGCTATATCCCAATCATGAGATTCATTAAACCATGTTTCTGTAATGGCCACAATGTGCAAATCCATTTCCACCATTAGGGCTTCTAGGTCTGGAACTTTGTTGGCTAAGCTTCGAGCATTTGTGCTCATTGCTTTCCAGCATTTAACTGGCTTGTGTGTATTTAGCATTGATTTTGTTCTGCCTACATCTTCCCACTTGTTTATGATGTGTGGTTTAAATGTGTGGCTGTTTCTAATTTTAATCTGCTTTTGCAGGGGATGATGTACAGAGCTTGACCTTCCACATCCATCACCCCCTTGTTCTAGTTTAAATGCATATCCACATATTGCTTGTATTTTTCACTTAGGATTCTTTTCCCTGCGACAGAGAGATGTAGTCCATCAGCACAGTATAGTCTCTTGTTGGTCCATCTGTTTCCCCAGTCACCAATAAATCTGAATCCTTCTTGTTTGCACCAGGTCTGGAGCCATGTATTAAAACTCTTCATGCGATGCAGCCTTTTTGCCCCCTTATCAAGCACAGGTAGAACCTCTGAGAATGCAACAGTGTTAAGAATGGGCTTGAGTTTCTCTCCCAGAGATTGGAAGTTCTTCTGGACTGTAGAGGTACTGTTTCTAGCTAGGTCATTTGTGCCCAAGTGAATAATCACATCAAGTTTGGAGTGTTCACTTTCTGCGCTAAGTACTTCAACAACGTGGTTTGTATTTCTGCTGGCTGAAGAGCCTAGGAGACACTTGACAATCTTCTCTCCTTTGAACTGTGTTCCCAAGTTGGTGCCACTGATGATGGAATCACCAAGTAGTAGTAGTTTGCTGTTTGGTGAGGTTTTCTTCATAGTAACATATTAGCATAGTTACTATGTTTTCACTCCCCTACAGACCAGTTTATCAAATGAACTCCCACTCTCAAGCTCTACCCGCAGATTCTACAAACTGGAAAAGGAAGATTTCCTGAAGAAAATCACACCTCACATCAACAGCAACTCAGAGGATCTTGACGCTCTCATCCAAAATTGGAAACGGATTATTGCTACAATAGCAAATCAAGCATCAAACTCCAACAGTCAGACACAGACAAAATACAGCTACATGATATACCACACAGCTAAAATTCATGAAACACAAGCTGCGATTTCTAGAAAGACAATGGTGACATTTTAAAACAGCAAACAACAAGAATACATATATGGCCAAACTACATGAGTACAAGGCCAAAAGGAACATTTCTCCAAAATCCTACAATGCTCCCTCAATAGACTTAGAGATCTATTCGACTTAATTAAGTCAATGACAAAGACTCCACACAACAAGAAGAAAAGACGGATCTCATACCACAGATTATGGCAGATTACTTTCAAAGCCTGGTCCGCCCTCAGAATATAGATACCAACATAAGTCACACAAACACAATCCACTGCCCCGAACAGAACAAAGTCAACTGGGACACATTCTCAACCACATCACCGGAATAACTGGTACAGATCAAAAACATGAACACTACCACATCCCCACTGGACCCATGCCCGGTAGCATGGAGCAAGATTGCTAGAGAAGAATTGATTCCCACAATACTCAGGATGGTAACATTATCACTCCTCAAAGAACATATGCCAGAGGCCCTAAAGACAGCTTCCATCTACCCTCTAATCAAACAGGCAACCCTCGATAAAAACCAACCAAGCTCCAACAGACCCATCAGCAGTCTACCATTCCTAGCAAAAATCATAGTAAACGTCGTACAAAATCAGCTTCAAGAACATGTTCAGATCATACCTCACTGAGCATCACAGCCAAGTAAGAATCGGCATCGAAGAATCATCAACATTCGCCCTGCGGTAAGGAGTCCCTCGAGGATCTGCCCTGTCATCCTTGATCTTTAATACCTTTCTCCAACCTCTATGCACAACAATTCAGGCACACAACATACTATATATACCATGTGTATGCGGAAGATTTAATAATATACACATCATTCTCAATGAACAATCCCACAACTACATACATCAAGAGAGCTTTCAAAGTCATCAAGAACTGGCTATCTGAACACAAACCTAAGAACATAAGAACATAAGATATGCTATACTGGGTCAGACCAAGGTCCATCAAGCCCAGTATTCTGTTTCCAACAGTAGCCAATCTAGGTCATACGTACCTAGCAGTTTCTCCAAAAGATACAGGTTCCACAATGCTTGTACTGGGTCAAGCATTGATATCCTGGGTCCCTTCTTAATAATGGTTTATGGACCTTTCCTCCAGGAACTTGTCAAAACCTTTTTTAAACCCAGCTACACTAACAGCCTTTACTACATCCTCTGGTAACAAATTCCAGAGTTTGATTGCACGTTGAGTGAAAAAATATTTTCTTTTATTAGTCTTAAATAGTTTACCCTGTAGCTTCATTGCATGTCCCCTAGTCTTTCTATATTCTGATAACGTAAACAATCAATCTACGTTTACCCATTCCACTCCGTTCATTAATTTATAGACTTCTATTATATCTCCCCTCAGCCATCTCTTTTCCAGGTTAAAGAGCCCTAACCTTTTTAGTCTTTCTTCATAGGAGTATCCTTCCATCCCCTTTACCATTTTGGTGGCTCTTCTCTGAACCTTTTCTAAAATCGCTATATCCTTTTTAAGATACGGCGACCAGAATTGCACACAATATTCAAGGTGCGGTCTCATCATGGAACAATATAGAGGCATTATAATATCTTTTGTTTTATTTTCCATTCCTTTCCTTATGATACCTAGCTTTCTATTTGCTCTCTTGGCCACCGCTGCACACTGGGCCGAGGGTTTTAACATGGTATCCACAATGATGCCTAAATCTTTTTCCTGGGTGGTGGTTCCTAATATGCAACCTTGCATCGTGTAACCATAGTTTGGGTTGTTCTTCCCTAGGTGCATAACTTTGCACTTGTCCACAATAAATTTCATCTGTCATTTTGATGCCCAGTCTTCCAATTTATCAAGATCCTCTTGCAATTTTCCACTATCCTCTTGGGTTTTAACAACTTTAAATAGTTTTGTGTCATCTGCAATTTGATAACCTCACTCATTATTCCACTTTCCAGGTCTTTTATGAATATGTAAAAAAGCAGCGGACCCAGCACAGATCCCTGGGGTACACCACTATTCACCTTTCTCCATTGGGAAAAATGGCCATTTAGCCCTACCCTCTGCTTTATATCTTTTAACCATTTCCTGATCCACAATAGTACACTGCCTCCTATCCCATGACTCTTTAATTTTGCCAAAAGTCTCTGATGAGGGACCTTGTTAAAGGCTTTCTGAAAGTGCAGATACACTATATCAACCGAATCACCTTTGTCCACCTGTTTATTCACTCCTTCAAAAAAACATAACAGATTAGTAAGAAAAGATCTTCCTTGTCTAAAGCCATGTTGGCTGTCTCCCATTAGGCCATGACTATCTACATGCTGAGTAATTTTATTCTTTATGATGGTTTCTACCATTTTTCCCGGTACTGACATCAGGCTCACTGGTCTGTAGTTTCACGGATCACCCCTGGAACCCTTTTTAAAAATTGGTGTTACATTGGCGATCCTCCAATCTTCAGGTATTAGGGATGATTTTAATGATAGTTCACAGATTACTAATAGCAGGTCTGCAATCTCATATTTCAGTTCTTTCAACACCCTTGGATGTATACCATACAGCCCAGGTGATTTGCTACTCTTCAGTTTATCTAATAGTTGTAATACATCTTCCCGATGTATCGATATTTCCTTCAATTCTTCCGCACCTTTAAATACCACTTCAGTCATGGGTAACATCCCTACATCTTCCTCAGTAAAGACCGAAGCAAAGAATTCATTCAGTCTCTCTGCTATCGCCTTGTCACCTCTTAGTGCCCCTTTAACCCCTCTATCATCTAATGGACCAACTGACTCTCTCACAGGTTTTTTGCTACGAATGTACTTGAAAAAGTCTTTATTACGCTTTTTTGCTTCCGCAGCAAACTTCTTCTCAAATTCTCCCTTTGCCTGCCTTATCAATGCCTTGCATTTGACTTGCCAGTGCTTGTGCTGTTTCCAGGTTTCGTCGTTTGTCTCTTTTTTCCATTTCCTGAAAGATGCTTTTTTGGCAGCAACAGCCTGATATTAAATTATAAGAAGACTGAAATTCTGTAATGGTTAGGATCTGGTACCTCAGGCCGGAGGGACTGGGGTTTCTAGTCCTATAGGCCTTCCTTGTGGCCTTGGGCAAGCCACTTAACCCTCCGTTGCCTCAGGTACACATAGATTGTGAGCCCTTTGGGGACAAGGGAATGTATCCAGTACCTGTTTGTAGTGACTACATAATGCAAACCGCTTTGATTGAAGGATAAGGCGGTATCGAAAACAGGTTAAATAAATAAATAAAACTAGAAACAACAACTTCACACCGCATTTCACAATAATCATTGACAAATTCCAACTACAGGTAAAACAAGAAGTCCGATATTTAGGGGTGACATTGGATCAAGGTCTCACCTTCATACCCCACATGAACAACATAACAAAATCTATATACTACAAGCTCAAAATAGTATGACGCAGACCCCTGTTCAACACACTTGACTTCCACTCAGTGCTGCAAGCACTCATTTTCCCATACCTGGACTACTGTAACCTTATTTTGCAAGGCCTATCCAAATGCACGCTACACCCACTGCAACTTGCCCTTAATACAGCTGCAAGGATCCTGACCAAAACATCCAGAACTGAACACATCACCCAAGTTCTTAAGCTCCTCCATTGATTACCCATCACAGAGCGCATAAGATACAAAGCTCTTCTCACTATTTTTAAAATCAACGTGAACTATCATCTACATATCTACAATCTCTCATTGAAAAAATGCCTAACACCAGAACCAGAAGATCAAACACCCTTAATATGCTACACACCCCTTCAACAATTACTAAGACTAACCATGCAACCTCCAAGCTAACATTCTCATTATTTGCCCCAACCCTCCGGAACCTATGTGCCACAAATGACCTGACAAATTTCAGAAAAAAGCTAAAAAACCACCTCTTCATTGGATACTTTACAGACCTGACTTAATCACTCAAACTGAATGGACCTTCACTTGGATACTTGACACACTTGGATACTTTACACACCCAGCTTAACCATTCGCTCTTAATGGACCTCCACAACCTAAGAAACTCACCCCACCCTCTCCCCATAATTACCCACCCAATTTAATATAATAGAGTTTATGTTACAATGTTCTGCTATTAATTTCTGTTCTTTTATAAAATTTATATTACACGGGTCTATGTAAAGCCCTGTTGACCACATTGTTATTATGTAAATCACTTAGAATTGGAGATGTAGCATTGTAGAAAAACTGTTAACTAAATAAATAAATAAAATAAATAGGAACAGACGTGACGGGGAGCTTGAACAATTTTCAGAAGATTGTGTTCATGAGGAACTAGCTAAACTAAAAGTAGATAAAGCAATGGGACTAGATGGGATACATCTGAGAATACTGAAGGAGCTTGGGGACATTCTAGCAGCTCCACTGACTGACCTTTTCAATGCTCCTTTGGAGTAGGGAGTGGTCACAGAGGCCTGGAGAAAGGCACATGTGGTCCATTTACACAAAAGGGGAAGTAAGGATCAGGTTGAAAACTACAGGCCAGTTTGTCTAACCTCTGTGGTGAGTAAATTATTGGAAACACTTCTTAAAGAGACAATAGTGAGGTTTCTGGTGTCCAATGGATTGCAAGATCTGAGGCAGCACAGTTTTATTAGTGGCAGGTCTTGTGAGACAAATCTTATTGATTTCTTTAACTGGGTGAGCATGGAGTTGGACCAAGAGAGAGCTCTAGATGTGGTGTACTTAGATTTCAGTAAAGCCTTTGACACCGTTCCACACAGGTGACATAAACAACTGAGCACCCTAGGGATAGACCCTAAAATTGCTAACTGGGTTAGAAATTGGTTGAATGAGAAGCAGCAAAGGGTACAGGTAAATGGAGCTCACTTTGAGGAGAAGGAGGTTACCAGTAGTATGCCACAGAGATCTGTCCTTGGTCCAATTGTTTTTAACATCTTTGTTGTGATATTGTGGAAGGGCTGTCGAATAAGGTTTGCCTGTTTGTGGATAACAAAATCTGCAATAGAGTAAACACCCAGGAAGGAATAGATAACACAAGGAGAGATCTAGCTAAGCTTGAAGAATGGTCTAGACTTTGGCAGCTGTGATTTAATGCTAAAAAAGCAGGGTCATGCATGTGGGCTGCAAAAATCCAAGGGAGCAGTACAGTGTAGGAAGTGAAGTACTTCTGTCCACAAAAGAAGAGCGGGACTTGGGCATGATTGTGTCTGACAATCTTTTTTTTTTTTGTATTTAATTTTTTTTATTAACAGTAATTCCAATATAAATTCCATAACATTCAGTATAACATCAACATCACACCTTATAACAACACAGTGGGAAGCCATGCCCCCGCTATTCACAAGAATACAATCCCATTGAATCCTCAAAGCCACTCCACATCCGCCCGGTCTAGAGCCTCCCCCGCAGCACCACCGCCCACAGGGTTCCCACAAAGAAATAATAGTCAGCTGAGTTGCCATAGGGATGTATAAAGGGACATCTTTGCCCGAGACGGTGTGGAGCATCCTCCCAACCCCCCCCCCCCCACACACACAAAAAGGGTAGGGCAGATGCAGGGATCCTCGGCTGCCCCTAGCACATCTACCAGCATTTTTATCCCCCCCCACCCCCCTCCCCCTTAACTACCCTAAATACCCCCTCCCCCTCCCTCGCCAATGCCCATCTCCCCCCCTAGCCCTCCTAGTTCCACCTTCCCCCCCTGATTCCTAAACTTCCCTAATCCCCCCCCCTTATGTTAGTGACTTCCCTTCAGTGTGTGGTATCCTTTCGTAAATAGAGCAATACCTTGTCCCACTGTTTCTCAAATCTATCCACTTTCTGCCTACGGGCCGCGGTGAGCTTTTCCATTAAATACACCTGCCGGAGGCGGATCACACAATGCTCTACCTGTGGCGCCTCTGGTTGCTTCCAACGGTACGTTAGCTCACAGCGGGCCGCACACAGGCACGCCATGACTTGTTTTTTATCTTGGGTCGGCCCCCCTTCCTTCCACCACCCCAGCAAGTACCCACCAGGGTCTAGGACCACTTCCGTCCCCACCACCTCCCTCACCCAGTCCCTTATCTCCCTTCAAAACTGTTGGATGCGGGGGCATGTCCACCATATATGAAAAAAGGTGCCCTCATCCCCACAACCCCGCCAGCACTGGCTGGACACCCGGGGGAACATGCGATGTAAACGGGCCGGGGTATAGTACCACCGCATAACCACTTTGCACCAATTCTCCCGGATCGCTATAGACAGTGGTAACAACCTCATCTGATCAAAAACAGTTTTCCAGTGGCCCTCCTCCAAGGCTTCTCCCAGGTCCTCCTCCCATTCCCGCATATACCTGTGTTTCCCCCTTAGGGGCCCTTGGATGGCCTTGTAGAGCACCGAGATGAGCCCCGGGGAGGTCCTCTTCCCATACCAGACCACCTCCAATGGTGTATAGTCCCGCTCCAAACCAACTTTCCCCAATTTCTTCCGCAGGAAGGTCACCACCTTGGTATAGTAAAAACGGTCCCCATCCCGGAGCCCATAAGTCTCCTGCAGCCCCTCAAATGGCACCCACTCCCCCCCATCTACGAACTGGTAAAAGCACTTCAACCCCCCTCGGGCCCACCGGAGGTATCCCCCCCCCCTCCTGCCCCGGGCGAAACTCCGCAGTATAGCAGAGCTCCCTCATCAGGGAAAAGTGCTTCCCCCCGCCCTCCCCCTCAGCCCCCCTAATCCTATCCCACTCATGGAGCACATGGCTCACATAAGGGTGGGCCTGAATTACTACCCCTCTCTCCCCTCACCCCATCCATGGAATGCCCGCTCGGGACCTTCCCCCCCCCCCCCCCCCCCGCTCTCTTCCTCCATCTTCACATAGTTCTTCTTTTCCCCTCCATCCCGCCAATCCATCACATGACGGGCCTGTGCCGCCCAATAATAAGCCTGCATGTTGGGCACACCCAGCCCCCCCTCCTCCCTCCTCCTATACATCACTGCCCGGGCTATCCTCGGCGGGCGGCGCCTCCAGATAAACTGGTTCACTTTCCTCTGCAACTGCCTTAAGTGTGCCCCCGGGATAGCCACTGGAAGCGCCTGAAAGTAATATAATACTCGCGGGAGAATATTCATTTTTATACTTGCTATCCTTCCCAGCCAAGATACTTCATATCCCGTCCACCGCTGTAAATCGAGATCGAGCTCCCTCCACAGTTTGCCATAGTTAGCCCCATATAGCCCCTCGGGGTGAGGTGTAATATTGACCCCCAAATAGCGGATCGCTCGGCCCGCCCATTTAAACGGGTACGCCTGTTGCAGCCTGTCCACCCGGGACGGGACCATGTTAATATTCAATGCCTCGGTCTTGTCCTGATTCACTTTGAACCCCGACACCTCCCCATAGCTATCAAGCAGGCGCAGGATCTCTGGCAGGGATTCATCGGGCCGCGTCACCACCAGGAGGACATCATCAGCAAACAGGGAAATTTTGTGGTGGCCACCCCCCCTCTGCAGCCCCCATACTCCACTACTGCCCCTAACCGCGCTCGCCAGAGGCTCAATGGCTATAGCAAAGAGCAGTGGTGATAGCGGGCACCCCTGGCGGGTCCCCCTTTCCAATGCCAAGGTCTCGGTGTACCGCCCATTGATTTTTACCCGCGCCTTCGGGCCCCGATAAAGCGTTTGTACCCACCACATGAATTTGGGCCCGATCCCCATCCGCCCCATCACCAAGAACAAAAAGTCCCAGTCCACTCTGTCGAACGCTTTTTCCACATCGATGGACAACAACATAGCCTCCACCTCCTGGGCACGCGCCCCCCACACCGCTTCAAGTACCCTCTTAATATTATCCGAGGCCTGCCTCCCCACTATAAAGCCCGTCTGATCAAGCCCTATCAAGCCAGGCATCTTCGGGGCCAGTCTGTTAGCCAAAACCTTTGCAATAATCTTAACATCTACATTGAGTAGGGAAATGGGGCGGTAGGACCCACATTGCATGGGGTCCCGTCCGTCTTTGGGCAGGACCGTTATACCGGCGGTAAGCAAGTCCGCCGAGAAGACCCCCCCCTCCTGCTGCACGCCATTCGCCACCCGCACCAGCCTATCGACTAATTCCTCCCGAAAAGTTTTATAAAAGGCCCCTGACAGGCCGTCCAATCCCGGGGCCTTGCCCGCCGGCAGTGCCCGCATAGCCTGGACCACCTCCTCCCGGGTGACATCGACCTCCAGCTCTTGTACATCGCCCTCCCCCAGGCTCTGTAATGTTATATCTTGCAAGTACTCCTCTCCGAGCCCCGGTCTCCCCCCCTCCCCCTTCCTATATAGCTCCCGATAAAATTGGCAGAAGTGCTCCCCAATATCTTTTCCCGAGCGCAGCCGTTCCCCCCTCCCCCCTGCAACTCCAAGATAGCTGTTTGGGCCACCCGCTTTCGCAATTTGCTGGCTAACAGTTTCCCAGCCCTATCCCCCCACTCATAGTAGCGCTGTTTCAACCTGGCCAGCTGAAAACCTATCTCCTCCATTTGTAATTTCTGGAGCTCCATCCGCAAGTGGTTAAGGCGTTTAAAATCCTGCTTGAGCCCCCGTGCCTGGTACTTCTCTGCCACCTGCTTAAGCTCTGCATGCAATTCCTCCTCCCGGGCCTCCCGCTGCTTCTTCAATCTAGAGGACCACATCACCAATCGCCCCCGCACCACCGCTTTCATGCCTTCCCACAACCCCACCTCTCCAACTTCTCCCGTGTCATTAAGGCGCCAATACTCTTGTAGGCATTCCTTAACATTCTTTACCACCTCTTCGCGTTTAAGAAGACTTTCATTGAGCCTCCAGAATCTCACTGTGTCTGACAATCTTAAAGAATATAAACAGGTAGAAAAGGTGATGGTGAAAGCCAGAAGGATGCTTGGGTGCAAAGGGAGAGGAATGGCCAGGAGAAAAAATGAGGTGATACTGCCTCTGTATAAATCTCTGGTGCAACCTCATTTGGAGTATTGTTTATAATTCTGGAGACCATACCTTTAAAAGGATATAAACATGTTGGAGTCAGTGCAGAGGATAGCTACTAAAATGGTAAGTGGTCTTTGTTATAAAGCATATGAGGACAGATTTAAAGATCTTAATATGTATACTTTAGAAGAAAGGTGGGATAGAGGAGATATGATAGAGATGTTTAAATACCTCTGTGGCATAAATGCACAGGAGGAGAGTCTTTCAATTGAAAGCAAGCTCTGCTACAAGAGGATATAAAATAAGAGTGAAAGGGGATAGACTCAGGAGTAATATGCGGTAATATTTCTTTATGGAAAGAGTGGTAAATGTGTGGAATAGTCTCCTAATGGAGGTGATAGAGATGAGCACCATATCTGAATTCAGGAGAGCATGGGAGAAACACAAAGTATCTCTAAAGGTAAAACGTGGACTAATGTAGTTGATATGGAAGGGCAGACTCGACAGGCCTTGTGGTATTTTTCTGCCATCATGTTTCTATGTTTCTAAAATGCTCTCCAAGTTGTGCAATGTGTGTTTGAAGTTTTGATGTGCTGTGCTAGAAGTTATGGAATACAGTCTCATTGCAGCTTCTGCTTTCCTCATAGTTTTCCTTAGGATGCATCTTCCTCTTCAGATGAAAGAGAGAAATTTCTTCCCACGCAGGGACTTAAAAACATTTATGGCTGACAACTAATTTCCATGGTGGGAAAATAAAAATATCATTCTATATTTGAAAAAGAAGGCTGCAATTGTTTTAAAGTATGAAGTGTGTCTATTATTTTTATTGATGATTCTTTAGGAAAATTTGGAAAGCAACATTAGAAATATCATCCTGGGTCGAGCCAAAGGTCAATTGAGCCAAATATGTTTCCAACAGTGGCCAATCAAAGCCACAGGTTTCTGGCAGGATCCCGAAGAGTAATATATGTATTGTTCTGAGAATCCTCCATTATGTTTTGCAATATAAAATGTCCTATTAAATTAAAAGTGGCATGAGTCCCTTGTATTATGAGTTTTAGGCCATCCTCTAGTCTCCAGTGCATAATGCATTACCATTCTCACTAGACTATGCTTGAGTTTCATTACCCCTTCTTGGAAATGCATAGTTGCTTTTCTGGAGTAGAGCATAGGTTGCAAAATAAGATATATGTTCAAAACATAGCATGAATATCTAGAATGGATGCTACCATGTCCAAGAAAAAGAAACACATTTTTACTAAGAATGTATATGCCAAAAAAATCAGCTGGTTTTCATATTGTCTGAATCTTTTCCAATTTATTGTAGGAATGTTCCATATTTTCTTCATGCATTCTTTCTAAATACATGCATTGTATGCATGCTAAAATGTTTTAAGCGTGTAAATCAATTGTACGCTCATTAATTCATTGGTATACATGCACACGAGCAATTTGCATGCACAAAATGCTTTTAGCACCCAAACAAACCATATGATAACAAGATCGGCACAACTGCAGGATATCACAAGACTAAACAAGCAACCTCAAAAAGAGCTCCTTCACTACTTGCGCCCACACTGTGGAACTCCCTTCCTATGGAATTGAGGGCCATGAATGATACCAAAGACTTCCGCAAGGCCCTCAAAACCCTACTCTTCACAGAAACATATGAACAAACAGACAACCAATAGTCTCCACCTGAACAGTAATGCAACCACCTTCACCAACACCATCCCCACCCGTCCCAACTAGACATCTGAGTTTAATGTATATTGTTGTTAAGTACCCTCATCTTCAATGTAACCCTCCAATTGTGATGTGACCACTTTGATTATAGGATAAGGTGGTATACAAGTCTGTCTAAATAAATAAATATGCACATTAATGAATGCACACCCCTAGTTTTCAAGTTTTTAGAACATTTCTGCTGTTTAACTCTGTACAAATCAGTGGAAAAGGGTACTGCACACACCTAATAGCGCTATATAAATAAGTAGTAGTAGTCGTACTTTGGCGCATGCTTACTAAAGGTTAATGTGTGTTAACAACCATTAATGTGCACTAAGTGGTACTGCACAGTAGCATTTAATACCCATTAAGGTTTGTTAACACACGTTAACCTTTAGTATACATGGCTCTTAGTCTCATTAATTTAAACAGACTTTTTTGTGATTTATTCAAAATGCAGATCTCTTGAAAAAAGTTTGATCTTGGGCAAGTCACTTTACCTGCTGTTACAATTTAGAGTTTACATCAGAGGTAAGACCTCTAAAGACATTGAAATGTCTACTGTGCTTGTTTGTAACTCGCCTTGAGTTATTAGTGAAAAAGACGTGAGCTAAATCCAGAAATCACTGAGATTGCTTGAAAGATATCAACATACAATAGAGCTCTCCAAAAAGGTTTGTGAAGAATAAGGTATGCTGCTTTGATATGGACTGTCTTTTCTAGTCCCTTTCAATTCCACTTAAATCAGTGAATTGATCTGATAAAGATATATATGCAAGTGAAAGAGAAAATCTCCTTACTCGGTTTGGCAACTTTTATCAGTGGATACTTAGAGGTATGTTTATAAAGCTGTGCTAGAATTTTGCAGGTAGCACACTTTCTTGGTCAGTAAGAATGCATGGTATTTGAGCAACATGTGTGCTACCTGTTGCAGGTGTGTAGTATGGCCCCAGCACTTTGATTTGGACCCTAATATGCACCTGCATTGTGGATGCAGGGAAAGCCACCCAGTTAGGTGGCTACTTACACCATTGCTGGTAACACCAATGCCAACCACGCTTTACAGACATGGCTGTGCTCTGTCCCTACCCTGCTCATTTCCCAACCCATCACACACTACACAGATAGCTCAAAATTAACCCCACACTGTCTGTTTAGCACACGTGATAACTGTTAACATGTGCCACTGGCCAAAGAAATTAATATTTATTTATTTATTTGTAACGTTTTTATATACCGCCCCTTCCATAGATCAAGGGCGATTTACATAGAACTGAACCTTTTACAATGAACATTAGGTGGTGTATAACAATGGGAATGGTTGGCGAACTGGGGAATAACATATGTCTTATACAACTATATACAGGTACAAGGTTAACTACAGCATATACATCATAGAATGGTTTAACATAGTAACATGATTTTACATAATATTCTGAGTAGCTAGTTAGTCATTGTGGAGAGTGAGGGGGGGTCTGGTGGGTGGGTATTTTGAGTGGGTGAGGGGGGAGGGTGCCATTTTTCATGCCATAATGTTCAATGAATAGGTGTGTTTTGATTTGTTTTCTAAAAGTTTGTAAGTCTTTGATTTCTCTCAATGTATCGGGGAGAGTGTTCCATAGTGTAGGGACCACAAATGAAAAGGCTCTGTTGTTTGTGGCTTGCCTAGTTTTATGGTAGTCTGGTGGGATTTTGATTGTATTCATAAGGCATCCTCTTTTGTTTCTTGTGTCTGTAGCTTGGTGTATTAATCTGGATAGGAACGAGGGGGATATGTTGTGGATTAGTTTAAATGTGGTCATAAACAGTTCGAATTTTATAGGCAGGTTGACTTCTTAGTCATCATAGCTGTTTCTGGAGTAGAAAGTTCTTATATCAAATTTTCTATATTTCTCTCCCACTAAGAAGTCAAGCCAAAGAATAACTTTGCATATAGAACTCTTCTCTCAACTTTTGCTCACTTTTCCATGTGAAGCCCGATTCATGAAGGGGTACATCCAGGATGTGCAGACGTCCCCAAGTAAGATGGACCATTAGGAGCTGAATCTGGAACATGGGAACAAAACGTTCCTGTGGTACACAGAATCAGGCCCAAAGATGGCCCGGTGTGCCCCTGCTTTCCTGCGGGGACATCCTCCAAGCAGGTACCCCTCACTCAAATGGCTATGACTCCCCTCTTCCCCACCGCCTGACACACGGCTGGCCAAGCAGGGCCTGGATCGGGTGGCAGGGCCTCCCCCCCGCACGCAGCCCTGGACCCGGGGGGAGGGTTCCCCGGGGTCAATTGCCCCTCTGGTGCTGATTATTTCACTTTCGAGGTGGAACAATCAGCATGTCCCCTCTAACACAGCAGGACATACAGGGCTGTGACCTGAATCGGCCCTGTACGTCCTGCTGACTTGGCCCGCCCCCACTCCACACAGAACCCACCCGCTCCCGGCCCCTGCCAGTTATTCCCATCCTGCGGCTCTAGCGATGCAGGGAGAGCATGAGGGGGAATAGGATCCAAATGGCTTGTGGGGCTGCACGTCCCACAGGGACATGCAGCCACACAACCCGCAACTCTGAATCGGGCCCATAGTCTATGAGCAGCATATGGCAGAGAGTGAGTGGGTTAGGGATGGAGTATGGGAATGAATAGCACATAGCTATTAGCGCAGGTGTCAGTAGTAAGTGCTCATCATTAATGTGGCAGTTAGCAGAGTGCATCTAATGATACCTCTATGGTTATTGTTAGGTACATCCACATAAATTATGCTGCACACTAGTATATGCATTTGCATGCTAACTGCATAAGAAAATAAGATATGCATTCTGGGTCAGAACAAGACCCATCAAGCCCAGTATCCTGTTTCCAACAGTGGCCAATCTAGGTCATACGTATCTAGCAGTTTCCCCAGAAGACACAGGTTCCACAATGCTTGTATTGGCACAAGCAGTGGATTTCCCGGGTCCCCTTTCATAATGATTTATGGACCTTTCCTCCAGGAACTTGTCCAAAACTTTTTTTAAACCCAGCTACACTAAAAGCTTTTACTCCATCCTCCGGTAACAAATTCCAAAGTTTGATTAGGCATTGAGTGAAAAAATATTTTCTATTATTAGTTTTATATGTGTTACACTATAGCGTCATTGCATGCCCCCTAGTCTTTCTTCTTTTTGATGGCATAAAACAATCGATCTACATTTATCCATTCCACTCCATTCATTAATTTATAGACCTCTATCGTGTCTCCCCTCAGCCATCTCTTTTCCAGGTTGAAGATCCCTAACCTTTTTTGCCTCTCCTCATAGGGTATTCTTCCATCCCCTTTAGCATTTTGGTGGCTATTATCTGTACCTTTTCTAATTCCACTACAGTCAAACCTCGGTTTTCATGATTAATCCGTTCGAAAAAGTCTGACTAAAACCGAAACGTATGAAAACTGAAGCAATATTTCCCATAAGAAATAATGTAAATCCAATTAATCCGTTCCAGACACCCAAAAATATTCACAAAAAATACATTTTATAGAGAATAACTATATTTTACATACAGAAAACAATGAGAAATAAATATAAATGACTAATGAAATGGATAAATGAACATTTAACATCACTGAAAGCAAGCTAAGTACAGTACTGTACAGTACAGTATGTTAACATCTGGCCTTAGCCACCCCTGACAAGCTGCTGTGCCCAGCTCTCTTCGGAATCACATTGAATTCAGTCCATTAAAATACCTTTACATTATCTGCTCAATGCTTCAGAATGGCAGAAAATCTTAATGATATAGCTTCAGACGTACCCTGCAAGAGAAAGAACTGCCTCCCACATTCATGCAACATCTCCTGCTTACGTTGACAGCTTTTCTTCCCTGCTACCGGGACAAAATCTCAGTCAAAAGACGTTGAAAACCGAAGCAATGCATGAAAACCGGGACAAAATCTCAGTCAGAAAAGACGTTGAAAACCGAAGCGTATGAAAACCGGGGCAAATGAAAACCGAGGTTTGACTGTATATCCTTTTTAAGATACAGCAACCAGAATTGCACACAATATTCAAGGTGCGGTCGCACCATGGAACGATACAGAGGCATTATAATATCTTTTGTTTTACTCTCCATTCCTTTCTTTATGATGCCTAGCATTCTATTTGCTTTCTTGGCTGCCACTGCAGACTGGGCTGAGGGTTTCAATATGTTATCCACAATGACACCTAAATCCTTTTCCAGAGTGGTGGTTCCTAATGTGAAACCTTGCATTGCGTATCCATAATGTGGGCTGTTCTTTCCTAGGTGCATAACTTGTCCACATTTAATTTCATCTGCCATTTGAATGTCCAGTCTTCTAATTTATGAAGGTCCTCTTGCAATTTTTCACAATCCTCTTGGGTTTTAATAAATTTGAATAATTTTGTGTCATCTGTAAATTTGATTACTTTACTCCTTATTCCCATTTCCAGGTCATTTACTAATATGTTAAAAAGCAGCAGACACAGCACAGATCCCTGGGGTACTCCACTATTCACCTTTTTCCATTGAGAAAATTGGCCATTTAGCCCTGCCTTCTGCTTTCTATCCTTTAACTATTCCTGATCCACAATAGTACACTTCCTTCCATGACTTTTTAATTTCACCAAGAGCCTCTCATGAGGGACCTTATCAAAGGCTTTCTGAAAATCTAGTTACACTATATTGACCGACCCACCTTTGTCTATCTGTTTATTTACACCTTCAAAAAAATATAACAGATTAGTAAGACAAGACTTTCCCTTGCTAAAGCCATGTTGACTATCTCCCATTAAACCATGTTCTTAATGATGGTTTCTACCATTTTTCCCGGTACTGACATCAGGCTCACCGGTCTGTGGTTTCCCAGATCACCCCTGGAAACCTTTTTAAAAATTGGCGTTACTTTGGCCATCCTCCATTCTTCAGGTATTACTGATGATTTTAATGATAGTTCATAGATCAGCAATGGTAGGTCTGCAATCTCATATTTCAGTTCTTTCATTGCCCTTGCATGTATACCTTCCGGTCCATATGAATTTGCTACTCTTCAGTTTATCAAATAATTGTTATACATCTTCCCACTTTATCGATATTTCTTTCAATTATTCTGCTGCAACAGCTTTAAATACCATTTCAGGCATAGGTAACTTCCCTACATTTTCTTCAGTAAAGAATGAAGCAAAGAATTCAATGAGTCTCTGCGCTATGGCCTTGTCCTCTCTTAGTGCCCCTTTTACTCCTCTATTATCCAGTGGTCCAACTGACTATTTTTGCTACTAATGTACTTGAAAACGTTTTTATTATACATTTTTGCTTCCACAGCAAGCTTTTTTTCAAATTCTCTCTTTGCCTGCCTTAACAATGCCTTGCATCTAACTTGCCAGTGCTTATATTGTTTCCAGTTTTCATCATTTGGCTCCTTTTTTACATTTCCTGAAAGATGCTTTTTTGGCTACAACAGCCTCTCTGACCTCACCTTGAAACCATGCTGGCAGGTTTTTGGACTTCTTTCCACTTTTCTTAAAGCGTGGAATACAGCTGGTCTGGACTTCCAAGATAGTAGTTTTAAACTGGGATCATGTTTATCATACTCCCAACAGTTGCAGCAGAGGCTATGCACTTATCATGCATTAAAAACACACGTTAATTGTACATCTTTAAAGGGATTTAGTAAAAGGCTCTTTAATCAGAAGTCTATATAGTAGTGGATGGAAATTACAATTTTCTTTTTTTTTGGTAGATTTTCACAGCGTTGCTCTACCCTAGTGATTCCCAAACTTGTTGTGGTAGAAGCTTAGCCAGTCAGGTTTTCAAGATATCCACAAAGAAATCCTGATGAGATAGATTTGTCTGAACTGCCTCAACTGCATGTAGATTTTTCGCATGCATATTCATTGTAAACATCCCGAAAACCTGATTGACTGAGCTTCTACCACGACAGGCTTGGGAAGCACTTTTCTTACTAGTCGATCTTAGCCCGGTCTTTTGGATGCATCTCACCACTCTGGTTATTCATTAGGATACTATTCACAAAAAAACCAAAAATAAACAAACCCTCCCGATGTACCCAAATAACCGCAGAAAAAAGAGAAAAGAAGAACCCCAAAAGCAGGCCTAAAAAAATCTAACAAAAAACCAAAAACCAAAAGAGAGCCTCCAATAAACAAATGAGTAGTCACGCTGGTTTTATAGAGGAAAACGACCTCAGCTACCTTCTTATATAACAGAAGAAAAAGAAGGGGGGGGGGGCTATTCATTAGGATAGTCATATAGTGATGGCAGTGCTATCTTGTACATATTTATTGTAGATAGCCTGAATACTATTTGGGATATGCATTCATTTAAAATGAGATGGGAAATGCAAATAATATTTTCCATTGCTTTTATCCCAAAATAGAAAAAAAGCAAATTTTGTATTTCTGGTGCCATTAATAGCTTGCGCTATTAAAGTGCTCAGTAGGCATGCATTTCTTCAGTTGTCACCTTCTGCAGTGCTCATTGGAACGTTTAGTGGGCACATGTTGAAGAACAACATGCCCAATGATAAACAGTATGCATTATTATTACACAATGGCATGTACTATTAATGGAACTGCTTTGAAACAAAAATTTAAAACAAGACAAATTATATGGAAAACCAAACAAAATGGTATCATTTTGCCCATACACCTCTAAATGCAAGTGTGGTTGAGTGAGTATCACAAGACTTGGATTGAGAACTACCACTCTAAATTATGTTAGCCTTCTTTATATGGGAATTTGTGCATATGCCTTTAAAACCAAGAAATCAACTCGTGGATAAACAGTCTATATGCCTGCACTCAGACAACAACCCAATATGTGTGCCTGTTCTTTGTTATGTCAGGTGAACTCCCACATTTTTACAACTTTGACAGTAAAATATTATTTGGTCCTGTGGAATGTTGGGCAGTGATCCTGCTGTGCTAGGTTCTCACCTTGATTTGTGGCATTTGAAGGGATTTAATAGAATTAATCTTAAACAATGAGACAGCTTTGCTGTAGTATTCCAGAAAGCTCTCTGATCCCACAATTATTCTCTCACCTAAACAGAAATTTCTATTAGGCTTACCTTTAGGTAAGATAAAACTGTTCTAGCATGTTCCAGCATATTAGTGAAAGAAGATTATTACAATTGTATATATAGACAATATTTTGTTACGAAAATCCATTGAAAAAAACATACAACTGCTTTTAAAGTTAACTCTAAAGGGTAAGGATTGCAAGAAACAATTTTCAGTTCATTTTTAGGTTATTTCCAGATGTTTTTTTCCTGATTTTTAGACATTATTTTTTGACTTTGTTTCACACATTTGTGTTACTTTTTAATGTATATTAATTGACTTACCATGCATTAACTCCTAGGTTAACATGTCAAATAAATTTGGCGTGCCCTATATTTTTAAGGTACATGAACAAATAGAATGTGAGCTAATGAATACACATCCTTATCTTATTCAATTCGATATCCTTATTCAATGAAGACCACCAATCACCCTAATCACTACACAAACTGATCTAAGATATGACACACACACCATACAAACACCCCATTACTCTCATTAAGATGTATATAGTTTAGACAATGTTACAAGAGACCACTCAGGTTGTTCAAGTTATAATGTTACTGTTGATAATTTCAAGTTCTTTATATAAGTTGACATTTTGCAAGTTCTATGTATAAGTTAACGTTCTGCAAGTTCTTTGTATAAGTTGAAGTTTATTGTAAACCGCCTTGATTGAATGAAAAGGTGGTATAGAAAATCTGTTAAATAAACAAATAAATAAAATCTAGGGGTGGGCAATTCCGGTCCTGGAGGCCACAGACCAGTCAGGTTTTCATGATGTCCCTAATGAATATTCATGAGATCTATTTGCATCTACTGCCTTCCATTGTATGGAAATAGGTCCATGAATATTCATTAGGGACATCATGAAAACCTGACTGGTCTGCAGCCCTCCATGACCAGAATTGCTCACCCCTGAAAGGGATACTCATCCTTACTAGATATGAGAGGTGTTAGGGCAGGGGTAGCCAACTTCAGTCTTAGTACACCACAATCCAGCCTGATTGTCAGGATATCCTTAATGAATATTCATGAGGCATATTTGCATACACTGCCTCCCATTGTGTGCAAATATAGCTCATAAATGTTCATTAGGGACTTTCTGAAAACCAGGCTGGATTGTGGGGCGCCAGGACTGGAGTTGGCTACTCCTCTGTTAGGGGTATGCATTTGTCATGGCAAATTCAATTTGTTTTGGCACCTAAATAATTTTTGCATGTGCAAACTGCTTGTGGGTGTGTAGACCTTCAAACTGACACATCTACAATCAATTTGTGAAAAAAAGCTTTTACATGGATACAATGTACACAAAACCCATGAATGGGTGAAAAACACAAAAACGTAAAAACTTTGTTTAAAATGAAGACTAACTATTTTTTTTTGGTCCATGCACACCTCTAAAAGATATCATATGGACCTGGTTTAGAGACAGAATAGTCAAGGGTAGTGTCTTCTAATCCCATTTAAAGAAGGTATAGAAAACCCCAGGGCAGTGTTTTCCAAACCTTTCCTGGAGGACCGTCAACCAGTCAGATTTTCAGAATGTCCTTAATGAATATGCCTGAGGTACACTGGCATGCATTGCCTCATTGAGAATATCCTCAAATTCTAATGGACTGGGGGTCCTCCAGGACACTACCCTAGGGAAAGTAACCTTTGCTTCCAAAGAGATATAGGAGCATGGTCAGCTATTTCTATAACAATATGTCAGTCATGCCTTATGTCATTTAACATGAGGATCAAAACAAAATGAAAAAAGAAATGTCACCAAGTTTTTCATGTCATTTTAAAAAGATAATATAGTCTTATAGATCATCCTTTCAGGGTAATTTCTCCAAATGGGTGAGCTTTGAGGAGATAGGTACGGTCTCTGGTAGTATGGAAAAACTCCAGAAGGAGTTACAGGAGGCGGCTGATATATATCAAGACAAGCCCAGAGTTGAAGATACAGTATCAGAGGTATTTAAAGAAGTCATGAATGTGCATTTGTTAAAACAGCAGCAGGGGCTGCACTGTTCCCCAGATACTGTAACTCACTAGGCATATTTTACACAAACAAGTGTGTCTGTTGTTGAGGAGCAATCCATCTGTCTGTCTATCTGTCTACTTGAGTGGTTCTCAATCCAGTCCTCTGGGACCCTCAGGCCAGTCATCTTTTCAGGATATCCACAACAAATATGCATGAGATAGATCTGCATGCACTGCTTCCATTGTATTCAGATCTATCTCATGCAATTTGTTGAGGACATCCTGAAAACCTGACTGGCCTGTGGGTCCCAGAGGACTGTATTAAGAACCACTGGTCTAACTGTTCACATAGAGGAAGTTTTAGTTTCAGAAGTGCATGTAAAGATAGAGAGGAGGATCACATAACAGGAAATTAACTTGGTGCCAACAAACTTCCTCATAGGTGCTGATATTGGTACAGGAAATGTATTCCACCATGGCAGATGTGCAGATTGAGGATGTGGGTGGTCAGAACATGATGAAATGAAGTTGACAACAGTTGCAGGGAAAGAAGAGAGAGGATGGCAGGCAGCCCAGGTGGCCATCCGCCACACCACAAGAAGAATAAGTGTGGATAGATAACCTGAGACTTGCCAGTAGATGTGAACAATTAGGAAGAGATGCTAAAGTTTGTCAATGGAAGAGGAGGACTCAGGAGCCAGTGCCAACAGAGTTTTCAATACTTGCTCTCTCTTCAGCAATTCCAGTTATATTTTCTGACTGATCATAATAAAATAATCCTTCTCGATCTTAACATTTTTGACTTTAACGTGCCCCATTATAGATTCTTCAATGACAGTGGTGCTGATGGCTTCCATAGGAGAGGTAGCAAAGGGAATAGGGAAGGCAAGAGGGGAGATAAGGACCAATGCACATGAATCAGAACTGGCTCAACGCACTCTAGGAGCAGATCTTTCAGCCTCTATAGGCAGAAAGTACCAAAGCCATAGGAAGAAGCAAAAACACATCACCAGCCAGACGTGGTTTAAAAAACCCTTCAGGATTGCCTAACAACAGTGCCTCTGAAGGCTCATAGCGAATGTTGGATGACAGCAGCAGTCTGCAGCTGAACCGTCTCAGAGAGTGCCTCCCAAGGTAGCTGCTAATGCCCCCAGAAGAAACTGTAGTCTTCATTGCCCAAAGAGTGTTCATGGGGCCCTATCTTTCAGGATCCCCCAAAGCAAAAGCCAGCATCTGGCAAACAACAACAACAGGGGTAAAGAGAGAAGTAATTTTACCAGAAACAACTATGCTTTATGCAATACCAGCAGCAGCACCCACAAGGAGTAGATATCAATGAGTGTTAAATCAACATTGTCTCTTCTAAAGAGACCAGAGGAAAGAAAGGCTCTTCTCCATGCAGCAGCATTGTGGGGCAGGGTAGAGAGTCGTCAAGGTCCCCCATTCCCTGCCGACAGAAGAGAGAGAAGCCGGGAAAGGGAGCATAAGGGGAAGAAAGAGAAAAAAGTGAGAATAGATTGTAGGAAAGGAGTGGTAAGAAAGGGAGGAAAGAAAAAGAAGACACAGGAAAGGGGGAAGTTAATATGAGATGGAAGGAGGGGGTAGGAAGGAGAGAGGGGGGAAAGAGAAGGAATAATTCATGAAATGTACCCAGTCAAACAGATCATGCTTGCTCATGCATTTTAGGAATGTACAGTGGTTTCCCAAGTCATTTCATAGCATTTTTCATCCAATAGGAAAAAATCTGAAATTCAGGGTTTTTTTCTAGTGTCATTAATAGTTGTCATGGGCTGACCTTGGACCAGTGACCCTTGAGCAGCTGGATACCAGTCTTCTAGAAGAAACTGTTCTGCATCTTGAGGATATGGCTCTAGTCAGCCTATTCTTAGCTATGTCTTGTATCACTGATAATTTAATCTTAGTTCCTGTCTAGTCTTGATCTCCATGGACCTCTGCTCTAGGGACCTACTCCAAAGATTTTTTTTTAATGCCATGTTCCTAGCCCTGTAAGTTCTGGGAAAAGAATCCTGGAAACCTTATTTAATTCTGGGACTTACCATCCTGAATTCTTGTGTAAAATTCCCAGTTATTATTAGAGACATGTAACGAGCCTACTTCAAATGGTAGTTATCCAATCAGTGACAACAAGAATAATGGGTAATCCAAAGATTAAACTATTAGGCAAAACCCCCCCACTATTTTTAGAAAAAAACACATATTAAAAAGGAGAAAAAAGATCTCAGCATTCAGAGCCAATCACAATCAGATTTCATGTGTAAGGCTTATCATCACCATCATTTATCATAAATAAAACATTTTTGGGTACAATAATTTATAATAATTTTTTTCCAAAATTTATTTTATCTAATTATATCGTACTCAATGACAAATAATAGATAAAAAAAAAATTCCCATAATTCATCCAGTGCTTCAAAAGGTTTTTTCCATACAAATAAAAAAAAAAGTATACCAAAGCAGTTTATCAGTTTAAATAATGAGGTCAAACAATGCAGTTCTATCAAAACCCCTGCCTGTCTTCCTCCCATTATTTCATGTCATTGAAATTCATCCAGGAGTCTGACTGATCTCTGCTGCTCATCATTGGAACTAGGGCTTCTCTCAACAAAGATTTTCCTATGTTGTGACTTATGAGCCACTGGTGTATAAAGAGGGGAGGGGTGGTAGCTGACAGGGCGGTGCTCGTTCCATCACAACTGCTTGCCAACTTGACTACTATTTCCCCTGCTGCATCACCATTGCTTCCCTGCTTCTGGAACTCTTTTTCCTCCACTTGAAAAACCAGCTTCTCCTTTCAGTAATCCACTGTGTTGCACCACAGAGCAATTGTTCCTTTCAGCCGTGGTCCCAGAGACTAACTATCATTTTAGCATCTTCCTTTATAAGGGGTGACATTTTTTTTTTCCATTTGACCAGGCAAGAAGTCCACCATCATCAAAACCTCCACTGGGAATCCTTATCACTGTTGAAAACCCTCTAACTTCACCTTTAGAATTGTAACTAGTGAGATGAGAAGGCTCAGGGTAGCCCTTCTGTACTACATTTCCTCCATGGCATCTTTAAAAGCCCTTAGAACTTTTATGACCACCATGTTGTTTGTGAAATCCCGGTGCTTCAGGTGCTTTAGAACCAATCTTGGCATATAATACAGGGGTGCCCATTGCTTCACCAAGCTCTCCAGCATCTGATAAGTGAAGTTTCACCCAGTGCCAACATTCTGGATGAGCTGTTGCATAGGCGCCCGTCATACTTCCTGCTTCTCATACAGCTCATGCCCACACTTCACACTCCACTTTAAAATCCCTTCTGTTTTTCAGCACTTTTTAATCAGTAGCTTCAGTACAAAGCTGCTGTTTTTCTTCCTCTCCCTCCCCTTCCCCCTCCCCCCCCCGACCTAAGAGGTTTCTGACAACCAGGTGCAGTATTTGTGCAAAACATCTAATCCCATGAAAGTCTCCCTCCTTCAATACCTTAACTGTATTCATTCCACCTTGTGTTTCAAAGAAACATGGAAGTCTGGTGCTCTGTTGTGCACTATGTGCCAGCCCTGCAGCATTGACCTTATTTCTGCTAAGATATGGGTCCAGGTATAGCTATCATCCATCATTTGGGTACACAGCATAACCCACTGCCTCCTGTTGGCTGTCCCTTTATGCCTACAGCATGTCCTTTCTTGTCCAACTGCCATCAGAGTGCTGTCAGACAGGCTGGAGATCACTTGCCTACTAAATGTTGTCCTGCAGGCATCTTTGTAATTTGGAGCAAAAAGATGCATCACCTTTTAATGTGCCATGTTCTGAATTATCTACAGGGACTCATCATCCAGGTCTAACAATTCCCGGATGCACCATTTCACCACCCTTGATGCTGCCTGCTGCTTGCCCCAAGACAGTGCTTCCAGACACTACCATACATCCCCCATGATGTCTTAATCTGATGCAAGACAGTGCTTCCAGACACTACCCCCACCCCACATGATGTCTTAATCTGATGCAAGACAGTGCTTCCAGACACTACCACACATCCCCCATGATGTCTTAATCTGATGCAAGACAGTGCTTCCAGACACTACCACACATCCCCCATGATGTCTTAATCTGATGCAAGACAGTGCTTCCAGACACTACCACACATCCCCCATGATGTCTTAATCTGATGCAAGACAGTGCTTCCAGACACTACCACACATTCCCCATGATGTCTAAATCTGATGCATTTCAGGGCTGCTGGCAGTTATCTCACTAGGGGAAGAGGCTGAGGGTTCTGCTTGTGAAATGGATTTTCTTTTCTGTAGCTTTCCTACCAGATCTAGTCCCCAGCCTAAACTAAGTGACCTCCCTTGTACTGAGTTTGGAAGGGTTGTGTTTCTGAAAATGATGCTTCATGCAACTGTTGGTAAAATAGCTCATCAGCTTCTCTCTACTAATCTGCTTCCTTCCATAACTGCATTCTGCATACCACAGGTCTTTAAACACTTTAAAAGGCCTCCATGCCTCTGTGGTTTTATGAGACTTCTCATCTACTTCCTTTAGGGAAACTGCTGCTATTGCTGCTGCTGGACCTGGAGATAGGGATGGAGGCGAGGATAAAAGGCCAGTGGCATCCTTCCCACTCTATACTGTCTCTTCTATCCATGGGGTGCTCTCGGCCCTGGCACTGCTAGAATCACTTCCTACCTCCTCACCACTCAGCACATTAACAGCATCTTTAAAACTTTCTTCAGCTATTACATGTTCAATATATGGAGATTCTGAAGGAAATCCTGCCCATGATGATTCATCAGTTTCTGCGTCTGCCAAAACCAGCTCCATACATTTTTAAGTAGGGAGTAGGGTAACCTGCTGCTCGCTCAATTGCCTTCATCCAAGGTCATCCCATCTACTAGGTGAGCTATGCAGCTGCCTAGGGCGGCCAGCCCGAGTGGGAGGCAGCAGTGGCACACATAACTGGCCGCACCGCACCCCCCAGCTGCTGCAGATTCTGTTTGGGAGGGGCAGCGGGCCGTGGCAGCAGCAGCATTTCCTAAAGCCACTGCTTTCTTGCCCGTGGCAGGCAATGTCCTTCAGGACACATAGCCTGCTGCTTCTGACCACCTTCTGACGGTAAGTTGCATTGGAAGGGGATCAGAAGAGGCAGGCTATGTGTGCTGAAGGACATGGCCTGCCGCAGTTAAGAAAGCAGTAGCAAAAAGCAGCCACTTTTTGAAATACTGCCTCTGCTGCTGCCCACCTCCCCCTCCCAAGATGGAATAGGTGGCAGCTGGGGGGGGGGGAGGGGGTCAGCAGCTGGGGGTGGGGAAGTAAGACCAGGGTTTGGGACCAGACACCTGCCCTTTCGCAGTTGCCCTGGAAGCTGTAGCTCTTCCTATTCTCTTCATTGGTAAACTATAAGAAGGCCATAGGGCATGCTGCAGGCATTACCTGCTTCTTTCTGCAACTTCTGTCACTGTTGCTCTCACCTTCCTTCCCGTCTTTCCTTCTATGACCATTTCATTTTCTATACCAACCCTTCCCAAGCATTATGATATGGTCAGATTAGATTGTCAGCTTTATGAAACTGAGACTGTCTCTCTTTTACAGTGCTCCTCTATCCTGTAGCACTTTGCAAACTGAAAAAGAATAACCCCAAGTATGATTTCTCAGATATTTGCCCAGGGATCTCCTGAATAGCCTGATGGGGGTCCTCGAGCGCCCCGTGCCCTGCCCTCTCTGCTTCCGCTCTTCTACTCGCATGGGAAAAGGAGACTTTAATCAGACTGGTAAATCTAGTATCAGACTAGATTGTCAGCTTTATGAAACTGGAACTGCCTCTCTTTTATGGTCCTTTAATGCAGTGCTCCTCCACTTACTAACACTTTGCAAGTTGGAATTAGTGTAACCCCAACTACGATTTCTCAGATATTTGTGTCAGGGTGCTCTTAAGAGCCCTGTGCCCTCCTCTCCCTGTAGCCTCTGTTCTAGTTACTCTATCACCTTTTCAATATTGTTTTAATGAAGTTCCTTTCTGTTAATTTTTTTTTTATATAAGCTGCTCTGATGCTCTGGAATGGCTGTATAGCAAAATTGTAATAAATTTTAATAAACCACAACCATAAACCACCTGCACCAGACAGTATACATCCCAGAGTGCTGAAAGTTCTCAAAAATGAAATTGCAGACCTACTATTAGAAATTTGTAAACTATCATTAAATTCATCTATAGTACCTGAAGATTGATGAGTGGTCAGCGTAACACCAATTTTAAATGGTTCCAGGGGTGATCCAGGAAACTACAGACTGGTGAGCCAGATGTCAGTGCCAGGCAAAATGGTAGAAATCATTATAAAGAACAAAATTACTGAACATATGGGGTCATTCTGAAGCAAGAATAATGGGGATGGTTGCCTTCTCCCGGTCCCATCTAACTTCCCCATGCATTGTATGAGGAAGTTAGACGGGGGCAGATCGGCGGGCAGGTTAGGGGGGGCAATGGGCGGTTGTTGGCCCCGGATGTACATGGCTGATTCCAATGTCAGCCCTGTATGTCCAGGGCCAGCGGCTTGAATGGGGGACTTATTCCACCTCGGAGGTGGAATAAGTTCCCCTAGTGGCAGGGGACGGTGGGCCCAGGGCTCAGAAAGGGCAGGAGGGATAGAGGACATTCCCCATGGCCCAACTCTGGCCTTGGAAGGCCAGATTGGGAGTCAGGCTGCGTGAAAAGCACTTTTTGAGCCAGCGCCCGGGGATTGCAGCTTTTGAATGGAGCAGCGGTGCCATGGCAACCGGATGCCATGGCGCCGCGGCTCCATTGAAAAGCCCTGATTGAGCTATCTGTCAGAATATGGCCCATACTGTATAGAGAGTCATAGTTTAATGGGACAAAGATGGTCATTTTAAAAGTTTAAGTTGTGATTTGCATGTCCAAAGACATGCATGTGGACATCCAAATCACGGAGATGTCCCCAGAGCCATTTTTACAAATTTCTGATCTTCAAATTTAATAATCCAAAATAGAAAGGAAATTCCCTCATTCTTACACAAGATTACAAGTAACAAATTACAAATGATTTTTAAAGACATCTGCAGTGCAGGGACATCCAATTTGGCAGGGGGTATGGCAGAGCTGTGTCTTGGGAAGTACAATGCACATAGACAACCTCATTTCATTTTGGAAGTGTTGGCAACCCCGTCTACATTTAGACCTGTTCCAGGCATGAATAGACAACAGGAAAGTACTTGTTTTGGCCTTAGAACATTCAGAGGGTGTAGAGAAGATGGATGGTTGACAAATTAGCCTAAGACCACAAGGAGCAACACTGGGATTTGAATCCTGGCCACCCTGCAACTAACCCATTACACTAACCATTTGGCTAGTAGATATCCCCATCCTGAAATGCTCTTCTGGAGATAGCTGTGGAGATGCCTCGATAGACATTCATATCAGGCACATCCATGCTCATGAAATTGTGCCAGAACTCGCATGTGCTTGCTTTTTTTCAGAGGTTCTGGCTTGGACGTCCCAGATTGCACTGGGAGGTACCTTGTAAAATGCGCCTTAAAACCAATATGTTTTTTCTCCAAAGGATGTCTTGTTTCACTAATCTATTATATTTTTTTGAAGGTGTGAATAAACAGGTAGATAAACATAAGCCAGTTGATATGGAGGCCAATTCTGTAGGTGCACGTCCAGGCTATTCGGAAGGCCTGGAGATGCACTAGATTCTGCTCCCACGGGGGCTAGATACCCCCAGAAGACCAGAATCATGGCATAGGGCCTGGACATCCACGCTGTGCCTCGATTCCGGCACCCCAGATGTCCACAACCCTGCATGGCTAACTCAGCCTGGCTCCTGCATGGAGCTGTGGTGCTGTGGCATCCCAATGCCATGGCACCCTGACTTGATGCAGGAGCCCAGATCCTCGGAAGACGCAGCAATGATCCTTTCCCCACTGCCTGACCCCCGAACGGGCCTGCTGTGGCCAGGTTCAGGCTAAAGAGAATCCCCTGCATCCCCTCTCCTCTTTTTCCAGGCCCATATACTCCCTTTGCCCCCATTTAGGGGGACTTATTCCACCCCCGAGGTGGAATAGGTCCCCTGTCCAGATCGCTAACGCTGGACATAAAGGGCCAACAATGGAATCAGCCCTGTACATCCGGGGTAGGAGTCATGCCTCTGGCTCATTCTCACTCGTCTCTCAGCCCACCACCTTCCACCCCTGTACAGAGCTCCCTGCACATCTCTGTTGTACATTGCGGGAGCTCTGTGGGTGGAATCGGCATCCTGGCATTTAGCTGGGATATATGTCCAACCTGGGCGTATATCTCCACTAAATGTTGGTCAGAATTTACCCCATAGTGTTTCAGGATTTTCAGAAAGCCTTTGACAAGGTCTCTCATAAGAGACCCTTGAGGAAATTAAAAAGGTATGGGATAGAAGGCAGTGGATTGGGAACTGGTTAAAAGATAGAAAACAAAGAGTAGGAGTAAATGACCAATTTTCCCAATGCAGAAAGGTGAATAGTGGAATACCCCAGGGCTCTGTGCTGCGCCTGGTGATTTTTAACATACTCATAAATGATCTGAAAATGGGAACAGTGAATAAATTAATCAAATTTGCAGATGACACAAAATTATTTAAAGTTGTTAAATCACAAGAGGATTTTGAAAAATTGCAAGAGGACCTTGAGAAATTGGGAGATTGGGCGTCCAAATGGTAGATGAAATTTAATGTAGACAAGTGGGAAGTTAGGGGGTCATTCTGAGCCATGAATAGAGGCCCTGTCCTCCTTTCCCACGCATTGTATGGGGAAGTTAGACGGGCCAGGAAAGGGACAGATCGTAGGAGGTGTTAGGGCAGGCAGTGGGCGGTCATCGGCCCCAGACATACAGGGCCGATTCTAATGTCAGCCCTGTATGTCCAGGACCAGCAACTTGATGCTCCTTCCCAGCCCCAGTCCTGTTTCAGAGGAAACTGCAGGACTGGGTCTGGGAAGGGGCAGCAGCCAGATCGGGGGTCAGACTGTGGGGAAAGCACTTTGGGTGCTGGCGGCCAGGGATGACGGCTTTTAAATGGTGCCATGGCAACCAGACACCATGGCACTGCAGCTCCATTTAAAAGCCATGACTGAGTATCCTTTGTTTTATTCTCCATTCCTTGGCTTATAATTCCTAGCATTCTATTTGCTTGCTTGTCTGCCACTGCATACTGGGTGGAGGGTTACAACATATTATCCATGATGACACTTAAATCTTTTTCCTGGGTAGTGGTTCCTAATGTGGAACCTTGCATTGTGTAACCATAGATTGATTGTTCTTTCCTATGTGCATAACTTTGCACTTGTCCACATTAAATTACATCTGCCATTTGAACATTCAGTCTTCCAATTTATTAAGGTCCTCTTGCAGTTTTTCAGAATCCTTTTGGGTTTTAACAACTTTGAATAATTTTGTGTCATCTGCAAATCTAATTACCTCACTCGTTATTCCCATTTCCAGGTCATTTACGAATATGTTAAAAAGTAGCGGACCCCTGGGGTACTCCACTGTTCACCTTTCTCCATTGGGAAAATTGGCCATTTAGCTTTACCCTCTGCTTTCTATCTTTTAACCAGTTCCTGATCCACAATAGTATACTACCTCCTATCCCATGACTTTTTAATTTTGCCAAGAGATCTGTAGGGGGGGGGGGGGGGGAGAAAGACCTTACTTGGGAAAGTCAAACTACTTGGAAAATGTTAATCTACCAACTCTTACAGAGGAACACAAGGTGAATTTGAGCAGGCCCATTGGTGAAGAGGAGATAGATAGAGCAATTGCAATGTGTGCCTTCAAGTCAGTCCTGACTCCTGGTGACCCAGAAGCTCCTGGGTTTTCTTGGCAGTGTCACCAGAAGTAGATTGCCAGGCCTTTCTTCTTTGGCAATGGAGAGTTAAGTGACTTGCCCAATGCCACAAGGAGTGCTAGTGGGAATTGAACGCTGGTTGCTTGGTTAGTAAGCCAGTGTCCTAACCACTAGGCTACTCCTCCACTCCTAGATAGGGCAATACAACATTCTAAACTGGACAAGTCACCCGGCCCGGCATCGCTTGGTGTGCTCCTTGTGAAGGTTGCTCCAAATCTTGATTGCCGAGCAAAGATTTCCTTACAATTACTACAATACAGTAATACCCAAACCAGGTCAAGACCCTTTGCTGACGTTTTCATATTGGCCTATTCACTACTGAATTGTGACGATAAACTGTTAGCTAAAATGTTACTGGATCATTTAACCTTGATAATGGTGAACTTGATATAGACTGTCAGATTGGCTTTGTACAAGACTGGCATTCAGTTCTTAATTTGTACAAGATTTTAGCAACTTTAGAGTTCTGTGAAAACAGGCAGTAGGCTCCTATACTTGTCAGCTTTGATGTCGAAAAAGCTTTTGATTTGGTCAATTGGGACTTTCTGTTCACTGTTCTGGGGTGAATGGTTGCTTTGAAGGAACTTCTTTGCAAGGTCATGCTGCAGGCTTATATCTCATCAATTTAAAGCTGCCTATTGTCTGCAGAGAATTATTGTACATGCCAAGCCTCAAGGGGCTCATTATTACATACATTATTGGCACCTGTCATGATGCGGGCACTAATAAAGCTGATTTTATGAAAAGAAATCCTGATTTAGAGGAACTAGAGGTGCAGTTACCTCCTGGCACACATAGAGGGTGCGGGAGCAGACATACTGATCCTAGTGAATCTAATCACAGTAATGACCTGCAGCTGACAGAGAACCAGGAAGTCAGTAACAAAGGTTCTCTTTATAAACCAGAGCAGAACGCTCTTGGAAGGCAGGAGGAGAAGGAGAGGCAAAGGCAGGAGGAGAAGGAGAGGAAAAGGCAGGAAGAGAAGGAGAGGCAAAAGCAGGAGCAGAACCGAAAGACACAGCAATGGAGATGGCAGCAGTTGCAAAGAAAGCCATGGACAAATAAGCAGTGGGAACAACAGCCGGAGCTGAGAAAGGAAGGAACTGGAACTGGAGCTGAACTAGAAGCTGAACCAACAGTAAAGCCTAGAAGCTATCAGAGGTACAAACCTGTTTGCTGTGAAAGAGGCCAAGCTGGAAGTTGGAACAGAAACAGACCACACGAGGTGGGAAGCCATAGAATCCAAACTAAGCCTATTGGGCAAGGAGAGTTTGGTAGAAGGTGCTCCAAGGTAAGAGGCGGTGCCACGCCTAGTTCTTTTACTCTGCCTGTTTATGATACAAGGAGAAGGAAGCTAAGAACCAGAGGGGAAGGTTCTGTAAGGAGTTTATCTCCAGAAAAGCACTGCTCAGTTTTACCCAGTCAGAAGGAAAAACAGTTGTATAAACAACAGAGGTTTTTACTCCATGAGCCAAGGTTTGAAACAGTAAGGTTTAACCCTAAGCACTGCACTGCTGGAAGCCACCCGCAAAGAAAGCTTCTCTCTAAAAACAACCTGAATAAAGATTGGTATTCTAATTTACCACCAGCCATAAGAGTTCCTGCTTACCTAAAGCAAAACTCCCATGCTGAAGATTGTCAGGCTAACATAGACAGGGATAGTGAAACCCCTTTGACCCAAAATGAGGAAGAGGATATGATGGAGGTGGATTTCCCCCATACTATTCCCTCATCTTTGCCGGAGGACATGGAGTGCGATTGGTTCACGGCCTACGCTCCCAAGTGTGCCTGCTGTAACGAAGAATGAATGTAAATATACTTTTGGTTGTTTATTGTGAAGAATATTACCTTTAAGAAAAACCTGATATAAACTGTGAAGTAACAGTTCTCAAGCCAGAGAGCCTTGGCACCTTTTGAAACAAAGGACTATTTTGTTAAGCAACGTATCTCTAATTTGAACCCATGCATTATAACGGGGAATAAAGCCTTTTATTACCCTTCACTCAGGTCTTATTGTTCTTTATAGCGCTACATAGTGGCACGCAATCTTTGTGTCACGACACCTTGTGGCACACCTTTGCATTTTAGGTATGTTGTATCCAATATCTTGAGAAATAATTAGAAATATTCCAACTGTATGTCATCATAATATTTTAATAGTATGTTCAAAGTTATAAAACAAAAAAAAAGATGTCTGTGCAACTTAGATGTAGTAACTTCTGAGAAAAAGACAAAATCTGACCTGGACAGGATTAATGGCACCCTTCACTAATATTTGGTTGCACAACCCTTGGCAGTGATGACAGCCTCTAAACATTTCTTGTAGCCATCTATAAGTTTCATACATCTGTCTGCTGGTAGTTTCTCCTACTCTTCAACGGCAATTTGTTCCAGTCATGAATGTTGAAGGTTTCCAGGATTCCTTTTAACAATGGCAGATTTCAGCTCTTTCCAAAGGTTCTCGATTGGATTCAGATCAGGACTCATTGCTGGCCAGTTTAAAACAGTCCATTTTTTCCTTTGTTAAACATTCTTTTGTATTTTTGGATATATGTTTTGGGTCATTGTCCTGCTGGAAGACCCAAGACCTTTGACCCAGTCCGAGCTTTCTGACAACTAGGTAGCACATTTCACTTCAAAATACCTTGGTAGTCCTGTGACTTCATGATTCCTTTAATATATTCCAGGCCTCAGGTTTATGAGGAAACAAAACAGCCCCACAACATTATGGAACCTCCACTATATTTAACTGCAGGAAAAGGTGTTTTTTTTTCTTATAAGCTTCATTTTTTTACCTGTAAATGTATCGCTGGTCTGCATTGCCTAAGAGTTCAAGTTTGATTATATCTGTGCACAGAAGGAGTGTGATTTCTCAAGGTGGGTTTGGGTAAAGATCAGGTGTGCCTTTTTATGTCTGTCTTTGAGCAATGGGGTCTCCTTGGCCTTTGCTCATGAAGTCCTTCTTGGTTTAGTGTGAGGTGTATGGTGCGGGTTGAAACCACCACTTCAAATTGCTCCAGGTCAGACTTAAGCTCTTTGGATGTTGTGCATGGTGTTTTTCCAACAGTTCACACTAACCTTTGAAGACTTCTTAAATTAATTTTCCTCTTCCTACCCATGTCTTGGGAGGTTCTTGACAGTTCCATGAGCAGAAAACATTTAAAATAATATTGCAAACTGTAGACACAGGAATCCCAAGGATTTTGGAGATGGCCTTGTACCCTTTTGAAGTTTGATGTTTGGTGTTAATGGCTTTTCTGATCATCTCAGGCAGCTCTCTTGTCTTCACCATTGTGAAAATGAAACAGAGAGCGAATGTGGCCATTTTAAAGAGTAGAACCTTCATTCATTGGTTGATTCAAGTCATGTGAGTACTGATCACAGGTGCATCTAAATTTACTACAGTGGGAATGTGGTTCTTCTGTTCAAACTGATTTGAATTCTTTATAAAGGTGACAATCATGTTCTGGCAATTTCCCAGTATTTATACTATTTCCTTATTTAATTGTTCTTGTTTTATTTGATTCTTTTATGTGTCAAATATGTGTGCATACATAGTCCGAAGCTATTTCACTGACCACTTTTTAAAAGAGATATTGGATATTAAGGGGTTGAATTGCAAGGATGCCAATAATGTTGACCACAACTGAATGTTTTGGCAGTGTGACCTAATTCCAAAGTTTTGGAAAAGGGTTAGAGAGTATTTGGGCAAAGTTTTACATCAGATTGTAGAGATCCGTCTAGTTGGAATTCTGCTGGGAGACCCCCAAGGCTTTTCAGTGCAGGAGAATGGGGCTACTACTACTGCTATTAAACAGTTGTAAAGCGCTAAAAGGCATATAAAGTGCTGTACAAACACAGATAGAGACAGTCCCTACTGGTCAGAGTTTACAATCTAATCAAGACACACAAGACAAAAAATATGAAGGATAGAATAGGGAAGGGTAAAGAGACACAAGGAGCTAAGATGTTTGTAAACAAGGGCTTGCCTGGTAGGCTTAGAAGGGACTGTCCTGGTGTGGCTTAGCCCTGATCCCCTGGCATTTTGAGCCTGGTGTTATATGTTACACCTACTGATATACATGGAAAACATAGCTGTCCATTTTTCTGCTCGGAAACACACAAAGTGTTTGGAGATCTAGGAGCCATAATACAATCCTTGTCACACAGAGGTCAAAATAAGGGCTTAAATTGGGTTTTTCTTTAAGTACCCATGTTGATGATATAGTGCTTAGGTGGAGGGGTGAGGGGAGCAGGGGAGAAACAATGTATAGGGAGTGGTAAGAGGTTTAAAAATGAAAATGAAAAAAAAAGATGTATACCTATGGTTTTATATCCTTGTAAATTCAGGATTCGTGACAAACGTTTGTATATTATTGATTCTACTTTGTGTGTTCCTGGCATTTGAATAAACAGATATGAGCATAAAGAGCTACATACATAGTAACATAGTAAATGACGGCAGATTAAGACCAGCGTGGTCCATCTAGTCTGCCCAGCAATATGGCAGGAGTAGGTGCACCTCTACCCAGGGCCGGCCCGTCCATTGAGCAAGAATGTTTTTTATACAGGGCCCCGAGTTTCAGGGGGCCCCGCGCAAAAAACATTCTTCATTGCACAAGTAGAAAAAAACCCCAAACCGGCTGCTGCTGCCGCTGCCGCCGTGGCAGCGGCAGAATCAAATGTCCCATCGTGGGGCTCTGCCTGCCCGGCAGAGCCTCCCTTCATCATCAGCTCCCGAGTCCCTCCCAATGCGCGAGCTTTCAGAGCCGCGAGAGCTTCTCTGACCTCTCGCGGCTCTGTTAATCCCGCCGGGGCTGATGGGAAATCCCATCAGCCCCGGCAAGATTAACTGAGCTGCGAGAAGAAAGGGAAACTCTCGCGGCTCTGAAAGCCGGCGCATTGGGAGGGACTCGGGAGCTGATGGTGAAGGGAGGCTCTTCCAGGCAGGCGGGGCCCCGCGACAGGACATTTGATTCTGCCGCTGCCACGGCGGCAGCGGCAGCAGCAGCCAGTTTGGGTTTTTTTAATCTATCAGAGCTGATGGGGGGAGGGGGGTTAGGACTGGTAATGGGCTTTGTGGGGGTTAGGACTGGTAATGGGCTATGGGGGGGGGGCTAAGACTGGAAGTGGGCTGATGGGGGAGGGGGGTTAGGACTACTAATGGGCTATGGGGGGGGCTAAGACTGGAAGTGGACTGATGGGGGGGGGTTAGGACTGGAAATGGGCTGATAGGGGGTAGGACTGGTAATGGGCTATAGGGGGGTTAGGACTGGAAATGTGCTGATGGGGGGGGTTAGGACTGGTAATGGGCTATGGGGGTGCTAAGACTGTAAATGTGCTGATGGGGGGTTAGGACAAGAAATGGGCTATGGGGCGGGCTAGGACTGGAAATGGGCTAATGGGGGGTTAGGACTGGAATGGGCTGTGGGGAGGCTAAGACTGGAAATGGGCTGATGGGGGTTAGGACTGGTAATGGGCTATGGGAGGGGCTAAGACTGAAAATGGAGTGTTGGGGGGGCTTAGGACTGGAAATGGGCTGAGTGGAAGGAGGGCTTGAACTACAAATAGCTGTAAGGGGAGGGAGCTAGGACTGAAAATGGGCTGAGTGAGGGGGGCTAGGACAGGAAATGGGCTGATGGAGGGCTAGGATAGGACTGGAAATGGGCTGTTGGGGGGTCTTGGATTGAAATAGACTCATGGAGGGACTAGAACTGGAAGTAGGCTCATGGGGGGCTTGGATTGGAAATGGTCTGAGTGGAGGGGAGCTAGGATTTGACATGGGCTGATGATGGTGGGGCTAGGAAAGGACTAGAAATGGGCTGATGGTGGGCTGGGATTGGAAATGAGCTGATGGAGGGATGGGGGAGCTAGGACTTGAAATAGGCGGAAGGGCGATAGGCCAGAGAATGGGCTATGGGGGGGCTAAGACAAAATGGGGTAATGGGGGGGCTTAGGACTGGAAGTGGGCTGATGGGCTTAGGACTGGTAATGGGTTATGGGGGGCTTAGGACTGGTACTGGGCTATGGGGTGGCTAGGACTGGAAATGGGCTGAGTGGAAGGAAGGCTTGAACTACAAATAGCTGATGGGGAGGGGGGCTTGGAATGGAAATGGGCTGTGAGGGGAGGGAGCTAGGACTGGAAATGGGCTGAGTGAGGGGGGTCTAGGACAGGAAATGGGCTGATGGAGGGCTAGGATAGGACTGGAAATGGGCTGTTGGGGGGGCTTGGATTGAAATGGACTCATGGAGGGGCTAGAACTGGAAGTAGGCTTATGGGGGGCTGGGATTGGAAATGAGCTGATGGAGGGACTCGGATGGGGGAGCTAGGACTGGAAATGGGCTGATGTGGGGACTAGAAGGGAGCGGATGCTGGGTGGGGCTGGAACTAGAAGGGAACTGATGTTGGGGGAGGATTAGAATGGGATAGAGCTGGAAGAGTGAAATGGAGAGGGAAAAAATATTTTGTGTGGGAGGGAAGACAAATCTACAATTGGCCGGATATTGGGAGAGTAAGTGGGGATTGAGGATGGCGGGGTAAAATTTGAGTGAATGAAATAGGAATGAGGAAAGAGCAAAAGGAGAAAGATTAGTATGTTAAAGCAGATGTAGAGAGAGAATGGAAAAAAAACTAGAAGAGTGAAGAAAGGACAAATGGACAGCAGATGATGGAGAGTTAGCAGAAGACATGAAGAAACCAGAAGAAAGTGGCTGAAGCAATTGCAACTGAAAAAAAATGCACAAAAGGTAGAAAAATATCTCTTTATTGAATTTATTAACTGAAATATGCCAGCTCTGGGAAATGTGCATCATTAATGTCTGCACTTTGTTTAGTACAAGAGGAAATTAATTTATAGCTTTATTTCTACAGTGTTGTTGGGCTTTTGGGGTTCCCAGTTTAATTATTGTCTTCCTGTTTCTAAATTGTGATTCCTTGTTTGGTGACGGTCTATGTTCTGCATGTGTAACTGAGCTGAGGTATTCTGTTTATGTAATTCCTATTTGACATTGCCACTTGTTCTCTTTCCCCAGTAGGTCATGTATTGTTGTTCTCTGAAATGTATTGGTTTAATATTTTTAGTGTTGCCTTTTGATAGGTAGGGTCTTGTGCTTTGTGAGTCCTGGTAGTGCTGTTATGATACGGCGGGTTTGCTATGGGTTCTAAATGGGCAGTGTTTGTAGTAGTTCCTAATGTGCCTGGCAGTTGTCACTGGATTATAGTAATGTAGAAATCTTTTAGTCTTTCTTTATCCATACACTCATTAAGAGGCATGTTTACTAAAAGTTAGTGTATGGTAACATTATGCAAATATTTATGCAAATTAGGTCCCTTATGCAAATGAGGCCCGCACCTAGTCTCCGCACATGGCCCCGCACCCCCCTTGGGCCGCCCCTGCCTCTACCCATGTCTTTTCTTAGGGGTGCACCCCTCCCCATATCTTTGTTTCTTTGTTTGTTTAGGGGTGAACCCACTGCTCCTCCCCCCCATT
Source organism: Ichthyophis bannanicus (assembly GCA_033557465.1). NCBI lineage: Eukaryota > Metazoa > Chordata > Amphibia > Gymnophiona > Ichthyophiidae > Ichthyophis > Ichthyophis bannanicus. Next base: position 1,202,690,887 of record CM066031.1, read on the forward strand.
GCTCCATGTAGGACACCCCCTATTTGTTGAGAAATTAGATGGTTCCGTTTATTTAGATTTAATCTTGTTGCTGTAAAGTGATCCACTGTGTCTGTCCCAGGCCACTTTGAATTCCATCACTGTGTTTGCCCCCACCACCTCCATCGGGAGGGCATTCCAAGCATCCACCACCCTTTCAGTAAAAATGTATTTCCTGACATTGCCTTTCAATTTACCACCTTGCAGCTTCATGTTATGCCCTCTAGTTTTACAGCTTCCCCGTCTCTGGAAGAGGTTTGTTTGTTCATTATTTCCCTTTAAGTATTTAAAGGTCTGAATCATATTTCCCCTATCCTTCCTCTCCTCCAAAGTGTACATATTTAGGTCTTCAAGTCTCTCCTCATAAGGCTTCTGACGCAGGCTCCAAATCATTTTAGTCGCCTTCCTCTGAACAGCTTCCATTCTTTTTACATCCTTTGCAAGATACGGTCTCCAAAACTGAACACAGTATTCCAAGTGAGGCCTCACCAGAGACTTATACAGTGGCACTAGTACCCCTTTCTTTCTGCTGGTAATTCCTTTTCAAATGCAGCCCAACATCCTCCTGGTTTTTGCCACTGCCTTGTCGCACTGTTTTGCCACCTTGAGATCTACAGAAATAATCACACTGAGGTCTTTCTCCTGCTCCGTGCACACCAACCTCTCGCCCCCCTATCGTGTACATTTCCTTTGGATTTCTGCTACCCAAGTGTATGACACTGCACTTCTTCGCATTAAATCTCAATTGCCAAGCATCAGACCATTCCTCCAGCTTTTTCAGATCCCTCCTCATGTTCAGCACTCCCTCGGGGGAGTCCACTCTGTTGCAAATTTTCGTGTCATCTGCAAAAAGACAGACTTTTCCATTCAGTCCTTCAGCAATATCACTCACAAATACATTGAACAGTGCCGGGCCCAGGACCGAACCCTGCGGCACCCCGCTAATCACCTTCCTTTCATCCGAGTGAGCTACATTTACCATCACATTCTGTCGTCTGTCAGTCAACCAATTTCTGATCCAGTTTACCACCTTGGAACCCATCCCCAAATACTGAGTTTATTGATAAGCCTCCTATGAAGGACAGTATCTAAGGCTTTACTGAAATCCAGGTAGATGACATCCATTGCGTGTCCTTGATCCAGTTCTCTGGTCATCCAGTCAAAGAACTCAATCAGATTTGTCTGGCAAGATCGCCCTTCGGTAAAATCATGTTGCCTCGGATCCTCTAACCCTCTGCTTTTGAGAAAGTTTACTATTCGCTCTTTCAGGAGCATCTCCATTACCTTTCCCACCACCGAGGTAAGGCTCACGGGCCTGTAGTTTGACACTTCTTCCCTGTCACCACTTTTGTGTAGAGGTACGACGTCAGCCATTCTCCAGTCCTGAGGAACCTCTCCTCTTTCCAAGGATCTGTTGAAAACATCCTTTAACGGCCCTGCAAGAACCCCTCTGAGCTCTTTCAGTATCCTGGGATGTATCCCATCCGGTCCCATGGCCTTGTCCACTTTCAGTTTTGCAAGTTGTTCTAATACCTCATCCTCTCCGAATGGTGTGGTATCTACTTCATTCCCATTTTTATATTTGGGGTCACAGGTGGTCCTTTTCCAGGATTTTATTTAGTAAAAACAGAGCAGAAGTATTTGTTTAGCAATTTCGCTTTATCAATGTCATTTTCCACAAGTCCATTCCCAGCACTTCTGAGCTCTGCAATTCCACCTCTGATCTTCTTCCTTTCCCGAATATACCTGAAGAAAGTTTTGTCGCCGCATTTAACATCTTTAGCCATCTTTCCCTCTGACTTTAAGTTTACTATCCTTATTTCTCTTTTTGTCTCCTTGAGTTTGGTCCTGTAATCATTTCTGTGTTCTGTTTGCAAGCTTTTGAATTTTGCAAAAGCTGTGTTTTTGCCCTTATTTAAGCAGCCACTTCTTTGGAAAACCAAATAGGTTTCCTTCTCTTGTTTTTATTTACTTTTCTTACATATTTATCTGTTGCCCCTTTTATTGCCTCTTTTAGTTTAGCCCATTGCAATTCCACTTCCCTTATCCCCTTCCACCCTGTCAGCTTCTCCTTTAGGTACTTGGCCAGTGAAGTCAGTGTTTTTGAAGTTTAGGACTTTGAGCTTGCTATGATTGGACTGCACCTTGGCTTTTATCTCAAACCACACCGTGTGATAATCACTGTTGCTCACAGGGGCACTCACCCAGATATTTGACACGCTATCACTGTTGGTGAGCACCAAATCCAGCGTTGAGTATACATACATGCAGAATATACTGTAAATGGTGAAACAAAGAACCAAAGTAAAATGGCATAACTATATTTACTTGTATGCCAAGAATGGTGCATAAACCAACAATTAAGCAAGAACTTTCTACTAGATCAGTACATTATGAATTCAGTCATATGTGATTTTTGCACCATGGGTTTTAGATTTAATGATATGTATTGAATAATTGTTCTTTTTTTGTTTCTTGCTCTTTTTTCATACTCCCTTTTGGTTTCTGTTGTTAATGTGATATGAAATATTTTTATGATCTAACAAACGTTTCTTTCTTTATTTTAACAGATTTCTATACCGCCTTTTCCTACAATCAAGGTGGTCTACACAGCAAACAATCAAAAAGATACAGTGTCTAGTGTGTGCATGCATTGAGCAGTGAGTGCATGTGTGTGTAGATGGACATTGATTCTTGGTGAGCTATTTACAACGTGCGTTATTTACAATACTATGTACATCAGGACTTTACTTTAATACTAAATCATGTTGCTAGGGTGGGGTGTTGAGTTGGGGTATTGTCTGATGCACCGTTTAAGTGACGTCACCATAGTGCTCTATGAAGAGGATCGTCTTTAACAGTTTCCTAAAGTCCTTAATGTGTCTGTGTCTTTAACAGTTTCCTAAAGTCCTATATGTCTGTGTTCTTAATATACTTTTATAACCTGGACCTGGGGGGCCCCTTGCCCTGCTTTTCTCCCCCCCCCCCCAATCCACTTTCCCTCCAACAAATACACAATTATACCATAATCTGGTATAACCAACTGTTGCAACTTTATTTATGTGAACTCAAAGTCAGAAACAATCAATGGCAAATCATATCAAGTACATTAATAACACAGAAACTACAGAATCTTTCCAGATGGAGATGCCCACCTACCGTATTACTAGTAAGGAGGGATGACATCCACAACCACACCACTGAGTTCACCAGCAGCAATCCAATGTCCCACCAACGGCCAGGCCATGTTATTAGCAAAGACTATCATGCACCAGGTGAATACCCCAAGCCTGGGGACTGACCTACTCCCCTCCCCTTTACCTCTGAATTGAGATCAGCTGATACCAGTCCCTCCATCCCGCCTGCCACCAAAAGACTCCGGCTAATCAGACTGCCTCGGGTACCAGCCACCGGTGCAGGGCAGGAGAAGCCTAACTCTAGGCTCCCCCACAAACTTAAGAAAGCTGCGACAAGGAATGATTACCATGAAGCACCAATTCCAAGGCCTCCTGCAAAACATTCAAAAGCAAGTCTTGCCCTACTGGAAACAAGTAAACTCCATCAGAACCATAAAAGACCCCACAGTCCACCTCTACCCAAGGGTATTGAATTTGATACCCCCCCCCCCTCGCTCCATCACCCAATGCCCAATCTGGTGATTTATCTTTATTAAACCACAAGACCAACGTTTTTGCTTCTAGTCAGAAGCAAACAGCTCACCTCAGAAGCACAGGCATAAATAGTTCAACCAGAGTTCTGTTCTTCTCAGTCTTGAAGGACTACAGATGGGGACTGCTACTTCTGGAGAGAGATCTGCAATTGTAAGTATTTACTTCTGGGAATTTTTCTAAATCTTGGGGGAAAAGGAATTCTTTAGATTAAATCTGATTAATCTGTGAACCCAGTGTATTTTGTTAAATCAATCAGGGTCTAGTAGCAGCAAAGAGCTTTCAATTTAAATTTAAAACACAGAAGAGAGCTTTCTGGTTAAATTTAGAACCCAGCAGAGAGCCTCCAGTTTAAATGTAATACTCAGTCATGGCCTAGTAGCAGCAAAGAGCTTTCAGTTTAAATTTAAAACACAGAAGGGAGCTTTCTCCTTAAATTTAGATCCCAAGACTCCCTCTATCCAAGCCAGGGCTGTGGGACTCCCCCTGGAGATTGTCCACAGATTACCTTAGAAGCACAGGACAGGGCAATGTGTAGCAGCCAGCTTTAAATAAGTCTTCTTTCCCTACCTCCCTCCCCGATACCCACCCGCACACCCCTGGGATACTCGTAGCTTTATAGGTGCTTAAACCTCTTAAAGGGAGGGAGATGCCATATTCACTCTCAGGTGCAGCTGTTTATTCTCATCAGCATACATTAAGGACCCGAGATTAATTAAATTTCAGGTGAACAAAGTACATTAAACGTATTAGGTATAGTTCTATTAGTATAAGTATCCCCAGCAACCCTTAGTAGGTAAAGAACTTAAATATCTAAACACAACCTTAAAACTAAGATGCAGACAGCAGTCCAGCAGCAAGATGGGGGCTTTCCAGTCTTTTGCATTGAGTGTCACATGTATGATTTTCTCTGAGTTGGTGAGTGGTCTTACGTGTGCACAAGGTGTCAGGAGCTTTTTGCTCTCAGGGAACGAGTCCGATCTCTGGATGCAAGAGTAGCAGACTTGGAAGACATAAGGAAGACAGAAAGGTACATAGACGAGACCTACAGGGATATAGTCCTGAAGTCCCACCTTCAGTCTGGCAGTGTCCCTGTTGCCATGGAGGAGAGAGGTCACGTGACAGGAGAGCATCACCCTGGTGTGGCAGGAAGTGATCCTATAGCGAGGACCTGTCCTCCAGGTGATTTAAAATCCTCTCGCACCAAGGAAGTTTCTCCAGGGCCATGTGTCCATGAGGGAAGGGTTAGGACAGCCGTTATAGTTGGTGATTCGATCATTAGGCATGTAGATAGCTGGGTGGCTGGTGGATGTGAGGATCGCCTGGTAATATGCCTGCCTGGTGAGAAGGTAGAGGACCTCACGCGCCACCTAGACAAGGTCTTAGATAGTGCTGGGGTGGAGTCTGCTGTCTTGTTACATGTCAGTACCAATGACATAGGAAAATGTGGTAGGGAAGTTCTTGAGGCTAAATTTAGGATTTTAGGTAGGAAGTTGAAATCCAGAACTTCCAGGTTAGTGTTCTCCAAAATGCTTCCTGTTCCACGCGCAAGACCCAAAAGACAGGCAGAACTCCGGAGTCTCTGGATGAGACGATGGTGCAAGGATGAGGGGTTTGGATTTGTAAGGAACTGGGGAACATTCTGGGTAAAGGAGGGGCTCTTCCGAAGGGATGGGCTTCTTCTTAACTGGGATGGAATGAGGCTGCTGGCATTAACCTTTAAAAAGGAGATAGAGTAGCTTTTAAACTAGATAATAGGGGAAAGCCGACAGTCGCCCAAGAGTGCATGGCTCGGAACAATGTATTCTTGAAGGATACTACCAAAAAAATGAAGTTAGGGCACATCAGCAGAGAGGTTCCAATAAACACAAAGGTAGCCCAAATGCCCTTGAGTGCAGAGCAGACAGAGCTTAAAGATCCCAAATTACCCCTGCCTACAGAAAACCAGATTAATATGAATAAAATACATTCTCTAAAATGCTTGTATGCAAATGCTAGAAGTCTAAAAAATAAGATGGGAGAGTTAGAAAATATAGCACTAAATGAAAAGTTAGATATGATTGTTATCTCAGAGACATGGTGGAAGGAGGACAACCAGTGGGACACTGTGATAGCTGGGGACAACTATATTGTAATGATAGAGCTGATCAAATTGGTGGAGGGGTTGCGCTCTGTTAGAGAGGGCATTGAGTCACAAAGGATTAAAAGTTTTGCAGGAAACAAAATTTGCTGTAGAATCTCTGTGGACTGAAATTCCATGTAAAAAGGGGAAGGAAATGGCAGTGGGGTTGTATTATCAACCGCCTGGCCAGAATGAACAAATGGATGATGAAATTCTCAAAGAAATCAGGGAAACTAACAAAAGTTACAGAACTGTAATAATAATGGGTGATTTCAATTACCCCAGTATTGATTGGGCCAGTGTCACGGCAGGACATGCTAGGGAGATAAATTTTCTAGATGAAATAAATGACTGCTTCTTGGAACAGCTGGTTCATGAACTGACCAGAGGGCCTGAATCAGCTGTTTAAAAGTCCATGAAGATAAATCATTGCTCTCCAAATGAATATGAATCCCATCCAGCCGGCTTTGTAGCCAAGCATAGTGCTATAACAGGGGAATGAACTGGTTCCATTGCATATCCCACTCGCTAAGCTAGAACAAAGATACCCCATCTGAGGCCAATCCCAAATGAGGACTGAGAAGCTGGGAGGCAGCACACCACCCCATCCAGTATACAAAAGAATGAACCATCCCCAGCCACCAATGCTGGATCCGCCACTGGGAACCTGGAAAAGAGAAGAGTTACACAGCCCCACCACATAGCCTCCTGCCCCCCACTGCTACGTGGATATAGCTGGCAAAAGCCCTTGACCATCATCTACCAATCCGCTGGATCACCAGATCCATTCAGACCTGCGGCTGTTGCACTAGTTGCTGCTCCAATGCAATAGGAATGAAATGCAAACTCAGAAACCACACAACTCAAGTATTTCAGGGGTTTTCGTAACACCACTGTAAACTAAAAACAGGTCAATGGCATAGCATTAGCAATGAATGACCAACAGGCCCCCATGCTCTGGCTGCAAAGCCATGTATCTGAAGAGGCTTGCCACTGGGCAGGTTACTACTCCTAGTCCATTAAGCACTACCCTTTTCCAAACTGATTGGTCTTTGATCTGGAAATCAAAATTTTCAGCTGGGAGCCCACCACAGGAATGTGCTCAATAGCCAAGCTGGCTCCAGAGAGAGAGCGGGCAGAATCGACCACCAAATGAACGCCTGGAATAGAGCCACTCTGAATTTGGCAGGCAGCCCTTTACATAGCCAAACCAGGAGGTCATGGGAAATTGGATGCCTGGACTCCTCGGCATCGAGGAAGACTGCTCTCACCCCATCAGCATCCTTCACATCAGGAACCCAGCCATCGGATTCCCCTATCCCATCGCTTTTGCGAAGAAGACAAAGTCAATCAGATGGGGACGCACCGATGCCTTGGATAACACCCTACCCTTCGCAAAGACAATATAATGGCCCAGTAAATATTCTGAAGTCTTCCCGCCCCACCATCTGCAGCCTGCCAAGAAATCCCCCATTCTACAAAAACCCCTCAGGTAAGACATCCAAATGACAGGGGAACCAGCTTTTACAGAAGAGACATCAATCCAGGCAGCCAAGTTGCCATAAGTGTACTGGAACTGCCAGCCCAACTGGTTCCGCTCCTGACGTCAAGGTTTGAAACAGGGACCACTTAAATCAGGAAAGAGAATTAGCAATATAATTAACACAGACAGGCACATGACTAGCCTGAACAGTGACATTTAAACACAAACAGGAGAGAACAAATATCTAAATCAAAGCAGCCATTAGTAAGCAATGTGGAGAAATGCCATTAATGACCTTGACCACCAAGGCATTATCACACCAAAAGATGACCCTGAGGTCACCAGCTGCTCCAGCTGCAGCGCAAATGCCACCATGATAGGGAAGAGCTTGAGGAAGGTAATATTCCTTGCTAGCCCAGACTCATGCCAATCGCTTAGCCACTGCTTAGTGCACCACGCACCTTGAAAGTAGATGCCCAAACCTGCCTCACCAGCTGCATTTGTAAAAAGCTGCAAATCCACATTATAAACCTCCTCCAGATGCAACACAGATGTCCTGTTAAAGCCATCTAAAAAGGAGTCCCAGACTCGCAAATCCTCCCACATTACTTTTGACATTCTAATATGGTGATGCAGCTTAACAATGCCAGACATGGCACAGGTGATATGTCTAGAAAAAACCTGGCACATGGGAATAATTCGACAAACTAAATTCAGAGATCCCACTAATGTCTGCAGCTCCTTCAAGGTGATCTTGTTATCAGACCCTATAGATGCCACCACAGTCCATAGCCTCTGAACGTTCTCATCCACCAAGCATGTCACCATATCAGCAGTGTCCAGTTCAATACCCAAAAAGGTCAGATTTATTACTGTATCCCCAGTTTTGTTGGAAGCCAGTGGGATGCCGAAATCACTGGCCAGGGTTAGAAATGAATCCAGCAAAATACCACAGGTCGCCGCTTGCCCAGGCCTAATGAACAAAAAATCATCTGAATTATGGACCACATGGGCACACCAGCCCGCTGGACTAAGAATAACTGCAGGAACTGAACATCTCAAAATATGCATATGAGATGGAACAACCCATGAGCATGCATTTGTCAAAATAATAGCAGTCCTCAAAATAGAAACCAAGCAAATGACATATTGAAGGGTGTACTGGCAACAGACAAAAGGCCGATTCAATGTAAGCAACGCATCCACACCACACTGATGCACCAAGGACACCGCACAATCGAAAGAAAGCCCATACTCCTTAACAGCAGAAATTAAGTGGATAAACGCCACACTACTCCTTTCCCTTTTATTAACTCTACTAAAAAGACCTGCCAGAGCAACGCACAACTGGAACTGCTTGATTCCAATCCTCTACAATCCAGAACAACAGCTAGCAACACAACCATGGTTTCCTCACTCTCATAAAAGACCACATCGACTTAGCCACATACACTCAAAGAAAATTACATGGTCACAAATATCAGCCTATCAACAAACTCAAACAATCAAGTGCTCCCTAATAAATGCCCGCTCTATTCGCAACAAAATCCACACCATTCCAGACTACGTACAGGACCAGAATGTGGATCTCATGTGTATAACTGAATCATGCTGACTGACGTAGACAACATCTTATTAAATCAACTCACCCCAGCCACCATGGATGCTCACCACTGCCCCAGAGCACGTTGCAGAGGCGGTGGAACCCTCATCCTATCAAACAAGCAACTAAACCTCAAAGTAGTCAGCACCATATCATCCTCCACTCTAAACACCATAACCCTCGAGAGCAAAGTTCTAACAATAAGCTTAATATGCAGAGCCCCTACCTTTGACTCAGATGACCTCTTCATCATAATCGCGCTGGCCGCCAACTTTACCAACACCGGTAGACAAACAATAATTCTAGGTGACTTTAACCTGAACTCTTTACCCCAAAGCTCAAGCTATGGCATTCCTCGATGCTTTAAACTCACTGGACCTCTCCCAGATCATCGAAACTCAGACACACACTGGTGGAAATACCCTTGACTTGGTTTTCGTAGCCTCCAACCTTCACTCCCCCAATTCTTGCATCACCTGCCAAGTAACACCTGCACCCTGGTCTGATCATCACATGATATCCTTTGACTTTCCTATAAATCCCCCTCAGCTTAGACAACACCGCGCAATCACTCATTGTCACTTCAAAGTATTTGACAAGGACACTCTGTTTGATCAAATATTCCCCAAGCTTGACACCAGCACCTCAGATCTGACATCCCTCATAGTGAACTGGAATAACACCATTTCAGCTGCCCTTGCACCACCCAAGCAAAGAATTTCACAACGAGAAACCAGAGCTCCATGGTACTCCTCCAAAATAAAGCTAGCAAAGATCACATTAACAAGAGAAAGAAGATGGTGGAAAACCAAAGATCAATCAGTCCGCCAGGAGTATAGGACAAGCAACGAGAATACAATGAGCTAATTCTTAACCAAAAGAAACAGCATCATACAAACCTCATCACGAAAGCTCTAAACCACCCTAGAGAGCTATTCTCCATAGTAAAAGATCTAACCAGAGATCCAAATAGCCAGGTCGCAGTTTCAATAACTCCTACAACCCATACTCAACCAGAACCACTTCCATGCCATCTGCCAAGCAATAATCACTCCACAGTTAGATTACTATAATCAAATTCTTCAAGGTCTACCCAAATGTGCAACCCAAGCATTACAACTAGTGCAAAATACAGCTGCACGATTAATCACCAGAACCAAAAAACAAGATCACATTACCCTTATCTTAAAATCCCTCCACTAGCTCCCCATCCGAGCACGAATAAAATACAAAGCCATAATTTGTATATATCTGTCCCCACCCGCACCCACTAAATCCAATGTATATTTAGATTTGTGAACCCCAATCAAATGTATATTTCTAACTGATTGTTTTTGCTGTGATGTGTAAATCATTGCTCAATCAAAATGTTTATCTTGTAAATTAATGTATGGTACGATACATTCTGATCTTTAAAGTAAACCGCTACTGATCGTAGGAAGTAGCGGTATACAAATGTTTACTAAATAAAATAAAATAAATAAATGATGCATTCAAAATACTACACAACCAATCCCCCAAATGTTTAAAAGACATAGTTAAAAGAGTCCAGACGCTCGATTATGGAGGAACTCGAGGAAGAGGAGGACGAATCCTTCCCTCTGTGGAGCCTATGCTAGTGCTTGCACTTCTTAGCTGCCTTAAAATCCACACTGTCAGTCAGACCAGAAACTGGAACATTCCCCCCAACCCCACTTACACCCACTCCAGACTCACCTGCTGGTGCAGCACCGCTGGTCTCTGTGGGGGCTAGGACACTCAACACTACCCCCCCCCCCCAAACAAGCATCCACAGCTTCTGATGCTCCCCACTCCTTTTGGCACACTCCAAGCTTTAGACATGTAGGACCCTCGCCTCTGAACACTCCACTTCGCTCCCCATCAGCCACCAAGGCTAGATATCACAGTCTGTGAGGGAACAAAATGGAAAGCAGAGCCAAGGACCACGGGGGCTGGCCAGGATGCTGGTGGCTTAACTGGACAACCCAACCATGACCTGGATTTACCCTGAGCATCTGCCTCCCATAGACCCACGCCCAGCTACCCTATTACCCTTTGTTGCAGCCATAATCCAACAGATGAACCTGCCCGACCATAACCAGGCAGAGATATGGGCTGCCTAGCACTCCTTCTTCTAACCCTCCCCTGTGGACCCCTCATAGCTGGGCTTGCCAGCCCAGCCCTGATTGAATGCTCTGCAGCACTCCGAGGGCCTTGAAGCCCTTCCCCTTCCTCTGGGAAGGCCTCACAGCCATCCCATCTCATCCCCACATCAGTCCTGCTGCAGCAGCAACAGCCACACACCCAACAGTGCAGTCCCCCCCCCCCAATCTGAGACTGCACCAGCACCGAGGGAGATTGCCATAAGCATGCCCCACCAACTTCCAAGTCCGTCCACACACCCCAATATCACCTGAATGGGCCATTATCCTACTCCTCCCCACTCACCAAAGCCACAGCCAACTGGCGACTGCGTTGAGGCATCATGAGGGATCCGAAAAACCAAACAAGTTGCTGTAAGTATAAGAAGGGGGGGGGGGGTGCTAAATTGTATTGCTATTTGTTTAATTAGTTAAAGTAAGACAAAAGAAACTCCACTAAGTTGTGAAAATTCCGCTCAGTCACTCGACACTACATCACAGAAAGAAGGGAGGAAGTGGGCCCACGGCCGGCAGTTACATACCCCTCCCCGTTTCGGCCCCTCCCTCCCTCTCCACGACCCCACTAGCCTACCCAATGAAATATCCTTCCCGAGCCTGAGCAGGGGATTTTGAAAATAAACCGCCAACCCGCTCCTCTTCCCATCCCCAACCCCCCACAACCAACTGCCCGGACTACTGCCTCTCAGCACCCCTACTCCTCCCTCCATGCTCGACATCACTTCCCCCAAGGCCAGGTACCTAGTTACCCGTGCCTCTGGGGACCTCGACCCCGTAGCTTAGAGTACTTATATGTGCATGCATTTATATATTTGCATGGATGTTTTTTATATTGTTTGAATCTGAATGTATGTTTAGTTGTTAACCCCTAATGCAGACATCTGGTGCCAGCATGGCCATGTCGGCTTGGTTTACAATCAATGTTTAAGTGCACCTGTTTGGAATCCTGTTGCATCCTATGCTGTTTTCTGACTGTGCTTTTCTGTGGGGAATTGTCTCCCTGTTCATTGCTCTACTTCATTTGTAGCCCAATAGAAATGATTTTGTAGTTGCAGTTTATGTGATACGTTTAGCATAAGCATCTAACAAATGCCTATAATCAGGCTCTATTCAAAGCTATTGGGTCCAACTGGAGCTCTGAAGAAACTAATATCATGTTACTACCAATCTAGCTATTAATGCAATGAGTTAAATTACACAGGTACACTAAAAAAATTTTTTTTTAAACTGCCTCTAATGTTTCAATTGATTTTTACGTTTTTTGGTGCGCTGAATCCAAATCTGGTAACCAATTTGCTCCATCACGTACAGATTTTTTGCTACATTGGGTTAGCAGTTTGAGGTGAACGTTTCAGATTGAGTGCGATCGAGATAAAAGTTTCTTGGATGAATTCTTTATACTAATTGTTTAGTAGTTATTCAAATAAGAATAAAGAAAATTGTAACAAGGCAGCACATAAGAATAGAGTAATGTCAACAAAACACACTGTGATGGTAGCAAAATTGTCTGCACTTAAAACAGCCACATACATGTGCACAAACATTGAGCATATAAGAGCAAGGTTAGACACAAAGCAAAGCAAAGAAATGTGCAAAAAATGTTGTACAGGTATGTATGTAAGAATAGAAAACGCAAACCGCACCATTGCAATACATGAAGACAAACACCCGATGGTGTGAAATAAAATTCTAATAAATGAGATCCGACACTGTGGTAATAACTAGCAAATTTTTATTTCAAAGTTTAGTAAAAACACGATATTTGTCAACACAGTTTAGATTTTAAAGTCATTCTTGGGTCAATCAATCTCCTGGTGGGCCCGTTTTCTTCTTCCCCCGAATGCTTCTCTTGGTGCGCTGCTTGGCGTATTTTTCATCTGGGGTTTCCCGCAGCAGCAACCAGCAGAAATCAGCCATCATAGTGATGTTCCATCTTCCTTGGTACCTTCTCTCTGCGTCCTTGATGTCCTGGTGAAACCTTTCACCTTGTTCTTCACTGTACGCCCCCAAGTTTTCGGGAAAGTAGTTCACATGGGAGTGCAAGAAATGGACTTTCAGGCTCATGTTACAGCCTTGTTCTTTGAAGGCATTGAGCATCCTGGCAACAATATCCTTATAGTTCTCATCCCGCCTGTTCCCCAAGAATTTGAGAACAACATCCTTGAAGGAATCCCAGGCTTCTTTTTCCTTCTCAGATATCGTTTCAGCGAATGCTCCATCTGAAATGAGTTTCCTTATATCAGGGCCAACAAACACTCCTTCCTTTAGCTTTGCTTCAGAAAGTCGGGGGGAACTTTGAGCAAAGGTACCGAAAGCACTCACCATCTTTTGGAAGGGACTTGATGAATTGCTTAATGAGATCCAACTTAATGTGGAGAGGTGGTAATAGAATTTTATCACGAGATACCAAGCTCTCATGAAGAACATTTTTCTCACCGGGTCTCAAATACTCCCGAATTGGCCAGTCTTTTTCCCCCCGTGTAGGTCGCGGGCCCGGCTATCCCACAAGCAAAGGAAGCAGGGATATTTGGTGAAACCGGATTGCTGCCCTAATAGCATGGATAGAATTTTAAAGTCTCCACAAATCATCCACTTATGCTCATCATAACGAATCTTCTGAAGAATCAGGGCCAAATTCTCGTATTTTTCTTGGAGAATAACAGAGTGAGCAATAGGAACTGAAGCGAATGTGTTGCCATTATGAAGAAGAACACCTTTTATGCTGTCTTTTGACGAATCAATGAACAGCCGCCATTCAGCAGGATCATACTTGAGTTTAAACTTTTCCATCACTCCGTATATATCGTTGCAAAATACCAAATCTTCCTCTTTGCTGAAATACTTCAAAAATTGTGTCTCGCGGTTGGGGTACCAATAAAAAGTTGTTCCTGGTGACAATAGATTTTTCTGTTTAAGCCGAGAACCTAGCAGTTGGGCAGCATCTTTTGGGAGTCCTAAATCCCGGACTAAATCATTCAATTCAGCTTGAGAGAAAAGTTCAGGTTTCGGATCTGGTTCAGTTTCAAACTCGGAAGTACTGGACTCATCGGGAAAAGCCATCTGATGAGTCTCATCATGATCAGAACCGTCCACACAAATATGATCCAAAGATTTGGTGGTTCAGGCACAGGTACTTCGTTGCTATGAGGCATAGGCCTAATTGCTGAGGGAAGGTTGGGGTAACTTATTACGTTCTTATTTTTTAAGTTGTATCCCTTCACAATGCAAGAGCAAAAATAGCAGTCACTGCTGTGGTCTCTTTGTTCACGCCACATCATAGGTATTCCGAAACGAAGTGCTTGTTTTTTACCTTTCATCCATAAGCGTAGATCTTCCTCACATGTCTTGCACACTTTGTGAGGAGCCCACGGTTTGTCTTGATCGCCTAACTTCAAACCGAAATAGGCAAAATATACTTTTTTAATAAATGCAGAAATGTTCCTCTGCCGCTTTTTCACGGTATATTCCCCACAAATAAAACAAAAACTGTCCGGAGAGTGGACGCAACCTCTGGCTCTGTGAGCCATCACAAATACACAGCACTGCAAACTACAACTGTAGTGAACCACTTCGGAATAAAGCTGGATTACGACTGAGCAAACAAAAGGTAATAATGAACTTGCAAGAAACTGAAATTTGACAGGAACGTTCATGTCGCAACCACCGTGTTTGAGCGAGCGAGCGAGCGCACGAACGAGCCGAGGCGAACAGGAAAGAACATGCGCCAGCGCGAGTACTGGATTTAGCCCCCCGCCTCCCAATTGTCCTGTTAATGTATAAAATGAATACAAAACACTCTAAAATATCATGAGGGAGTGTTTCTAGTTAGTTAACCATTACAACCTCTATTTTGGGCCAAGAAAATAAACTGCAGTTGGCTAAAAAGAAATTATATGAACATTCCTTATATGGGTAAGAAATCTAATTTTGCAAGAAAACGTGACGTGATGGAACATTTTGGCTATTTTTCCTGGATTCAGCACCCCAAAATCTATAGGAATCAGTTGCAAAACTGGAGGCAGTTTTTTGGTAGTGTACCTGTGTTATGAAATGAATAGTATCCATTCAAAATTTGTGTTTCTATCTCTTACCATTTTGGAGCTGGTACTACTAATAGACATTTGGGCCCAGCTGAGGGCTTTGGAAGAACAGAATGCAAAATACAACCAATTCAGTTCCTTAAGTAAGGAAATCAGTAGTCTCCCTTCAAATAGCCTGTTTCCAGCTCTTACTGTTTCAAAGATCTTTTCAGACAAACAAGCTAACTAAAAGTTGATGATCAGTGAGGCCAACTGAGACTCAGAGGGAATATATTTCAAAATACATGATTAAAATTATGTGTTTCTAGCATTATAATTTCAGAGGTATTTCAGGACAAACAAACACATTTTCAAAAAATAAAGAAGTCCTTTAACTAAACACTGCTAACAGATAATGCATGTTTTAGCAAGCGAGAACTGACTGTGGCGATCAAACCCTAATGCAGAGCAGAGCCGGCCCCATAAAAGCGGCGTCCCTCACCCCCGGAGGGAGCCGCTAACGCCGGGGGTCACACCACCACCCCCCACGGTGCTCCTGCCCAATCGGGGTAGTGGAAGAGCAGAGCCGGCCCCATAAAAGCGGCGTCCCTCACCCCCGGAGGGAGCCGCTAATGCCGCGGGTCACACCACCCCCCCCCCCCACGGTGCTCCTGCCCAATCGGGGCAGTGGGAGAGCAGAGCCGGCCCCATAAAAGCGGCGTCCCTCACGGGCACGCCCGCGCCTGGTGGGTCCGTGCCTGAAGGCCTCGCCAGAGGGCCCTTTGGCATGGCCCTTAGGCGCGGCACAGAGGCGCGCAAAAAAGAAGCAACAAACGACGGATCCCACTCAAAGGAACCCAAACCACATCCAGCAGCAGAAATACCTCAACCACGGAACTGAAGAACAACCACAATCAACTTCGCAAAGAAAAGACTCCACCACCCCAAGAACCCAGGTACTCCCTCACACCATGCCACCCTTCTTAACCCCCATCTATCTCCTAACCCCCCTCCTGACCCTCTACCCCCACTCAACCAAACTCTACAACCCCCTCTGCCCAGACACCACAACAGCCCAACCCACAAACATCCACAACCATGCACGCACATACTCACTCACACCAACCCCCACCATCAACCCCACAAACCACCACCACCTCTCCCTCTCACTCATAAACGCTCGCTCAGTTAGAAACAAATACCACATGCTCCAAGACCTGATCACAACTGAGAAGATTGACATCCTCTGTGTAACAGAAACCTGGCTAACAGACCACGACACAGTAATAATGAACCAGCTAACACCAAAGGGATACAGCCTTCAACACTGCTCCCGGACACATGCCAAAGGCGGAGGCGTAGCCATCATTGCCAAGGACAACCTCCACCTGCGGCTCCATGCCTCAGAAACCTCCAATGAGGCAGACATCCTCATCCTCACCAACAAGCACCTTTCGATATGCCTGATCTACCGTACACCCACCACAACCACCGACCTACCACAGATACTACACCGCATCTCCGAAAGCACCAGCCCTTCAAAGGAACAAATTATCCTAGGAGACTTCAACCTCCCATCACTCCAGGAAAAACAAGCAGAAACCTTTCTCAACGCCATGACAGCAATGGACCTGACACAGATCATACAGGAGCCAACACATGAAAAAGGAAACACACTCGACCTCGTATTCCTAAACTCCCAAACCGCCTCCTCATACAGAAGACCGTCAATATCACCAGTACCATGTCAGACCATTACATCATCAACATATCCCAAACCTATCAACTCAAAAATAACAGAGAAAACGAACACCACGCAAGGAGATTCAAAGCATTTAACAAGGAAGACTTCCTATCACAAACCCTGCCTAACCTACACACAACCTCCAACAATCTTGATGACCTGATCCACAACTGGAATACCACGATCTCCTCAGCAGCCAGCACAACCAGAAACAGCACCAAAACCAGACCCATCTCCTCAAAAGCCCGAAGGTTCACCCCCAGCCTCTGAAAACTGAAAACCAAACTTAGAAGAACCAAAAGGAAATGGAGGAAAACCAAAAACGACAAAGACAAAGCCAAATATCTCTATGAGCTCAATGCATACCACTCAGAAACTGACAATGCCAAAAAAGCCTACCACACCAAAATCATCACAACAGCCATAAACAAACCCCGAGAACTCTTCCAAATTGTCAAAAATCTAACAAGGACACCCAGTAGACCTGACCAGCTGCCAGATATCCCCTCTGACCTTCTGGCCCGACAATACAAACAGCTTCAACAACCAAAAAGCCCACAGCGCTATGCTGAAACAGCCAAGACAAACTCATACCCCATCCTGAACAGAGTCTGGAATACATTCGACACAACCTCAAAAGAAGAAATATCTTCCACCATCTCCTGCTTGAACACCACCACCTCCCCGCTGGATCCCTGTCCTACCGACTGGATAAAGAAAACCAAAGAAGACCTCAGTGCACCACTAACCCACATCGTAAACAAATCCTTTGCCCAAGGCCACATGCCAGATGCCCTCAAAACCACAATCATCTGACCAACCCCAAAAAAGCACAACCTGGATCCCCTAGACCCCACCTCCTACAGACCAGTAGCGAGCCTCCCACTCACCGCAAAAATAATTGAGAAGATAGTACAACGTCAGCTTCAAGAACACCTAGACGTCAACAACATACTGGACCTGCAGCAACACGGATTCCGACCATTACATGGGGTCGAGACCCTCATGACCACGCTGATGAACACCCTCATCATAGGAACCCAAGAGAAACACTCAGGATTCATCCTAATCTTCCTGGACATATCAGCGGCCTTCGACACCATCTCCCATAACACCCTTATCCACAGACTCCAAACAATTGGGATCAAAGATACTGTACTCCAATGGTTCAAGTCCTATCTAACCAACCGACAGCAACTAATCCGCACCAAAAACTCAACCTCACCCCCCTTCCAGCAACATCAAGGAGTACCGCAAGGATCCACATTATCAGCCATGCTTTTCAACATCTACGTCCGTCCACTCTGTTCAGTCATACGCACTCACAATGTCCACTTCCACATATACGCCAACGATATAATGCTCTACGCCCCAATTTCAACCACAGACCCGACAAACGACCAGCTGTCAACCTGCTTCACTGACGTATCCAACTGGCTACAAGAGAACAACTTATCCATTAACATAAAGAAGACCGAGGCTCTTATAGTGACAAAAGACCCAGACTTCAAACCACCCACTCACATCACCATGGGAACCACGCAAATCCAAATACAACCACACATAAGATATCTCGGCATTATCATTGACCAAGCCCTAACCCTTAAGCAGCAAATCAACAAGACCACTCAAACAATATTCCACAAGGCAAAAACGGTACAACATCTCCGACCTCTCCTCGAACCACAGGACTTCAGGACAGTAATGCAAGCTCTGACACTCCCTCATCTAGACTACTGCAACATAATCTACCATGGCCTACCTGCCACACAAACCAATCCTCTCCGAATTGCCCTAAACACCACGGCGAGAATAATTCACATTGCAAAGAAAAGGGACCACATCACCCCAATTCTGAGGGACCTTCATATTCTCCCCATCGAAGCAAGAATCAAATACAAAGCTCTTCTACTCACCCACAAAACCATCCACCAAACACAAGGCACCCCACTCTGCTCCCTACTACCTCGACCAACCCACAGCAGAACGACCAGACAATCCTCCAACAGCTCCATTGCAGTCCCCCACAAAAGGACCAAGGCAACACAACGGACCTGCAACAGAGCCTTTGAACTCTATGCCCCATCCCTCTGGAACTCTCTACCAAACCACATCAGGAACAACAGTGATCTCCCATCATTCAAAAAGCAGCTCAAAACCGTCCTATTCCAAGAACATCTCTGAATAGGAACCCCCCTATTTTTCTCAAAAGCTCCAGACCAGTAACTATGCTACCCTGTCAGTTTCTATGTCCATCCAAAAATCATCAATGTTGAACCCCCGGTGATGGGGCCCCCCCCCCCCACCATTGATTCCCCCCTCTTTTGTTATATGTCCCACCGCTTTGACCCGGTGAAAAGCGGGATATAAATAGAGTTAAATAAATAAATAAATAATGCATGAGCATGCTAGCTACCGACTGCTGAAATGCATGTTAACTGGTACTCCCATGCTAATGTGGACCTGTGTGGGTTAGAGGTGGAGTGTGTACACGGCAAACATTATTGTGTGTGTGAAGGTAACATGGCACTTAGCGCCACTAGGTGCACCCATATTACCCATTTAGTAAAAAGGCCCCCAAGTATGCTACCATCCTAGTACATGCTAACATCATTAGCTTGCATTAGTAATTCCCATAGAAAAAATAGGACCTGTGGTAAATAACATACACTGATTTGTGCTAGCCCACAGTAACACAATAGCGCCTTTTAGTAAAACTAGCCTTTGCTATGCAATAAATTGATTTAACATATGTTAGCCTATGTATTAAAGCATGTTAAAATGTTCTAATGCATGATAACATTTTTTTTATTAAAATTAATATCTGAAATGAACAGTAAAAATTACAGAAAATCAGAAGAAAAGTTTGAGAAGGACTGGAAAATGAATCACAAATGTTATCTGTGCATATCCCTAGTAAAGTGATTAAGGGGGTCACAGGTACTTTATTCAACCCTTAAGTGTTTTGGCAATATAGCCTTCTTCAGGGGTTAATACCTCAAACAGAACATGATAAATAAAATCAAAAACACTATTAAAATTAAAATCAAAATATTAAAATACAAACAATAAAAACAGTAATAACAACTAAATTATAGACAGCAATGAAGATAAATTAAAAGCAAAAAAATACTAATAATAAAGAAAATAAAAATATAAATATAAGACTGAGTGAAGTCACTATGGACTAAAAACAATAGGGATTCTTGACCGAAGTGTGGCAAAGACAAAGACATGAGGAGGACATACTTTTATAAATCCCAAATGGGAAAGACCGTACTTACAATAGCACATTGTGCATATAAACAACATGTGAATAATGTCTGGAGAAAATAAAATGACACAATAAAACTTAAGCGTATTGACTGATATACTTTCGGGATATATACTTATAATAATCAGGGTGAATACATTTGTATAAAAACTGCCTAGTAAAAGAGAAAGGGGAGGAAGGGAAGGGGGGATGGGGAGAAGGAAAGGGGAGGGGGAAGGGAAAAAGGGGAAGGGGAAGGGAGGAGGGAGAGGGTAGGGGAGGAGGTGGAGGGGGAGGAAATGGAGGAAGGGAGGGGGAGGGAAAGGGAGAGGAGGGAGGAAGGGGAAGAAAAGGGAGGGGTGGGAGAGGGAAGGGAAAGGAGAGGAGGGGGAAGGGGAAGGGGAGGTAAAAGGAATAAAATCATCTTATGAACCATTCTGTTATAGCCTTCAAACCTCTGAAAAACTACATGCCTCACAGAGTACAAGGGGAACCAATGGTGTAGTGGCACATAAAGCCCACCTTTACACCTCTTAGAAAGCTATTAGCCTCAGTCAGTACATGAACAACCAATAGAGCATAGTACTACATAGTACCTTAAAGTATTAGTGCAAATGTGACAAAATAATCATCTTTTGTGGAGGAGAAGGAAGAAATAGACTTAACTACTTTTTAGGTTCACAGATTCCTTCATTATTCAATTAGTCTTGAGTTGTTAAAAACTGCTGTAATGGCAAGGCTGCGTGCCCCCCCTCCCGCGTGGTGTGAGCGCGGCCAGCATTAACCGGGGGGGCAGCCGGCCGCGCTCCCGACGGGTTGCGGCCGTGTGGTTCGTGGGGGAGAGCCCGCGGCGGAGAGAAGACTCCCATTGGCTCCCGCAGCAATGGGCAGAGCGCGGGAGCCAATGGGAAGAGGGAGGTTGAGCTTCAAGGGGGGGAAGTGAGGGCATCGCGGTCTCCTTCGGCCTTTCCCTTCTGAGAGCCGGTGGTGCCGGACATGTGCGGCAGTCAGCAGCCGGGTGAGCACGTGGGCAATTTCAGGGGTGGAGAGCGGGGCAGGGCGAGTGGGCAGCGCGAGTGCGGATTCGGGGTTCGTGCGGGCCGCGGAGGGCAAAGAAACATAATAAAAATAAAAAAAAAAACCCCGCGGGGGAAGGAAAACCCTGTGGGTTAATTTCCTCACAAAAAAAAAAAAAAGAGAAAAAGAACATTCAAACCTAGGGCCTAATGCCTAATTGATAAGTAGGGGGTAGGCAGGCATAGGGCACAGTTCCGGGGGGGGGGGGCATGGGGTGTGTGGGCAGGCAGACTCTGCAGGGGGATGGGGGGGAGGGGTGCTGCTCAAGGTGGGGGGCTGAGCACAATGCACGGGGGGCAACAGGGGGGCACAGTTTGTGGGGAGGCTCACAGGGGCAGGGGCATGGGGGGCAGGGTGGGGGCAGAGCAGGGGGCCTGCGGGCAGCGCCACAGGGTGCAAAGGTGTGGCTGGTTCAGTGGCCCCCAGGGGCAGGAGTCCCCGGGGGGCAAAGGGTGCAAGGGGGGGCTCCGCAACTGTGGAGGAGGGTGGACGGGCTGTGAGGCCTGTTGAGGGCCTGGCAGAGGGGGGGCTAGATCGGGAGACAGTAGGGCAGGCAGCGGTGGGGGGGCGGGGGGGGCAGGGACGTCGACGGATGAGTCGTGGGTTGCTGGAGGGGCGGGCAGCCGCGATTGGTGGGGCTGGCGGGGCCAGGCAGGAGGGCCGGGGTGGATGGGGGGCAGCGGCTCCCCTAGTTGGGAGCATTGCAGAGTGGGGGGCAAGGCTCCTCGAAGGCGGATTGGCTGGGGATGTGGCAGCCACCTTGGGCTTTGGCGGGTACTGCGGCGTCTTTTCCTTTTTTCTCCCCACAGGGCCTTCCAGGATGGCAGTTCACCGGGACCCCGGGGCAGGGGAGACCGTTAAACTGGGCTGGGGTGTCGCAGAGAATGGAGGAGAGCCGGCCAGTGGCTGGACCAGCGGGAGCGGTGCAGAGCTTGGCGAGCGTAGAGCCAGAGCGGCCGGAGGCGGGAGTGGTGCCAGAGGAGGCGATGGCTGCGGCAGTTGAGTCTGGCGGGCCTGGGTCTTCGGGGGGAAACCTGGCGGGGGGAAAGGGGGAAGGGCGTACAGGAAAAAGCGGCGGCTTTCGCGCTGGCTACGTCGGGCGTCAGGATCCGGGTCGTCTGCGTCCTCAGGGTCGTTGTCGTTTTCCTCCGCGTCGGAGGGGAGCAAGGGTGAGGGCGGCGGGGGCGAGTCGGTGCCGGTTGTTGCGGCGGGGGCAGCGCCGATGGTGGTAGCGTTCTCGGAGCTCTGGGAAGGCGTGCCGCGGAAGCTGCGGCGTAAAATCCAGGAGCGACGTTATATTGACATCTTTCGTTTGCTGGAGGGTCGCAAGCGTTTTGGGGAGAGTAGGAGGAAAAGGAAGGCTGATGAAAAGGCGGGAAGGGTAAGGAAGGTGGCGCGCAATGTGACGAACTGGGTGCGGGCATTTTTGAGGCTGGCTAGCGTGTGGGGAAGGGCGCATCCGGATCATTACGGAATGCTGCTGGCTTATGCGGACTCCATCTTGGAGGCCTCTCAATTGCACGACGGTTGGGCTTGGCTCAGCTACGATGAGAAATTCCGGGACAAGATGGAGGAAAACCGGATGTTGTCGTGGGGTACGCAGGACATCAATCTATGGCTCACACGGATTTCTGCCAGGGTGGCTGGGGGGCCAGGTAGTGGCCCGAAGGGCGGGGCAGGCAGTGCGTCTGGGGCGCTGCAGCCCTTTCGGGCGGGCAAGGCGGTGGCAGGGCAGAAAACGGTGGGAGGGGGGGGGCGCGGGGGACATGTGTTGGCGCTTCAACAGGTCCTCCTGCCCGTTTAGTGATTGCAAATTTAGGCACGCTTGTTCTGTCTGTAATGGGGGCCAGGCAGCCGTCAAATGTGTTCAGCGGGGTCCGATCGGAGTCGGCTTGCCCCCCCCCTAAGCAGTGAGGGGTGGCGGGGGCTGGCCCCGACCCCTATTCGCATCGAGGCATTGCGGGAGTGGCTGCGGAGGTACCCCATGGGGAAGGACAGGGTTATTTTAGAGGGGGGTTTCCGGGAGGGGTTCCGGATTCTGGTGACGGGAGCGGTGGTGGTAAGAAAAGTCCAGAATGTCCCGTCGGTGAGGCGTTTTGCCAGTGTGGTAAGGGACAAGTTAGCGGTGGAGATCAGGTTGGGGAGGATGGCGGGCCCGTTCGGGGAGCCGCCCTTAGCGGATTTAGTGGTGTCCCCGTTGGGGGTCATCCCAAGAAAGGAGCCGGGGAAATACCGGCTGATCCATAACCTGTCCCACCCCATCGGGGCTTCGGTTAATGATCGGATCCCCAAGGAGTTGTGCGAGGTGCGGTATGCTTCCTTCGATGAGGCGGTGGAGTTAGTGCGGGGGTGCCTGATGGCCAAGGCCGACATTTGAATCTGCCTTTCGTTTATTGACGGTGCACCCTTCGGCGTTCCCGTTGTTGGGGTTTTGCTTCGAGGGTAGTTATTACTTCGATAGGTGTATGCCGATGGGGTGCTCTATCTCCTGCGCGCACTTTGAGCGGTTTAGCACATTCATGCATTGGGCCTTGGTGGACCGGGTGGGGTGTTCTCAGGTGGTGCATTACCTGGATGATTTTCTGGTTGTCGGTGCGGCGCAGACAGGGCTGTGCACCGCTTTGCTGGACGGCCTCCTGCAAATGGCGGAGGAGTGGGGAGTCCCGGTGGCGGAGGGGAAGACAGAGGGCCCGGCGACACGACTAACCTTTCTCGGAATCGAGCTGGATTCCGTGGCGTTAGTGGCACGCCTGCCGGCGGTTAAGATACTGAAACTCCGGGTTCTGGTGGCAAACGCCTTGGGTTCCAGGCAGATGACCTTGCGGGAGATGCAGGCGTTGATTGGGTCTTTGAATTTCGCCTGTAGAGTTATTCCGATGGGTCGAGTGTTTATGAGGCGTTTGGCAGAGGCTACGGCGGGTCTTTCCAAGCCGCATCACTGGCTGCGGGTGTCGCAGAGCATTCGGGCCGACCTAGCCATCTGGGATGAGTTTTTGTGGGAATTTAATGGCACTACGGTGCTCAGGGACCGGGAGATCTCCAGTCGGGATCTGCAGTTGTTTACGGATGCGGCCAGGGGGTTGGGCCTTGGGGTGTACTTTGGGGGCTCCTGGTGTGCGGCGGAGTTCCCGGAGGCTTGAAAGGCAGTGGAGCTCACGGCCAACATAACCTTCTTGGAGTTGTTTCCGCTACGGGTGGTGTTGGAGGTGTGGCCGGACAGGGTTCATAATCGTCGGATTATATGGTGGTGCGATAACGCAGCGGTGGTAAGTGTGATCAATAACTATACGCCGCGCTGTCCACCGGTGGCGGACTTGATGTGGCAGGTCGTGTTGGCGTGCTTGTGGCTGAATACTGTGGTCCGGGCGCGGCATAGACCAGGTAGTATTAACAAGATCGCTGATGCTCTTTCCCGTTTCAAGTGGGAGCTGTTCCGAACACTGGCGCCGGAGGCAGAGGAGGAGGGGCAGTCTGTCCCCGAGCACTTATGGCAGATTGGCCGGGGGAGATGATCGAGCTTTTGAAGACTTCGGTGTCGGCAGCTACATGGGCAGCTTACCAGCGGGGCTGCGGCAGCGTGGTGCGGTTCTTGGATGAGCATGAATGGAGGTGGGGACCATCCCCCGATCAGCGTATAGGTTTGTATGTGGTGGCGGCGAAGGCCACAGGATTGTTGAAGGCTACGGTGAGTAGGAATTTGGCGGGGTTTTCGTTCTTTGCTAAGGCAGTGGGTTGGGGGCGATTGGGGGGGATTTTTAACGTGCAGGACGCTGTAGGGCTGGGAACACTCCTGTCCTTCGCCCAGGGATGGCAGGCGGCCCATTACTCACGAGTTGTTGCAACGCTTGTGTGTGGTTTTGCCCCAGGTGGTCTCGTCCCGCTACGAGGGCATCCTCTTTCGGGCGGTATTTTCTGTAGCTTTTTTCGGTGCCTTCCGCATAGGTGAAGTGGTTGCAGAGTCTGGGCGGGAGACCAGAATGGGGGGCCTGCAGGTGCACCACGTGGGGTGGATGGAGGGCGGGGTTAGTCTTTACTTGGCGCGTTCCAAGATGGACCAGTTGGGGCGGGGCATGTGGGTGTCGTTGGGGGCCCTGGGAGGGGTGGCCACGTGCCCGGTGGAGCTGCTGAAGGCCTATTTGCAGATACGGCTTGGTGGGAGGGGTAGCCTGTTTATGCATGCGGACAGGAGGGTCCTTACGCGGCTGGCCTTACAGCGTCTCGGGGAAGATGCGTGGTTGTATGCGCCGCACTCCTTTCGTATTGGGGCGGTGACCAGTGCGGCGGTGGCGGGATTACCCGAAGGGGACATCCGGCGGATCGGAAGATGGACCTCCAGGGCTTATCGGAGATATGTGCGCCTGTAGGGGCGCTGGGGGCTGGCTAACTGTGGATCTTTTTGTTTTGCAGTAGTTGTTCCTGGCTTGTGTCACTGTTGGGTGATTGGCCACTCTTTTGTGTTCTGGGCCGGTAGGCGAGCAGCTACACGCCCGGTGGGGCAGAATATTGGAGTGGACCAGTTTGGGTGACCGTCTCATGGCTGGGCGAGCGCGGTCTGCAATGGATGCAGCTCTTGCCTTTGCTGCGGCACCACGAGCGGATGCGAGGGCCACCGGACGCTGTGGCGATACACTTGGGTGGCAACGAGCTGGTGTCCTGGACGTGCCGGCAGTTGATTCAGACTGTCATTAGGGACTTGGCAGCCTTACACACGATGTTTCCAGGTGTTCTTTTGCTGTGGTCAGATATCATTCCAAGGCCCGCTTGCAAGGTTCAGCGGCGGTGGTCGTGGGGTCTAACAAAGAGCAGGAGGCCTTGGAGGATAGGCTGCACAGGAAGGGCGCTGGTCGCAGCTTAGCCGGGGGGGAGGGCGGCTCAGGCCGGTAAGGGCTGGAGCCGGTGGCGGGATCCCGGAGGTTTCCGGGGTCCGGAGCCGGAGCCAAGCTGTAGGGCGGGTGTGGGGTACCCCCGACCCAGACGGTCCCTCAGGCTTTTGCTAATAATATGGCGAAGCCGGAAGAGGGAGGCTAGGCAATTTGCCAGGGCCTGGACAAGGCAGAAGCGGAAGCGGCATCACTTTGCTACTCACATGGCTGGTGAGGGTTCGCTCTGCTGGGGGGGGGAATAAAGTTAAGGTTTTGGATTGTTGTTGTTTAATGTTTATGGCAATAAAGCTGCGACCAGTTGAATTCTCATATAAGTGTTGTGTATTATTGTAATGGCTGTTGGGGGGGGTGTTGGGAGAGGAGGTGGGCCGGTCCGCCTTACCCGGTAATGGCAAGGCTGCGTGGCCCCCCCGCGGGGCGTGAGCACGATCGGCGTTAACCGGGGGGGCGGCTGGCCGTGCTCCTGACGGGTTGCGGCTGTGTGGTTCGTGGGGGAGAGCCCGCAGTGGCGAGAAGGCTCCCATTGGCTCCTGCGGCAATGGGCAGAGCGCGGGAGCCAATGGGAAGAGGGAGGTCGAGCTTCGAGGGGGTGAAGTGAGTTTGTCGCGGCGTCCTTCGGCCTTTCCCTTCTGGACATCCCGCCCTCCTTCCCTTAATTTAGGGCCCGGGGTAGGGTGGCTTTTGTGGGGTGTCGCAGCTGGGGGTGGGCGGGATCCTGGAGATTTCCGGGGTCCGGAGCCGAAGCCAAGCCATAGGGCAGGGGTGGGGTACCCCCGACCCAGACGGTCCCTCAGGCTTTTGCTAATAATATGGCGAAGCCGGAAGAGGGAGGCTAGGCAATTTGCCAGGGCCTGGACAAGGCGGAAGCGGAAGCGGCATCACTTTGCTACTCACATGGCTGGTGAGGGTTCGCTCTGCTGGGGGGGGGGGGAATAAAGTTAAGGTTTTGGATTGTTGTTGTTTAATGTTTATGGCAATAAAGCTGCAACCAGTTGAATTCCTATATAAGTGTTGTGTATTATTGTAATGGCTGTTGGGGGGGGGGGGTGTTGGGAGAGGAGGTGGGCCGGTCCGCCTTACCCGGTTATAGCTCATGAAGTATCCATAGAGCAGAAGGACAAAGGAAAAAACAAAAACAAAAGGACTTAACCTAACGGATCTACTCGTACTGCCTCAGCATCTAAACACCAGCACAATAAACTCACTTTTAAAGGGAGCGAGTTTCCCGCCGAGAAAGGTCAAGGGGTGAAGCAGAAAGGATTTACATAAAAATAAAGTTGAAATACCAGCTTGAGTTGCAGATTATGGGTTTATCTGTTATGCTCCATCATTATATTAATCATATGTGTTTTATGAACTTTCATAAAGTATGCAGCAAAACATAGTGCAGATGCGAAAACCTTTGGGAACTTCATGTTGAAGGACTCCCATAAGGGAAGGAGCCATTTCAAAGCTAAGCCGTGGGTTTTAAAAAATGCCACAAATGAGAATAGCATAACTTTGCAATGTGAACCTCTCAGTCAAGAGAGTGTGCATTGAACAAAAGGTACTTTAAAATAATGGGCATGACCCGAAGTGATCCATGCATAATGAATGGGATGTTTACAAGGGCTGAATCTGAACCCATATCTCCCAGCTGGAATGAGATGACGCCTAATGAGATAGTAGAAACATTGCCTAGTATGTATGTACTCATTAAAAAAGTGAAAATACCGATGATGATCAGGGAGGGAAGCAGGCTTTACGGGATAATAAACAAAGAGTATATTGCAACTCCAACACACCATTCTACCCATAACCAAACCATAGTAAACAAATGGAATAGGCTAATAGTCTCTATAAAGAACTAATTATAGCAAAGAATTAAATAAAATAAATAAATACATACATACATACATACATAGCCAGTAAAAACAGAAGCCTAAAACTCATGGCCTTCATAGGATAGACCCAGACATTTCTTTATACCAAACAGAGTAAAATAAATAAATAAGCTAAAAACCATGAGTAAAACTTTTAAAGAACTGCTGTAAGTACAAATGTGATAGTCAATGAGGGTATTACCAGTGTGCATGAGTCATCAGTAAAGGGGTAAGGATACCGATGATGGCCAGGGAGGGAAACCAGGCTCAGCAGAACAATAGAAAACCACAAATACACATAGTCTTGAAAATTAAAACCACCAAGATCCCAAGGGGCATAAAAGAATAAATAAGGTAATAAGTAAAAGCAAAGGGGAAAACTAAAAACGGCAGTGGGAGAATTAAAAACAAAGGTTATATGGGAATCTCCAAGACACGGGTATGCTCGTAATGAAAAAGTTGTAATCAGTGACATTACTAATAATATCTATAGTTGAATAAAAATTTGAAAAAGTAAATAAATAAGAAATTAATAAATACGTGGCCAGTATTGTTGCTGTGAGTGGTCTCGCTCTTTTTTTGTGCCACATTCATAGTAAAAGACCATGAGCCTCAGAAAAACTGTGCATAGCGGACAGTGGAATTACTGTGGCTCGACTCTAGCCTGATGGGGCAGCTTACACAATGCAATAGTTTTCTCTGTGTACACTTGAACCTGTGTCTTACATATTTATGCACAGCGCTGCATACGCTTTGTAACGCTATATAAATGATTATTATTAGTAGTAAGTAGTAAAGTTTGTGCGGAATCTGCTTTGAGAATTACTCCAGCCAAACTAAACACACATATATATGCTTGTTCTTGGCACACATACATGTACTTAGTTAATTTAGTTAATTTACTTACATATAAATCCCTTTCCCAGCCTCATCTTTGGGAATTCCTCCATTCAGTCCAGCTAAACTTATTTGCACACAGAAAGGTTGCATGAATGCAAGTTTATCCACATATCATGTAGGAAATTTTATTAAAGTCCATTTTGACCAGTAAAGTACTGTTTTAACCATAGATATGTTTTTTACAAATTACCTCTTCAATTATAGAAATGCAAAACATTGTAATGTGCCATAAAAAGAGGATCTTTAAATTAAAACTTTTCCTTAAAATAATCTAGCACTTTCTACCACGCTCTCAGCCCCATGCCCATTTCTGCGCGCTGACTTCTTTCACGCCTAAATATGATCTGTCGCACTGCTTCCGAGTTCATTTTATGAGAAGCAGCCTCAATAGGTCTAATTTCTTGGAGTAACCAAGATATGCAGACCAAAAAAGTTCACGGACCAAAAGAAGACAAATATATTTGGTTATTATTTACTCTGGATTATCTTGAAATCAGACCTAGGAGTTTTGTGAGGATCAGATTTGAGAACCATTGCTCCATTCTATTTGAAGAAAAAGACGAACACTAACAAACAGAAAATAAGAGGATTCAGTTTTATTGGGTAAGACAAGTGAAAAAAAAAAAAAAAGAAAGCAATGCCGGGAGATGACAATCCTTTTTTATAACGGAATCAACAATATCAAGCTCAACACAAATAAAGCATAACATTACAAGCTTTAATTTTCCTTGACTGATGCTAAGTACACTGCTCTGCTATTTGTTTTAAAGCTGGGAGTTTTGCAGAGGCACTGTACATAAAAACATAACGGTTTAATAGACGTGCTTATCACAATATGCCACGAAACACCTCATTAGTTTATCTTTGATAATCATCCAGAACAGCATGAAAAATTATGAGCTTTAATGAAATGGAAGTATTTTTGAAATAAAACCAGCAGAAAACACTTATTTGATAAAATGAGATGCAAACAGATTTGATTAAGTGACGTACTCTGAATATCTCATTAAAAATAAAATTCTGTTTTCTCTTTGCAGTTTAGTCCTGGATTGTGCTAATAAGAAAGCTAGCTGGAGATGGACTTCAGGAAATGAGATGAGAGGCTTAATAATCTGGGAGAGCGGCTACTAAGTGAAAAATAACCTGAAATAAATAATCAGAAAATGGCTTTATTACACAACAAACTGTCCATTTGCTCAGGCACACAAAGAAGCCTGTGCAAGTGGAGAAATACCCTTTCTCTGAGGAAATCGGGGCTTATTAACGTATGGAATTTAATATCACTGTCGATCTATAAAACTTTTACTACTTAATCTTTTTTTTTTTTTGCAAAGAAATTACATCCCCAAAGCTCAGTGCCAAAGACACATGTTAATAAGCTCACAACTTTTAATTAAGCAATATGTATAAGTAGATTCCCATTAAGCTGTGATTTGTGGGCTAGTTCATTACAGTGAGTTCCAGCTACCAGACATATATTCAATACAAATCAAACAGCCTGCATATTATCCAGCCTAATGTGGGCCTACTTGGGATGGTTTATCACTAGTTCTGACTGGTGGCTTCTAGCACATATATTTTTTATAGTGCTGGGGTTGTAGCTGGGACGTAACAATCTTAACTGATTACTCGGTTAAATTGTTTATCTCTATTACTATCATGCTCAAGGCAGCTTAATCATTTGACAATTATAGTCCTGTAGAAAAACACCTTTAACAGGTTCAGAGAACAGAATTGGGAAGATTGGCTACAGAAGAAATGAACCATTGCTTTGAAAAAACTCCATTCTGTACATTAAGGGGGGAATTTTATAAGGACTATTATGCTTGTAGATCTTGTTTTAAGGTCATAAAAGGCCTCTTATAGAATCTCCCCACAAGTTACATGCATAAAAGTTTGCATGATGACAAGACAGCACATACTTTTATGTGATCCACATGTAGGCATCTTTGGCCGTAATTTGGGTAAAGCAAGGGTGGCATCATGAACAGCACACATGCCTTACGAAATGCACACCTATGCATCTACGTCACTCTTGACATCTAAAACTCTTTCTGGAGAGGCATAAATGCACACAGTTGGATTTTAGCCAAGATCATGCAGGTTTTGTGAAGCTATTTTAAAAAGACATGTTGGTGCTTATGCATCTTTATGAAACAGCTTCAAAAAGGTACCTATTTGGACTTCCAACCTAAGCAGCCTATTATCAAATTACCGCCAAAGAAGATGAACAACCAAAGCACCTTGGTATCCACATACTCGCATAATAATTTTTGTTAGATTTTATAGTGCATAAGCCTACTTCATATTCTCTGTTAGAATTATATAGATCCATATTTAAATTCCACGGTCAGCATTTTTTTTGAACACTGGCCGTCGTGTTTAAATAAAGTATGTATATGCATGGCTTTCCAGGTGGAAAGGAATTTTATAACAAACATCCAAGTGCAATCTGGGATGTCTAAGCCAGAACATCTGAAAAAAAAGCAGGCATGTCTAGGTACAGATACAATTTCACAAACGTGAATGTGCCTGATATGAACATCTGTGAGGGCATCTATACAGATGTCCCCAGAATAGAATTTCAGAACCTGGACATCTAGGAATAGCCTAATGGTTAGAATAGTGGGCTAGGGACAGAGAAGTCAGGGTTAAATTCTACTGCTGCTATCATTGAAATTCTGCTGAGTATTGGGGATGATGAAGTGCTTTCTCCTCTACACTCAGTGGATATTTTTCAGCCAAAACGAGTATTTTTCAAGTGCCTGGAGCAAGTCTAAACTTAGACATGACTCCAGACATTTATGAGATCAGTCGGGGATATCCAGGTTCTTAGGAAAGCCCTGAAGGACTTGCAAAAGAGACTGCTACAGCTGGAACAAAATCTGCACTTGTATTTACCTGCTGGGAAATTCTCTAAATCTTGGGGAAAACAGAATTCTTTGGTTTAAAGCTGATAAATCTGTGTATTTTAGAATTCAATGTTTTTGTTAAGTCAGTCAGGGCTTAGTACCACCAGAGAACTTTCATTTAAATCATATCAGAGTATAGCTTAGCATAGAAGGTAGAAAAGGATAAATATTCTTTGAGTAGAAAGAAAGAAATTGTTTCTAGAGATCTTTACAAAGAGGTTTTCAGTTAGGAGGCAAGAGACCTGTGAAATTGTTTTAAATAGGTGTTAAAGCCAAGTGATAGATCAAAGGGGCAATTAGAAAGGCTCCATCAAACCAAGGGCTGTGTGAATCGCCCAGGAAATTGTAAGAGATTACCTTAGAAGCACAGGTCAGGGCACTGTGTAGCAAGCCAGCTTTTACTAAGAGTTTCTTTCCCTCCCACCCATCCCAGTCATAATCTTAGATTAATAGGCTCTTAAATCTATTAAAGGGAAAGAGGAATCCAAATGTACTTTCAGGTTCAACTGGTTATCCTCATCAGGAATAGATTAATTAAAGTCCTAGAATAAATCTTGAGGGGAACAAAGTCCCTTAAACCTATTAGGTATATTTCTCTTGGTACAAGTATCCCTAGCAACTTTAAGTAAGTAAACATCTTAAATAGCTAAACAAATCCTTAAAACTAAGATGCAGTCCAGCAGTGAGATGGGGGCTATCCAATCTTTTGCACTGAGTGTCACATGTATGATTTTCTCCCAGTTGGTGAGGGGTCTTAACTTATGTGTGCATTAGGTGCAAGGAGCTCTTTTCTCTCAGGGAATGAGTCTGATCTCTGGAGGCTGGTGTAGGAGCTAAGGAAGACAGAGAGGTATATAGATAAGACCTACAGGAAAGTAGTACTGAAGTCCCTCCTGCAGTCTGGAAGCCTCTTTGTTGCAATGGTGGAGAAAGGTCATGAGTGGCAGGAAGTGATCCTGTAATTAGGGCCTGTCTTCCAGGTGATATAAAACCCTCTCACACTGAAGTGGTTTCACCAGGGCAGTGTGCCCATGAGGGAAGATTAGGGTGGCCATTATAGTTGGCAATTTGATCGTTAGGCACGTAGATAGCTAGGTGGCTGCTGGATGTGAGGATCACCTAGTAACATGCCTGCCTGGTGCAAAGGTAGTAGACTTCACACGCCACCTAGACAAGGTTTAGATAGTACTAGGGAGGAGCCTGCTGTCCTTGGTATCGATTGGGTTAATGTCACAGAAGAACATGCTAGGGAGATAAAGTTTCTAGATGAAATTAATGACTACTTCTTAGAGCAGCTGGTTCATGAATCAACAAGAGGGGAATCTATTTTGGACCTAGTCCTTAGTGGAACACAGGATCTGGTGCAAGAGATAATGGTGTTAGGGCCACTTGGCAACAGTGATCATAGCATAATCGCATCTGTTTTAATAAATGGAGGGAGGCTGATAAGGAAATCCACAGTAGTAACTTTTAATTTTCAAAAGGGAGACTATGATAAAATGAGGAAAATAGTTAAGAAAAAACTAAAAGGAGCAGCTGCAAAGGTTAAGGATTTACATCAAGCATAGGTGTTGTTTAAAAAAATACTATCTTGGAAGCCCAAACTACATGTATTACATGCTTTAAGAAAGGTGGAAGGAAGGCCAAAAATTGTCAGCATGGTTTAAAGTTGAAGTCAGAGATGTTGTTGTAGCCAATAAAGCATCTTTCGGGGATATAGAAAAAGGAACCAAATGACAAAAACAGGAAACAACAAAAGCACTAGCAAGTTAGATGCAAGGCATTGTTATGGCAGGCAAAGAGAGAATTTGATTAAAAAAATCTTGCCATGGAAGCAAACACACACAATAAAATCTTTTTCAAATACATTCATAGCAAAAAAACCTGTGAGAGAGACAATTTGACCATTAGATGATAGAGAGGTAAAAGGGGCGCTAAGGGAGGACAAGGCCATAACGGAGAGACTGAATGAATTCCTTGCTTTGGTCTTTACTGAACAAGATTTAGGGAAGTCACCAATGCCTGAAATGGTATTTAAAGGTGTTGTATCAGAAGAACTGAAACAAATTTAAAAAACCCCGGGAAGATGTATTACAATTATTTGATAAACTGAAGAGTAGCAAGACCGGATGGTATACATCCGAGGGCATTGAAAGAACTGAAATATGAGACTACAGGCCTACTATTAGTAATCTGTGAATTCTCATTAAAATCATCTGTAGTCCCAGAAGATTGGAGAATGGCCAATGTAACGCCAGTTTTTAAAAAGGGTTCCAGGGGTGATCCGGTAAACTACAGACCAATGAGCCTGAAGTCAGTACCAGGCAAAATGGTAGAAACCATCATAAATGATAAAATGACTGAACATGTAGGTAGTCATGGTTTAATGGGAGAAAGCTAATATGGATTTAGCCAAGGAAGTTCTTGTGTTACTAATCATTATATTTTTTTAAGGTGTGAATAGACATGTAGATAAAGCTCAGCCAGTTGATATAGTGTATCTGGATATTCAGAAAACCTTTGGCAAGGTCCCTTATGAGAACACAATTGAAAAGTCATGGGATAGGAGGCAGTGTACCATTATGGATCAGGAACTGGTTAAAAGATAGAAAGTAGAAAGTAGGACTAAATGGCCAATTTTCTCAATAGAGAAAGGTGAATAGTGGAGTACCTCAGGGATCTGTGCTGGACCTGCTGCTTTTTAACATATTCATAAATGAAATGGGAATAATGAGTGAGGTGATCAAATTTGCAGATGACACAAAATTATTCAAATTTGTTAAAACCCAAGAGGATTGTGAAAAATTGCAAGAGGATCTTGATAAATTTGGAGACTGGACGACCAAATGGCAGATGAAATGTAATGTGGACAAGTGCAAAGTTATGCATAGGAAAGAACAACCCAAACTACAGTTACATGATGCAAGGTTCCACATTAGGAACTACCACCCGGGTAAAGGATTTAGACATCATTGTTGACAATATGTTGAAACCCTCTGCCGAGTATGCAGCAATGGCCAAGAAAGCAAATAGAATGCTAGGAATCATACAGAAAGGAATGGAGAATAAAACCTAAGATATTATAATGCTTCTGTATTGTTCCATGGAGCGACCATACCTTGAATATTGTGTGCAATTCTGTTTCCCTATTTTAAAAAGGATATAGCAGAATTAGAAAAGGTACAGAGAAGGAACCACTAAAATGGTAAAGGGGATGGAACGATACCCCTATAAGGAAAGGCTTAAAAGATTGGGGCTCTTCATCTTGGAAAAGAGACAGCTAAGAGGAGATATGATAGAGGTCTATAAATTAATGAAAGGAGTAGAATGGATAAACGTAGATTAGTTGTTTACTCCATTAAAAAAATAGAAAGACTAGGGGACATGCAATGTAGCTACAATGTAACCCATTTAAGACTAATAAGAGAAAATATTGTTCCACTCAATGTGTAATCAACTCTGGAATTCATTACCGGAGGATGTAGTAAAAACTTCTACTGTAGTGTAGCTGGCTTTAAAAAAGGTTTGGCCAAGTTGCTGGAGAAAAGGTCCATAAACCATTATTAAAGAGGACAAGCATTATGAAACCTATGTATCTTTTTGGGAACCTGACAGTACTTGTGACCTGGATTGGCCACTGTTGGAAACAGGATGTTGGGCTTGATGGACCTTGGTCTGACCCAGTATGGCATTTCTTATGTTCTTATGTTCTGGCCATACCTCCACCACACACCGTGTTCATGCTTGGATGTCTACAGAGCCTTCTTCTAAAACTGCTCTGGAGCTGTCTCTGTGCTTTGGACAAGTCTATTCCTGTTTGACATGACTAGGGCTTCCAGAAAAACCCTTATAGTGAGATGTGCCAAATATAACTACAGAGCCACCAGCACCGCTCATTAACTGGATAGCGGTGATATTCTTTCAGTTATTCGGATAACTATCCAGATAATTTTAGGACTGAATATCACCGCTATGCAAATAATTTCCAGGAACACCCTCCCTCAGCCCCAGTACTATGTAGATAGCACAGGCAGTCTGTAAAGATTTTCAGTGACACTATTAGATGTTTGCTTTCGAATATACGGCC
Organism: Ichthyophis bannanicus; assembly: GCA_033557465.1. Taxonomy (NCBI): domain Eukaryota; kingdom Metazoa; phylum Chordata; class Amphibia; order Gymnophiona; family Ichthyophiidae; genus Ichthyophis; species Ichthyophis bannanicus. Next base: position 1,202,726,677 of record CM066031.1, read on the forward strand.
AAACGTTAGCACATGTATTCATTACAAAGTGGTACAATTATGGCAGAACTAATGTTTAGGGAAATTAGGATTATTTCTTGGACCTATATAACAGAAACACCATCTCTAAAGCTAGTAAAGCTGTATACTGCAAACAGTAAATTCTACTTTGATTAACTGGATTATGCACTATTCTATCTCATGCCCAATTAGGATGGCACGCTCAACTGAAGAGCTCAATAGGGCAAGACATATCAAAGGTTTACAGCAGATTTAGCCAAAACGTTTTTCAGATTACTCTTTATTGAAAAAGCCGCCTCTGTAACTCTAGCAGTGCTAAATAAATACATAGGAATGGAAAATGTGCCCTTGTTTGTATGTCAATATCAAAAATGCTTAAAGGTCTACAAAAGCAATGGAGATTATTCCAAACCTAGATTCTGAGGGATAATTTTATAACAGAGCACCTATGTGGAAAGTCCAAAAAGATGCCTATTTTATTTCTCTTATATGAATGCAACAGAGGCACCTACATGTTTTTATAAAATAGGTTCCCAGAATTGGCTCCAATAACATGCAAATACTACAGAGAAATTTACACTTGCTCAACAATGGTGCAAATTTGGGCATGAGCTCCACTCATGTACCCACATATTTTAATGTTTAAACTTTTTATTATTTTATAAATATGCACGTACATTGGAAATCAATCACTGCGCCACTCATTCTATACTACACACAGTCCATGTAAACGTACGCACAATCTTTTGCCACATGTACATTTTACACTTGTATATGGCTGCATACTTTTATAAAAGGCCTTTTCTGCATGTAAAACTGGTCTCATTTGAGGAAAGTCCTTTATAAAATTACCCCTTGAAAGTAATGTGAGATATTTATTTGTGGAATAAATATGGACAGTACATTGGCATGGCTAAAGCTTTCTTTTTATCAAGTGGAGACCTTCTAAGTTGCATCTGCTGTTGAATTTATAACTGTATTTTTTTTGTTTGTTTCTGAAAAATATTGCTTCATCCAATTTTCACCAATTAAACCACTGGTTGCACTTTCAAATATTTTAACTAATAGATTAAGCATTTTCCTTTAGAAAATAGTAGGGGTTTCTGAATGTTTAATTTTTCTTACAAGTCTCTTTCTCTTCAGAGCATGTGTAGCAGTCCATAAGACAACTAGTCCTTTGGCTCCCTGTTCTATCAACTTGACCTGGTGAAGAGTCCTTAAGTTTCCTTCCAATTGTCCTTAAAGTAATAAGCCATAGTTTGATCAAACAAGACTTTCTTCATTTTGAGATATCAGTGGTAGTCATTTGATATTTTTTGAGGTTTTAGCTTATTGATAGTTTGATCAAAGGCACCATCCCAGAAGTTTGGACAACTGCTCTGATTCACCCAGTCCTAAAAATACCTTCCTTGGATCCCGCTATCCTGAGCAATTATTGCCCAGTCTCAAATCTACCCATCTTTTCTAAACTCACAGAGAAGTTGTTTTTTGCTCAACTTACAGATTTTGTGGAAAAAAAATTATATTCTACACCTGCACCAGTTAGGCTTTTACCCAGCTCACAGCACTGAGCGTTGTTCAGTGAGTTCGGTTCTTCATTTAATCAGGGAGCTAGTCATTTCCTTAGTTCTCTCTGCAGCGTTTGACCTTGTTGATCATCATCTTCTCTTAACTCAGATAACAGATATTGGTATGAAGGATACTCTAATGTCATGATTCTCTTCTTTTCTTTCTAATCGGTCTCTTGCAGTCTCTGTAAATGATTCAACGTTGTCATCTTATCCCCTTACCTGTCAAGCCCCCCCAAGGCTCTGCACTCTCTCCTCTGCTCTTTATTATCTTTCTAAGCCCGCTAGTGATACTCACCCAAGAGTTAGGTATTAGTGCTTATTATTATGCAGATGACATTTTTCTTCTTTTTCATACGTCCTCTGTTTTACTAGTTTGAATAGTGTGGCAGCCTGGTTAAACACAAATTGGCTTAAGTTTAATATTGATAAAACAGCTGCAATCTGGTTCTCAGCTTTTATTCTATACCTATAGGGCCCGATATTCAGTTTGGTAGGCTATGCACCGCTACAGTGCACAGTCATGTCTGCTGACCCTTAACCCTGGATATTCAATGCCGGGGTCATATGTAGCTCTGGCATTGAATATCCCAGGATCGCCGCACATGCCAAAAGCCGCAGTAGCTAACCAGAGCCGCAGTAGCTAACCAGAGCAGCTAACCAGAGCAGAGATGGAGACAATCAATAACCAGACAGCAGCGATATTGCATGCTGCCCGATTAGCTCCAGGGCCTAAAAGATAGGCAAGGTTCTTTCTCGCCTATCTTTTAGGCACAGGTTGCTAACTGGGCAGCATGCAATATCGCTGCTGTCTGGTTATTGATCGTCTCCATCTCTGCTCCTCTCCAGAACACCCCCCGACACGTCCCGATGCTAAGCAGTTAGCATCGAGGCACATAAGGGCCATAATTGGGGATATTCAGGTCTGTAAATTGTGTAACTGCCCTTTGAATATCGGGCCCGTAGTTTCTCTGGAAATAGCAGGAATCACTAGTCCCTTTTCCCTTGTTATCAAATATTTAAGTGTATTCTTGGATTCTAACTTGACATTTCAAAAGCAGATTGGTTCTGTACTCAAAAGCTTGTTCTTTGCACTACATCCATTTCATGCAATCCAGTCAGTATTAGATAAAGCAGCACAAACTACTTTTACAGTTACCTTGGTATTATCAAGGCTGAACGATTGCAATGCAATACACATGGGGCTACTACAACAACTGAAGAGGCCCCAGACTATTCAAAATATTGTTGTGAGAGTGATCCTAGGTGTCTGGCATTTTGATCATGCCACCCCCCCCCCCTTTTTTTTCAGTTCATTGGTTACCAGTAGCCTTTCAGATTCAGTTCAGGTTTCTAACTTTGGTACCCAAAATCTTTTATACTGGTCATCCTATGTATCTGTCATCATAGATCACTCTGCACACCCTACATTTACCTTGTCCTATACATGCTAATAGTCTCATTTTACCATCAACTTCACAGGCAAAATACAAATCCGCCAGGAAATGCATCTTTTATTTTAAGACTCCATCACTATGGATGATCTACCCCCTGACTTAAGGCAAGAAACGTCAGGGAGTACTGAGCCTAGTTTGCTTAGAATTTTGCTGTTTAATGTTGGTTGCTGTGTGGTATTTTAATAAGATTATAATTTTCTATTTCTGTTTGTTGATGGCATTGCTAGTTGTTCTGGTATGTGACTTGAAGGGCAGAAGTATAGAAAGTTCAATAAACCATAGACCATAAATCATTTTTTCATAGTGAAAGCAATACCTCTGTTACTTAAGAGCATATTTACTAAAGTATGCTAATGCTTTATAACAGGTTCCCCATTTACAGTCCTTGGGCCAAAATTGGACTGCAGATGTTTTTCCACTAGCCACTTGGTACATCCTAAACCATATGGCTCCTGAGCCATGCATATATCTCCTGACACCACTGCTACATTCTGCCAGGCCACACTTAGTAACTCTTCCTTTCTCTCCACCTCATAGTTTTGAATTGCCCCTCTTGGGGCAATTTCTCCAAATGGATTCGTTTTGCATATATCATGACAGTAGTTAACTTCAGTCCACAGCAGGGTATATGGAATATGATCTCAGTCTCTCAAATTTACTGCTTATGCTCGGCATACTACTTGCATTATGCAAGAGAGCCTCCTTTTGGAGTTCATAAGATGTAACAAGTATGGGTAATTTGCCAAGATGTGCTTGGAAATTCTTCTTAATCAAGCCTATGGTATCCAACACAATGGGAAATATCTCTTTCTGACACATTTTCTTGGTTTCTGACTAAATTTCTTGATCTTCTCTCTCTCAAAGAGAATTATAGAATAGTTACTTGGGACTGACACCTCTATAATCAATGCTGTCCTGGTATTTTCTCCTTTAGCACTATGCCAATTTTTCTTGCATCCAGCTTTTTATTGGTCAGAATAAGAGTATCCTAGGTGATCATAACCCCTTCATTCTCCATAATTCTCCCAGGGTTAAGATGCCAGTGCTTTTCCAGGACAACAATGTTATACTGTTTACGGCATTTCCAGTGGATGAGACATGCTACTTTATTGTGCACTTAGCATCTCTTCTTTTTTCTCCACTCCATAGTCTTCAATCTCTCCTCTCCCCATGGCAGTGATTTAAGAAACACTACCTCTTTCTGGCCCTGCAGCCTTCCCTCTGCTGCATCACACTCCTACTGAGAACAGTAAGTTGACTCAGAGCAAGTCCAGGGGGGAAAGGGAGAGAGGGAGAGATGCTGAATACAGCCAAGTGGGATGTGACAATTTCAGTAGGAGGTAGGGAAGAAAGAGGATGAGAAAATGGACCACAGAGGGAGGGAGAGAGAGATGAGATACATGATGAGGGGGAGGAAGGAAAGAGAGAGAGCAAGATTCTGAACCATGGAGTGAGATAAGAGAGAAAAAAAAGGAGAGAGGGGAGAGGTAAGACAGGAGAATGAAAGGACGAGAGGTAGACATGCTAGACCATGTGGTAGGAATGGAGAGGGGGAGAGAGGGGATGCTGGACTATGGGGATAGAAGAGTGATACTGGACTGAGGGACACATTAGACCTAAATATCAGATCAAGGACTGAAATGAGGATTTTTCCACCCACCCAGTAAAATCCTTGGTCTATTTAGTAATCTGAATCTGCCAATGTGGCATTTGGTCCAAGAAATTTGGGGATCCTGTTTTGTTATCTAATGTGTAATTAAAACATCACCAGCAACTGCTATTCATAATGTATGAACTTCTATGACCATTAATGCAAAAAAAAAAAAAAAAAAAAAGAAAAACCCCTCTCCTTAGACAATTCTTTTAGAACTAGATGTATTAACATACACTACCACATTAGCATGCAGTAATTTGCATTAACACATATTTTTTACTGTAAGATCTCGTTTCATGCAATGAGACCTATTTACTAAAAGTGCACCATAACGCGACCAGTGCTGGCCCACCCACCAGATGGACCAGTTGGATGCCTAGGGCGACAAACACCAGTGGGCGGCACCGTAACCCCTCGACTATTCTGCAAATCAGCAGCACAGCAAGCCTCTTGAGTGCCACCAGGGGCCTTAAAGTACCCATGTGTATGCATGTGCTTATGGCCTGCTGCTCCTATCCCCTCTGATGTAACTTCCTGTCAGTCCATGAATGTACGCATGCATGCAGGTGCTTTAAGGTCCATTGCAGCACTGAAGCTGATTGCTTTGCCACTGGTTTCCAGAATGATGGAAAGGGTTGCAGGATTGCCCTCCCAGATGAGGGAGAAGGGGGACTATGAATGCTGGGGAGTGGGAGGGTACGACCTGGGCCATCCCGATGGGAAAGTGGTGGCCTTGCCTATAGTGGCAGAAACCTTTGGGCCAACCCTGAATGCAATAATAAACTTTAGTAATCCAGCCCTTAATAAGCTGTTTTGCAAGTAAATGTATGCAAAACAGAAATTCATATCAAAATGAATTAACATAAATTAATTATCTCAAGAGATTTAATTAGTTTTTGCTGAGTGCATCTCAGGCTAATGCACCTGCTGTGTCCCAGTCTACCCCTCAAGTCTGCATATAGGACCATCTACAACCCAGTCTCCATCTACCAAGCAAATGCAAGGCCACTGATGCCTGATATCCCCCCAGATGGTCTCCCCTCCACTGCAGATCAGAACAGGGGCTGCATACCTCTTTACCTTTGAGGAGTGGCACTAGGGCATACAGTTCCTACCCTGATCTCAAGGTAAGGGAGGGGGAGACTGGGACCCAGAAATACTTTTATTCACCAAGGTAAATTAGGCTAGCATTACTGTGTCTAGTACTGCAGATGCGTTACTATGGCTAGTAATTCATGTGCCTTACTGAGCTGTAGTAAAACCACTTTAAGGTGGTATTCCCTTAAGGTTCTTTTGTCTTTTACTTAATATTGTGTTAAATATATCACATTAAGGGACATATTTATTAAAAAGTGCAATAATAGCATGCGTTCAACCTCAAAGATTAGCCTGGAGGCTGGAGCTAACTTTTGGGAGCATGTCCACATGGTCTATCGCTAGCACTTTGGAGGCACACTAAACAGCATGCGGGTGCATGTACCACCAGTCCTTGAGAAGGCAGTGAGTGCACACATGCTAAAAGGCAGCAACTGTGGTCAGCACGCATCAATGATACCCATGCTAATTGTGATGCTCTGCAACCACTGATGCTCCATTGCTAACCACCCCGCCCCCAGCCCATCCCACGCTACGCAGTTAATGCGGGATTTTTACCATGCTGCCCATCTGCTGTCAGAGTGGCACACTAAGTGCATGGTAAGCCCTGCTCTAACCATTAGCACCATCTAGTAAACATACCCCTAGGCCACTGTAGCAACTAGGCCCCTTAATCGTATGGGTACCAAAAAAGGGTAAGATATTAAATTGTTATTTTACTAGTATACCTGTATATTCTATATACAAACTAGAACTAAAAATGTGTTTCTTCCCAGTGGCACTGTTTCCCTACCTACGGGGCTTTTGTTTCCTAAACATTCAACTCCCCTTTCTTTAACTTTTACGCTGCAAAATCTGGCGATGTGAAGAATGTGTACACTGGACTAAATATCCAAAAGATGAGCTGAATGTCCAGAAAGGTGGCCCAGATTTCTTTTTTATAGACTGCGAAAAAATGTGGTGGGACTAAAATACTCAGCCACAAAAGTGGTTCAGGAATGTTGTAGAAGTAAAGCATTTATGTTTTATTAAAGAAAGAAGCCATTTAAGTAAAAAAGAATTACAAATCAAAATTCTTGCTTCCCATTTTTGAGTGCAGTCTATTAAAGAATATTTTGAGCACAACTCATCCTATAGTCGATAGATTATACTGAGAACTCGTTAAGCGAGTGCATGAAAAATGAGCGATTTTCATCATTCAGTTAAATATATTGCTAAATGGTATGTGCCGGCATTACAAGCACATTACTGAGCACTTCACCAGTCACAGCATGGAAGCATTCCATTGAATACAGTGCTGCAGTGATGCTCACTCCTTGCTTTTATTAAATAAATCAAATGATAATACTGAAAGACGAGCTGCAAAGAGCACGGCTGCAATAAAAGATTCTGCTGTGCATTTAATATTAGGCATAGTGGGAAGGTGTTTGAGAGAATTTATAACTAGAAATGGTAAATGGCACAACCTGAACTAACATTTGGAGGGTAATTTTATAAGGGGTGCCTACTTTAAGAGGGCAAGTAGGCGCCTACTTAGGCCTATATGATAAAGACAATAGGCACCGATATTCGAAGGGCATTTACATGATTTACAGCCCAGTAAACCATGTAGATGCCCTAAATCGGGATATTCAACAGCACTTACATGGTTAGTGCCATTGAATATTCCCTTCAAAGTCCACTACATGCTCTGCTGCTCTGTGGTTAGCATCAGGGTGTGTTGGAGGCTTTCTGGAGCGGAGACTTTTGCTAACCAGGTAGCGGTAATATTGCACCACTACACGAGTAGCAAAATGTGACTAAAACTAGGCCAGTTTTTGGCTCGTCTAGTTTTAGCAGCGGATTCTAACTGGGTAGTGATGCAATATCATCGCTACCCGGTTATCAACAGAAGCTCCGGGACATGTGTGGTGACACTGAATATTCAATGCCGTCACCATGGCATTGAATACCTGGTGTTAAGGGTTAGCAGACAGGGCTATGCACCATAGCGGCACATAGCCTGCCCAAATCAATATCATGCCCTAAGGCAGTTATTCTGTGCCACAAATAGCGGGAATGTACATCCTGCCTGGACGTACATCCCCGCTATTCATCCCCCTACCGCTCCCGGGACAAAGGCTCCCTGTACGAACAGTGCTGTTGTACAGGGAGCCCTAGATGGAGGCGGGAAGGGGAGGTCTGGAGGCAGAGCGAGGGCAGGGCATGTGCGGGCCGTGAACCCAGACATACAGGACCGATTCTGAGTTCAGCCCTGTATGTCCAGAGTTGGCCATTTAAATGGGGGTCTTATTCCACCTCGGAGGTTGAATAAGTCCCCCTGGTCACCAGGGTACTGCAGCGTTGGGGGGCAGCAATGAAGTGAGGGGCTGCATGGGGATCCCCGCAGCCCATCCTTGGCCATAGGAGGTTGGATCGGGGACGAGACTGAAGGGAACAAGCAAATGGAGTGTGCAGCTACAGATCACGGCTCCATAATGGAGCCACAGTGCCATGGCAATGAGATGTCATGGCACAGTGGCTTCATTACAGAGCCTGGCTGAGTTAGCCAGGGATCTGGTGGGCATGCGGCCCATCAGAATCAGGGCCTAGCCTGCATGTCCAGGCCGGTAGACCAGAGTCTAATCCTGTGGGCACATGTAGCTCCCGTGGAATCAGAATCGGGTGCTACTGCTGTACGCCCCGATTCTGAGGGGCCACACAGGAGCTGGATAGCCAGAATAGAATTGGCCTCTAAGTGTCAATAAAATACTAATGTAAGAACCAGAGATCATGCCTTAGATTCAGGCACAGCCATTTACACCTTCTCGAGAGCAGGAGTAAATGAATGCATGTAAAGTTTGTAAGTAAATGTAGGTTAAGGTATTTGATAATTAATGTGTGTACTTGCCAACACCTCCCATGCTCTGCCCAGACCATACCCCCAGCTAAGCCTACTGCCAATGTGTGTAATTTTACACAGGCTGATATTTTATGGGGTCATTTACCCAACTATATGGCCAAATAGTATGGAAAGGACTTTATAAAATTACTCCCTTGAGGGATAAAATAAATGTGCCTTCAACAGCACTTGTCTCTGTTTCCAAGCTGAATATTGTAGAGTGGGCGACGGCAATACTGTGTAAAATATCCCCCATAAAATGATGCGCCTATATTTCTGGTCAGCGTACAACAAACTGGATCTACTACATGAATTATGAAGGAGTCTGCAAACATTCTGTACCTAAAAGAGATGCAGTCACATCTCAGCTGTTCTAACAACAAGAGCTACGAATGTGCGCTACCATGTTAGCATGCTAATGCCATTAATGCACATTGGGGAATGTTTACTAAAGAACACACTGGTAGTGTGAGTTTGGGTCATGAATCTAGAATGGAGGTCTGTGCTGACTTCAGGGGGCATGTGCATCTGTCCCTCTGCTGTTAGCACATTTCTAACACATGGAACCGTGCAATACCGCATGTGGGTGCAGTTAACACCACCCATTGATGTGGCCTTAAGAGCACCCATGCTAACAGCAACATTTGCCCCTTAGTGCCCCCCCCAAATGTGATGCATCGTCCACACCCACCTTCTGTCACCAGTCTGCTAAATCTTCTTCCAGTCACGTGCTACCCAGATAGGATGGGATTTTTAGCACTGGGCTCCATGCTAACTTTTAGTGTGGTGCACTTACCATATGCACCATATAAACAATTACACTGGCTCCCAGTACAAATTTGAATAAAATATAAAGCAATATTAGCATCTTTGAGATGATCCGCTGTTAGAGTGTGGAGTATTTTAAAACGCTAATCCTAAAGGCTCCCGACATCAGATCAAGGAGAAAGAGCACACAAAACATATTGGTTATGCCAATTCTCAAAAAATTAAAAAAAAAAACAAATGGCTTGCAAGTGAGCCTTTTCCCTATATGCACCATCTATTTTGAACTCACTCCTAGATGAGATAAGAACTAATGACACAACAATTGAATTTTGCCATAAGCTTGAAACACACTTTTTCACAGAATACTTTGAATCTACTCCAACAATATAGTAAGAACATCTACAATGTGACATCAATGACAATTGTAGTCATCTGACTTCCCTCCAAACCCTTTTCAATCCTTAGCCACTTTATAGAAATTATAAGTAATTATTACCCCAAGCATTGTTTACCTTTTGCTCAAATCCTTCCTGTTTATTGTTAATCTTAAAATGTTAAATTTTCTTTTTATCCAGTTACATTAATTGTAAAATCCTTAAGTTAAGTTGATTGTAAACCATGTTGACTCTTAGATAAAGCAATAAAAAAAGCTGTTAAATAAATAAATATGCTAAACCCCACAGTAACATAGAAACATATGGCAGATGAAGACCATATGGCCTATCCAGTCTGTCCTTCCATACCAACCAATATGCTCTACAGTCCTATTTTTCCTTTATTGATCTTCTGTTTGTCTCATGCTTTTTTGACTTCAGATACAGTTTTTGTCTCTACTAACTCCACTGGGAGATTATTCCCCTCTTTCTGCAAGTTTCTCCTGAGTCTATCTCCTTTCACCTTCATCCTATTCCCCCTCATTGCAGAGTATTCTTTATGCCAAGGAGATATTTAAATATCTCTACCATATCTCCCCTCTCCCTTCTTTCTTCCAAAGTATACATATTGAGATTTTTAAGTCTGTCCCCATATGCCTTATGGCGAAGCTAACTGACCATTTTGGTAGCCACCCTCTGCACCGACTCCATCCTGTTTATATCTTTTGGAAGATGTGGTCTCCAGAATTGCACACAATACTCCAAATGAGGTAACACCAAAGACTTATACAGGGCATTATCACTTCCTCCTTCCTGCTTACCATTTCTCTCCCTCTGCACTGAAGCATCCTTATGGCTTTTGCTATCACCTTTTCTACCTGTATAGTCAACTTAACATCATCAGAAACAGTAACTCCTAGGTCCTGCTCTTCTTTTGTGGACAAACACTTCATCCCCCCTATACTGTACCCTCCCTTGGACTTTTGCATCCTAAATACATGGTCCTGAATTTTTTAGCATTAAATCTCAGCTGCCAAATTCTTGACCATTCTTCAAACTTTGCTAAATCCCTCTTCATGTTCTCTGCACTTTCCTGGGTGTCTACTCTATTGCAGATTTTGGTATCATCCGTAAAGAGGATATAAGGCAGTATATGTTACTCTGTTAGCACTTTCGTGTAAGTATTTGCACATTCTGTAAGTGTGACCTCTGAAGAAGGCTTCATTGCTGAAACTTGGCCAAGTTGGGCTAAATAAAGGAACTTTGTATGATAAGGCTTGGCTGTCCTCCGCTTCCTGTGTTTTTGACTGATTTTGCCTCCTCCACTTCCAGGGCTGCATACCAGTTCTTAAATTTGAGGAAGGTGCAGTTGGAGATTGAGTATTGATTTGCAGTTTCTGGTTGCTCACGTCCAGTTCTCTTCTTTCTGTAGCATACCAACATTCTCTCTTTTGGAGAGCTTGGATGCCTCAAGAAACATCTCATCAATGTACTTCACACTGTAATGGATGCTTCTCAGCCTCATCACATCTTCTTTCAGTTCCTCAACTTCTTTCATGAGGGATTCAGGTTACAGGCATCTTGCACATGAAATCAGTCCCTTGCCTGGGATCAGGCTGTCCATCTGGACGGAAGCAGAAGTTGCAACAGGGGCAACACCTTTGGCAGCATGATTTTTCCCAGTCATAGTTCAGTTGGAGCTTTGGTATCTGTTGAAGGAAATGAGAAAGACCTACCAAAGTTCCTACTTTTCCTCAGCTCTCCTTAAAACAAAAAGCAGCTAGCCTCTTATCTGAGATCTAACAACTCTGTTCTATGTTCCTATGTGTAGTCCTGCTTATTTGCTAAACAGTTATTTGGGAATGGAACAGTTTCTTAGAAACAAAAATATGACAGTAGAAAAAGACCATATGGCCTATCTAGTCTGCCCTTCCATATCAAGTAATATAGTCCCTTTTTTTCCTTTAGAGATCTTCTGTGTTTGTCCTATGCTTTCTTGAATTCAGATATTGTCCTCGTCTCTATTATCTCTACTGGGAGACTATTCCATACATCTATCACTCTTTTCATTAAGAAATATTTCCACATATTACTCCTGAGTCTATCCAATTTCACCCTCATCTTATGCCCCCTTAACACGTATCACTTTAAGCTATTAAAATCTAATATATGTGTGTGATGTGTGTAGTCTAATGTGCTCCCTTTGCAAAATCACCTAATCTAATATCCTTCTGAGATATCAGCTTGTTTAATTATAGAAGATATCCAAATGTGGAACTATTTAATTCTTAGCTTTTCCTTGCCAACCAATACCAAAAACAGTGCACTTTGGTAAGCATGCCTCATTATTTTACCACAGAATCCATTTTATGTAATGGAACCAAGTTACTAATAAGCAAACATTAAAGGAGTTAGCATATATTAGTAACACTAATTATAATTTAATACACAAAAGAGACAGTCCCTGCACCACAGAACTTATAATCTGCTAAGATGGACAAACAGAACAACTTGGAACAAGGGAATTCTTGAGGAAATGATTAAAATTCAAATGGGTGAAGACAGGAGGATAAGGATTCAGGATCCAAAGGCAGCCTCGAAGAGATATATTTTTAGACTGGATTTGAATAGGACCAGGGATGGAGCCTGACGTACTGACTAGGATAGTCTATTTCAGGCATACAATGCAACAAGGTGGAAGGGACAGAGTCTGGAGTTGGAAGTAGAAGAGAAGGTCATAGATAACAGTGATTTGCTTGATGAGTGGAGTTGCCGGGAAGGAGTATAGGGAGAGAGAAGAGGTAGTGAAGAGTTGCAGAATGAATGCATTTGTGGGTCAACAGAAGAAGTTCAAATTGTATGTGGAAACGGATAGGAGCCAGTGAAGTGAATTGAGAAGAGGGGTTACATAAGCATAGCAACACCAGCAGAAGATTAGCCATGCAGCCCAGTTTTGAACAGATTGAAGGGGAGATAAATGATTCAACTGAAGACCAGTGAGGAGGAAGTTGCAATAGTTGAGGCAGGAGGTGAGAAGGGAGGGAATAAGGGACTTGGTAGTGTGTTCTGAGACGAAAGGATGAATTATGCTTATGCTATGGATATAAGCAGTAAAAAAGAGTCAAACATGATTGCGAGGAAAGGAGACAGGGAGGATGACAGTATTAACCACAAAAATAAAAAAGGAAGGAAGGGGAGAGGTGGGTTTAGGGGGAGAGACAAAAAGGTTTATTTTTCTTTTATACCCCTTGAAAATGACAATTGGGACATAGGGTATCCATAATTTTTAGATAAACATTGGACTAATCTATGCTTGTTTAAGTAAAATTCAGAGAATAGAGTCAATACTTCTGAAAGACAATATCAAGCCTTGATGAGTGATTTTTCTGGTGTGTTATTCCTCATCCAGCACAGATGAAGTCCTATAGGATCTAAAGGAACATAGAAACATAGAAAAATGATGAAAGAAAAAGACCACATGGCTTATCTAGTCTGTCCTTCCATATCAACAACAACAGTCCTCTTTTTTCCTTTAGAGATCCTCTGTGTTTGTCCCATCCTTTTTTTGAATTCAGATACTGTCCTCATCTCTACCACCTCCACTGGGAGACTATTTCGCGGATCCACCACTCTTTCTGTAAAGAAATATTTCCGCATATCACTCCTGAATCTATCCCCATTCACCCTCATCCCTTGTCCCCTCATAGCAGATCTTGCTTTCAATCGAAAGAGGCTCTCCCCCTGTGCATTTATACCATGGAGGTATTTAAACATTTCAATCATATCACCTCTATTTCGCCTTTCCTCTAAGGTGTACATATTAAGATCCTTAAGTCTGTCCTCATATGCTTTATAATGAAGACCACTAACCATTTTAGTAGCCACCCTCTGTACTAACTCCATCCTGTTAATATCCTTTTGAAGGTGCGATCTCCAGAATTGCATACTATACTCCAAATGAGGTCACACAAAAGACTTATACAGAGGCACTATCGCCTCCTTTTTTCTGCTAGCTATTCCTTTCCGTATGCTCCCAAGCATCCTTCTAGCTTTTGCTATCGCCTTTTCTACCTGTTTAGCTACTTTAAGTTCATCAGACATAACCACCCCTAGGTCCCACTCTTCTTTAGTGGACAAAAGTAATTCACCCCCTATACTATATTGCTTCCTTGGATTACTGCAGTCCAAATGCACGACCTTGCATTTTTTAACTTTAAATCCCAGCTGCCAAATTCTAGACCATTCTTCAAGCTTAGCTAGATCCCGCCTCATGCTATCTACACCTTCCTGGGTGTCTACTCTACTGCAGATTTTGGTATCATCTGCAAAGAGGCAAACTTTATCCAACAGCCCTTCCGCTATATCAGTAACAAAGATGTTAAAAAGAATCGGACCAAGGACAGATCCCTGGGGCACACCACTGGTAACTTCCTTTTCCTTATAGTGAGCTCCATTTACATGTATGCTTTGTCGCCTCCCACTCAACCAATTTCTAACCCAAGCAGTAACTTTAGGGTCCATCCCTAGGGTGCTCAGTTTGTTTATAAATCACCTCTGAGGAACGGTGTCAAAGGCTTTACTGAAATCTAAATACACCATATTTAGGGCTGTCCCTCGGTCCAACTCCCTGGTCACCCAGTCAAAGAAATCAATCATATTTGTCTGAGAAGACCTTTTTCTGGTGAATCCATGCTGCCTCGGATCCTGTAATCTGCTGGACTCCAGAAACCTCACTATTTTCTCTTTCAGCAGCGTTTCAAATAATTTAGTCATCACCGAAGTTAAACTAATTGGCCTGTAATTTTCAACCACATCCTTACTTCCGCTTTTGTGTAAAGGCACCACATGAGCCTCTTTCCAATCCTTTGGCACCACTCCCGACTCCAAAGAGGCATTGAAAAGGTCAGTCAGTGGAGCTGCCAGAAAATCCCCAAGTTCCCTCAGTATTCTAGGGTGTATCCCATCCGGTCCCATTGCTTTGTCTACTTTACGTTTAGCTAGTTTCTCAAGAACACAGTCTTCTGAAAATTGTTCAAGATGCCCCTCACTTCTGTTCCTGTTTGTGGGTGTTTTCTGAGGACATGTTCCTGGTTCTTCATCTGTAAACATAGAAAAGAAATATTTGTTAAGCAATTCTGCTTTATCCTCATCAGCTTCTACATATTCCTCCCCTTCACCCAGATAACATGAGGAGGTATCTAGCTAAGCTTGAGGAATGGCCTAGAATTTGGCAGCTGAGATTTAATGTTAAAAAATTCAAGGTCATGCATTTGGGCTGCAGCAATCCAAGGGAGCGATATGGTATAGGGAGTGAAGTACTTCTATCCACAAAAGAAGAGCAGGACCTAGGTGTGTTTGTGTCTGATGATCTTAAAGTAGCTAAACAAGTAGAAAAGATGATGGCAAAAGCTAGAAGGATGCTTGGGTGCATAGGGAGAGGAATGGACAGCATAAGAAAGGAGATGATAGGGCCTCTATATAAGTCTTTGGTGCGATTTCCTTTGGAGTATTGTATGCAATTCTGGAGACCGCACTTTCAAAAGGATATAAACAGGTTGGAGTTGATGCAAAGGGTTGCAACTAAATGGGTTAGTGATCTTCATTATAAAGCATGAGGACAGACTTAAGGAGCTTAATATGAATTCTTTAGAGGAAAGGTGGGATAGAGGTGATAAGACTGAGATATATAAATACCTCCATGGCATAAACGAACAAAAGGAGAGCCTCTTTCAATTGAAAGCAAGCTCTGCTATGAGGGGACATAGGATGAAAGGGGATAGACTCAGGAGTAATATGCAGAAATATTTCTTTATGGAAAGAGTGGTAGATGTGTGGAATAGTCTCCCAGTGGAGATGGTAGAGATGAGGACAGTATCTGAATTCAAAAAAGCATGGGACTAACACAAAGGATCTCTAAAGGCAAAAAGGGGACTGTTGTAGTGGTTGATATAGAAAAGCAGACTACATAGAAACATAGAAATATGATGACAGAAAAAGACCACATGGCCTATCTAGTCTGTCCTTCCCTATCAACAACTAAAACAGTCCCTTTTTACCTTTAGAGATCCTCTGTGTTTGTTCCATGCTTTTTTGAATTCAGTTACTGTCCTCATCTTTACCAGCTCCACTGGGAGACTATTCCACGGATCCACCACTCTTTCCGTAAAGAAATATTTCCGCATATCACTCCTGAATCTATCTCCCTTCACCCTCATCCCATGTCCCCTCGTAGCAGAACTTGCTTTCAATTGAAAGAGGCTCTCTCCCTGAACATTTATGCCACGGAGCTATTTAAACATTTCAATCATATCACCTCTATCCCGCCTTTCCTCTAAGGTGTACATATTAAGATCCTTAAGTCTGTCCTCATATGCTTTATAATGAAGACCACTAATCATTTTAGTAGCCACCCTCTGCACCAACTCCATACTGTTCACATCCTTTTGAATGTGCGGTCTCCAGAATTGCACACTATACTCCAAATGAGGTCGCACCAAAGACTTATACAAAGGCATTATCACCTCCTTTTTTCTGATAGCCATTCCTCTCCATATGCACCCAAGCATCCTTCTAGCTTTTGCCGACACCTTTTCTACCTGTTTAGCTACTTTAAGATCATCAGACACAACCATGTCTAGGTCTTCCTCTTCTTTAGTGGACAAAAGTACTTCACCCCCTATACTATATTGCTCCCTTATAAACATGAAAGCAGAAAATAGAGCAGTGTCACAGTGGCAACATATACATAAAAATGGTGCTACATATATGCATCTGCCATGGTTTTAACAACAACTGTAATATATAGGAATTTTTCCTCAGAAAGGCATACTCTGACCCCAGGGAGATAGATTTGGTATATGAAGAAGTATGCAGTTCTTTCTCATCCATCACTGCTCCAAGATGCAAGTCCAAACACAAATTAGGAGCATATCTACTAAAATACGGCAGACAGCATTGGGATAATACGTGAAAATCACAAGTTCCTACCTTGGCAGAGTCTAGTGGTCATGGTAGACACAAAGGGCATGGCCATGGTAGGCTGTTACCACTGCTCTAGTAACATCACTAGTGCAGCAGTAGGGGACATGTCTCCATAGCACTTGCACACAATGTGCACATTTGCAATGTGCGCCTGGAAAAGGAAAGCCACAAATGCTCTTGAGAGGAAAGAAGACAGTAGTGGTGACCTATTCATTGAAGCAAAGGGGAGGAGAGAGATAGGCCAATAGTTGGAAGGACAGGTAGTGTCTAGTGAGAGATTTTTGAGGAAAGGTGTGACACAGCATGTTTGAAGGCCACAGAAACAGTTGCAGTAGAAAGCGATAGGTTAAGGATATGACAGATGGAAGGGATGATGGCATAAGAGATAGAGTTTAGTAGATGGGAGAGAATGAGATCAGAGGAGCAGGTAGTCAATTCAGAGGAGCAGTTTCCTCCTCAGTGATTTCAGAAAGGGTGACAGAATTTGAGGGAACAATTTGGGATTGAAGAGGGGGAGAGAGAGGTGGAGGTGTAGGTGAACCTGTAGAGAATTTGTCTAATCTTCTGGACTTTATCATGGAAATAATCAGCCAAGGTCTGGGCAGAAAGTGAAGGAGGGCTTGGAGGAGGAGGGACCTTGAGGAGAGAGTTGATTGCAGCAAAGAGAGTGGCATGACTAACCAAAAAGTGGAGGTGATAATATCCCATCCAGGTCGTTGTCAGGCCTCAATTTTGGAGGCCGTACAGTATCTGACTAAGTATATAAAAATACTTGAAGTGGTTTATAGTGACGAAAATGGCATTGGGTTTGCACCAGAAACAATATGAGAAAATACTTTAAAAATATGAATATGTATACCATAGAGCAGGGGTCTCTAAGGCAGTCCTGGCAGACTGCAATCCTGCCAGGTTTTTGGGATGTCCCTAATGAATATGCATGTGATATATTTGCATATAGCATGCATATTCATTAGGGATATTCTAAAAACCTAGCATTAAGGTAAAAAGAGGTGGAGAGTGGGCATTAATGGGGAGGAGACTGGACAGGGATAGTGTGTGCTCCCTTAACGCCAGTGTGTGTTAGCATGTGTTAAAGTTCCTTGTGCTGGGAACCCTAATGCCATCTGCAACTTCAATAAGACTGCTTGCTGCACTGAAGCGGCAGCTGTGCCATGAGGCCAGGGTCCATGATCATGTTGGATAGCCTGCCCACCAATCCCTCCTGCCCTTCCATCATGGCATAGCCACCACTTCAGTGCTGCAGGCAGTCTTACTGAAGTTGCACACATGCATCTAGTCACACCATGTTGCCCCTGCCCCCCTCCACCGGGGGGATGTGGGCACGCTTGCAGCTGTCTTAGACCTCAGAAGGGAGGGATCACCATGTGCTGTGCAGTACCTGCTGCTGCTGGCATGCTCATCATCCCACTGACAGTGGAAACTGCAACATTGCACCTAACACACAGGGTCCGGACACAGATTTCATCTGAAGCTAGCCACAGCCGCTGTCACTGCCACCCCCACCCTCACACAATGCTGACATAGCAGCAGGTGGCAGTGGGGGTGGCACAACTGCTGTTTGATTGTGGCAGCATGTATGTGTGCTGCCACTGTCGCAGTGGAGTCATACCAGACATCACAGATGTACCCCTAGGCAACAGCCTTGTCAGTCTAGTGGACCAGCCAGCACCATTGCATCACCCACATGACACTTCTTTTGCCAATTTGGCACCAACGACATAGTGCCCTTTATTAATAGGGCACCATGCTGTTGTTGCCCACTCTCCATCTCTTTTTACCTTAATGCTAGGGGAAC
Source organism: Ichthyophis bannanicus (assembly GCA_033557465.1). NCBI lineage: Eukaryota > Metazoa > Chordata > Amphibia > Gymnophiona > Ichthyophiidae > Ichthyophis > Ichthyophis bannanicus. The sequence goes on from CM066031.1 coordinate 1,202,745,271, forward strand.
AATTTCCGCATGTTAATCCAGCATTATTAGCACTTTACGCAGCATTAACCACTCATGGGTGCCAATAATGCCCGTTAATGGCAACTTCGCTCCCTTAATGCTCCTTAGTAAACATACCCTTAAAAAGTAAGGAAGAAATAAAATATAGGCCACACTATAAATATAATAAATCCAAAAATAACAAATACATCAAAATGTCTATGTTATGAACAGCAAAGCATATCTGCTTAAGAAATATTTAAAGGATAATGAAATAATAAACATACAGAAACACAGGGAAAATAAGAGTCATATGTGATAAAAATATGATAAAAAATATACACTAGAATGCAACATGAGCTCATTAAAACACCAAATTATATTGTGTGATAATAAGAACTATGAAAGGGGTACACTTACAATAAAACACGGGTGTGGTTACACCACAGGGCACTAATTAGATCCTGCCCAGCCCTCGTAGAGGAGCTAAAAAGAAAGGTTAAACCATGAAGGCATAATCATGTTAAAAAGGCACTAAAGGAATGCAACACTTGGACATGTATTATACCAGTTTCATGTTGTAGTAGTCATAGTCACTTGACTGTGGCACAGAACACCCAAAAGTGAAATTATTCTATGTGGAAACCAACCTGTGCAGGAATGGACCATATAAACTAATTCTAAACTACAACTACACCAATTCCGTGCTAGTATTACCACAGGGCAGTTATGACCTACTGTATATAAATTGAAGGAAATACTTTTTCAGATGGTGTAGATAGTCATATTTGTTAAAACAGAGCTATGTTCATTTCAATTTATCCATATGTATCAATAGCTGAAATGAGGTTGTTGGTTTTTTTTTTTATCATTATCATGGATGAAGTACTAAGCATTTTAGGAAGCCTGTATGTCTTTCATATAATTATGACACTCAAGTGCTCTCTCTCTCTCTCCTTTCCTGGAAAATAATACAGCCAACAAAATGATCTACAGGCAATTTGCATTACACTGTGGGCCAGTAGGATCTCAAACTCTTTGCAATCCGCCAAATCCTCTGCATTGAAAGAAGTTCAAATTGTTTTAATTCCGCCTACTCTATTATTTAACCCTGGGAGTACCGATGGGGTCAAAAGTGACCCCATTGCAAGTTTCACAACGCGCATCTTGGAAACTAGTTGTTCAAGAATGCAATCTTTTTTATGACTTTTCACATGTCGATATTCTCTTTATATTGCGCCATGAGAGGAATAATTTTCATCCGCTAGGTGAGACTAGTGATGAATTGCAGCACAGTGTACCAGTGGGGTCATTTTTGACCCCAGTTGCTTACGTCCAGTTTGGATCGTGATACAATTTGCAGTTTTGTGAATTTTTTGATCTGACAATGGTATTTATCATTTACCATGTATCATTTATTGTTTGTACTATTATTTTATGAAAATTACACATTTTCTGTAATTGATATTATACGTTCTCTCATTATTTCTGATGAAATCTAAAGGCTTTCAGCTCGTTCATCATGATTATTGTACACCTATAGTAAAACTGCTTTGCGTTTTATTCAACTTTATCTTTGTTTATTTAATTTATGTTATTGTTTATGATGTCAAAATGAAAGTATTCAGCTCCCCAAGTAAGAGAAATATTGCAACGAGATGCTGACAGTGACGGCTCTGAGTCGTCTGATGATGCAGCATATTCAGCAAGCGAAGAAGCATATTAGCCAAGTTCGGGCGATAAATCTGATGATGACAGTCATGATTCAGATGGCGACAGCAGTTGGTCGCCAAGTGAATATGAGACTGATGTTGAGCCGATAACATCGCCTGCAGCAAAGAGTCAAGTTACAGGTCGAGGCAAAGGTTGAGGCTGTGCTGGACGGGGAAGAAGGCAGGAGTCCTCAGTGTCAGTATCATTTGTGAGGAATCTTAGTTGTGGTCGTAGAGGAGCTAAGAGGTCATCAACTATAAGCACAAATGTTGCCATTGAAGCCTATGTATCTAAGGATGCCACATCATGGAACAGGAAACCTATAAAGCAAGCGGCTGGAAGATACACCAGAGCTAATGTCATGCCCATACAACAAGGTCCTACAAGGTATGCTGTACGAAATGTTGATGGCCCTCACAGCATTCCACTTGTTCATGAGGAAGAACTTATTGAATGAAATCATGATGTGGACGAGCAAACAAGGAAGACACATTTATGACGACACCTGGAAAGATTTGACAGATGGAGAATTTCAACGTTTTCTTGGACTTTTGATCCTCTCAGGTGTGTATAAGTCATGAAATGAATCCATAGTTCAGTAGTGGAACCTTGAAGATGGTCGTTCTGTTTCCGGCAAAAATATGGCCCGTGACCTTTTCAGCAAATTTCTTGTGCTCTCAGATTTGATGATGCAACCAACAGACTTGAACAATGAGGCGTGGATAAGCTTGCTCCAATCAGACACGTTTTTGATACCTGGGAAGCAGCTCTAAGTGACGCCTTTGTTCCTGGTGAAAATGTTACCGTGGATGAGCAACTGCTTACATTTCGTGGCCATGTTCCGTTCAGACAATATCTTCCCAGCAAACCTGGGAAATATGGCATAAAGCTATGGATGTTGTGTGGCAGTGCAACGTCATATGTTCTGCGTCTTCAAGTATATACAGGAAGGGAACTCGGACAAAACAGGGAACAGAATCAGGGTGAAAGGATTGTGCTGCAACTCACCGAAGGATTGACGCGATCTGGCAGAAATGTTACTGTTGACAATTTCTTCTGCAGTTTATCCCTGTCATGGAAATTGCTAGAAAAACAAATGACACTTTTGGGGACAATTCGAAAGAACAGAAAAGAATTACCTCCAGAATTTGTAACAGCAAAGGGCCGAGAGGTATTCACATCATTGTTTGCCTTTCGCGATGACGCTACTCTGGTTTCTTATTGCCCGAAGAAAGGAAAAGTGGTTGTTCTTCTGATCAGTTTGCATGATCAAGAAGAAGTAGATAACACATGTCCAGACAAAAAAACACGCATGATCTTGGACTATAATTCTTGTAAAGGTGGAGTAGATACGGCAGATCAAATGTTGCGCACGTATACCACAAAACGAATGACAAGGCGCTGGCCAGTGACAATCTTCTACAACATGTTGGACAGCAGTGCTTTGAACGCCTTCATTGTTTGGATGTCACTAAATCCAGAATGGCAGTCCAAGTCAAAGCACAAACGTTGTCTATTCCTCTTGGAATTAGGAAAGCAGCTGCTTCAGAGTAATTGCGGAGAGACTTCTTCCAGCATTGAAGAAGCCACTGATGCTGTTTGCAATGTCGGGATCCCAAAGAAAAGGACAAGGTGCCACTGCTGTTCCAGAGAAAAAGACAAGAAAAGCAACATAGTTTGCACCTCCTGCAAGCGCAATGTTTGCAAAGAACATTCAGAAATTGTCTGTGTCTCATGCAAATGACTGTAGTACTTTACTGTGTTCATCAAGTGCATGCAAAAACCGCTTTCATGGCAACTCTTCTTCATGTAATTTTATGATAAAGCATTAAATTTCAAAACATTTAACCTTCATATAATAAATAATTAATTTGGAATAATATTTTGTCTGTTTAGTTTAAATTTTTCATGGTTAACAATTAAAATTTGTCATGGGGTCATTTATGACCCCAACGGTATTCAGTGTGTGCAAAAAATCTCGGTATATCCAGGGTTAAATATTCATCCATAGTTTACAGAAACATACATACTGTAGATTCTTTCTGAATTTCTTAGTTTTGCTCATACAGTCACATCACATAGATCTTCTATGAGAAAATAAGGTGAGACAAAAACAGCCAAAGTTTATCAGTGTATTTTTTTATTATAGTGTTCTGTGATTGCTGACAGGGAACATCTCATTTGTTAAATTTGGGGCTTGTTAACTAAAGTGTGTGATGCTTTTTCACTTACTGTGTGTTAGAAGCAAAAACTAATGAATAGTAAGTGCAAAGGCTGTGCACTAGCTGTTAGAGGTGTGGCATCAAATGCCCAGCAGTTAGCAATCAGGGCATAAACTTACTGCATGGGCCCATGTTAGCTGCATCGTCAGATAGCACTGATACTCCTGTGTTATCTACCATCCAGTTAACACACATTTTAGTGAGTGGTAACTGGCTATGGTAAATCTTAACGCATGGGCATGACAGCTACTGAATGCTAAAATGCACATTAACTGGTACTTGTGCACTAATGTTGACAATGGCTGGGTTAGAGGCAGAGTGTGGTCATGACAAATACATTAGCATGTAAGGGTCATTAATGTGTCGCTTAGCACGGGTTCACCTAATGACACCTCTATGGGTAGCGTTAGATGCACCCACATTACTTTGCTGCTCATTATCATATCCTATCAAACATTTGCTGATGGGTATGCCCCCGACAGCTAACATGAAGGCTTTGCACTTATTGTGCATTGGGAGCACTCATTAAGTATGAAATCTTAGCAGTGCTTAGTAAATTAACCCATTAATGTGGGCTCCAGGGTTAAGAAAAATAAATAATTGTGGAGACAATACCCAACTTCCCCTGAGGCCATCTCTACCTCCCCAACCGGGATGACAACCCCTTCATACATATACCCCCTTCTTCAATTATAACCCCTTGCAAGACCATCACATGACCCTCATCCCATTTCCAACTCTCTTTTGCAACTTACTGGGGTCGCCTGGTGAAATAGTGGCTGGAGCAGAAGCAACCCCCCTCCTTCCTATCCCATTGCTGCCTGGGTTCAAAATAACAGTAATCTAATGATACTAATGCTAGGAGTCAATCTGCCAAATAAAGAGTGAGTGCCCTTTGGCAGCTTGAACCCTAGCAACCATGCTACCTGCCGTAAGCTAGTGCGGGTACACTGAAGGCCACCTCTTGAGTAATGTTAAGTGAACCTGCACTATTGGCAGCCATGACAGTTAACATTCGGTAATGTACCACATGCTGTCAGCGCTGGACATGCCCATTCTCACCCCATATCCCACTCAGTTCCTATCTCGCCAGTCTTTAAGATTTAACATGAGATTTGTAATGCACTTTAGTAAGCATCCGCCTTTGTTTTCATGGGACCTGCAATATGTAGATCTTTCAAATACAGAGCTTGTGCTGCTGTTTCATCAGATTGTACGTAGAAGGATTCTAGGGTCTTTCATTATGCTTTTGATTCCAGCACATTATCAATATTAGCACTGATTTAGAATTTTGTATTCCTTCATAGCTGCAACAAAGAAAAAGACAGGCATTAAGGATTGCTTGTCAATTACATGAAAAATATGATCTTGTCTACCAGGGAAACTGAAGCATTGTCTTCAGTCAGTCCAGAAGACAAGGGTCTTATATTTATCTATTAAAATGTTTTAACCACCTCTATGAAGAGATTCAGCCAAGGAGGTGCACAACAGATATACCTTGATGTAAACAGCTCACAATAGACTAACATTATGAACAACAGTAAATACCTGCATAGAGCCAGATTCAGGTAGGGGCAGGTCTGGGCTGTCCAGATGGCCACAAGCAAGACGGGTCCATTTGGACCCAATTCTGGACTCCTGGAACAAAACGTTCCATGGTAATCAGAATCATGCCCGATTTGTGTCATCTGCAAATTTGATCACCTCACTCATTATTCCTATTTTCCAAGTCATTTATGGCTACATTTAAAAGCAGCAAGCCCAGAATAGATTCCTAGGATACCCCACTGTTCATCTTTTTTCCTTAAGAACATTGGCCATTTAGCCCTACTCTCTGTTTTCTAACTTTTAACCATTTCCTAAACCACAATAGTAAACTGCCTCCTATCCCATGACTTTTTAATTTCACAAAGAGAGTTTTCCATGAGGGACCTAGTCAAAGAATTTCTGAAAATCAAGATACACTATATCAATTGGCTCACTTTTGTCTACTTGTTTATTCATACCTTCAAAAAAATATAACAGATTAGTAAAACAAGACTTTCCTTGGCTAAATCCGTTAGCTTTCTCCCAATAACCCATGACTATCTACATGCTCAGTAATTTTGTTTTTTATAATTTTTTTTTATAATTGTTTCTACTATTTTTCCCGGTACTGACGTCAGGCTCACTGGTCTGTAGTTTCCCGGATCACCCCTGGAACTCTTTTTAAAAATTGGTGTTACATTGGCGATCCTCCAATCTTTGGGTATTACAGATGGTTTTAATGATAGTTCACAGATTACTAATAGCAGGTCTGCAATCTCGAATTTCAGTTCTTTCAACACCCTCAAAGTATACCATCTTGTCCAGGTGATTTGCTACTCTTGAGTTTATCAAATAATTTTAATACATCTTCCCGATTTATCGATATTTCTTTCAATTCTTCCAATACATCACCTTTAAATCTTCTTCCATAAAGACAGAAGCAAAGGATTCATTATTTCTGCTATTGCCTTGTCCTCCCTTAGAGCCCCTTTTATCCCTTGACCAACCAAAAGTCCAACTGACTCTCTCACTGATTTTTTGCTACAAATGTATTTGAAAACGTTTTAATTATGCAATTTTGCTTCCACAGCAACTTTTTTTCCATTCTCTCTTTGCCTGCCTTATCAATACCTTGCTTCTAACTTGCCAGTGCTTATGATGTTTCTCATTTTTGTCTTTTGGTTCTGTTTCCATTTCCTGAAAGATGCTTTTTTAGCTACAACAGCTTCTCTGACCTCACCTTTAAACCATGCTGGCAGCTTTTTGGCCTTTCTTCCACGTTTGGAATACATGTGTTCTGGGCTACCAAAATAGTATTTTTAAACTATGTGCATGCTTGATGTAAACCTTTAACCTTTGAAGCTGCTCCTTTTAGTTTAATCTTAACTATTTTCCTTATTTTATCATAGTCTTCCTTTTGAAAGTTAAAAGGTAGTACTATGGATTTCCTTGACATCCTTCTTCCATTTATTAAATTGAATGTGATCATTCTATTATCACTATTGCCAAGTGGCCCCAACACCTTTATCTCTTGCACCAGATCCTATGTTCCTGCAAGGATTAGGTCAAAAATAGCTTTCCCTCTTGTCATTTCATGAACCAGTTGCTCCAGGAAAGCAGTCATTTATTTCATCTAGAAACTTTATTTCCCTAGCATGTCCTGCTGTGACCTTGATCCAGTCAATACCAGGGTAATTGAAATCACCCATTATTACTGTATTGCAACTTTACTTAGCTTTCCCGATTTCTTTTAACATTTCATCATCCATGTGTTCATTCTGGCCCGGCGGTCGATAGTACACCCCCACTGCCATCGCCTTCCCCTTTTTACATGGAATCTCTATCCATAGAGATTCTACAGTATATTTTGTTTCCTGTAAAACTTTAATCTTATGTACTCAATGCCCTCTCTAACGTAGAGGGCAACCCCTCCACCAAATTGATCTACCCTGTCATTGCAACATAGTTTTTACCCAGTATTGCAGTATCCCATTGGTTGTCCTCCTTCCACCAGGTCTCTGAGATGCCAATCATATTTAGCCTTTCATTTAGTGCTATATATTCTAACTCTCCCATCTTATTTTTTAGATTTCTAGCATTTGCATACAGGATTTTAGAGGTTGTATTTTACTCATATTAATATGGTTATCAGTTGATAAGGGTAATTTGGAATCTTTCAGTTCTGTCTGTACTTAAGGGCATCTGGGTTACTTTTATCTTTATTGGAACCTCTCTGTCGGGATGCCCTAGCTTCTTTCTTTTGCTAGTATCCTTCAAGGATATGTCCTTCTGAACCATGCACTCTAGTTTAAAAGCTGTTTTTTATCCTTTTTAAAGGGGGGAGGGGGGAGGAAGGGGGGAAGGGGGGAAAGGGGGGGAGGAAGGGGGAAGGGGGGGAAGGGGGAAAGGGGGGGAAGGGGGGAAGGGGGGAGGAAGGGGGGAAAGGGGGGAGGAAGGGGGGGAAGGGGGGAAGGGTGGGAGGAAGGGGGGAATGGGGGAAGGGGGGAAAGGGGGGAGGAAGGGGGGAAGGGGGGAGGAAGGGGGGAAGGGGGAGAGGAAGGGGGGAAAGGTGGGGAAGGGGGGGAGGAAGGTGGGAGGGGGGAGGGGGGAAAAGGGGGGGAAGGGGGGAAGGGGGGAAGGGGGGAAGGGGGGAAAAGGGGGGAGGAAGGGGGGAAGGGGGGGAAGGGGGAAGGGGGGAAGGGTGGGAGGAAGGGGGGAAGGGGGGAAAGGGGGGAGGAAGGGGGGAAGGGGGGGAGGGGGGAGGAAGGGGGAAGGGGGAGGAAGGGGGGAAGGGGGAGAGGAAGGGGGGAAGGGGGGGAAGGGGGGAAGGGGGGTATGGACCCATAGGCAGATTATGTACCACCACACAACCCACCCTCTGGGGCTCAGGGTGGGAAACAGGATCACCCACCAATAGATCCACAGTCTACCTCCCTGCAATGGTAGCAGCAGAGGGGACCATCAACCCCAGTCCTGCTGGGGAACAGACAGAGCAGTACACATCCATAATGCAATAGCAGACAGAAGGCAGGCCTGCAAATGCTCAGCTGCCCCCCACCATTATCTGACATTCTCCAGCCGCTGCACCCTGCAAGGTGTTCCAGCAAGACACATACTAGCTGCAGACAGTCCACCAGCTACTCTATAGTGCATGGTTCTGGAGGAGATGCATGTACCCAGAATGGGGATGTCAGCATACACACCAAGCAGATAAATCAGTGATTGGGCCCCAAAAGAAAACCCATAAATATTACATGAGAGAAATACTATATAGCACTATGGGGGAACCTAGCCATGCCATGGTCACTGCTCAAACACTATGTAAAAATTTTCCCGTTCACTGTCAACAATCTCTGGATTAGAATATCCGATCACCAATGTTCAAAAACTAACAAATCGATGTACTTTCAAATTTCTTAATGAGGTCTCAGTATTACAGTGGCTAGGCCTCACAGACTCACGTCTTTATGAGACCCAATGCCTAATCACATCAACGACCTCAAAAATACAAGCAACAGTTTCCTGTCTCTCAGCGAAATGATCAATGGACCAAAAAGTCTTCTAAATTATTTTAGTCTTAGCATAAATACAAGCGAAAAAAGAGCCTGAAATTTTTTTTAATTGCTTTTCCCGCTGATCAGGAATCCTGTTTTTTCTTATCTTATCTTATAGTGAGATCCCAACGTCACATCCCCGGCACCGCTTAGACGTTTCACAAAGCTGTTTCTTCAGGGGATCTTAACTTCATCAGATGATGCTGCCCATGTTTCTCTCTCAGCAAAAACAAACTGTTCCCGAAATACAACAGGGAATTCAAACGGTTCTGCAAAAATGCCGTGCATGGTCACTGCTCAGTCAGGGTGAGAGTGACCTCCCAGCAGGACATGCTATGGCCACCCTGTCCGTGCAGATGGTACCAGGCACTACAATGTCCGAACCATTGCCCTATGCCCTGTGCAGATGCGGCCAGGCCAGGCCACCCTATCCAGGCTATTCCCACGGTACCTTGCTCCTCATTATGCACATTGGCAGGCCAATATTGGCAACAGTGCTAGCAGTGTGGGCTGTGGAGGGTGTTGGAAGCCACCACACACTGGATAGACAGACACACACTCCCCACACCTATGCCAGCATTGTGCAACTATAGAGGTGTTGGGCAGCCCAGGCCACCACACCAGTCCTGGGCACAGTGCAGGCATGGCTATGGTACGTAACACTGTAGGAGTCACTCCCCAGGTTGGTAAACACTGTCAGACACAAGACCTGTAGCACACTCCACAGACATCAGAAAGGTTGCTATGATGCAGCTCACTCAGAAAATTGTACTTAACCTAGGAATTGCTATCTGCCAGTAATCATAACAACCTTTTGATAGATGTGTACCATATTCCCAGGTTTAGGGTGGCATTACTAAGGTATGCAAGTGCTAGTATTGGGAGATGCACGCAGACCCCAAAGTCCTGCCTCTCCAGGAGGCTTTGTATAATGGGGCCTGTGGGTGCGGGTGTGTCTGCCCCTGTTGGCTGCTGCTTTACGGCAGAGGTTCCCAACTCCAGTCCTGCGGTGCCAAACACTGTTCGGGTTTTCATGCTGTCCCTCATGAATATGCATGAGATACATCTGCATACCATGGGGGTGGCGCATAGAAATGCAGCACAGATATCTTTATCAGAGGCAGCATGGAACCGGAATGGTGTTTGGCCCTCCAGGACTGCATTTGGGAGACTCTGCTCTAGGTAATGTGCATGTTTATGGTGTCCGTGCTCTGTGGGGTAAAATGTAGGTGTCTTGGGCATGTGTACGTACGTCATCTGCAATAAAGGTGCTGTCTGTATTAGCACGTTGTAGTAGTGGGTAAAATATGGGGACTGGGTTGTCAGGAACCACAGCTGGGACTTGAACCTGTGACCCTCTGCTTCTGAATACACTGGTTTTGTGCACTGCACCACCTTGTTGTCACTGAGTCAGTACATTCCTTGGTGACACCATGACTGTTCGTCAGACAGGGCCCATCTGTTGCAGTACACGGCACCCACCTACACAGGGCTAGGCCACGGTCTGCTCTGGGCAGCTGCCACTGCCCCCTCCACCACCAGTATCCCTCTGCCACCATTCTGACATGGCCTTCTGCTGTTGGTGCAGGAGCCACAGTTGGGATTTGAACCTGTGACCTTCTGCCCCTAGATATACTGGCTGTGTGTACTGCACCAAACTGTTGCCACAGAGTTAGGTTATTCCCTGGGGATAGCATTATTGTTCATCAGACAGCCCTTTTCTGTTGCACTGCATGCCACCCACCTGAACAGGGCTTGGCCTTGGTGTGCTCTGGGCAGATGCCATTGCCCCCTCCACCACCAGTATCCCTCAGCCACCATGCTGACATGGCCTTCTGCTGGTGGTGCTGGTGGTGCGCAGTCTGAGGCCATCCAGTGTGCAGGTAGGTGGCTGCCTATGGTGCGGGTTCTGGGGTCTGGGTGCCTGCATAGACGTCCACGCTCCCCCCCAGCCCCGCCTGCCAATGTTCTGTGCCCTTGGGCGTAGCTGTTGGGTACTATCCCATGTGACACTGTGGGAAACACAGTTGTGCCCATGTTGGGCCTTCAGCAGTTGCTGTCTGGCTGCTCTGCTGTTTCAGCATTCATATGGGCCAGCTAGGCATCACCCTAGTCCGCACTGTGGCCAGGCTGCACCACAGCATGTGCCGCCTGCGGCCCTCTGTATCCCCTTTTCCGGCATCTGTCCAGTTGCCGTTCCGACATGCCCGCCCTGATGTTGCGGGACATGTGCATGCCATAGGAACCCTGTCCGATGGAGTGGAAAACCCTGAGCAGTGCTATTTCACTGTGGGCTCATTCACCTTGTATGGGGACGGAGTGTAGACCCTTCCATGATTTATATCTTTTATATGGAGCTCTCTTGGGGGGGGGTTGATGTTTCTCATTAATACCACTATTGGCCAGCTTGGTTATGTTTTTTTTCCAGTTTGTTGAGGTCATTTTCAGTGTTTATGTGCCCTTTTGTTCTGTGCACATGTATCACACTTATCACTTTTTTTTGGGTTTCCCTACCTAGGCTGTACATTGCTGACACTGAAATGGTTTCTCTCCCCTGTAATGTGCATTTAACGGCAGGTTTTCATTCGCATTGGGATTTAGCTCTTCCGATCAGCGCGTTAGTGTGAAGGGAGCCTCTCCCCGCCCACTCTCCGCCCACTGACCCCTTCTCTCCGCCCTCTCTCCACCTTCTGCGGTGTTTTACCGCGCCGCGGAGCTTTACGATCGTTAACGCATCATAACGCGCGTTATGTAACGTTTTAACGCATCATAACGCGTGTTATGATGCGCTAACGATCGTTAACATTACATTACGCACGTTATTTACCGTTACCGCAGTTTAGTAAACATACCCCCATGTATCTTTAAACTCCCTTTGTTTATTCCTCTAGATCAATTCTATTAACTACAAAGATAATTATTATTTACCTTAGCATCTTCCTGTGGTTTTCTTTCGTTCCATGAACTTTGTCACAGAAGGGGATTGCTGTGTTTTGTCTATTTCATTGACGTGCTCTTCAACTGCTGTGACTATGTCATTATGAAGGGGATTTATTCCATTAATGTCACCAAACACCTGAAAGCAGAGCATATCAAATAAGCAGAACTATATTTACCAACCCAAACAAGGAGCTGAAGGCACAGACTACAGCCACACTATGTGAGCTGAACAAGAAGTATTTATTTATTGAGGACCCAACTTAAGTTTCGGCATTAAGCCTTCATCAGGTGTCTAAAAACAAACACACAAAAAATACATAAGGTTAAAATAAAATTAAAATTAAAAATTATAAAAATAAAGATACTAAAACATCATAATAAAAACATACAAACCATTAGAACTAAAATGCATTACCAAAGGAATGTGACAGAATATACGCAGTGCCCGTCCCAAAGGGCAGTGCAATATCACTCTTCCCAAACTGAGGGAATAGATAAAACAAATAAAACAAATAAATGTACATACACAGATTCTGATACAATATATCTGTGTAAAAAGAAAAAGGAAGAGAAAAGAAGAGGAAGAGAGGAAAAGGGAAGGGGGTAGATGGGTGGGAGAAAGGGGGAAGGGGAGGGGTGGGAGGGAAAGGGGAAGGGGAAGGGGTTTTTTGTTTTTGTTTCAGTTTTCTCACAGTACTTTATACATATTCAATATTATATTTACAACTCCTTGCTCATAGTAACCCCTACAAGTTTCCCTCCATTAAGCGCTCACATCAGTGAGAGGAGTTTTCACATGTTTAAAAGTGCCCTTTGCTTCTGCACGGCGTTTTTTTTTCCCACAGGTGAACACTTCAACAGGTACAGTTTCTCCGCTTGCAGCGACTTTATCATCTTTTATCTGCCATCAAATATATTACATGTTTTTAAGTATAGTTTGCACAGTACCCTGTTAAGTCTGTTAACTTTTACTTTGGATGTTTATTTATGGTTTGTCACCATGTTCATACGTCGTTGATCTTGCGCTGTCTGCCACATAGATAAAAAGCCGTTTTAGCTATTTGTTCCCTATAAGGCACATTATAGGGTGCCTTGGCAGGCAGGGCACTTTATAATGTGACCTATAAGAACATAAGATATGCCATACTGGGTCAGACCAAGGTCCATCAAGCCCAGTATCCTGTTTCCAACAGTGGCCAATCTAGGCCATATGTACCTAGCAGTTTCCCCAAAAGACACAGGTTCCACAATGCTTGTACTGGGTCAAGCATTGATATCCTGGGTTCCTTCTTAATAATGGTTTATGGACCTTTCCTCCAGGAACTTGTCCAAACCTTTTTTAAATCCAGCTACACTAACAGCTTTTACTACAGTACATCCTCCGGTAACAAATTCCAGAGTTTGATTACACGTTGAGTGAAAAAATATTTTCTTTTATTAGTCTTAAATAGTTTACCCTGTAGCTTCATTGCATGTCCCCTAGTCTTTCTATATTCTGATAACGTAAACAATCGATCTACATTTACCCGTTCCACTCCGTTCATTAATTTATAGACTTCTATTATATCTCCCATCAGCCATCTCTTTTCCAGGTTAAAGAGCCCTAACCTTTTTAGCCTTTCTTCATAGGAGTATCCTTCCATCCCCTTTACCATTTTGGTGGCTTTTCTCTGAACCTTTTCGAATAACGCTATATCCTTTTTAAGATACGGCGACCAGAATTGCACACAATATTCAAGGTGCGGTCTCACCATGGAACGATATAGAGGCATTATAATATCTTTTGTTTTACTTTCCATTCCTTTCCTTATGATACCAAGCATTCTATTTGCTCTCTTGGCTTCCGCTGCACACTGGGCCGAGGTTTTTAACATGTTATCCACAATGACGCCTAAATCTTTTTCCTGGATGGTGGTTCCTAATGTGGAACCTTGCATCGTGTAACAATAGTTTGGGTTGTTCTTCCCTAGGTGCATAACTTTGCACTTGTCCACATTAAATTTCATCTGCCACTTTGATGCCCAGTCTTCCAATTTATCAAGATCCTCTTGCAATTTTCCACAATCCTCTTGGGTTTTAACAGCTTTAAATAGTTTTGTGTCATCTGCAAATTTGATAACCTCACTCGTTATTCCACTTTCAAGGTCATTTATGAATATGTCAAAAAGCAGCGGACCCAGCACAGAACCCTGGGGTACACCACTATTCACCTTTCTCTATTGGGAAAATTGGCCATTTAGCCCAACCCTCTGCTTTCTATCTTTTAACCAGTTCCTGATCCACAGTAGTACACTGCCTCCTATCCCATGACTCTTTAGTTTTGCCAAAAGTCTCTGATGAGGGACCTTGTCAAAGGCTTTCTGAAAGTCCAGATACACTATATCAACTGATTCACCTTTGTCCACCTGTTTATTCACACTTTCAAAAAAAACATAACAGATTAGTAAGACAAGATCTTCCTTGTCTAAAGCCATGTTGGCTGTCTCCCATTAGGCCATGGCTATCTACATGCTGAGTAATTTTATTCTTTATGATGGTTTCTACCATTTTTCCTGGTACTGACGTGAGGCTCACCGGTCTGTAGTTTCCTGGATCACCTCTGGAACGGTTTTTAAAAATTGGTGTTACATTGGGGATCCGCCAATCTTCAGGTATTAGAGATGATTTTAATGATAGTTCACAGATTACTAATAGCAGGTCCGCAATCTCATATTTAAGTTCTGTCAACACCCTTGGATGTATACCATCTGGCCCAGGTGATTTGCTACTCTTCAGTTTATCTAATAGTTGTAATACATCTTCCCGATGTATCGATATTTCCTTCAGTTCTTCCACACCTTTAAAAACCACTTCAGTCAAGGGTAACATCCCTATATCTTCCTCAGTAAAGACAGAAGCAAAGAATTCATTCAGTCTCTCTGCTATCACCTTGTCGTCTCTTAGTGCCCCTTTAACTCCTCTATCATTTAATGGACCAACTGACTCTCTCACAGGTTTTTTGCTACGAATGTACTTGAAAAAAATCTTTATTTCACGTTTTTGCTTCCGCAGCAAGCTTCTTCTCAAATTCTCCCTTTGCCTGCTTTATCAATGCCTTGCATTTGACTTGCCAGTGCTTGTGCTGTTTCCAGGTTTCGTCGTTTGGCTCTTTTTTCCATTTCCTGAAAGATGCTTTTTTGCCAACAACAGCCTCTCTGACCTCACCTTTAAACCATGCTGGCAGTTTTTTGGACTTCCTTCCACTTTTCTTAAAGCGTGGAATACAGCTGGTCTGGGCTTCCAAGGTAGTATTTTTCAACAACAACTAAGCTTGATGTAAGTCTTTAACCTTTTCAACTGCTCCTTTTAGTTTTTTCTTAACTATTTTCCTCATTTTATCATAGTCTCCCTTTCGAAAGTTAAAAGGTAGTACTGTGGATTTCCTTACTATCCCTCCTCCACTAATTAAATCAAAGGCGATCATGCTATGATCACTATTGCCAAGTGGCCCCAACACCCTTATCTCTTGCACTAGATCTGGTGTTCCACTAAGGACTAGGTCTAATATGGCTTCCCCTCTGGTCGGTTCATGAACCAGCTGCTCCAAGAAGCAGTCATTTATGTCATCTAGGAACTTTATCTCCCTAGCATGTCCTGCTGTGACACTGACCCAGTCGATACCAGCGTAATTAAAATCACCCATTATTATTACTGCGCTGTAACATTTGTTAGCTTCCTCGATTTCTTTGAGCATTTCATCATCCATTTGTTCATTCTGACCAGGTGGTTGATAGTACACCCCCACTGCCATTGCCTTCCCCTTTTTACATGGAATTTCAATCCATAGAGATTCTACAGCAAATTTTGTTTCCTGCAAAACTTAATCCTTTCATGCAAAACTTTAATCCTTTGCATGGGGCGCCTTATAGGGTGCCTTATGAGGCACCTTAGGTTAGGGCACTGTGAGGGTGTTTTTGCTGGCAGCACTGATTTAAATTAAAAGAAAATGCCTCAGACAGCCATTTTATATTACAGCACTGCAGGATCAAACCCATGACCTCTGCCTCCACAGTCATTGCAGTAATCAGTGGGCTACATTGTTATAGCTTCTAGCACTGCGCTGGCATGTACTTAGGGTTAACGCGCGTTAACGTGCCACGGTGCCCACTATCGCGCGATACAGATTCTTGCTACCTTAGGACTGGAACACCCACTCCTTATATGGCATTCTTCACATTATCGCTGCAACTAGCATCGGTAACATTAGGATGGTTTAGTAAACATACCCCTTAGACTAGAAATACCATATTGCATTGCAAAACAAATTTTAAATCAGAACTGACACAAGATTGCACTCCTAGAAATGGGCGACTTGGCAGTTCTGGCTATGCAACAGAAAAGGTTAAGCTGTTATTCTTGATTGCCTCTATTCACTTATCCTGTAAGTAAGTCCTGAGTTTCCAAACAATGTGACTGGATTTTACTTCCACACAGCTGTACTTCAGGATACTGTGCACCTGACTATGGCCAGGTGTTGCCAGTTTGCCTGATGAGGGAAAAGTAAGCAAAGCAGAAAAGGCTTACTTGAGAACTTCGATGTAGCAGTTTGTTAAATTATAAACTGCCTTGTGAGAGCTTCTCTGTATGACTTTCCATGCTGGAGAGATCTGGGGATCTTGCCATGGGAACACACAGGGGTATGTTTACTAAAAATAGTGCTAATGTCGCAGCGGCGATGTTATTGCGTGATAATGGTGCATTACCGTGCGATAACGTCACGTATCACACGATAACATCTCCGGCGACGTTAAGGTGCACAGAGGGTGGAGTAAGGCTCCGAAGAGGGCGGAGATAAGGGGTCAATGGGCGGAGAGTGGGCGGGGAGAGGCCCCAGGCACACTAGCGCTGTGATATCAGGGTCTGAAAATTAACGCCAGTGAAAACCTTGCGTTAGAGGCACATTTGCAGGAGAGAGAAACCAGTTCAGTCAGCAATGTGCAGCAAAGGCAGGGAGGCCCAGATAAGTGATAGTTGTGATACATGTGCAGTAACAAAACATACAAAAACCAGAGAGATAATGACCAGAACTAATATAGAAATACAAAACACCGAGCTGGCCAATATAAAAAACAATGATAAATGGTAATCAACACTACCCATAAAGAATAAAAAGGCAGATGTCACTTTTGGAAGGGTCAATTCTGATTCCCCCTACAAAGTGAATGTTCCAACACTGATAGTGATGATGAGGGTTTGCTGTGGTGTATACTGGGCAGCTTGCTTATGTGGCTTTCACAAGTGCAGCAACAGCAGAGTGGCCACGTAGGAAAGGGCACTATGGTGATGGTGTAAATGGGTTACAGGGGGCTGCAGGCGGCACATGCAGTGGGCCAGCTGGGGTACAGTGTGGACTAGGCAGATGCCTACCTGGCACACAGGAATTCAGAAAATGAAAAGCAGCAAGACAGCAACTGATCAGGGTCCAACATGGCCACGAGTGTGCATCCCACAGTGTCCCAGGGGACAGTACCCAGCAGGTACCCCGAAGGGCACAGAACATTGGCAGGCGGTGCCAGGGGGGAGTGCTGATGTCCATGTCAGCATCCCTACCCCATATCACGCACCATAGGCTGCCGCCTACCGGCACACTGGATGGCCTGGGACTGCGCACCACCAGCAGAAGGGCATGTCAGCATAGAGGCAGAGAGGTGCTGGTGGTGGAGGGGGCAGTGGCATCTGCCCACAGCAGAACAAGGCCAAGCCCTGTTTAGGTGGGTGCGGTGCACTGCAACAGACAAGGTCTGTCTGACAAACAGTAATGGTATCCCCAGGGAATGACCTCTGTGGCAACAGTTTGGTGCAGTACACACAGCCAGTGTATTCAAGGGCAGAAGGTCAAAGGTTCAAGTCTCAGCTGTGGCTCCTGCAGACCATGTCCCTATATTTTACCCAGTACTAAACCATGGTAATAAAGAAGGAACCTTTATTGCAGATAAAATAAACACACCATAAACGCGTATATTTTACCCTACAGACACAGACACCATAAACATGTGCAATCCCTAGAGCAGAGTTTCCCAGCTG
The DNA here is from genome assembly GCA_033557465.1 of Ichthyophis bannanicus. Taxonomy (NCBI): domain Eukaryota; kingdom Metazoa; phylum Chordata; class Amphibia; order Gymnophiona; family Ichthyophiidae; genus Ichthyophis; species Ichthyophis bannanicus. Next base: position 1,202,763,269 of record CM066031.1, read on the forward strand.
TAGTCCTGGAGGTCCAAACACCATTCAGGTTTCATGCTGTCCCTAATAAATATGCTTGTGATGCATTTGTATGCACCACCCCCATTGCATGCAAATGTATTTCATGTATATTCATTAGGGACAGCATGAAAACCTGAACCATGTTTGACCCACCAGGACCAGAGCAGGGAACCTCTGCCCTAGAGCAGCGGCCAACAGGGGCAAATACACCCACACCCACAGGCTCCACTATCCAATGGCTCATGGAGAGTCAGGCTGTTGGGCCCTGAGCTGAGCAGCATCTATCAATACTAGCACCTGCATAGCTTAGCAATGCCGTCTTAAACTTGGAAAAACGTTCCACAGATATCAAAAGGTTGCTATGATTAATGTCAGATAACAAATCCTAAGTTAAACACAATTTGTTGACGGAGATTCATCATAGCAACCTTTCTGATATCTGTGGAGTGTGTTTCAGTTTTTGTTTCTGACAGTGTTTACCACCCCGGGGAGTGACCCTAACAGTATTGAGTACCACAGCAATGCCTTCACTGTGCCCAGGACTGGTGTGGCGGCCAGGGCTGCCAACCACCTCTATATTTGCACAATGATGAAATAGGTGTGGGAGTGTGTGTATGTCTATCCAGCATTATGTGGCTGCCTACACCTTACTGAGCCCACAATGCTTGCACTGTTTCCAGTGTTAGCCTGCCAATGTGCATAATGAGGAGCAAGGTACTGTGGGTATGGCCCGGACAGGGTGGCCTGGGCAGGCTGCATCTACACAGGGCATAGGGCAATGGCTGGGACATTGTACTGCCCGACCACCACCTGCACGGACAGGGTGGCCACAGCATGTCATGCTGGTGGGGGGGGGGGGGGCACTCTCACCCTGACTGAGCAGTGACCATGGCATGGCTCGGTTCCCCCATAGTGCTATACAGCATTACTTTCAAGTGATATCTATGAGTTCTCTTTTTTGGGGCCCAATCACTGAAATGCCTGTGTGGTGTGTGTGTGTGTGTGTGTGTGTGTGTGCTCATGTCCCATTTTTGGGTGCACACAGTTCCTTCAGGAACATGCACTATGTACTAGCTAGCAGACTGTCTGCACTTAGCATGTGTATGGCTGAAACACCTTGCAGGGTGCAGTAGGTGAAGACTGATTGTGCTCTCTGCTGGTGAATGTCAGATAGTAGTGGAGGGCAGCTGAGCTTTTCCAGGCCACACTATCTGCCAGTGCCCTATGTGATGCAAACAGATCTGCATTGACTGCCCTGTAGAGTGCCTATTCCCCAGCAGGATTGGGGTTGATGGTCCCCTCTACTGCCACCATTGCAGAGATATAGAATGGGGATCTGTTGGTGGGAGATCCTATCCCCCACCCTGACCCACAGAGGGCGGGTTGGGTGGTGCTACATAGTCTGCTTTTGGGTCCAAACACCACCCTTCATTTATAACATGTGACCATGGCAACCGCACAGGATATCTTTATCTTTATCTTTATTTGGAGGCTTAATATATCGCTCAATGCAACAGCGTCTGAGCGGTTTACAAGGTATGTAAAACTGCTTGGAAAAAGAAAAGAACGCCAGTTATATTATAGGACAGACAAGAAAAGGTTAGAGAACTATAGGGAAAGTCAAGTGTCAGGCAGATTGAGAGATGTCACCGGGGAGGTGGGGAAAGAGGGGGGAGGGTGATCAAAGGCTAAGCAGAAGAGATGAGTTTTCAGGCGAGCCTTAAAGGTTTTCAAAGAGGGTTCCAGGCGGAGGTCTGGGGGAAGCGAATTCCAGAGATGGGGACCGAGGAAGTAGAAGGCAGAGGAGCGTGTGGATTCAAGGTGGGCTTGAGAAGGGGAGGGCAAGGTCAGGCGATTTGCATGGATTAAACGGAGAGAGCAGTGGGGAGTGTGGAGGTGGATCAAATCAGCAAGGTAGAGGGGGGTGCCAGTGTAAATGGATTTGTGGATGAAGGTGAGAAACGTATATTGTATATGGAAAGGGATAGGAAGCCAATGCAGATGTATGAGAAGTGGGGTGATGTGGTCAAAGCGGGAGGAACAAGTGAGGATGCGGGCTGCGGTGTTATGGACTCTCTGTAGACGTTGTAATTGAGATTGAGGAAGACCGGCCAGAGAAACATTGCAATAATCAAGGCGAGTGACAACAAGAGAAAGAAGAAGGGTGGTCATAAAGGAAGGGGTGAACGGAACAAAGTTGTCTTAGTGTGGAAAAACAACGTTGGATGACAGAGGAGATGTGAGCTTTAAAGGACAATGACAAAGCAAAGATCACGCCAAGGTACTGCAGGGATGTTATGAGGGGAATGGGGGAGGAAGAGAGCAAAGGGATAAGAGGGGGGGGGGGGGCAGGACTACCGGCGGTGAACCAAATGGCTGAAGTCTTGGAAAGCTTGATGTGCAGAAAATTAGAGGAAAGCCATGATGCCACGGAAGAAAGACAGTTGTTGAGAGGAGCAATGTCAGGGGAAACTGAGTCAGTGTGGTAGAGAAGAAAGATGTCATCAGCATAATAATGTGCAGATATACCATGTTGTTGCACCAAGAGAGTGAGAGGAGCTAGAAAGACTTTGAACAGAAGGGGTGCAAGGACAGACACTTGAGGGGTCTGCACTTTACTGGGTGCATCATAGTTCACAAGGGCTAGACATGACTGGGAAATACAGATGGACACAGGTGTATCATAGGTGTGTCTGCAAGGACTACCTATCACACACTGGCACTGATGGGGACCTGCAGCACAACCTTTCCCAGCCATGCCATGTGCTGTGGACCTGGTGCTGGGCGCCCCACCTCACCCTCAGGGTGAGCACAGGAACCGCACAATGTCAAGGTCTGTAGCTACTCTGTGCCAGTAACACACATGGTCAGTTGACTCTACTAGGCCGGGGTGCTATAGAGGCGCATACCCCATCTCGTGATCAGATATAGGCTGCTGATCTGCATGTGCAGTGCATCATGGGTACGGGTGGGTTTGCCCTATCCTGGTAACCACAGCAGACAGATTGTGTGGTGAACTGCAGTCTTTCTGTAGCCAGCCAGTAGTGTGCTAGACACTATAGAGATATAGCCAACTGTTTATGTCAATGACTGTGAAGGCAGAGGTCATGGGTTTGATGCTACAGTGGTGTTATTTAATAAGACTGTCTGAGGCTTTTCCTTTTAATTTAAATCAGTGCTGCCAACAGAAACACCCTCACAGTGCCGTAGCCTAAGGTGCCTCATAAGGCACCCTATAGGGCACATTATAAGGTGCCTTGGCAGACAGGGCACTTTATAATGTGCCCTGTGGAGTGCCTTATAGGGCGCCTTATGCGGCAGCTTAGGTTACGACACTGTGAGGATGTTTTTGCTGGTAGCACTGATTTAAATTAAAGGAAAATGCCTCAGACAGCCTCTACATAACACCACTGCAGGATCAAACCCATGACCTCTGCCTCCATAGTCATTGCAGTAACCAGTGGGCTACATCTTTATGGCTTCTAACACTGCCCTGGCATGAACTTAGGGATAACTCGCATTAACGTGCCACGGCGCCCACTACTGCGCGTTACCGATTTCTTGCAACCTTCCTTCCAGACTGCCCACTACCTTATATGGCATTCTTCACATTAACGCTGCAACTAGCGCCGGTAACATTAAGACGGTTTAGTAAACATACCCCACGGTATTGCTTGCTAGTAGGAAAATGAGCACGTGGATTGTTATATAGCTACTTGTTCCTTTATCCCACACTGGGATAAATGATTACTAAATCCTGCATAAAAGGAGAAGATGAGTGATCTGTATTGTTTCACACAGTCTTAAGAAAAGAATATGGGTACCACAAGTTAGTGAAGCCTCTTTTCCTATATGCTATTTTGTTCTATTTGAGGACTAGAGGGAAAGCTAGAGGAGGAATTGTTATCATCTCTATCAATCCTATCCTTGGCTTGGTTGCAGAAGCCATTTAGATGAATCCCTGTTAGGGAAAATAGATTTTACAATACAGACCCTTACAACAGCCTGAGAAAGAGCTAGCATTTTTTATCCAATCTGTTCTTTTTCACATCCGGGAAGGGTTAAACAAGACTTCCCGTGCCCATGCTTTCTAAAATCCAGAAACCACTGGAAATACCACCCGAAGTCTGATCACTGACTCTCAACAGCATCTGCACACCATGGCCTAACCCTATCCTACTCTCCATAGCTTCTAGTTTGAGGTTTCAGTCAGTAAACACTGGGAAACCTCCCTCCCACATTGAAATGATGAAATTAGCAGGGACATTGTTAGTTATGGACACATGGGGTCCATTCTGCAAATTTGCATGTCAGTGCCCCAAGTTCTGGCTCTGCTCTCCAGTCCTTGTAAAATCCACCTACCTCCTGCAGTGCACGGATTCTCTTCACTTCCTCTTGTGGCCTGTGAGCTTCAAACATCTGCTGTATGAACTGCATAGGCCACAAGAGGAAGTGAGAAAGAGCTGCGTGCTGCAGGAAGAGAGTGAGTTTTATAAGCATTGGTCTCCAGACACAGAGTGGGGGCGAAATGACAGCAGAGGGAGGAGGCTATAGAGGCAGAGGAAGGAGCTTTGGGATCTTTGGGGGCAGGGCAGAAAGTTTTGAGGTCCAGTTGGAATGGAAAAAGGGAGCCCTGTTTTCCTTCTGCCAAGGCCTCTTCCCTAGATCCACACACTTCTACAATAAAAACATGTGGAGGGATATCCTCAGAGGATTTAGATTTTGCCTTTTCTCAAAACTTGAAAATGAGTTACATTCAGGTACAGTAGGTATGGACTGGTTTCCACAGATCATGTGCTTTTTTAGATGTATCTTAGGGAAGTTTCTCCAATTGGGTTAGTTTTGCACATAACATGACAGTCATGAATCTCACTTCTGAGCCAGGGTATGTGGAGTCTCTCAAATTTACTGCTAATACTTGGCATAGTACTTGCATTGTACCAAAGAGAGATTCCTTCTAGAGTTCGTAAGATGTAACATGTATGGGTAGTTCATCAAGATGTGCTTGGAAATTCTTTGTGGCTCCTAATACAATGGGAAATATTTCTGTATCTTTCTGCACATTTTCTTGGTCTCTGACTGCATTTCTTGGTACTTCAGGATCTTCTGCCTCTCCACATGATTCATAGAATAATCAATTGGAACTGACATCTTTATTATCAATTCCATTCTGGTGTTTTTCTCCTTTACCACTATGTCAGGTTTCCTCACATCCAGTTTTTTAGCTGTAGGAATGGGAATATCCCAGATGATTATAACCTTTTCATTCTCTATTATTCTCTTAGGATCATGAATCCAGTGCTTGTCAGGCACAGTGATGTTGTAGTATTTATGGAGTTTCCAATTGATGAGGCTGCTACTTGGTTGTGCCTTTCTGTATAGATATTTTCCACCATCAGAACTTCATAGCTAGCTATGAGGTGAGTCACTGTTTCCAGGTCTTTCTTACAGAATCAACATATGTCTGTTTTGCCAGTATTTTCAATGTTCGCTGTAAATCATGTCGTCTGTAATACGCTGTCCTGGGCTGCAGCTATCAATCTCTCATTCTTCAGTTACAGTTCATCTCTTCTTAACCATTCATGTGTCCATTCTTGATTGACAAAGGATTCCTGGAGTAAATCTTTGTATTCCCCACTGTATTTGTGCATTTGCTACTTGTTTTTCCTCATTTGCTGATCTAATTCTTTAAAGAGATTTTTCTCTTGTTTTGCAAATTCTGTTGCTTCCTTTCCTGTGTGTGCTTGTGGATTCTCATTCATTCTTTCTAGTCGTTGGAATGTTTGTTCAAATTTGATGATGGAGACAGATTCTGGACGTTTACTTTCATATTTCAGCACTTTTGGTGTATTTGGAACCGATGATGCTGTTAGGTAGGCCTGGAGGTCTATGATTGTTGCTCTGTATGTATAATCAATCTCTATGAGGCCTAGCCCTCCTTCAGCTCTAGGGATGTTAAAGCCTTGGCATGCACTGATTCTTGTAAATTTACCTCATGGGCATGGAGGAGTTTTCTTGTTCACACATCGTTTTTCAAGATCTTTAAGAACCAGTCTACAATACCAAAGCTATATGGTAGTTCAGGACTTGCCAGCTGATTGATGGCCTGTATCTTATTCTGTGATCTTAAGGCACTTTTCAGTAATGATTAGGGGATAACACATTCTCTTTGCAAATTCAATGAACTAAGTAGAGCTCATTACAACTCTTAGCAGCTCATCAGGGATCTTTACAGAAGCAGGATATGACATCATAGGTCTACACTAAGTTTATCAGCTTCAAGTTGACTCTAAAACTTCCAAGTGGCAACTGAAACATAGAACAGCATGGAAGCTATCCACGTTAACTCGGCAAGCAGAGGTCGTCAGGTCATATCTTAGATGAGGCCTTTTTGAGGCTTCTCTCGTACTCTTTCTTAAAATGGTTGAAACTGCACAAGATACTTCAGGTTCTATTCAAAAGCGGATAGGCATCATGAGGAGAGTGAGTCTGGAAAGTCTACTTCAGGATAAACATGATCTGATTGGACAGTTTATTTGTAGCAAGACGTCCATTTTAGATAGCCCAAGAGATGTTTTTCAGGACGTGGATAATACAGCGAACTAATGTGTGTAATTTAGGTAATGCCTTTCTACCTGCACTGTATTGAAAAGCTGTATTTTTTTATTAAGGCTACTCTCTTCTTTACACCAGGGTATAAAAAACAACACTTTTCACAGCAAGATTTTCTACATGTCTTTTTCTCTGGTATGCCATGAAAGCATTTTAGATTGGTATAAGACATTGTGTTGGAATTCCGTAGATTAATATTCTTTAGTCTGTTGGAAGCACTCTAATCCTCTTTCAGTTAAATCTATTTTAGAATATTGGCAAAATGTTCACCTGAAAAAGGTCACTATCTTTTCATAGGTTCTGGAAAGTGCTTCCTTTTTGGGTAAAGCATTGGCTGAACATATGCAGATCTACCTTAAATACATGCAGAAGGAATCAATGATCAAGGATACCCCTATGAGGAAAGGATTAAAAGGTTAGGGCTCTTCAACTTGGAAAAGAGATAGCTGAGGGGAGATATGATAGAGGTCTATAAATTAATGAATGGAGTGGAAAGGGTAAACATAGATGGATTGTTTATGCCATCAAAAAGTAGAAAGACTAGGGACATGCAATAAAGCTACATTGTAACACATTTAAAATTAATAAGAGAAAATATTTTTTCACTCAACGTGTAATCAAACTATGGTATTCATTACCGGAGGATGTAGTAAAAGCTGTTAGTGTAGCTGGGCTTAGAAAAGGTTTGGACGAGTTCCTGGAGGAAAGATCTATAAGCCATTATTAAAGAGGACCCGGGATGTCCACTACTTGCCCCAGGACAAGCATTGTTGAACCAGTGTGCCTTTTTGGGAACTTGCCAGGACTGGCCAATATTGTAAACAGGATTCTGTGCTTGATGGACCTTGGTCTGAACCAGTATGACATTTCTTTTGTTCTTATGAGGTGCGTTATTTATTTAACAGGGTTGTTTTTTTTTAAACCACTTTATTATTTTGTCAAAGCGATTTAAATTATAACATAAACTTGGTAGCTACATTACAATGGGAACACTGAACTTGGATTATACATTAACATTGATAACTTGTATTGAAATTGAATAGGCTACAGTAGGTGGTTGTTATGGCAGTATGGCATGCTAATGGGCTAAGTAACAGTTCCGAAATGTTTGAGAATAGGAATGTTTTTAGTTTCCTTCTGAAATCTCAGATATCCTTTGTGGACTTGAGGTCTTCTGGTAGAGAGTTCCATAGTGATGGTACAGATAGAGAGAATGCCCTGATGCATGTTGTTTGTTTGCTTCTTGTCTTAGTGCTGGGAATGATGAACTGTTTTTTGTTGTTGGCTGTCTTTGGTCTGGTTTCTGGGTCTTTGTACCAGTGATTGGAGGATATCTGCAGATACGTAGTGAAGGATTTTGAATATGGTGAGCATCATTTTGAATTTGATGTGTGAATACACTAGGGGCCAGTACAATTGTTTTAGGAGGGGGTTATGTGGTCGTGCTTTGCGGCCCCTATTATAATGTGTGCTGCTGTATTTTGGGCCATCTGTAGAGAGTGTATTGCATGTTTTGGGAGACCTTGGTAGATTAGGTTACAGTAGTCCAGGAGGGGTGTTATTGTTGCTTGACAGTTTGGAAATTGTTTTGGCTGAGCAGGGTCTTAGTTTTTGTATGACCCTCATCTTGTAGTATGCTGTCTTCGTTGTTTTGCTTATGTATGACTATAGATTTAGGTTTTGGTCCATTATAACTTCCAGGTATTTTACTTCCTGATTTACTGTTAGATTATTTTGTGATACTTTTTATAATTGTTGGGGGGATGAATGTTGTGTTCCTAGTGATGTGGAGGACTTCTGTTTTTTTGTAATTTATATTTAGGTTATGTTGGTTTAGCCATTTTGTCATTGCCTCCAAGCATTTGGTTATTGCTGTATATTCGGATTTGTCTGAATTGAAGGACATGTATATCATAATGTCATATACTGTATACAATATATGGTATAGCATGTTATGGTCTCTTATTATGGTACAGAGAGGTTGGAGATATACACTGAAAAGCAAAGAGGAAAGGGATGAGCTTTGTAGGATTCCTTAGTGTTGTCCGAAAGGTCTCAATTTGTGTTGGCCACTTCTGACTTGTTGCTATCGGAGGTTTATGTATAAATGGAACCATTTAAGGGTGGTATTCTGGAGGCCTATTTCTCTCAGTCTTTGAATTAGAATGTGATGGTTTACTGTGTCAAAGGCTTATATGCTATCTGGTATCTGTGACCAATGGATGAAAGAAACGTTCACTTTGTATTGCAGCTCACTGATTTACTGGAAGGAGAAATTGGTGACTGAGGTGGAGGAAAGGTAGTGCCACAGGGAGAGAGGTCGTAGTGGTGGTGATGCAGAAAGCGATATGCCAAGCACATCGGCAAGCAGTATTGCTAGCGTAAGTACCACCTTGTTAACTACTACCCCCCAAACGGCTTTACGTGATTGTGGCCTATGATCCCTAGCCAGGGACAATTTGGTAATTGATGCCCTAGCTATAACGCAGTGCTACAGGGTTAAGACTACCATAAATCAGCCTCCTGCATAGATTTCTGTGACACTCTACTTTGCAGAGCCTATTGAGGCCATGCACACAGATCCCTCGGTATACTGGGCATACAAGTTGGCAGTCTGGCCAAATCTGGCCAAAGTTGCATAGCATTTTCTGTCCTGCCCTCCAACCAATGTGCCCTCCAAACATATATTCTCCACGGCAGGAGATATCATGGCTCCCCACTATGTTCACAGCTAGCACCTGAGTTGGAGGAAAAGCTAGTGCTTCTGAAGACAAATCTCCCGTTGCTTGGTTTCCCTTTATTTTTATGTGTTTGGGAGGAGGAAGGAGTGTAGAACTATATTAATGGGTAGTTGTCCACGCTGTCTGTCTTCAGTATGTCTATTAGCTGTATTTTTGACAGTTGGCACTGCAGTCTCTCCATTTCCAGAGGCTAACTTTCATAACCCATTGTCAAAACTTGACATCAAAAAAGCAAGAACAAATAACTATTACAGTCTAAGAGATTCAGAGGGATCGAAGATTGCATTCCTGGCAAACTACAGTTGGAGGGCATTGGTGGCTTTTTTGTATTCTGAAACTCTATTGGTCTCTCAGGCTTCATTCTCTGCAGTCCCCCTGGTATTTCAGAAGAAAAGACATAGGGGTATGTTTACTAAATGGCGCTTATGTCGCAGCTGCGACATTATCACGCGATAAGTGACATCGTGTGATAATGGCGCATTACCATGCGAGAACGTCACGTATTGTGCGATAATGTGGCCGGCGGCGTTAATGTGCGCAGAGGGTGGAATAAGGCTCCCCAGAGGGTGGAGTATGGCTCCCCAGAGGGCGGAGTATGGCTCCCCAGAGGCGGAGAGAAGGGGTCCATGGGCGAAGAGGGATGGGGAGAGGCTCCATGCACACTAACGCCGTGAAATGACGGTCTGAAAATTAGCGCAAGTGAAAACCTCGCTCTAGAGGCACATTTGCAGGAGAGAGAAACCATTTCAGTCAGCAATGTACAGCAAAGGCAGGGAAACCAAGAAAAGTGATAGTAGTGATACATGTGCAGCAGCAGCAGCAGCAGCAGCAAAGTGGCCAAGTACGAGAGGGCACGACGGTGAGGCTGTAAATGGGGCACAGGGGGCTGAAGGCAGGACATGCAGTGGGGCAGCTGGGGCACAGGGTGGACCAGGCAGATGCCTAGGTGGCACATAGGAACACAGAAACAGAAAAACAGCAAGCCAGCAACTGACCAAGAGCAAACATGCCCACGAGTGTGTGACCCACAGTGTCCCAGCGGACATCACCCAGCAGGTACCCCAAAGGGCACATAACATTGACAGGTGGTGCCGGGGGGGGGGGGGGGGAAGCGCGGATGTCAATGTAGGCACCCCTACCACAAACTTCACACCATAGGCAGTCACCTACTGGCACACTGGATGACCTGGGACTGGGCACCACCAGCATAAGGGCATATCAGCATGGTGGCAGAGGGGTACTGATGGTGGAGGGGGCAGTGGCATCTGCCCAGAGCACACCAAGGCCAAGCCCTGTTCAGGTGGGTGGCGTGCAGTGCAACAGAAAAGGGCTGTCTGATGAACAGTAATGCTATCCCCAGGGAATAACCTAACTCTGTGGCAACAGTTTGGTGCAGTACACACAGCCAGTATATCTAGGGGCAGAAGGTCACAGGTTCAAATCCCAGCTGTGGCTCCTGCAGACCATGTCCCCTCATTTTACCCTTACTAAACCATGGTAATAAAGACGGAATCTTTATTGCAGATAAAAGTAACATGCCATAAACACCTATATTGTACCCTACAGATCACATGCATCATAAACATGTGCAATCCCTAGAGCAGAGTTTCCCAACTCCAGTCCTGGAGGGCCAAACACTATTCAGGTTGTCAGGATGTCCCTAATAAATATGCATGAGATGCATTTACATGCACCGCCCCCATTGTATGCAAATGTATCACATGCATATTCATTAGGGACAGCATGAAAACCTGAACCGTGTTTTGCCCACCAGGACTGGAGTTGGGAACCTCTGCCCTAGAGCAGCGTCTGACAGGGGCACAAACACCCACAGGCCCCACTATGCAGCGGCTCATGGAGAATCAGGCTGGCTAGTACATAGTGCATGTTCCTGTTTTTTTTTGACCGTGCCTCCCGATTCGCGGTCACATTAGCTCCACTCACCATCTAAACATAAGAGGTGACGTCCTGCCTTTGTTCATTTAAACGTTTCTGTGCTCCCCCTGTGGTGCAAGCCACATAGTGCACTGAAGGTGCATGTCGTGCTCTTTTATATGCTCCTTCAAGCTCTTCTTGCCCCTCATACTATTCTTGGCAGCTTCGCCATCATCTTGACCCCCTATGATTGTTATTTCTCATCTGGTGTGGATGGGATGCCCCCTTCACCCATCCTAGTACATTGGGGACACCGCCTGGTGGTTTCTCATGACCAGACCTGCTCAAGGGTAAGTGCACTGCTCCCGGTAGCTATTTCCTTGCCTTCCCCATTTACTCCCTCTACATCCGGTCTCTCTGTTGGTCTCCTGAACACTTGCTCACTCAAGCACAAGCTGATTTCAGATTTTCTTTACTCTGCCTCTTTACACTTTCTTTGTTTAATGGAGACATGGTTAAGAGATTCTGATTTGGCTTACCTCCATCAAACTTGCCCCGCTGATTATAATTACATCCACCTGTACCATCCCCAACGTTGTGGCGGCAGCCTAGCCATCCTTTTCTCTTCTGCCTACCTTCTCGCTTGTCTTGACTCTTTTCTCTCCCCTTCTTTTGAAGTCCTAGTCTCTAAGGTGGTTTTAGAGCAGCCGCTTATCCTTCTGCTTATCTACTTCCTCCTGTTTCCTTGACCATCCTGTAAACTTTGTATAACTTAATTTCCCCTTATCTGCTTGATCTAACTCCACTATTATTTTTAAGGACTTTAACACTCATGTTTCCTCAGCTACAGATCACATTGCTGTTGACCTTTTGGACTTCTTTTCTACCTCTGACTTATAACAGCATATTCATTGCCCCATGCATGCTGCTGGTCAAATCTTAGATTTAGTTATCACTTCCGTCTCTGTGTCCACGTCTTCCCTTGCAGCTTCCCCTCTCCCCTGGACAAATCATTTACTTGTTTCTTTTTCTCTCTTGGACTCCTCTTCCCAGTGTTCCCTATCTGCTCCTGTACCCCGTCAATGCGGTAACCTCAGCACCTTTACTCCTGATTCTTTCATTGCCCAATGTCCCCATCTGCTCCTGAGTTTGATTCCTACTGTTTAAAGGACCAGGTATTCCATCTCATTTCCACAATTTCCACAGCCTTCAACTCAGTTGCGCCCTTCCATCTTGTCCATCCTTCTGCTCTTTCTTTCAACCTGTGGTACCATCCTGGTCTTCGCCTTCTCAAGCAGCAGTTCCAGCAATTGGAGCACTGCTGGCAAAAATCCTGTGCCCCTTCTTTGCTGCGTTCTTTTCGGTCTGCTTCTCGCCATTATCACCTTGCTGTCACCTCAGCTAAGAAATCGTATTACTCTTCTCTTGTGAAAAAAAGATGCTTCTTCTACTTGTTTGTACCACCTATTGAATCACCTCACTGATCCCCCCAAACAACCCCATCTGCCACCTCTTCTCTTTACCCACAGGTTTTTGCTACTGCTTTCCAGCAGAAGATCCTTTCCATTCAATCCTCCGTACCCTCTCCTTCCGTCCCTCCACCTTCCTCTCCTAGCCCTAGTTCCCCCTTCTCTTTAGTTCCTAGTTTTTGTATACTTACAGCCCCCACTTTTACTGCTCCCACTACTGATGCTCTCTCTCGATCCACTGCTGCTCCCACTACTGATTGCTCTCTCTCGGTCCCCTACTGCTCCCACTGACCCGATGCCATTGTAGTTGTTCAAGGACTAGAAAAAGGGACTGTTACTTCTGGGGAGAGATCTGCAAATGTGAATATATACGTCTGGTAATTTTCTAAAAGGAATTATTTGTATTAAAGTTAATTAATCTGTGAACCCACTATTTTTTTTTTTTTAATGCTTTATTTTCGTTTTATAACAACAAAGGAAAGGAAGACATACAGCTAAAGACAAATACATACATAGAATGTGATACATATATCAAAGTAAACCCATACCACCCCCCTCCCCCCTGCTTCTTCTCTAGAAACTAATCATTCCCGGAAACGGGCGTGTACTGACATTATTGTGGTACAAGACCTAACGGTGATCTGAAACATGAGGAGTATACATTAAACAGACATGCCGGAGCAATGAGCAGAGTGTACATAATCATTGAGCATCTGCCATTTAGACAAGCGAGAGTGAGTTTGGATATGGGGAATAGCTCTCCGAGATATCTGCTCATATTTACTATATAAGCAGACGAGGTTCCACCATTCATTGGCAGTAATTCGAGAGCTATCCTTCCAATTCCTCGTGATTAAACATATGGCTATACCCAGCATGAAATCAAGGAGAAAGCGACCCTTCTTAGGAAGAGAGGGGACCTCCGCCACTGAGCGGAGTCCCACAATTTTCCAAGAAAGAGGCTCGTGGAAGTGTAAGATAGATTGAATACGACCCCAGACCCGCCCCCAGTAAACCTGCAGTTGAGGACATTCATAAAGAACATGAGCAAGGGTTCCCACAGTAGTATGGCAAGACCAACACTGGTCCCTAGCAGTTGTGTTCCATTTGGCTATTCTTTCTGGAGTATAAAAGCATCTATGTGCAAAAAAGAATAGAGTTTGGGTTACAGAGGCAGATCGGGAAACCCGCACTACTTTGCTCCAGAAAACGCTCCATTGCACAGGGGTTAAAGTGGTTTGCAGTTCACGTTCCCAGGCTTGTTGAGCTCTACAAGTAGCAGTATCGGTACCCTGACATAATAATTTATAAAAATTAGAGGCTACCCCATGTGTACTACTAATAGAGTGAATTAGTTCTAATAGCCCGTCCTCAGTAGGGGCAGAGGGCGGCAGGATTTGAGCACTTTTGAGGCAGTGTTGAAGCTGCATCAATTGAAAGTAATGTTTCGCTGGTAACGCAAATTCCTTTTGTAAATCAGAAAAGGTCTTCCAACGAGCTGCAGAGAAGAGTTGTTGGGGTGTCCAGATCCCCCTAGAGTACCAGGGTTTCCATGCAATCGTTTTATTTAGGACTTGAATTCTGGGGTTATTCCACAGCGGGAGTCCGTCCGGAGGACATACGTTTGGGCCCAGTGACAGAATGAGAGTGTTAAAGGCCGCAAGAGTATCGACAATCATTGGGGGATGGCGTGTGTCTACTTGATGGGACATGCCGGGGAGATGGATCAACGGAATTGGGCTACTTAGCTCTTCTTCAATGTCAAGCCAAACTGGTCTGTTGTCTGTTGAGGCAGCTAGCCATCGGGCACCTTGCTTAAGTAGGAAGGCTTGATGATATCTAAGAAAATCGGGAAAGCGGGTACCCCCTAGTTCCTTCGCAGACTGTAGTTTTTGTTTAGCTACTCTTGGTGGTTTTCCCTGCCAGAGATAACGGACAAGAAGGCCCTCTATGTCTTTGTAGGTGTGTAGCGGGAGGAAGCAGGGCAGCATTTCTAAAATATAGTTCACTTTGGGGACTATCATCATTTTGACGGTTTCTAGGCGGCCCCACCATGTTAGGGATAAGGGAGACCACCGATTTGTGAGCTCACGGACTTTGGAGACTACCTCCTTGGCATTAAAACTAATAGTGTCTTCTAAAGGAGAACAGTAGTGGACGCCAAGATATTTCACCATGCGGGATTGCCAAAGGAAAGGAAAGGCCTGCATGTCAGCCTCATGTACCCAACGGTTCAGTGGGAATGCTACGGATTTGGTCCAGTTTATTTTATAGCCCGATAATTGCGAGTATCCATCAATCAGGTCCAAGACAGCCGGGACCGAATCCAGGGATACAAAGAGCATAAGGTCATCTGCATATGCAGAGAGTTTAATCTCTCTGTGACTGAAGGGGACACCTCGAATACGTGCGGACTGTCTAATAAGGAGGGCGAGGGTTCAAGAGCTAGATCAAAGAGCATTGGTGATAGGGGGCAGCCTTGACGCGTGCCTCTTTGAAGATTAAAAGGCCGAGACTTAATGGCATTTACACAAATACTGGCAACGGGTTGAGAATACATGACTTGGAGGTATCGGAGGAAGCCCTCCCCAAAGCCATACCATCGGAGAACTGCAAATAAGAAGGGCCATTCCAGGCGATCAAAGGCTTTTTCAGCATCTAGGGAAAGACCCACCCATGGGTGGTCTAAATTGGCAGCACTGGATAGCACATGGCACAAGGTCCGAGCATTGTCAGCGGTGGAGCGGCCGGGGATAAAACCACATTGGTCGGGATGGACTAAGGTGGCCATCCTGTCAGATAGCCGGGTGGCCAAGATCGTTGCGAAGATCTTATAATCGGCATTAAGTAGGGAGATTGGACGGTAGTTGGCGGTTAGCAGCGGGTCTCTGCCTTCTTTCTCAAAAACTACCACATTAGCTGCAGAAAAGGATCCCAAAGAGGATGTATCTACCGCAAGGGCAGTAAAGTAAAGTTTTAAGTAGGGAACTAAATCTGCACTGAACGTTCTGTAGAATTCTGTCGGGAGACCATCAGGCCCAGCGGCTCGACCCGAGGCTGTTCGTTTTAGGGCAGAATGGATCTCTGAAGTAGAGAAGGGTTCATCCAGCGCATCCCTATCAGCTTCAGAAAGGGTCGGCCGCTGAATACCCGAAAACAAGCGCTCGAAGGTCTCGGATGAGAATTCACATTCAGATTGATATAGATGGGTATAGAAATCCCGAAAAAGTTCTACAATATCGGAGTCTGTGGTCAGTATGCCCCCTCCCTGTGGGGCACGAAGGGCCGCTACGCGTTTGGCTTCTTTTTGACCTTTCAAGGCGTTGGCTAAAAGTCGACCGGCTCGGTTGCTTTCACGGTAATATGTCCCTTGCTGAAGTGCAATACTCTGAGAAGCTGCAGTTGAGAGGATTGCATTATATTGAAAGCGGAGACGCTGTAAGCGAACTAAGACGCATGGATCAGTACGTGAAGTTAGAACTCGTTCGCCTGCTTTGATTTGTTGGTCTAGTATAAGGAGCTGCTGTTTGCGTTGTTTCCGCAGGCGAATTTGATAACTAGTGATCGTTGCACGAATGGCCGCTTTAAAACCCTCCCACCAAGCCCAATTTGCAGTATCCTGGGGTAGATTAAAGTGAAAGTAGTCCTGTATGGCCGCACGAATTTCTAACTGGAACTCTGGTTGAGTTAATAGGGCTCTATCAAAGAACCAGGCCCCCGAATTTCCTTGGGGCGCAGTGGTGTGTAATTGAAAAGAAATGGCAGCATGATCTGAGATATGTTGGGAGTGAATTTTTGCAGTGTCTACCTGAGGAACTAACAGTTTTGATATTAGAAAGAAATCTATGCGAGACTGGGATTTATGAGGGGAAGAGAAAAAGGTAAAGTCAAGCTCATTGGGGTGTAGTAACCTCCATAGATCGACTAAAGCAAGATCTTTGATCATAGAGGTAAGCGTAGTGTGACTCTTGGGGGGACCACTCGTCCTAGGCGGCTGTTTGTCAATCAGGGGATCAAGAACTAAATTGAAATCCCCCCCAATTATCAATGAAGTATTAGCAGAGGCCTGCGCAACCTGAGCAATGGTAGCAAAAAAGGCAGGGTCATCTACATTAGGAGCATAAAGGCATATACATGTAGCTTCGAGGTTACCTATCTTGAGGTGAGCCCTGGACCATCTGCCTGCTGTATCTGAGCTAGTCGCAATAATAGTAGCATGCAGAGATTTCCTAACCAGTATGGCAACCCCACATTTCTTGGAGACAGCTGGGGAATAGGCGGCCACCATGTAAGGTTTAACATTGAGTTTAAGAGTTTCCTTCGAATTTAAATGCGTTTCTTGGAGGAAAATCAGGTCCGCAGCTTCATGACTTAGGTAGCTCAGGATTTTCTTCCGTTTTATCGGATTATTGATGCCTTTTACGTTCAATGATAAAATCTTACATGGTGCCATCAATCGGTAATAGACATTTTAGGTAAGGGCGCTTGAAAACATACAACATAAGCAGAATCTGTACGGCAATGACATAATCACCGAGTATGCTGGCTAATACACCCCATATTGAAAAGCATGTACCAAAGTAACTTAGAGAAGAAGCAAAACCCCCAAAGAATATGGCGACCATATGTCTGCGGGAGGAGGCCCTAGAGAGGAGGATGAAAACATGAAAAAAAAAGAGAAGAAACACCAGAGTCCATAATTAACACTGTCTCTGATATTCATCGAAGCTACTCTGGGTAGATGGAGTCGTGTCACAAACATCATCAAAAGAAGGCAACAAACCGCCCTCGACAGACTCCTCGCTGGACCGTGGCAAATCCAAGATGGCGGGTACAGCGGATAGGAGAAACTGGTAGGAACACTCTGGAAGTCAGCGCATCAAGTCGGCTTCTTTAGCATCCAAAAACTCCGCTAGTAGATCAGGGTCCTCAAATGTTCTTGTCTGATTGTGTAGCGTGACTCGAAGCTTGGCCGGGTACATCAGGCCATAGCGTGCTTGTAATTGTTGAAGCCTCGGCCGGAATTCCAGAAAGCGCTTTCGGCGATCAACCGTGGGTTTAGCCAAGTCAGGATAGAAGGAGATCTTGTGGCTCTCAAACTCCATATGGCCCTTTGCCCGAGAGGCACTGAGAATTTGCTCCACATGTTGATATCTCAAAAGTCGGAAGATGATAGGCCGCGGGGTCTTCCTGTTGAGCGTTATGTTTGTGGGTACACGATGAGCGCGATCGATCTCCAATTCTTTGGTAAAGGTGATTTGGAGCAGAGAAGGGAGGATTTTATATAGAAACTCCTTCATATCTCCCGATTCCGCTCCCTCCGGTATGCCCACTAGTCGCAGGTTGTTGCGGCGCGCTCTATTATTGCCATCTTCCACTTCTTTCTGCAAGGCCCGCACCTGACGTTCAACTTTGTCGAGTTTGGACAGCCGGACCACATGGGAATCTAATATGCTCTCCATTTTGTCCTGACGCGAGGAGAGCCCCTCTAGCCTGCCTTGCAACACACCAAGGTCTTCCCGCAGCGCTCGGAGTGCTTCCCCGTTTGACTGTACGAGGTCTTTAACCCCTCTGATCTCTGCGAGGATCTCCTGCTGCATTTCGGGGCCCTCGCGTAGAGCCAGCCCCTTCTGCGGGGACGGGGGTTCAGTTTTGGAGCGTTTGCCGTGAGAAGCCGCTGGAGATCCAAATTCCAGGCGCGTAGGTTTGGTCCCCGCCATCTCACCAATGTGCCCCGGTAAGATCAGAGCAGAAATTCAAGAATGTCCGGTGTTAATTCAGGATTCTGAGTAGGCCTCTCAGGAGCCTCAGCGTTATGCGACCATCCCGCTGGACAACAGGCTCCGCCCTACCTGAACCCACTATTTTTGTTAAATCAGTCAGGGCCTAGTAGCAGCAGTTTAAGTTTAAATTTAAAACACAGAGGAGAACTTTCTGGTTACAATTTCATACCCAGCAGAGAGCTTGTAATTTAAATTTAATAGTCACTCAGGACCTAGTAACAGCAAAGTACTTTTAGTTTAAATTTAAAACACAGAAGAGAGCTTTCTGGTTACATTTGGAACCCAGCAGAGAGCTTGTAGTTTACATTTAATAGTCACTCAGGGCCTAGCATCAGCAAAGTACTTTTAGCTTAAATTTAAAACACAGAAGAGAGCTTTCTGGTTAAATTTAGAACCCAGCAGAGAGCTTGTAGTTTAAATTTCATAAGAAGTTAGAGCCTAGCAGCAGCTAAGAGCTAAAATTTAAATCAAATCAGAATATAGCTTACCTCAGCAGCACAAGACAGGGTACAGTGTAGCAGCCCTCTTTTAATAAGTGTTATTTCCCTCCCTCCCTCCCCACACCCACCCACCCCTGGGATAATCGTAGCTTTATAGGTACTTACACATCTTACAAGACAGGAGGTGCTCTCAGGTGAAGCTCATTACCCAAATTAGTCATACACTAAGGACCTGAGATTAGTTAAGCTTCAGGTGAATAAGGTATATTACACGTATTAGGTACAGTTTTATTAGTATAAATATCCATAGCAACCCTTAGTAAGTAAAGAACTTAGATCTAAACACAAACTTAAAACTAAGATGCAGACAGCAGTCCAGCAGCGGGATGGGGGCTTTCCAGTCTTTTGCATTGAGTGTCACATGTATGATTTTCTCCCAGTTAGTGAGAGGTCTTATGTGTGCACTAGGTGCAAGGAGCTCTTTGCTCTCAGGGAACGAGTCTGTTCTCTAGAGGATAAAGTAGCAGACTTGGAAAGCATAAGACAGACAGAGAGGTACATAGACGAGACCTACAGGGATATAGTCCTGAAGTCCCACCTCCAGTCTGGCAGCATCCCTGTTGCCATGGAGGAGAGTGGTCACGTGACAGGAGAGCATCACCCTGGTGTGGCAGGAAGTAATCCTGTAGCTAGAACCTGTCGTCCAGGTGATGTAAAACCCTCTCACACCGAGGAAGTTTCTCCAGGGCCATGTGCCCATGAGGGAAGGGTTAGGACAGCCGTTATAGTTGGTGATTCGATCATTAGGCATGTAGATAGCTGGGTGGCTGGTGGACGTGAGGATCGCCTGGTAACATGCCTGCCTGGTGTGAAGGTAGCGGACCTCACACGCCACCTAGATAAGGTCTTAGATAGTGCTGGGGAGGAGTCTGCTGTCTTGGTACATGTCTGTACCAATGACATAGGAAAATGTGGTAGGGAGGTTCTGGAGGCTAAATATAGGCTTTTAGGTAGGAAGCTGAAATCCAGAACTTCCAGGGTAGCATTCTCCGAAATGCTTCCTGTTCCACGCGCAGGACCCAAAAGGCAGGCAGAGCTCCGGAGTCTCAATGCGTGGATGAGACAATGGTGCAGAGATGAGGGGTTTGGATTTGTTAGGAACTGGGGAACATTCTGGGGAAAGGAGGGGCTCTTCCGAAGGGTTGGGCTTCACCTTAACCGGGATGGAACCAGGCTGCTGGCATTAACCTTTAAAAAGGAGATAGAGCAGCTTTTAAAATAGATATTAGGGGAAAGCCGACAGTCGCCCAAGAGCGGATGGTTCGGAAGAATGTATCTTTGAAGGATACTACCAAAAGCAGAGAGGTTCCACAAAAGAGTAAAGTAGCCCAAATGCCCTCAAGTATGGAGCGGACAGAGCTTAAAGTTCCTAAATTACCCATGTCTAAGAATGGCCAAATTAATATGAATAAAATACATTCTCTAAAATGCTTCTATGCAAATGCTAGACGTCTAAAAAATAAGATGGGAGAGTTAGAATATATAGCACTAAATGAAAGGTTAGATATGATTGGAATATCAGAGACATGGTGGAAGGAGGACAACCAGTGGGACACTGTAATACCTGGGTACAAGCTATATCGTAATGATAGAGCTGATCAAATTGGTGGAGGGGTTGCTCTCTATGTTAGAGAGGGCATTGAGTCAGAAAGGATTAAAGTTTTGCAGGAAACAAAATCTGCTGTAGAATCTATATGGATTGAAATTCCATGTAATAGGGGGAAGGCAATGGCAGTGGAGGTGTACTTTCGAGCGCCTGGCCAGAATGACCAAATGGATGATGAAATACTCAAAGAAATCAAGGAAGCTAACAAAAGTTACAGCACAGTAATAATAATGGGTGATTTCAACTACCTGGGTCAGTGTCACTTCAGGACATGCTAGGGAGATAAAGTTCCTAGATGAAATAAATGACTGCTTCTTGGAGCAGCTGGTTCATGAACCGACTAGAGGGGAAGCCATATTAGACCTAATCCTTAGTGGAACAGCAGATCTAGTGCAAGAGATAAGGTTGTTGGGGCCACTTGACAATAATGATCATAGCATGATCGCCTTTGATTTAATTAGTGGAGGAGGAATAGTAAGGAACTCCACAGTACTACCTTTTAACTTTCGAAAGGGAGACTATGATAAAATGAGGAAAACAGTTAAGGAAAAACTAAAAGGAGCAGTTGCAAAGGTTAAAGACGTACATCAGGCTTGGCTGTTGTTGAAAAATACTATCTTGGAAGCCCAGACCAGCTGTATTCCATGCTTTAAGAAAAGTGGAAGGAAGTCCAAAAAACTGCCAGCATGGTTTAAAGGTGAGGTCATCTTTCAGGAAATGGAAAAAAGAGCCAAACGACGAAACCTGGAAACAGCACAAGCACTGGCAAGTCAAATGCAAGGCATTGATAAGGTAGGCAAAGGGAGAATTTGAGAAGAAGCTTGCTGCGGAAGCAAAAACACGAAGTAAAGACCTTTTCAAGTACATTCGTAGCAAAAAACCTTTGAGAGAGTCAGTTGGTCCATTAGATGATAAAGTGGTTAAAGGAGCACTAAGAGGCGACAAGGCGATAGCGGAGAGACTGAATGAATTCTTTGCTTCAGTTTTTACTGAGGAAGATGTAGGGATGTTACCCATGACTGAAGTGGTATTTAAAGGTGCGGAAGAATTGAAGGAAATATCGATACATTGGGAAGATGTATTACAACTATTAGATAAACTGAAGAGTAGCAAATCACCTGGGCCGGATGGTATACATCCAAGGGTGTTGAAAGAACTGAAATACGAGATTGTAGACCTGCTATTAGTAATCTGTGAACTATCATTAAAATCATCTCTAATACCTGAAGATTGGAGGATTGCCAATGTAACACCAATTTTTAAAAAGGGTTCCAGGGGCGATCCGGGAAACTACAGACCGGTGAGCCTGACATCAGTACCGGGAAAAATGGTAGAAACCATCATAAAGAATAAAATTACTCAGCATGTAGATAGTCATGACCTAATGGGAGACAGCCAACATGGCTTTAGACAAGGAAGATCTTGTCTTACTAATCTGTTATGTTTTTTTGAAGGAGTGAATAATCAGGTGGACAAAGGTGAGTCGGTTGATATTGTGTATCTGGACTTTCAGAAAGCC
This sequence comes from Ichthyophis bannanicus, assembly GCA_033557465.1. Taxonomy (NCBI): domain Eukaryota; kingdom Metazoa; phylum Chordata; class Amphibia; order Gymnophiona; family Ichthyophiidae; genus Ichthyophis; species Ichthyophis bannanicus. Next base: position 1,202,785,374 of record CM066031.1, read on the forward strand.
TTTGACAAGGTCCCTCATGAGAGACTTTTGGCAAAACTAAAGAGTCATGGGATAGGAGGCAGTGTACTATTGTGGATCAGGAACTGGTTAAAAGATAGAAAGCAGAGGGTAGGGCTAAATGGCCAATTTTCCCAATGGAGAAAGGTGAATAGTGGTGTACCCCAGGGATCTGTGCTGGGTCCGCTGCTTTATGACATATTCATAAATGACCTGGAAAGTGGAATAACGAGTGAGGTTATCAGATTTGCAGATGACACAATACTATTTAAAGTTGTTAAAACCCAAGAGGATTGTGGAAAATTGCAAGAGGATCTTGATAAATTGGAAGACTGGGCATCAAAATGGCAGATGAAATTTAATGTGGACAAGTGCAAGGTTATGCACCTAGGGAAGAACAACCCAAACTATGGTTACAAGATGCAAGGTTCCACATTAGGAACCACCACCCAGGAAAAAGATTTAGGCGTCATTGTGGATGCCATGTTAAAACCCTCGGCCCTGTGTGCAGCAGCGGCCAAGAGAGCAAATAGAATGCTAGGTATGATAAGGAAAGGAATGGAAAATAAAACAAAAGATATTATAATGCCTCTATATCGTTCCATGGTGAGACCGCACCTTGAATATTGTGTGCAATTCTGGTCGCCGTATCTTAAAAAGGATATAGCGATTTTAGAAAAGGTTCAGAGAAGAGCCACCAAAATGGTAAAGGGGATGGAAGGATACTCCTATGAAGAAAGGCTAAAAAGGTTAGGGCTCTTTAACCTGGAAAAGTGACGGCTGAGGGGAGATATGATAGAAGTCTATAAATTAATGAACCGAGTGGAACGGGTAAACGTAGATCGATTGTTTACCTTATCAGAATATAGAAAGACTAGGGGACATGCAATGAAGCTACAGGATAAACTATTTAAGACTAATAAAAGAAAATATTTTTTCACTCAACGTGTAATCAAACTCTGGAATTTGTTACCAGAGGATGTAGTAAAGGCTGTTAGTGTAGCTGGGTTTAAAAAAGGTTTGGACAAGTTCCTGGAGGAAAGGACCACAAACCATTATTATGAAGGGACCCAGGATATCAATGCTTGAACCAATACAAGCATTGTGGAACCTGTGTCCCTTGGGGAAACTGCTAGGTACATATGATCTAGATTGGCCACTGTTGGAAACAGAATACTGGGCTTGATGGACCTTGGTCTGACCCAGTATGGCATATCTTATGTTCTTATGTTCTTAATCAGTGACTCTTTCCTTCCTCAGCTTCATTCTACTATTACCTTGTCCTTCTCTTCTGGCACCTTCCCCATTTGCTGGAAAGAAGTTATTGTCCTCCCCATCCTTAAACCTGCTGCCACTAATCCCTTTGACCCTCTTAACTATAGGCCCATTTCTCTCCTCTCTTTCCTATCCAAAGTCACTGAGCATCTAGTTGCACAATGTCTTCAAACCTTCCTCCTCCTCTAGTGTCGTTCACTCAGCTCAGACAGTTTTTGCCCCCATCTATCCACTGATCATTCTCTTCTAGACATCACTTATTTCCTCCGCACTTCCCTTGACTCTCACCATGAGGTTCTTTTGGTTTCTCTCAATCTCTCTGCAGCTTTGACCCAGTAAACCACTCCCTCAGCTCTCTTCTATTGGAATTTTGGGCACAGCCTTGGCCTGGTTCCATTCCTACTTACATGATTGCACTTTCCGGGTATCATGGTCATCTCTGCATTTTCCCCATCTCCTGGGTTCTGGGTTATTTTTAACATTTTCATGGCTCTCTTATTCCTGATTGAATCTCTTGACATCTCCTTTTTTGTCTATTCTGATGATATCCAGCTTCTCTTTCACTTATTTATTTATTTATTTATTTATTTAACATTTGCTTCTATACCGCGCTATTAAAATCAGCGCGGTGTACATCAAACAAGCATACTACAATGTATACAAACAACATTGAGTTTACAAAGAACAGGAAATTGAACATGGGAAGGAAACCAGGGGAACTAAATACAAATACTTCCCTCCTTATTCTTCCTTTGTTCCTTCCCAGATCTCTTTCAAACTCACTATAATCGCAGACTGGATCATGGATCATGGGCTCAAACTTAACACTTCAAAAACCACTGTTATGCACTTCTCCAATGTTATCTCCCCCTCTCTTCTGGCACCTCCATCCATCCATGGTACCCCCTTTCCATTCCAAGAAACCATTAAGATTCTTGGTTTGACCTTCGACTGTCACCTTTCCTTCACTCAACATATTTCCTTAATTGTTCAACACTATTTCTTTCTCCTTCAATTCACTGAGTTTGCAAACTCCTCAGCTTCCCATCTATTTGCTTTCTCATCCTCTCTCTCATTATCACCTGCTTTGACTATGCTAATTCCCTACTTTCTGGTCCTCGCCTATATCAGATTCACTGCCTCCAATTACTCCAAAATACTGCCATCAAACCTCTTCATGGCACCTGCAAGTTTAACCAAGTCACTCATTTTTTTATCACTGAACACTGGCTTCCGGTAATCTTCTGCATTAGGTACAAGCTTCTCATCTTGACATATTGCATCCTCCAGTCTGGTTACCCTGTCTTCCTTTCACATTTCCTGATACCATACATTCCTCTACACACTCTCCATTCAGCTTCTCAGCATCTTCTTGTGGTCCCCAGTTTTTGCCTTGTAATCACCTCTGCAGCACGTTCCTCTTCCTTCAGGGTAGTAGCCCCTTCTCTCTGGAATTCCTTACCTTCCTTCCTTCAAGGTTAGTTATCCTTTTCCTGCTGCAAATCCCAATTGAAGGCCCACTTCTTTGTTCTGGAGTTTCCTTCCGTAACCTCATCCTGATTCTCTCTCTCCTCTTGATTGCCTAAGGAGAGGCAACAGTCATTGTCCGTCCTTACCTTGTCTTCGTCCCCCCTATCCCCTCTTCCCTTACATGTCCCTGTTATCTATGACACTAATTTATGATGTAATCAAAAAAAGGTAAGCTCCAAAAAACAGGAATGATTTATGGAAGGGTCTACGGAGCGTAGACCCTTCCAAAAATCATTTCTTTTTTTGGAGCTTACCTGGGAGTGTTTTTTATTGTTGGCCATTGATATCAATGTTGCCAAGCTTGGTTATGTTTTTTTCCCCCTTTTTCCGAGGTCATTTTTGAGGTTCATTTGCCCTTTTGTCACCATACAAGGTGAATGAGTCCACAGAAAAATTGTGCAGAGGTTTTCTGAGCCGTTCGGTCAGGTTATCTATCTCCAGGGACTGCACTGTCTCTGTGGCCACAGTGTGGTGTAGCAGACACAGCCAGTGCCTGTAGGCCCAGAGGGTTACAAATTCAAATCCCAGCTAGGGTTCCTGACAACCCAGTCCCCATAGTTTTACCCACCACAAAACAGTGATAGTCAGGACACACCTGTATTGCAGAGCACATAAGCATGGTGCAAACACCCATATTTTACCCTACACCGCACACAAACCATACCAATGGCCATTATCTACAGCCAATTCCCCCAAATGCAATCCTGGAGTGCCACAACTCAATCCGGTCACATGCGTTTTCCCAGATAAGAACATGTCAGCATGTTGGCGGAAGGGTACAGGTGGTGGAGGGGCCAGTGGCTGCAAGCCACAGCACACAGTGGCCTAGGCCTGTGCAGGCTGGCACGGTCCACCGCAACAGACAGGCTCTGTTGCATGTACAGTCATGGCCTCCCCAGGGAATGCAGCACATCTGTGGCAATGCAGTGGTGCAGTGCACACAGACAGTGTGTGCAAGAACAGAAGGGCACAAGATCAAAGCCCAGCTGGGGCCACTGCTGATCCAGTACACATATTTTTCCCACAACTAAACCGTGATAGTAAGGACAAAACTGTATAGCTGAGAACATATGCATTGTTAATACGCCTATATTTTACCACACCAATCACAGACACCATAAACAGGTGCATTACCTGGAGCAGAGTCTCCCAAATGCAGTCCTGGAGGGCCCCACACCATGCAGGTCCCATGCTGCCTCTAATAATGATGCCTGTGCTGCATATCTATGCACCACCCCCATGGTATGCAGATGTAGCTCATGCATATTTATGAGGGACAGCATAAAAACCCGAACAGTGTTTGGAACACCAGGAAAGGAGTCGGGAAACCCTGCCGTAAAGCAGCAGCCAACAGGGCCACACCCCCCCCCCCCCCACAGGCCCCATTGGCCAATGCCTCCTGGAGAGGCAGGACATTGGGCCCTGCCTGTATCTCCCAATACTAGCAGTTGCAAACCTTAGCAATGCCACCCTACACCCGGGTATACGGTACACAGCTATCAAACGCTTCCTATGATAACTGGCATATATCAATTCCTACGTTAAGCACATTTTGGTCATTGAGCTCCACCATAACAATCATTCTGATGTTTGCGGTGTGTGCTGCAGGTCTGGTCTCTGACAGTGTCTACCACCCTGGGGGGTGACCCCCAACAGTATTGAGTACCATATCCATGCCTGTACTGTGCCCAGGACTGGTGTGGTGGGTATGGCTGCTGACCTCCTCTATGCACAATGCTGGCATAGGTGTGGGGGTGGCTGTCTGTCTATCCAGTGTGTGGTGGCTGCAAACACCTTCCACAGCCCACACTGCTAGCAATGTTGCCAGTATTGGGCTGCCAATGTGCATAATGAGGAGCAAAGTACCATGGGTATAGGCCGGACAGGGTGCATCTGCACAGGGCATAGGGCACTGACTGGGACATTGTAGTGCCCGGCCACCACCTACACAGACAGGGTGACCTCAGTATGTCCTGCTGAGAGATCACTCTCACCCTGACTGTGCAGTGACCACAGCATGGCTAGGCACCCCCATAGTGCTATATAGTATTTTTCTTGTGTGATAAATATGGGTTTCCTTTTGGGGCCCAGTCACTGATTTATCTGCTTGCTGTGTATGCTGACATCCCAGTTCTGGGTGCATGCATCTCCACTGGGAACATGCACTATGGACTAACTAGCAGACTGTTTGTAGCTGGTATGTGTCTTGCTGGAGTGGTGTGCAGTGGCTGATGGCTTGTTGCAGGAGAATATCAGATAGTGGTGGGGTGCAGCTTACCATAACCTGGTCTAATGTCTGTCTGTTATTGTGTTATGGATGTGTATAGAGCTGCATTGACTGCCCTGTGGGGTGTCTGTTCCTCAGCAGGACTGAGGTTGATGTTCTCCTCTACTGCCATCTTTGCAGGGAGGTAAAATGTGGATCTATTGATGGGAGACCATGTTTGCCACCCTCAGCCTTGAAGAGGGTGGTGGTGGTGCATGGCCCACCTGACTGAGATATCCATGGTGTTTGTGCAGAAACTACCTATCTTACACATTAACACTGCTTTGGACCTCCATTAGCCATGGAAGGTGTTGTGGACCTGGTCCTGGGCGCCTCATCGCACACTCAGGGTGAGCACAGTACCCGCACAATGTGACGGTGTGTAACTACTCTGTGCCAGTAAAACACCCGGTCAATACTCCCTACCAGGCCGAGGTGCTGTGTGGGTGCACCCGGTCACTTCCTCCTACCAGGCCGAGGTGCTGTGGGGGTGCATTCCCCATCTTGTGTTCATCTGTGGACAGCTGATTTGCATGTGCAGTGCATCATGGGTACGGGTGGGCTAACCCTATCCTGGAGACCACAGCAGACTGTCTGTGTGGTGACATGCAGGCTCTCTGCAGCCAGCCAGGGGTTTGTTAGCAGCTATAGAACTGTAGCCCAATGGTTACTTCACTGCCTGTGAAGCCAGAGGTCATGGGTTCAAACCCACAGTGCCATTATTTGATGGGATTGTCCAAAGCATTGTTTTTCTTTAATGTACATATTTTGATGCCAGCAAAAACACCCTCAGCGTACTGTACCCATAGGGTGCCTCTGAGGGCGCTTTATAGGGCACCCTATAGGGCACCTTATGGTTCCCGTCCATAAACGGTGCACTATACATTATCCTGTGGCGCAACTTATAGGGTGCCCTATAGGGGACATATTAGGGTGCCGTGGCGGACAGTGCACTTTATAATGTGCCCTATGGAGTGCCATATAGGGTGCCTTTTACGGCACCTTCCATTACGGCACGTGAGGGCGTGTTTGCTGGCAGCAATTAATAAAATAAACATACGGTGCTGCATGAACAAATATGTACATTGCAAAGCTGATGCCATAGCCAGCCTTACGTATTAGGCACCCTGGGGAGCTAACTCATGACCCCTGTATCAGCAGTCAGTGCCTTAACCATTGTGCTCCACTGCTGCTCCTCCTTGCATGTCAGCGCACCTACGTATGCTTTTCATTCCTTAAACTGCACAGTGCTGCCATCAAAAACTGTACTCTGACCTTGCGGTACCTCATACGGCACCCTCTAAAGCGCCCTATAAGCAACATTCTAGGGTGCCTTGGCGGACAGTGCACTTTAAAATGTGCCTTATAGGGCGCCTTATGTTAACACGCTTTGAGGGTGCGTTTGCTAGTAATGATAATTAAACTAAAACTAAAATGCCCCCTAAAGCACTCTTCCCCATAATACACAATGCCTCAGCCAGCCTTGTTCATTGGTCACTGTGGGGGATTGAACCCCTGATCCCTGCATCATTGGTTAGTGTCTTAACCATTGTGCTGTGGCTCTGATCCTGGCCTTATGCATCTGCGCGCCGCCTTATGCCTCTCAATAATAGAACAGCCTCCTAAATCAATAGCGCACCACCTAATGCCCATCTGTGTGCCACCTTATGCCGCCCATTATTTGTATGCCTCCTAAAATATCACCTCAGCCAACATCATTGAACACAGTGGGGGATTGAACCCCTGATCCCTGCACCATTGGTAAGTGCCTTCACCATTGTGCTGTGACTCTGATCTTCTGTTTGCACATCAGCGCGCCACTTATACCTCCCAGTATTAGAATGCCGCCAAAAACATCAGCGCGCCGCCTTATGCCGCCCAAAACATCAGTGTGCCGCTTTATGCCACCCAGTATTTCTCTGCCTCATAAATTAACACCTCAGCCAGTGTCATTGAGCACTGTGGGGGATCAAACCCCTGATCCCTGCACCATTGGTAACTACCTTAACCATTGTGCTGTGGCTCTGCTCTGCTGTTTGCACATCAGCGCGCCACATATGCCTCCTGCGCAGCTATCTGATGCGCTAAGGTGCGGGGCGCACAAGGGCGCCGCGCACCTTAGCGCATATGTCAATCACGGCTTTTCTTCTTCAGGACAGAACGCCCACTCCTTATATGGCACCCGCACACTACCGCGGCCCGCACTTCACCGGGGTTTTAGTAAACATACCCCTTAGACTATGGAAACTCTTTATATCAGGGTCTGCCTATAGAATCTATTCACCCACTTCAATCGGTACAGAATACCACAGCACGCACCATTATGGGTATAGCTAAGCATGAACATATTACACCCATTCTCCAACAGCTTCACTGGCTACCAATAACTGCATGGGTAAGATTTAAGACAACCTTGAACATATTCAAGATTATCAACCTATGTTCAGCAGATATCCTCTATGGATTACTGTCTAAAGTCTCCACTATCAGGCCTAGATGATCTAGGAGTATGAACAAGCTTTGCCTACCTTCAGGCCACCATAAAACTAAGCAAACTACTTCCAACAGAGCCTTTTCATTCTCTGCGCCTGCACTCTGGAATTCTCTTCCAGATGAATTAAGAGTTATAACTGATATTAAGGATTTCCGCAAATCCTTCAAGACTCTATTATACACAGAAATCTATGATTATGGTACATAAAGAACTCATACTCCACTGATCTATGAGATAGAGCAAAGAACTATTCAATCTATGTCTATTTGTATGTCTTGTCACCCCTTTCCTTGTGTTTTATGTAATTCCACAGTTGTATTGTTAACCATTTTGATTATAGGATAAAGTGGTATACAAATCTGGTTAAACAAATAAGTATGTGCCACCAACCTTTAAACGATTACCCCTCAACAGGACAATTTTTGACATGTTTTAACCCATGCAGAAAAGAAGCAGGGCCAAGGGCAAGGGAAAGATGGAAATTACTAACAAAATGTGGGCATTTCATTTTGAAATCCCTAGGTATAGTTTAAGCATTAGATTTCGCCCCTGCGGCAAAGCAGATGCAAATTCCACAGCTACTAATGCGTCCATAGCATAGCCAGTCCCTGCATTTTCAGAATTAAGCTCCCTGTGAACTTCCTCTTTGAAAGGGTACTTTTGACCCATACAAAGCCTGTAGGTGAACGGTGGGGTTCCCTCATCATTTTCTACCTTGAGCCCCTGCATGTCTAACACCTTCCCTGACTGGAAGGTTTATCACTAATCTTTTTTCATTGGTTGCCTGTAAACAGTAAGAGGTTTGTTTTTTTACTATTAGCATAGCCCACACCTTTCCAAGGGATGATCAAAGTGAGCTAATCCAGGTACAGCATGCATTTCCCTATCCCTGAGGCAATGGAAGATTATCTGGCTTGCTCAAGACCACAAGGTGTGCTAGTGGGATTTGAACCCTAGTCTTTATGGCTCTAGGCTGCTGCCCTAACCACTAGGCCACTCCTCTGCTGTGGTGAAGTTTAAATTATTGATCTTGAGCTTTAGAGTGCTGAATGTGATGCCTCTGAAGAGGACCAGAGTCACTATTAGGCAAACTAGGCAGTCGCCTAGAATTAAGGCCCTCTGGGGGCACTCATTACCACCACTGCCACCTCTCTCCAGGGCCTGCAGTGGCAGCAATGGCTCCCAAACCATGATGTATTGCTAACATACAAAATGACACTGCGCCATGGTTTCTTTTGCCTACTATTTGCCATTTCTGCTCCCCTCCGATGCAGATTTCTGGTTTATGCAAACCAGAAGTCTGAGTCCAAGGGTGTGGAAATGGCAGATAGTAGGCAAAAGGAACCATGATGCAGCGATGTGTGGAGGTTTGGGAGCCACTGCCACTGCTGCAGGTCTCGGAGAGGAGCAGCAGCAATGGCAGTGTGTGTGTGTGGGGGGGGGGGGGGAGCAAGATCAATGTCCTGCCTAGGGCTCCTCCAATACTTTCACTGGCCCTGACTCTGAAGTATTTGCAGAAGAGGATAAGAGGCTATTCTACAGAGACGACACTGCACAGTCAGCCAAGGATTATTTGCTATTCCAGAGTTAGGATAGGCTTGGTAGTTATGTGAGAGAGAGAACAATTTCATTGGTGGTGCCAATATTCTGGAATGCACTTGCAAATGAGATTCAGGTTTATTTAGATTATTTGAGGTTTTAGAGGACTGTAAAAACATATTTGTTTATATAGACCTTTCAAGGGTTGGAGGAATGAGTGGTAGGCCATGGTCAGGTTGGTGGGTAAGTGCGGAAGGGGCAGGAAAATGATTTTATTGTATTTTTTTATTGCTATGTATGGATAATGTTTAATTTTATTGTTTATTGTTTACTGTTCTTTTATTGTTTTATGATGTCTTTGTGATTTTTTCTGGTTAGGGTGATAGAGCCAATATATAAGTCAAATTAAATCAAAACATATTAAAAATAAATTCATGGATAGGGAACATTATTTGTATGGTGGTAGTCTCTCTAGGGCTATGTTCTATTTAGTACCAACTTGAATATATTGAAAGCATCTAAGGTTATAACTCATACCTACTTCACACACTATAGACATAAGTACAAGCTCAAATCAGATCTCAGTATTAAATTAATCTAAGCCCAAACTATGGTTTCTAAGCAACGCAGTGGCAGTGAGCTTAAAATTAATCAATCATTTGTTAAAGTTCACTCTCTAGTTATTGCAGTATAATTATAAAATGAGCAAATTATAATTGGTGCATTTTGTCAATCTAGATTGCTGCAAGGTACTTTTTCAAAGGTTATTTTATATTCAGGCAAAATAAGCTAATAATGTTTTGGCAATTATCCTTTGACTTAGCAGTTTTAACTGCTGATTCCAGTAAAAATAGTTGAATTGAGATCAGACACATTTAAGAGTTCTAATTGGTTGTTACTGCATCAGCCTACAGCTCCAAGTCAATCATAATACAGAGTTCAGGCAGATTAAAAGTTACAGATTTCAATGGGTTCTCAGAGGAAGCACCACTACTTTATATTAGCTAGTTCGCAGATGGCTGACAGATTTCCACTGAAATCTACAACTCTTTAATGGTCACTACTGGTTTACTGTGGCTGTTTTTCCTTTTGATTCACTTTGGGAGCTCTCTGTTCTTTTATATGTTTTTTTTTTTGCAGTTTGACCCCTAGCAGTAGTACCATAAGACTACCACTAGGGGTCAAATGATGCCATTAGGAACCTGGCACCCCACAGAGCAAGAGTGACTGGGGATCACTCCTGTCCTCTACTAGATACCAGGAAGACCACCAATAAGACTCAGGGTAGTGTCTGATGATGTCAGGGAGGTTCGGGAGGGGTGCTGACACTGTCAGGAGATCTGCTTTTATCAGGACGATGCAGACTTGGGAGGTAATTGATGCTGTTGGAAGAAGCATGTTAGAAATCTCCAGATGCAGGAATTCAGGGAGAACAGGAAGTTCTTTTTCCCATGCACAGCTTTTTTAAATCACTGCTTCCTCTAGACATGCTGGCAAAAATAAATGTGCAGCCCTGCACATCCTTACAGTATTTTTAAAAAGACCCCAACATTTCACCTCCAAATCCTAGGATCAACAAGCATGCTTCATCCCTAGATTGCCTCAACCCAAGGATCGAGGGACCTCAATGTCCTGATAATAGTAAGTTTCCCAGACTCACTGGTAGATCCCCCCCCATTTTTCTTATGCTTCAGCTGAAATCCAGTGATCTGCAAGTGAGTACAGGATTCCCTGCAGCTTCTCACCTGGCAACTTGGAAAAGAAGGTTGACTGATTTCCTACGATACTTTGCCTTTTGTATGCCTGGGGGAGCTGAGGTATATCGGGGGGGGGGGGGGGGGGTCTTCAATATGTGGCATGGTAGAAGTGAGAAATCCTCCCTGCTAACCAGTCCTTACATCTTTTGGACTGGTTAGCACAAATAATTTTAATATACAGCATGCACATTGTTAATTTCATACCAGCAGGTTGAAGGTAGCTGTAAAAGTTTAGGTCTTAGAAGGCACATATAAAATAGCATGTGGAGAACAGAATACCACACTTTGCAGGCAGTGTGTTGTCATTTAAATTTGGGTACTTGCTAAGCCATTACTGCATAGCACCTTATTTTTCACAGCTGCTTAATACCTTTCCATGCATGTCAAACTTTAGTGCATAGGCCCCTAAATTTCACAGTACTGTTGGTAAGGAAACAACTGCCATCTTACATCTAAAGACTAGTTTGTTTACTGGCTGTATTTTATATTCTTTAGAAAATGACAGCAAATGGCAATAAAATCATTGTAAGTATTCTACTGGGGACTATAAATGCCTTTTGGTAACCAATACATATCTTTATACATAATTCCAGTGTATTTTCCCTAGAAATATGTTAAATATGTAGAAAGCCTTTGCTCATAAAGATAAAAACACTAGATGTACCCAAGCTGTAATTTAACATTAGTGTCAAGATTGCTTCTGGTGATAAGTGAAAGCTACTGGGTTTTTTTAATGTCATTCCATATGCTCTATTTGATTTTATATTCAAAATAAACTTGCATGTTTTTATTCAGTTTTCCAAAAGTACAGGAGTTTAAATAATTTAAGGTTGATTTGCTCAAATGTCAGAGATAGAAAACTTCTTAGCAGATTTAGCTATTTTTGGCAAATAAAAGTCATCATTGCTTGCATTTGACAAATGTAGCTCAGGGGCCCTTGTATCTTCTGAAAAATGACTGCTCTTTTTGGAAGTCATTACAAAATACTGTGCCTTTTGGGCTTATTACAATATACTTCTCCTTTATTAACCCATTTCCAGTATACAAGTCCCTTCTCTTGATCGCACGGCCATCCAGAACTGAGAAGAGGAAATAATCCTCACATGATAGCTACTTAAATTAATGCAAAAAAGCCAAAAACATTCTGCTCCATCTACTTCAGTCACAACACCTTCAGATTGAAGTATGCTCTAAAGCACTTATGGGCCTCAACTCGATTACATTTGATAGCGAAATAAAAACATCTTTCTTGATGGTGAAAAGATAATTTAGGGGACTATTTACTGAGGTGCAGTAAGGTTTTGCACGTGTCTTAACTGCAAAAGTCAAGGTGTGGTAAGTGCAAAGCTTGTATGGTAAATGAAGGGAGCGTGCCCAGCAACGCGGAGGGCAGAAACTTAACATACCAGCTGCATTACATGTCTCAATGCTTTCTGCTAAGACATGTAATGTAGTCCCTGGTACCGAAACATTCTTAAAATGTCCTGTGGCTATGGCTACAAAAATCACTACTCACCCCTTCATCCAATTGCCCCTCCCCCCCAATGACACCGACACCCTGATTAGCACCAAGTATTTGCAGATGGTTTCTCCCCCAAACGAATTCCCGTTCTGGCTCAAAACACCCCCCAAAAAAATTCCCCTCCCCCTTAATGCCCTCTCCTGAAGAGACTCCTTCCTGGCCAAGTCTCCCCCTGACAGACCCAACCCTGACTGTCTTCCTGGGACTTACTCAGGGCTGTCCTGGTAGTCTAAGTGAAATGAAGCAGAAACAGTTCCACATCCACTTCTGCCCCGGTAGCTGCCGAGTTTCAAAATGGCAGCAGTAGTCCCTATTAGTACCTAAAAGAACCACTAGAGCACCCATTTTGGCTGCAAGGACCTAAAACACCCGAACAGTATCAGTATAGCACCTAGACAGGTTGGAAGAGCCCAAGCAGAAGGAATAGAGTGAGGTCAGAAAAGCTGCATACCTGCAAGTTACAGTCCTGTCACTGTATAACTGCCCTTAATGAAAATCTGCCCAGGATGGGGAAAGACTCATTGGAGTACTTGACATGACATCCTGAGAAATTAAAATAAATGTCATAGGATGCACTGTGATGAAGAAGGCCACAAAAGCAGTAGCAGTGGGATCGAAAGGGTGACACGACAATGCTGGTTGTGAGAACCCAGGATTACAGAGAAAGGGCAAAGATAGGTTGGCAGCCTATAGATACCTGAAGAGAGCCAACAAACAAGCAAGACAGGCTGACAGGCTCAATGACCTGAAAAAGACGATCTGAAGGCAAGGTACTGAGGACTTTATCAAGGAGAAAAATCTCTGGTATCTTTTCATAAGAAACTTGTAAACAATGAGGGAAACAAATATTATAGTGATAGAGGACAGCTGCAATGACAGTTGGAGAAATAATCTGGCCAGGTCAAAAGAGTTAAAACAACAATTATGACAGTGTAATTAAAATTCTAGGTTGTAGGTATCAAGAAAGTTGCAAAAAAGGAAATGGGGGAACACTGCATCGACCCACAGTTTGCAGAGCAGCACAGCAAGAAGACTGTAAAGAGACCTTCAAGGCATAAAAATATTGTGAAAGTGACAGAATGAAAACCAAAAGAGGTTTGCTGAGTCCTTTTCTGTACTCTTTCCCTCTAAGAGCAGACACTAGGCAGCTCAGCAAGTATCTGAAAGTCTGATTCAGCAAGGTTCTCTCTCACTTGATCCTACTTGTGTCTTTCCAGCCCAGATGCAACATCATTGTCCATGGGATTTCAGTAAGCCAGGCAAATATAAGCACCCAGAAAGATGTAAAGCAGAAGGGGAATGAAGGCTGACAAAAAATAAACAAAGGACACAGGCTGAAGAGCAACACAGAAAGAAGGGTGGCATGAACCACCCATGCTAGCAGAAGACAGGCAAAGGGCACAACAGTGGCATTGGACTGAGAGAGGGACTGAGCCAGAGGAAAAGCAGCAGCAATAGTGGTACAGAGAACAGCAGCAAAGCGACAGAGGCAGCAGCCGGAGGGACTAAAGGTGCCCACTGGAAACAGAAAGAAGGCATGGAGTGGAGGTGCTGGCAGCAGCAGTGACACCGATTGCAGGCAGCAGTGAGAGTGGCACTAGCTGCAGAGAACAGAGCTAGAGACACAAGAGCAGGTACAACAGTAAGGAAGCAGGCAAGACGAGGATGAGCAGCAGAGCATAGGAACACTGGCTACAGCTGGCCAAGAGACAAGTAGAAAGGATTTTCTTTTCTTCTTTTACTTGTTTGCATGTGGTGCTAAAGGCATCCAGTGGAAACAGGCAACAGCCCAGACAGACTCAGTGCAGATTGGCAAAAATACTGTAAAACACTGAAGGCATAGAGTGTGCACTGTGCATTAATGGAGCTCTGCACTCATTCCTCCTCAGAGTCACATGAAAATTGAGGGAAACCAAGCAAGGAAAGGTTTGTTGTTGGAAACTCTGGTGCTAGTCATTAACCATGGGAACACCCTGTCATGGTGAGTATACATTCACTGGGCACATGGGTTGGAGGGCAGGGCAGGAAATGCTGGACAACCTTGACCAGATTTGGCCAGATTACCAATCTGTATGCCTGTTATGCCCAGATATATGTGGTCCTGGCCTCAATGGGCTGTAGAAGGTAGCATGCCATTGAAATCTATGTGGGAGTTTGACTTGTGGCAGATTGGTCAATGCGGCTTATCATTTTAGCTAAAGATTATGACACCAAAGATTTTCCTAAACTGGGATTCATGGATGTCTGCAACGTAAAGGTGGGGATGGGGATGGGGGTGGGGGAGTGGTAGCTGACAGAATGCTTCTGCTTGCTGGTGTACCTACTCCCCATACGGCAACATCAATAGCTCTCTGCCTCTGGTGCCCCCCCCCCCTTCCTCCACATTAACCAACAGCTTCTCCTGCCAGTAAGTTAGCATGTTGCACTGGCAAGAGAGGCTGTTTCTTTTGCCATAGATCACAGTCAGCATATCAGCATCTTCCTTCATGACGGGTTTCAACCTTTTTTTCTATTTCACCATGCAAGAAGTCCACCAGCATCATGAACTTTGTTAAACACCTGTAACTTCTGAAAATCCTCTAACTTCACATGTAAAGTTTTCAGTATTGGGATGAGGGGGCTTAGGATAGCTCTGCTGTGGCGTCCTTGAAGGGCTTCAGGATTTCTATGGCCTGAATCATATTTGTCCAATTATGTGTTCTAAGGAGCATTCAATCTTTAACTCGGTCTCCAGTGACATCTGAAGCAGGACCTGCCTGTTGCTCCACTAACCTCTCTTGGCATTTCATAAATGGAATTCCACCTTATGCCAACATCCTGAATTAAGAACAAAAGGTTGTCAAATTGCAGATGACATGAAACTATTTAAAGTTGTTAAAACCCATGAGGATTGTGGAAAATTGCAAGAAGATCTTGATAAATTGGAAGACTGGGCGTCCAAATGGCAGATGAAATTTAATTATTTATTTTATTTATTTATTTACATTCTCTTATATACCGTGCTATTCCTCATCAGTGCGGTTTACATGGAACAACAAACTTACACATTTCAATTGGTTGATCTGTGTTTACAATTAACAGGTACTCGAACTTGGATCAAAACTTGGGTAACTATTTACATCTGTACAATCTAGTATTGATGAATCCTTTTGTACTGCATTGGTTAGCTAGTTGATGAGGCTATTGTGGTACTGTCTTCCGGGTAATGCAAGAGGAAGAGGTGATGTTTTAAAGCTTTCCTAAACTGGGTTAGATCAGTGATTGCCCGGATGCTGGGTGGGAGGGAGTTCCAGCATCTAGGCGCACAGAATTTGAAGGCCCTGTTTACTGTTGCCTGGGTGCACTTAGTTATTGCTTTTGGGACTATTAGTGTGTTGACCGCTAGTGATCTTCTAGATCTGTTAGGGGGGCTGCTCTGTATGAGCTCTGTTAAAGATGAGGAGGAGAGCCCATTGATGGCTTTGAAAGTCAGTAGTAAGGTTTTGAATGTGATTCTGCCTTGTATGGGGAGCCAGGGGAGCCGTTTCAGGATGGGCGTCATGTGATCCCTCCTGGATGCACCCTGAAGAACTCTTGCTGCGGAGTTCATCGCAAGCTGTAGCGGGTGCAGAGTGGATTGTGGGAGTCCCTGAAGTATGGCATTTGCATAGTCCAAGTGTGGTATGATCAACGCTTGATAGATTGTCCGGAAGTCATCATGCGGACAAGTGCAAAGTTATGCACCTAGGAAAGAACATCCAAACTATGGTTACACAATGCAAGGTTCCACATTAGGAATCACCACCCAGGAAAAAGATTTAGGGGTCATCGTGGATTACATGTGCAGCAGCGGCGAATAAAGCAAATAGAATGCTAGGTATCATAAGGAAAGGAATGGAAAATAAAACAAAGGATGTTATAATGCCTCTGTATCGTTCCATGGTGCGACCGCACCTTGAATATTGTGTGCAATTATGGTTGTCGTATCTTAAAAAGGATATAGCGTTATTAGAAAGGATACAGAGAAGAGCCACCAAAATGGTAAAGGGGATGGAAGGATACCTCTATGAAGGCTACAAAGGTTAGGGTTCTTCAACCTGGAAAAGAGACATCTAAGGTGAAATATGATAGAGGTCTATAAATTAATGAATGGAGTGGAACGGGTAAATGTAGATCGATTATGACATCAAAATATAGAAAGACTAGGGGACATACAATGAAGCTACAGGTAACTTATTTAAGACTAATAGGAGAAAATATTTTTTCACTCAACATGTAATCAAACTCTGGAATTCGTTATCGGTGGATGTAGTAAAAGCTGTTAATTTAGCCGGATTTAAAAAAGGTTTGTACAAGTTCCTGGAGGAAAGGTCCATAAACCACTATTAAAAGGGACCCAGGATATCACTGCTTGACCCAATACAAGCATTGTGGAACCTATGTCTTTTGGGGAAATTGCTAGGTACTTATGACCTAGATTGGCCACTGCTGTTCTTATAAGATATGCCATACTGGGTCAGACCAAGGTCCATCAAGCCCAGTATCCTGTTTCCAATAGTGGTCAATCATTTCACAAGAACCTAGCAGTTTCCCTAAGAAACACAAGTTCCAAAATGCTTGTATTAGGGCAAGCAGTGGATATCCCGGATCCCCATTTAATAATAGCTTATGGACCTTTCAACCATCATCTGCATGTGAACTGGTGCTTCTGCCCTCTCTATATCCTGGGCAGCAGAAAGGAAGAATAGCTTGTGTAAGTTAATAAAGTATGCAGAGCATGGATGGTTCTTGCCATATACCAAGGCCTTCATGTCTCCTGATCTTAGGGATGTTGGCACACAAGATCCCACTTTTAAGTGTTCGTCTGTTGCTTGAGGTGGCAAAGCAGAAGTCACTGTGATACTTTGCTAACAGAAATAATGGTATGGGTGCATGTTTGTATGTGCTGCTGTAATTCAAGGCATAAAGGCCAATTTTAGATGGGTCAAGAAGATGGGAAGTGATATGCCAGAACTGGGACGTTCACAATTCCCTCTGTATTTTACAAAGGGTCTACAAGATACATGTACAGAGTGGCCTGATTACCACTCTATTCATGTATTTTCCAGCATGTCCAACAGGAACAGTGATTTTAAAAAGGTGCATATGGAAAAAATGATTACCCTGCTCTTCCACAGTTGTGCGGGATAAGTTTTTTAAAATCACTTCTCCCAATAGCAACATCCCTTATCCTCCTAACCTCCAATAACAGAATTTATCGCCCCATGCCCAGACACCCCTCGTGACATCAATGCCCCCCCCCCTAATTTGAACCCACCAACATCAAAACCACCCATGGGTCCCCTAATGGCAGACAGCATGTCCCCACCCTCTGATTCCTCCTCTGGCTATTACTAGGAGTCCCTGGTGGTCTCATTGTGGCTCCAAGTTCAAAATGATGCCCTTGAACCCTAGTGGTAATCTCATTGTACTAGCACTAGGAGTCAATCTGCCAAATAAGGGCATTTTGCTAGAGGGACCATAGGAGGCTCTTGATGTTGGGGGAGGTTAATATGATGGAGAATTTGATTTCAGGGGGGTGATTAGGAGAGTATTGATGTCAGGGGAATCTTGATGTTGAGTTATGTGGTTGGGGGGTGTGGTAATGTGGTGTGCAGTGGAAAGGGGTTTTCATTTAAAAGACAAAACAGGCAGCAGTCAAGAAAACAATGTCAGCTTTATTCTATCCCAGCTGTTAAATCTTCACAGTGTGGATCTCCCGGCCCTTCCTCCAGCCCCAGTTAAAGCTCCTACCTTCACATGGCTCGCCTGTAGGGGACCTTTGGCTCCACAGGCCTCTCTTCTTCCTGCAGCCTGCTGTGTTCTTAGCCTTTGCCTCTGAGCCACACCCTCCAAGCCCTGAAATCTGTGCTGCAGACTCCCTTAAAGGGGCCTGCTGATAATCCCTCTGGAGAGGGACGGGCAATACTCTATAGACCACAAATACAGAGGGGTTGATGTCAGGGTTATTGAGGGAGTATTGATGTCAGAGGGGTTGTCAGAGATGGAAACGATTTATGCTGTTGGAGGAGTAGATGGATGGGGGATTAATGCAGCTGTCGAGATGGGTAGGGGTGATGCCTCTCAAGCTCATTCTTGTGTGTGCCATGGCATAGGTGTAAAATCAGACATGGAAACCTTTTGGTCTAAATGTGTATTTCCCCTGCAAAATGGGAACTACATAACCAGATTTTTGGCTTGTCCAAACCACATCCTATGCACATGCAAACCATGCCCTCTTGAAATATGGACATGGCGCAGTTCTTCCCATATAAATAGAGGCTTTCTAAAACTGCTGTTTGCATGTGTAGTCGATCTATACATCTGAATGCCGCTCTTTACACATGAAGATGCTTCTAAATAAAACCTGTGGTGATGGGGGGCGGAGCCTGATGTCCAGCGGGTAGGACGCTTTGCGTTGAAGCTCCCGAGAGGCCTACTTAGAATCCTGACTTAATACCTATACAAATTTACTATTTCGCTCCGAGCTGACCGGGGCACCTCGGGGGGAATGGCGGCCCATAAACCAGCGCGCTTGGACTTCGGGTCTCCTTCTTCTTCTAACGGAAAACGCTCCAAAACAGAGGTGTCCTCCCCACAGAAGATGGTTCCATTTCGCGAAAACCCCGAGATGCACCTGGAGATTTTGGAAGAAATACGCGGTGTGAAGGAATTGGTGCAGTCCAATGGAGAAGCGCTTCGAGCCATGCGAGAAGACTTTGGAGTGCTCCAGGACCGACTTGAAAGTCTTTCATTACGGCAGGACAACATGGCGGGGGTCCTCGACTCGCACGAGGTGCGCTTGGGCAAACTGGACGAGGCTGAGCGCCAGATACAGAATCTTCAAAAGGAGTTAGAAGATAGCAATAATCGAGCCCGTCGCAACAATGTGAGGCTCCTCGGAATGCCGGAGGGGGTGGAAGCAGGAGATATAAGAGAATTCTTGCTCAAAACTCTTCCCTCCTTGCTGAAGATCACTTTTCACAGAGAACTGGAAATCGATCGAGCACACCGTGTTCCTGCCCACATGGCGCTCAACCGCACGACCCCCCGGCCTATTGTCTTTAGCTTGCTACGATATCAACAAGTGGAACAAATTTTACATGCTGCCCGAGCGAATCATCATTTGGAATTTGAAGGTCGTAAGGTCTCTTTCTTTCCTGATTTGGCAAAGCCTACCGTTGACCGTCGGAAGAAACTCCTTGCTTTTCGCCCTCGACTTCAACAGCTACAGGCTCGCTTTGGCCTGTTGTATCCAGCGAAGCTCCGAGTGACTCTCCACAACCAAACCAGGACGTTCGAAGATCCTGATCTACTATCAACATTTTTAGACTCCAAAGAAGCAGAGCAGATGCGCTAATCCCAAATCTTGGACTCTTATTTGTCGGCTCTATCCGCCATTTTGAAGGGCCCGATGCGGCGGTCATAGCCAAGCACAGAAATAGCCTGGACTTTCTTTCTTTCTCTATATGACTTTTGTTTTTTGGTCTCCTATCCCTTCATGATGTGTGCCTCGGTCGGATTCGGAGCACGCACAGTCCTACAGGTTATGTGTTTTTTCAATTTCGGCCTTCTCTGGGGTTTCTCCCCGCAGACACATGGTCGCCAGTAATTTTGGGGTTTTGCTTCTCCTCTACCGTACTGCGGTTTTCTTTGTTAATGTGGGGCGCTTCATTGTATTATATTAGTTTATTTTTCCTCTGTCATGTGTACAGCCAGATACAGTCAGTTTGAGGGACATAGTGAAATTATGTGTGCTATCATGCTCAGAATTTTTAACTTTTCTGAATGGCCTTATGTAAATCTTATCATTCACCGTCAAAGGCATTAATGGTCCACTCAAAGGAAAGAAAATCCTTAGCTATCTTAGCCATGAGCATGTTGATTTAGTGTTTCTTCAGGAAACGCATTTAAACTCTGCTGAAACACTGAAACTCAATGCTAAGCCTCACATGGTAGCTGCCTATTCTCCCACCGTTTTCAAATGGTACGGGATAGCCACTCTGGTTAAGAAGTCTTAGCACGCTACTGTACCTGATATTAGCGCTGACAAGAAGGGTAGATGGGCCCGTGTACACCTTGAGGTTGGAGATAGTGAATTCACGTGTATTTGCATTATGCCCCGAATGTGGACAACCCTGCTTACTATGCAAGTATTGCGCAGTTGGCCTTGGCCTCTGCCAATGCTCCATTAATACTTGGTGGCGATTTTACTCAAGTGTTCCCTCAATCTTTTCTTCTCAAACAAGGTGCTCATTGGTTGGAAGAGCCAGTACCGAGTAGACCTGTGTGGCTAGATATAGAAGCGGGCCTTTGCAAACCGATTCCTCTTACCTTTCTCCCTGGTATGACTCTCCCATCAGACTCCCACTATCCACCAATGCTTTTAGACACTTTAGGTGCCTTTAATACTCTTATGCAATCTTTAGATTCCCGACTCTGGTCAGTGCAACTTCAGCATCGCCTTCGGTGCACTAGAGTACTCCCGCCATCGGCATTCTCTATATAAGGTTGATTGGAGACTTTCCGATCTCTCGGTAGTTCACCGGGTGTAGCATCCAATTTTACTAAACCTTCTGTAATGCTATAACTAGAGATACCCCTATAGCGCAGAAAGTATGGGAGAGAGAATTGCATGTGACTTTGACCTCGGAGCAATAAAGCCTTATCTGGAGTAGAGGGACACGGGTTCCCGATCCGCCTCACTCATTCAGACCCTCTTCTTTCTAGCCCACCGGTGTTTTTACACTTCTCACAGATTAGACAAATGGAACACTACTCAGGGCAATGGTTGCTGGACACGTCCTGCGGCCATTGGTTCATTGCCTCATGTTATGCATGAATATCCCGCACTACAGTATTACTGGCGTCGGGTCTGGGTCGTATTTAGTCTATCTCGCACTCTCAGGAGCCCCTTTCTTGGAGGATAGTGGGACTTCGCCCAGTTGCGGGGATCCCCTCTCTCCCAAAAATGGCTTATCTCCTTTCGAACTTTATGCTTGGCATTGCTATTTCCCTAATTAAGTAATACTGGAAAATTAGCTCCCATATGAGCCCCAATGAATGGTGGAATCATGCCTGTCTTTACAGTAAATATGAACAAATACCTCGTCTGTTCGCTTCCTCCGTTCAGACTCCTTCTCATTGGTCTCAATGGAAGATGCTCAATGACTATGTACATTTTGCTAAATGCTCTCATCTGACTGTCTAACTTTGTATATATCTCTGTCCCATGATCATGCTGTATTGTAGATACTCTTTTGATCGTTTGATGTATAATCACTGTTAATTGGAAGCGCTCACATGCTGATATAATCGGGTAGAGAAGAAGCATCGGGGTGGGGGGTAATGGGTTTACTTTTCCTTATTGTATACTTGTTTTGTCTCTTTTGGTGTGTTGTTTCTTTTGTTTGTTGCAAAATGAAAATAAAAGTTAAAAAAAAAAAAAAAAAACCTGTGGTGATATAGCTGGAATTCAGAGGAGAGAAGGATTGGGATTCAATGCTGACTTGTGGCAGTCGGAAAACTCAGTATTGGATGCTAACTTTTGGAAAGGTCAACAAGTAACTGTGGAGTGGAGGAGTGGCCTAGTGGTTGGGGCAAGGTACTTCAGGCCGGAAGGTTGGGGGTTCAAATCCCACCAGAGGACAGCAACCTTGGGCTGGAAGGACTGGGGTTTCTAGTCCCACAGGTGCTCCTTGTGGTCTTGGGCAAGCCACTTAACCCTCCATAGCCCATGTTCCCTGTAAAATAGTTATCTCCAAGTTATAATGCCCTGTTCAATGTAATTTCAGTTTGTTCAATGTAAACTGCACTGATGCAGAATAGCACAGTATATAAGAGAATGTAAATAAATAAAATTAACTGAAGAGGTTATGTTTCATTAATTTGAAAGCACTTTCTACTTAATGAAGGTAACTGGCTATGCTTCCAGCTGAATATTTGCCAAATCTAGCTGGTCAAAGTGTGAACATTATGGGGTCTATTCTGAACAATGAATAGCAGGGATGTACGCCCTGCCTGGACATACATCCCCGTTATTCATCCCCTTTGTCTTTCTCATGCAAAGCTTCCTGTATGAACAATGGAGTTGTATGGGGAGCCTTAGACAGGGGCAGAAGGCACAGCGAGGGCGGGCTATCACCTTGGACATACAGGGCCAATTCTGAGGTTGGCCCTGTATGTCCAGGGAATGACGGTTAGAGGGGGGGCTTATTCCACCTCAGAATAAGTCCTCCTGGATGCAGGGTAGCAGCAGCAGCAAGTGGGGACAGGACTGGGAGGCATGGAGGAGGTTCCCCACAGCTGGATCCTGGCCATCGGAGGCCAGATCAGGGGTCTGGCTGTAGGAAAAGGACAATCTCGGTGGCACATGGTGTTTCTTGGCTCTGTAATGGAGCCATGGTGCCATGATGATGGGACACCATGGCACTAGGGCTCCATTAAGCAGCCAGGCTGAGTTAGTCAGATATGCAGCTGGGCATGCGGCTGATCAGAATTGGGGCCAGCCTGCAAATCCAGGCTGGTAGACCCAATTCTGATCCTGCGGGGGAACAGAATTGTGTCTACCGCTGTATGCTCCGATTCTGTCTGGCCGCACAAGGGGCTGACGTCCAGGTGTGAATAGGCCTCCACGCCTACATTTCTGAACAAAGATGTATTTATTTGTATGGCCCCTTTGCACAAACGTGTATATCATCAGATTGCTGCTATTATATTTGTCAAATAATGATAGTCACTAAATACAAAATCCTTAAGGGGGTCATTTTAGAAAATGCCCATTCAGATGTGGAAATCACCTGAACATCACCAGAACTATTTTAGAAAGCCCTAACTCTTCATGTGTCCAGGACATTCACAAGTCTCTTGGGGGTGTGCCCAGTGCATGTCAAAGAACATGCATTTGTGCTCCCAGTTTTAGACCTGCACTGCATGTCTGAATTCTCTGTCAGAGATGTCCATGGCTATACCTTCTCCAGGACATGAACAGGACTCCAAAAAGTGCTCATTTCAGCAAACCAACAACTGATACTTTTTGCTCCTTCAAAAATGTATCACTGAGTAAAAAGGCTCCTGCACCACTGCATGTCCCTGTTTGCAACATGTCAGGCTGGGACATGTATAGGCTGAGAGCACTGTTCCCTCTAAGCTGTGCGCGTGTGCGCGCGCACACACCTTGCCGAGCAAGCGCACATACTTTACAACAGAGCGCACAAAAATTACGGTTCTGATTCTGATAGCAAACAACACAGACATCTTAAAATTTTAAAGTTGTGATTGTAATTACTAGAAATTTTCTGCTTCATTTAACAATCGTCTATTTTCATTTAATTTGATTAAAATAGATGCGGTGTACATACTGTATTCTGACATGTAGTCAAATTTTAAAGTATATAACTCCGAGTGTCGTTATGTGGCGCACAAAAATATAACCTTCCTTCAAAAGCTGCACAGCTGATATTTTATGCGCACACAGCCTACAGAAAATTAGAGGGAACATTGGCTGAGAGATACATGGGCATGTTTTGAAATAGGGCCATGGGCATGTCTATTTTCCCAGAATCGTAGACATCCATATCCAACATGTGCAAGTTTCTAAAATTCAGAAAAACCTGCATGGGTCTGACCCATTACATGGCATTTTTATTTATTTTATTTTTATTTATTTGCAAGGCTTGATATACCGCCCAAACCGGAGTGTCAGAGCGGTGCACAATAAAAAACAGAGAGGATGCTGCTTGAAGATTAAAGGAGGAAAGGAACGCCATTTAATTGACAGGAAAGCACTGGAGAGACACAGATAGAAAGATAGAAAAGGAACAGAATAACACAGCTAGACAGGCTGAACACTGAGGGGAGGGACGGAGGGGGTGGTGTGTGGTATCAGGACCGTCATGGGGGCGCCGGGAGATCAAAAGCCTGGGAGAAGAGATGGGTTTTAAGAAGAGCTTTGAAGTGAGGGAATGAAGACTCAGTGCGGAGTGAATGAGGGAGGGAGTTCCATAAGGTGGGACCTAGAAAAAAGAATACAGAGCGACGAGTGAGTTCAAGATGAGCCTGGGACGGGGAGGGAAGAAAAAGGCGATTGATATGGGAGGATCAGAGGAAATGGGGGGGCGGGCTGGTGGTAGATAAAATCAGAAAGATACTGAGAAACACCCGTGTGAAGAACTTTGTGGGTAGTGATAAGGTATTTATAAACAAATCTGAATTTAATGGGAAGCCAATGAAGAGAGAGAAGGCAAGGAGTGATGTGGTCAAAAGGGGAAGAGAAAGTGATGAAACGGGCGGCGGTGTTTTGGATGAGTTGAAGACAACGGAGTTGGTAAGAGGGAAGGCCAGCAAGATTGAGTTACAATAGTCTAAACGGGAGATCACCAGGGAGAGAACCAGAGTGGTGAGGGAATTTGCAGAAAGGTAGGGCCGGAGGGATCTAATACAATGGAGATGAAAGAAACAACTATGAACGAGAGAGGAAATATGAGAGTGGAAAGACAAAGAGGAATCAAGGGTGACACCAAGATAGCGGAGAGAGGGAACGACAGGGATGGGGAGAGAGGACATTGTGGGAGTTAGAGTGGGAGGAGCAGTAGTGAAGGAGAACCAAATAGCCGAAGACTTAGAAGGATTGACACAGAGAAAATTATCAGAGAACCAGGTGGCGATAAGATCAAGACAGACATTGAGAGCAGAGAGGTCTGGGGATGTAGAGCTGGTGTGGTGAATGAGGAGAATATCATCAGCATAAAAATAGGAGGAAATATCGGACTGTTGAATGAGGAGGGCAAAAGGAGCGAGGAAGATATGAAAAAGTAGAGGGGCAAGGATGGAACCTTGCGGAACACCACAGTGCAGAGGGAAAGAGGAAGAGATAGTGGGGCCTGAGTGAACGGTGAAGGTGCGGAGTGAAAGAAAAGACCAAAACCAATACAACACAGTGCCTCAAATACCAAAATCAGACAGGCGGGTAAGAAGAGTATGGTGATTGACAACATCAAAGGCGGCGGAGAGGTCCAGAGAGACAGCGATGGACAGGTCGCCCCGGTCGTGAGAGCGGTGGAGTTCACTAAGAAGGGCAAGAAGTATAGTTTCAGTGCTGTGACCAGTCCTAAAGCCAGATTGATGGGGATGAAGAGAGAGGGTGGTGTCGAGATGTGCTGAGAGCTGGGTGAAAACCAACTTTTCAAGAACTTTGGAAAGAAAAGGGAGGTTTGAAACGGGCCGCCAGTTGGCAGGAAGGCTAGGATCGAGGGTAGGTTTCTTCAGAAGAGGACGGACCACGGCATGTTTCCAATGAGTGGGAAAACTGCCAGAGTTAAGACTGGAGTTGATTATGGCCAGAATATATGGAAGAAGTCGGAGAGAGGGATCAAGGAGCCAGGTGGAGGGGAGGAGGTCGAGTGGGCAGGTCGTTTTGTGAGACAAGGAGATTACCTTAAGAAGCTCAGCTCACTGTTACTTCTACTGATTTTCAGATGTCTTGACTTGGACATCTCAGATTTCACTTACTAAAATGCACCTTTAAGCTAGGAAGCCTCATCTTCTTTATGCAACATAATAGAGAACATCAAGGACAATATATCTAACACTAAAAAATGACTAGGAATTATTTTGTTGATTATTGGGACGTACCTCAATTATGGCCCCATCAGGTAATCTGAGGAAATGTCGATACAGCTCTCGGAAACCACTGAGGTGAACTGTGTAAATAGACACATGAGTAGTGATATCTCTTGAACTGCCAGCAGATTGAAGAGCATCATCACAGTGCTGGAGGTCAATGCCAGAGACACCAAGCCTGTTGAAATTGTCCGTCTTCCAGACATAGTCATACACCGCCACCTAGAGAGATAGAAAGCACACCCCAACACACAGTCCCAAAAAAATAACAAGTGTTAATTACTTACCAACAAGTGTTTCAGGCAAATTGTACTGATTTAGAATAAAACACAAATATTAAATCATTCACACCAATGTTTCTTAAAGTGGGGCCAGGATGTGAAGGTAGGCCAGTAGAGGCTAGTAAGCAGATGCTGAAATGTCATCTTTGAGAATACTTCTATTTTCCTATTCACAGAACTTAGATTATCAGCTGTCATTGTCACATAGGGACTTTTGCTCCAGCCTAAACTTTCCCTAGCTGAAACTATCTGCATAAATTATTCAAATAGAGACTGAAAATCACTATTCAGATAATGGTGGTGATTATCTGGATAGCGGCCGGTACAACCAGTGGATTTGAAATCTCCTAGTAACCTGTTTAGTTGGTGGTGGGAATCAGCCAGGTCGCACTGGTTAACATGAACTGGTTCCTAGTGTTTCCCACGTTCGTCAAAACAGTCCCTACAGGCCATGTCACTGCCGCATCTACATTGGTGGGATTCAAAACACACAACAGTACTTTGATGGCATTGGGGGCTTCTCCTGATGCCACGATCCCCACAATGTCATCAAAATACTGTCCGGTGTTTTGAATCCTGCCAGTGCAGATGTGGCAGTGACATGGCCTGTAGGGAACGGGTCGGAGAACGCAGGAAACGCTAGGAACTGGTTTGCGTGAACCGGCTGTTTCTCAACACTGGGTTCAACCTTCGCTCCATCCTTGGACCATTCCAGTGTTCTCTGGAGAGTGCCAAAGCAGTCTGCAGAGATATTCAAAGGCAATATCCAAATAAAAACTGTTGTTACAGTGTCTGAGCGACCTTATTCAACTATTGAATATTGACCCCAATATTTTAAGCATGAACACTAAAATATCACTAGCATGAAATACACAGTGTTTATGCATACAAACAATAGCTTCAGTAGACTATGAACATTACTACAGAGCATAATAACCCATAAAACTATACTATCTCTGTGTTAATAACATATATATGCTAATTGGAAGGAGCCATTTAGCCAAATAGTGGCCCAATATGCAAAAGGATTTATCCATATAGAGGCAGCTACTATATTGATAAGTTCCCTATCTGAGAATTTTCAGTGGTACTATACAGATCTTTATTGACCAAAAGTAGATATAAAGAGCCTTTAATAAATGCATAAATAAATGTGTTGTGTTTCATCTGTTGTACACCGCTTCGAATGCCATGTGTATATGATGGATAACAAATGTTTTAGAATAAAGGAATAAATACAATCTTGCAATTCTGAGTCAGAAGGACACCAGGATCTTACTGTTCTACATCTATGAGTAACCTATAATTTTGTGGACAACAAACGCATGATAACAACTATTCATTCTACAGCCTCATAATGCCTGCAGTTGTTTTTCAACCGATGAACCACATCACTGAAAGCAACAGCAATCACCATATGCCAGTAAAGCAAGTTCGGGTGACTGACACCATGTCCCAAAGCTGCTCCTTTCCCCCTTTGGTAGCACATGCTCTATCTACACCGTGCAGAACACCTGACTCAGAAGGGGATGTGGATGGAAAAGGTTTGGTTCATTTTGGGGTCAGTTTCTTCTTTCATTCTTTTCATTAATTTTCAAATCACAAAAGTTCAGTTGGTTCATTTGATCCCATTAAAGTCAACCGAGTAAGAAGGGCATCCTACCTGGAATCTAACATATACATTTTCCATTCTAGTTTTAGAAAACTTGCTGGAAAGCATCAGCAGAAAAGGCAGCAGCACACCGAGATACAAACAGCGGCATGAACAGTCCAAGGCACAAAGGAGGGACAGACAGCATCAACAGTGGGCAGAGAAGTCCAAGTCACCATGGCACAAATAGGTGCATAGATCCCTTGATGATATCATTCCACAAACAATGGAATGATATCATCAAGGGACAAAGGGCACCATAATAGTGGCATAAACTGCCCATGGTACTGGGAGATGGGGTATAGCAGCCCAGACACATAAACACCATAAGGTATCAAAGGAGAAGAAAAGGACACCAATAATGGAGGCATGAACTGTCACAGGCATCATGAGAGAGACAGAAAAAGCAACAATGGTGGAATGAGTGGTCCAGGGTGCCATGAGAAGTATAAAGCAGTATCAAAAGTGGCATCAACACCACAGGCATTGAGTGAGGTAGACTTTAGAGTAGGATCAACACAGCAAGACACTGAACCAGGAAAGAGGTGAAAAGGAGCAGAATGAGCAATGACAGCACCTACCAAGAAGGCTCCAAAGTCTTGAGACCTCCAGAGAGAATTAGAGAAGAAGGATTGTATGTTGTTTTTTAAGGGGAGTGGGAACACTCCAATAGAAGCAGAAGATGAGCAGGTTGGGAGCAACAGAAGAGGCATCAACAGTAACACAACATACAGGGTGCTAAGGCCAAGAAAAAAAATCATTTGTTTCTCTTTAGACTTTAATGGTGATGGACTAAATGAGCCAAAACAGATTGAGATTTTTTGGAGGGCTTCTTCCACTCAGTTAAGAACTGCAGAAACAAAGGGAAAATTGTATCTTCCAGATCAATTTCCCATTTGGATCAATCCAAATGCATATTCCTAGTCTGAGATGGTCACGGATCAGATGTGGAAAGACTAAAGAGAAATGTTCCGCTTTGGATGGAAAAGACTGCCTTGTGAGCATTCCTCCCAGTTTCATTCGACGCCTTCTATGAGGCACTTTTGGCAATCCTTTCTCAGTGGTAACACCCTATCCTGCAGACTGAGAGCATGCAGACCAGAGAGCATATGCAGTCCAATGTTTCAGCACAATCACGGCTTTGGATTAGAACTTGTAGGATAAGTCTTTATTCGTAACAGCTATAACATTATAACTTATACTGTATTATTTGAAAATCCATTCTTAACAATGAATTTTTGGTTTGGAAATACATTTTCCTCTTTAAATAAATGTCAATTTTTTTTAGAAGTGCCTAAGTTGTTGTTATCTCTCCTCTCTGTCCTCCTCCTACTTTCTTGATTTCTTCCTCTCTCTGTTTCCCTCTCCTTTACAGCTCACACATCTCCTGCTCTGTTCATTTTATAATATTTAGCTCACATCTTTCCAGAAGTAGATCAAGCTGGGTTAGAATCAGGTACTATAGGTATTTCCCTGTCCCCAGAGGGCTTACAATCTAAGGTTGTACCTGAGGCAATGGAGGATTAAGTGAGTTGCCCAAAGTCAGAAAGAGAGTCAGTGGGATTTCGTTTTTCTGGTTCCAGGCTGCTGCCCTAACCACTAGGTTATTCTAAGCATCCTATATCCTCCATCAGTAACCCCGAACACACAATAACATGCTAATATCTTTTCTGAGGTGTGTTTTAAATTGTATGCTATGCTCTCACCAAAACCTGATTCTCCTTCTTTTAGCATGGACTGATGTCTCTTCAGAGCAGTTGACATGTATTCTGTGACTTTCATGCTTAGCACACTATTTTTTATGCATGATTAATAGTGTCAACATGTTAGATTCAGTATATAGACCCATAATTAGGAAAGTTTAGGAATCCTTTTATTAAAGTATGCTAAGCAGTTAGCAGGGGTTACAGAATACGCTAATCCAGCACGATGACCTACGGCAACCTTTAGCATGGGATCAGAACAGTTAGTACATCTTGATTTCTGCAGTAACTGTCCTGTGTACATTGGGGTGCTAAGTGGGTGGGTTGGACAGAGAGTTGATAGGGCAAGTGCTTTGCAGTCCGTGTGCCCCATGCTAACTACAAGGCACTTAGCACCATCTCCATAGATGCAGATAAGTACACCCGCGCTAATGTTAGGCTGTGTTAGGGCACGGTGCACCACATTAAATGCCAGGAACATGCTTTCCATTACCCCCCCCCCCCCCATACACACACACACAGATAACAATCTGGTGTTGCACCTAACAGAGCATAATTTTGGGCACGTTAGGTGGGGCAATATAGCACCCATTAATAAAAGGGCCCTTTAGCATTTTTAATTTCTCTTCTACTGCCAATTGCAGACTTTAATCCTTACACTTTGCTGCTTCTTATGATTGGAACAAACTGCCTAAGTCTGTGCATCAGGCTTCATCTCTGGCCCTTTTCAAATCCAGACTGAAAACTCACCTCTTCGAGTCTGCTTTTGGATCCTGATCCAGTTGGTCTCCTATGTGTTTCCTTACCATTCCCCTAGATATATCCTTGTCCTCAGCTGTTATGCTGTCTGTCTTGACGAAACTGTAAGTTCTGATGAGCAGGGACTGTCTTTTACATGTGTCTCTACTCACTGTGTACATCTTGTAGTACTACACAAATGATAAACAGTAGTAGTAGAATACTTATAGGGCCCGATTCCATCCCACACATCCGGGCCCTTTGTGCGATCGACTGGAACCGGACGCACAGAGGGAGTCACGATTCTGATCCCATGAGGCACATCTAGCTCCGGGGGATCAGAATCGCGAACAGGCTTGTACATGCATGTTGGGACCCGGATTCTGTCCGGCATGTACATACAGGCCTTCCCCAACTAACTCAGTCAGGGCTCTTCAAAGGAGCCGCAGCACCATGGGGTCCATTTGCTATGGCACCGCGCCTCCATTGAAAAGCCCAATCTCCAGCTGCCGGCTCCTGAAGTTGATTCCCCACAGCCGGACCCCTGATCTGGCCTCTTAAGGCCAGGGTTGGGCTGTGGAGAATGATTTTGGCCCTCCCTTCCCCATCCGCTCCAAAGGCCTGCTGATCCCTGGCAACTAAGGGAACATTTCATCCCTGATCCTCCTCTTTCCTGCCCCCGTCTACCTTCCTTGTACAAGACGCGGAGAAGGTAATGGGATCGGGAAAAGGCACAAATAGCGCTATTCGTGCCTCGGGATAACTCCCATAGTGCAGTAAGCTGTGATTTTCCTTGAATGCTCCATTATGTGGGCCTCATGAGTGAGCCCTAGCTTTTTAGTGGGTCCCAAACACAACAAAATAGGTATATATGGTGCCAGTAGTTAGTTGCCTACCATAAAATTATAGGTTGCACAAGACAAGAATGTTGCTTTATGCAATTATGCCATGTTGTTTTCATTTTTAATATTTATATCTTTTTGTTTTTTCTACATAACCCCTTTCTTTCATCTTAGTGAAGGCCATATATCTAAAATGTTGATACTTTTTTATAATGTGTACTTTTAATTACTTTATTTCCACTTCCTGTTCACAAGCTAGCAAACTGCTTCTTCTCTTGGCTCTAATATGCCTAATTATAGCAAACATTTTGCAAACCATGGGGCATGTTTACTAAATTGATCTAACGGTTAGTGGATGGCAAATAGTTAGCATGGGACAGTGGTAACAGCATGTGCTAAAAGAGACAGCATGGCAAAAGTCATGCAATAAACTACTTAGAACGTGACTGAGTGGGGACTGGGTGAGTGAGGGGCAAGCGTGGGCATTACCTGAGTAATGGCTAGCAGTAAGCGCACCCGCATCAATCATGGTTGTAGGTTTAGCATGGCGAGGTGCTTCCCACCACACTAACTATATGGGCAGAGAATGCCCCCAACAGTTATTGTGGATTAGCCGCCCCTCCCTTACTAATTTTTAGCACTAAATGTACACTAAGACGCAAAGGATAGTCATTTAGATGGGAAATAATACAAAACAGCATAAGCGATATCTTTGATTTTTTCATTCAGTATAACAGCACATTTCCATAAAATGAATTCCACCTTCCGTGTTAGCGAAATTCTAAAAGATCATGCCAAATACTTTTAATCTGATGAAGATTATGATTTAGAAGTGTATTTGCCGATAGTTTTGATAACAACATTTTGTTCACAGTGATTTTTGTATTTTTGTTATCCTTAGGCCTCTTTAATCTCTGAATTTTGCCAAGGTGAAACCCATGCATTTGTGATTCTCCTGCAGCTATTTACACAGCAAAATGACACCATGACCATAAGTGAAGGTAAGTGCAGAAATGCAAGGAAACACATGGAGAAGCGTTACATATTACAGGATTTGTGAGATTGTTGTATTCCTCTGTGTTGGAGGGGTAACCCTTAACTTACATTATGTGCTTTCTGATTTCTGTGGGAATAGGGGATTCTAGAAAGTCCAGTGCAACACATTTTATATTATTTCTAGCTACAGGTAATAAAATAAATAGAAATGGCACAAAATACCATAAACCCTTTTTATGTTTCTGTTGAGCGGTTTATAAAGTGTTGCCAGTAGGATAGGTACTGAGAATGGTAAGTTCTCTTATTAATAAAATATATAAAAAAATTCCATTCTTTCATAAGATAAAGTAAATATAGATAGATACCCAGGAAGTTTTGTGGCCAATTAATTTAGAGCACACATCTTTATTTGACAATTTGACTGCACGACTACCACTAAGGATCATAGCTGGTATTTTAAACCGAGGCACAGATGGGGCAGGAATGTCCAGGGGATCCCTCCTACTCCCCCCTAAGAGCCAGCATCAGGGGGGAGTGAGACTTTATGGGTCATGTCATGGTGACTCTTAGCTGGTGGTGGAGTTTCAGGAGTGGCAAACAGGTGGGTTGTTTTTAGCTGCAGTGGCCTGACATAAGTGCATTTCTGATAGCATGAGTGCAGTTACCACTTCATCTTCAGGAGGCAGTACGTATATACATGCTGTCTGCAGCAATGACAGTGCACAGTAACGTACCGTGCTGTAACTGTAGGGCGCGCTCCATGCCCATAAACCACCGAATCCCCACTTGTTCCCTGCCCCCTTCCAGGGTAAGCACTTAGTGCATGAATTAGCATGTACTAAGTGTTACTGTGACTGTGGTAATGTATGTGCATGCTAATTCACAGGGCTGGCCCATCAACTAAGTGAGCTAGGTGGCCGTGCCCCCCACACCCCAGCTCCTGCTGATTCTGTTTGGGGGGGAGGCAGGCAGCGACAGCGGCAGTATTTCCAAAAGTGGTGGCAAAAAGCCGCCACTTTTGGAAATACTACTGCTGCTGCTCGCCTCCCCCTCCCAAGACGGAATCAGCAGCAGCTGGGGAGGGGGAGGGGCGGGGGCTGTGGCAGCTGGAGGAGGTGGCAAGGCTGAGGTTTCTACCTAGGGCAGCAGAAAACCCTTGGGCAGCCTTGCTGATTTCACATGGTAACTGTTTAATGTACTTTAGTAAACCAGCCCCTAAATTTTGCAGGACATTTTTCATACGTTACCAAGGCCATGAATTTTGTACGTTCCCAAATGTGCAAAATGCAAAAAGTTGAAAACAAAAGTTTTTACTTTATGCAATGGTGATGGTACGTGCACCTTCACTAACAGCAGCTGTGACGGTCAGTAAGTGGTAACCAACCACATGCTGGCTGTCAGTACTGTCTACACCCATTCTCTGCAGTTCCTTAACAGTTAACGCATGACTATATGCTGCTGTTGTTAACATATGGTATCCATTAGCACAGGCCTACGTTAATGGTTAACATGCATTAACTGCTTAACATACCTTTTAAAAAATCCCTCCTGTATATCCCAAATTATCTGCCAAGAAAACAGAAAGGATTTGGGATGTTCTGGGGAGGGGGAAGCTACTTAAATGTATATATGATAGAGACGTTTAAATACATCTATGGCAAAATGCACAGGGAGGGAGCCTCTTTCGATTGAAAGGAAGCTCTGCAATGAGGGGGTATAGGATGAAAGTGGATGGAGAGAGACTTAGAGGTAATTGTGGACATATTTCTTTACGGAACAAGTGGTAGATGCATGGAATTGTCTCCCAGTGGAGGCAGTAGAGACAAAGACAATATCTGAATTCAAGAAAGCATGGGACAAACACGGAAGATCTCTAAAAGAAAAAAAGAGACTTTAAAATGTAGTAGTTGGTATGGAAGGGCAGACTGAATAGGCTGTATAGTATTTATCTGCTGTCATGTTTTTATGTTCAACTTGATATTCTTGGGGTGCAGTTTATCAGAGTCAAACCTTTACATGTATACTTTCCATTTTACAAAGTATGCATGTAAATCTAACAGCATAGGGGATCATTCTGTGCTGGCCATCCACCTCCTGTATGCCTGGTCAGAATCAGGGCATACAGCAGTAGATCCGATTCCGATCCCGTGGGGGCTAGACGTGCCCGTGAGATCAGAATTGGGTCTACCGGCCTGAATGTGCAGGCCTGGCTCCAATTATGATCGGCCACGCATCCTGCACCTATCCAGCTAACTCAGCCAGGCCTCAGAATGGAGCCACAGTGCCATGACATCCCATCACCATGGCACCATGGCACCACAGCTCCATTTTGGAGCTGCAAACACAGGCCACCAACGATGAACGTCTTTCCCCGCAGCCAGACCCCGATCCGGCCTTCCATGGCCAGGGTCGGGCTATGGGGGACCCCCTGCACTCCTCACTTCTTTGTTCAGTGGTCCACCCATGTCCAGGGGACTTATTCCACCTCTGAGATGGAATAAGTCCCCCATCTACCAGGCCGACTGCAGATGTGCAGGGCTGACCTCTGAATCAGCCCTGTACCTCCGAGGTCAGGCACCATCCAGTACCTACTCTCACTCCTCCCCTTGCCTACCCCCTCCCACATGAACACACGAACACAGCTCTCCACACAAGTGGCCTATACGTGGGGGGAGCTCTGTGACTGCCAGTGCGATCTGGATATTTAGCAGATCAGATATCCAGACCCGCTAAACAAGGATCATAATCTACCCCTATATACTTTAGATACTTAGGAGCAGATATAACGTTTTCCTCCTAGCTTTGTGGGTGTTGTGGGGCGGGGGGGGGGGGGGAAGGAAGTGTTTGGTTTATTTTATAGCAGAAAACATGCATTTACTTTCCCTTAAGGAATACACATATTTAATGCATATACCAGCAGCATGAGCTCAGGAAAACTTCATGAAGGTAATTTCATAGCAGAATGCTTATGTGAAAAGATCGGGATGTTTAGTAGCACGCATTTGAGGGCATGTTTACTAACGTGTGCTAAGGGTTAATGTGTGGTTTCTGTGGTATGCTAAAAAGTAGCATGGAGCCCCATGCTAAAAAATTCCTGCTACTTGGTAGTGTGCCTCAGGGTAGTGACTGCATGGGACAGGGTGTTCCCAGTGTGGCACAGCTAGCGTGGGCATTGGTATCCCGTGCTACCTGTGCTCAGTGCAGGTAGTGTAGGTGCAACTAATTCCACCTCAGTGGGTGGCGTTACTTGCGCCTGCAGCAGGTTAACCACACTACAGCATGGTACCTGCAGGAGAATGGATGTAAACGCCCCCTCCAGTTAGTCTGAAGCCTCGCACTGGCAATGTGGCTCACATGCGCATCACTGACCAAAGGCTTAATAAACATTCCCCTTGGTTTCTTAGCACACCTTAAAAAGTGTGCGCCCAATATTCAAAAGGAGTAACATGGTTAGCAGACCTGCTAATTGCGTTACTCCCTTCATCTGGGATATTCCGATGGATATCCACGGGTGCCGCCACTGCACGCCCCAATGCTAACTGGTTAGAATCAGGGCATTCTGGGGGTGGCACCCAGCTATATCCAGGCAGCGGTGATAATGAACTGCTTCCTGGTTATGGCTAAGTGGCGAAAGTAAGACGCAGCAAAGGCTGGCCTAACTTTCACCATAGAAGCTGACTGGGCGACAGCTGAATATTGCCACTGCACAGTTAATTCCTGCTAATCCAGGCAATCTGGATATTCAATGTTTGGGTCAGATATGTCACTGGCATTGACTCTGGGTTTAAAGTTCAGCAGCCATGGCTAGCTGCATTAGCTGGGCTAGCCGCCATTACGGAATACCAGGCTCTGTGTGTATGCTAAATCAATTACATGTACTTAAGTCAATGTGTGTTTATCAAAACATTCTAACACATGTTACAAAGAGTGCATTAAACAAATGTTTCTAATGGACTGAAAAAAACGTAAAACTAAGAAAAAAGTCCAAACGAACTAAAGCTGACTATAACATTTTGTCTTCAGCACCTCCTTAGAAAAGTCCAATTTTATAAAAACAACATGTGTCTTTGTAATATAGGTATATAAAATGACCCCTAGTGGTGCACAAATTCCCATAGTACAAATTTATATATGCTGTTGAGAAGGGGTAAATATGTGCATATATTTGGGGGTAATTTTCTGAACCATTTCATATGTGTTGGCCCGGGTAGCTCAGAAGGGAGCATCTATGAGACTAGCACATCCTGCCCCGCCATGTCACATACTCACACGTGCAGCAATGGGCCAGTAATATGTTTGCAGTAGATATTTATCGTCAAGTTTTTTTGGGCAGAAATATTAATTGTGGCAATGAGAGCGCATTTTGTTCTTCCTGGAAGCATTGCAGCTCTACAACGAGCACTTTCTTGCAGCTCATTCATGGTCAGGAGCAGCTATAGGCATGAAAACATCAACAGCCAGGGCCTGACATGTTTGTGCCGTTCTGAAATTGAACTGCGACGCTCATCTCCCTTGCTCTGCCCAGGGCATGCTCCCACTACACTCCATGCTACTGAGGACGTCAATATGCCAGGCTTTCGAAAATGGCTCTGGGGATGTCTACAAGATTTGCATGTTTATGTGCCCATTTTCAAACATCCAGCTCATGAGCACAGCTTCTAAGATATCCCTAATGTGTATGAATTCTGACTCCATTCATGCTTTGGGAACTCTCCATCCCAGAACATGCCTCCATATGGGTCACTGCATTTACTTTTATGTGTATAACCCATGGGGTAATTTCTCATGTGTAAAAAGGCCTGTAGCCCTTATCAAAATATTCTCATATTTTAGAAAGTATGCAGGGGCATTTTTAGTGGCGGCAGCTAACACTGTTAAAGCAGATGGCCATCAACCCTTATCCGGCGACCACACTGAATATCTGGTTTGCCTTGATTTCTCTTTTGCAATCCAGCTAGCAGTAATATTCAGCCACTAACCAGATTGCAAAACTACCTAAAGTTAGGACAGCTTTTCACCTGTCCTAACTTTAAGCAGTTTAGCTAACTGGTTAGTGGCTTGGCTTAATTTCTCCACCAATCACCTAGCTGATGGTGATCCAGAAGGCCGCTTCGCTAACTGGAAAGCAGTGGGGCCTTCATATCCTGGTGAGTGGTGTTTATATGGTTTGCAAGTCTGTAAACCACACCAATGTGACTATGCCCCTCTACGAGTCCATGTATAGAGTACATGCACACATTTACACTTGCTTTGGAGCAGGTGCAAATTAGTGCATGTGCATGTGCACTTTTGGGGATAGTTCTTGTGCTCTGTTTTATAAATGCATACAGGCCTCTATGTTGCCTTTATAAAATAGATTGAAATAGATGTTTTTTTAATATTCTACATAGGTGATTTTTGGGGTCATTTTGGAAGCCCTAATCATGCTTTGGATGTCTAAAAATGGGCAGAGACATTGAAACCCATTTTAGAAGCCAGGTCTGTAAAATCCAAGTCTGAACAGGGGCATGGTGAAGGCATGGCTGGGGCATTTCCAGGAACCTGGATGTCCTGCCTGATCTTAGAAAGGTCCTGGACATTCGGAGTCACATCTAAATTTAGACCTGTTCCAGGCAAGAATATGCATCTGAAAAGTGCTTGCTTTGGTTGAAAAAAGCATTCAGAAAGTATAGAGAAGATAGCACTCCATCATTCCCAGTACTCCGCACAATTTCAATAATAAAAATGATGAGATTTGAACCCTGGTTGGGCTGTTCTTAACGTCTACACCAACCATTAGGCTATTTCTAGACATCCAGGTGCAGGAATACTATTCTGAGGATGGCTATCTAAATACTCCCATAAACGTTCATATCAGGCAAATCCATGTTTGTGAAAGCATGTCTTCACTTGGATGTGCCTGCTTTTTTTTTCAGATGTCCTGACTTAGATTACACTGGATGAAAAAAAGCACAGCATATAAAAAAGACCCCCTAAGAAACCACAAGCAAACAAAACAGCCTGGTCACAAGAAACACATTCAAAAGAACTATGTAATAATAATGAAGGGAAAATGGAGGCATCAATAGGCATCAAAAGTGACCCTTAACTTCGGGTCTGCAATCGCCTAGGCCTCATCATGTGACTCCATGTCCTAATCCATAACCCCCTCACTTGCAACCCTAACATGCCATAGACAGTAAGCACCAAAATCTGGCAGTGCTAGCTGTCAATGTGTGTCCAACATGCACCTTTAGCACACACCAGACCTGCTCTGACAGGAATATGGAGTCACATGACGAGGCCTAGGTGATTATAGACCAGAGGTTAAGGGTCGCTGTTGATGCCCTCATTTTCCCTTCAATATTATTATATAGTTCTTTTGAATGTGATTCTTGTGACCTGGCCTTTTTGATTGTTTGTGTTTTCAGATTACACTTGGACATGCCTTTTTAAAATCCCCTTCCACATGTGTACCCTTATTTAATAAAATAGGTATGCACAGAGCAACTTCACCCCTCCTTCACCTAAACTACCCCGCCCCCCCCCCCTCCCCAGGAACACGCACGCACCCTCTTCTTTAGACACATGCATGCAGTTTCAGCAGCACAATTTTATGAGTCATTTTCCAAATCTGAATTTTACATTCAGAAAATTCTTCATAAACTGACCTCACATACAGTGAGCACACATTTATACCTTCCTTCAAACAAATGTAAATTTGTGTGAGAGCATTTGTGCACATTTGTGGAAAATTCTGGGTGTCTGTTTTATAAAAGAACATAGATGCATTTATGTGTGTTTTTGAAAATTCTTAGGTGCCCCGTTAAGAAAGTATCCCTGTAAATAGATGATGCGGAGCTGTGTGTTTATTTTCACAAGTCAATTTTCAAAAGAAAATGTTCCCTTTGAAAATCGATGTAAAACGTCTACAGGTAGAAAGTACCCAGTGACTTTACATCTCCTTGTTATGTTTGGAACTTGCCCCTTTATGCTTGTTTTGATGCATTCCTCGGAGTTAAATGGTATTACTGTGTATTCTGATTTGATGGATTTCAAATTGATAGATTCTAATATGGAGATTTATTCTGATCTCATTGGAGTCGAGAAGGATTTGTTGTCCTAAGATACTGTTTGCCTTACTCCGAATCACTCTAAACCAAAGTTTGTCTGGGCATGGTTTCTTTGAAGGATAGATTTGATAGATTGTTGTCACATTTCACTTTTTGCTTTTTCTCTTATATCAATACTTTAACCTAACATCTCAAGAACACTCGTAACATGACATCACCAGAAGAAAAAAATTCTACTAATGGAAATACAGGCAACATAAGAAAAAAAATTAAATAAACTTAGGTTACATGTTCCATTTAACCCTATACAAAGGAACGATTCAAGGCCAATAAGAGAAGAAACAAATGGAAAAAAATATGCATATTACAGTAAATATATAAACATGAAAGTCTAAGGTGCCCAGCAATGAATCCACAATGATTACCACCATAAATGGCATACTTATAAATAATATATAAAGCTATGATTCAACCCATTCCTAACTTTAATGAGGCAAATCAGGAATCATGTGACATCTCGCCTTTTCCAGGCCGGCTGACAGAGCAGCTCTGGTGTGTGCTAAAGGCACATGTTGGGCACGTGTTAGCAGCTAGTGTTGGATTATGACAGTTAGCGTTGCTGGATTTCAGCACTCACGGTCCATGGCATGTTAAGATTGCAAGTGAGAGGGTTAAGGGTGGAGAATGGGCAGGGTGAGCGCCGCGCAGTCAGGGCACCCAAGCTACCTGCATGGCAAGCAAGTAACGCAACTACACTCATCACCACTTCCATAGGTTACACTGCATGCACATGCACTATTTTCATGCTGTGCTAGGGCTGTGTGCACCAGGGAACTGCCAGCAACATACTTTCTATGCATTTGCAAGTTATCGGGCCATTTGGTGCAACACCACAGTGCCATTTACTAAAAGGTCCCAAAGAGATTTTTTTAGATTTTGGTAATATGTCTTATCAAATTTGAATCAAATGTTCCTTAGTTGTGAAGACATGTCACAATGGGGTATTTTTACTAACATGCGGTAGTTTACTGTGCATTTATCCTTGGAAATCAGCCTGGGCTGGCGCCGGACGCATGTTAATAAAAGGGGGTGTGCATGGGATGTCCTAATGCACTTAATGCAGCTCCAGCGCAATCCCCATGGTAACCTGATTGCCACAAGTACCACTGTGCAGTTACCAGCACCCACTGAGGTGGCGGTAAGTGCACCCATGTTAACAGTGAGTGTGCACTATTAACGTACATGCTAATTGCAATGCTCAATCAGTGCCCACACTCTTCCCCTAACTCACCCAGTATCCACCCCAACCTGGACTAGACAGCAGAGCTGCAGTTTCAGCAGGAGCTAACTGTTAACGCATGCACAATAAACCCTGGGCTAACCTTTAGTGTACTTTAGTAAATATGCCCCAGTATTAATTAAAAATAAAAGTCATTCAGGTGATATTAGCTGTAGCTACTATAGTGTAGCATTTCATCTGCATCATAAGTGCCTATGCAATAAGCCTCAGCTTACACATTAAGGGGGCAATTTTAAAAGGAAGCACATACTTTAAGTGGTAAGGTATTATAGTAATCTATACATGCATGTAGCCACATATGTGCATGAACGGCTTCTTATAAAATACTGACAAGCATAAAGGTATGTGCATTTACATGATGAGGCACACTTTGCCAGTGGGCAAGCACATGGGCAGAGCATGGGCAGAGCTTCCAAGTACATGCATAGATTATAAAATACTACAATTTGTGCATGTACTTGAAAAAAAAAGATGCAAGTAGTGAACCATCCCTAAGGCTGCAGTGACTAATGGCACTTGGGGTAACTTTATAAAGTATTTTTAATACATATATGGAAATATATGCACATAAAATTTACGTTATCAGAATATAGAAAGACTAGGGGACATGCAATGAAGCTACAGGGTAAACTATTTAAGACTAATAAAAGAAAGTATTTTTTCACTCAACGTGTAATCAAAATCTGGAATTTGTTACCGGAGGATGTAGTAAAGGCTGTTAGTGTAGCTGGGTTTAAAAAAGGTTTGGACAAGTTCCTGGAGGAAAGGTCCATAAACCATTATTAAGAAGGGACCCAGGATATCAATGCTTGACCCAGTACAAGCATTGTGGAACCTGTGTCGTTTGGGGAAACTGCTGGGTATGTATGACCTAGATTGGCCACTGTTGGAAACAGGATACTGGGCTTGATGGACCTTGGTCTGACCCAGTATTTCATATCTTATGTTCTTATGTTCTAAAATGACTTTTATAATGTAGGTTAGGCATAAAAATATGCACAAACGTTTAGGAGCACGTTTACTAAAGTGTGCTGGGGTTTTGCAATGAATGTGCATTTAGTGGAAAAGCAAACATGCAGTAGTTGCAACTGCTGTGTGCTAACTACTGGGGGGGGGGGGGGCAGCACACTCCCAACAATTACCGCATTAATCATGTACTGTAGCAGCATGCAAAATTACAGTGGGCGCACTTAACTCCATCTATTGAGGTGGTATTAGGTGAGCCCGTACTAATTGCAAGAGTCACAGATAGTATGCGCTGCTCAACACTAACTATGCGCTGCTCAACATGCCCAGTCTCTGCCCCTAACCTGCCCACCTTTACCATTCCAATGTGTGATTCACAGAGTGGAAATCAGCCCATGCTCTCATGGCCCTGCTAGCTGTCAATGCATGACCCAGCGCACCTTCAGTGCACACCAGAATATATCCTGAGAGCTAGTACCCTTTAGTAAAAAATCTCCTTAGTGTACAGCTGCAAAAATCAAGATAAAGTGAGGAAGTATCTAAGCAATTCAAAACAAACCCTACTGATCAAATCTCATATACTTTCATGTTAGGGTTGCAAGTGAGAGGGCTAAGAGTAGAGCTGTCAGAGCATATGTTCTTATGTTCCAAATGAGGTCTCACTAAAGACTTATAAAGAGGCACTATCACCTCTTTCTTCCTGCTGGCTATTCCTCTCCCTATGCACCCAAGCATTCTTCTGGCTTTCACCACCACCTTTTCTACCTATTTTGCCACCTTACTGTAAAAGCATCAGAAATGATCACACCCAGGTCCCACTCTTCTTTCATGGACAGAAGTAATTCACCTCCTGTGGAGGCTGATTCTGTACTGTCCATCCAGCCACTGTACAGCTGATTTGAATCGGGGCATATGTCTAGAATAGACATTTCAAATTATTTCCCAGACTTACTGAACATTGACTTCATAATATATTTCCTTTAAATGACAGGTGCCGAACTCCAGTACTATAAC
This sequence comes from Ichthyophis bannanicus, assembly GCA_033557465.1. NCBI lineage: Eukaryota > Metazoa > Chordata > Amphibia > Gymnophiona > Ichthyophiidae > Ichthyophis > Ichthyophis bannanicus. The sequence continues at coordinate 1,202,827,935 of CM066031.1, forward strand.
TAACCCAAAGTCATTTCCAAAAGTGCACCTTACTGTCATCTGATATGGTAAGTATTAAATACATTAAAAATATTGGGACCGATTTTCAAAAGCATTTATCTGGATAGCAGCACTATCCGGAGAGTGATGCTGAATATCATTACACACCAGCTGGATTGTACCAGGGTGGCTTGGAGGAGAAGTGGAGGTGGAAACATGATTTACCTGGATAGCAGCAATTTTCAGTAGTGCTGTCTCTATAAATTAGGGGAGCTTATCTGGACAGCAGCTGAAAATTTGTGCTATGTGGATAATGGAGGCAAATATTTGGCTAGTGACTGCACAATCCAGATATTCGGCAGCAGCCATTATCTTGATAGTGCCGCTGAATATCTAGACCTTTAAGCTCATGGTGACTGGCATTTTAAAAAAAAATGCCACAGGCTGAATATTACCCTAATCCATTCTTTTCTCAAAAGGATCATGATGAGTTAATAAATCCACCAAGACAAGCTATAGGACATGCGAGAGAATCTGAACTTAGCAGTGATCTAAGTTGCCAGGAACTGACAAGAAACCACACCACACCAGAGCAATGAACAATAATCCTCTAGTGAAATTCATCTTTCAGCAGAAAAACAAATTAAAGGTGGTAATTCAATGATAGAAAAGGCAAGCGGTAACAGGCTCAAAGACTGAACAGTTCACAACATTGCTTAATTAAAACAGGGATAATCTAAACAAGAATATGCATTAGATTAATGGTTCTCAACCCAGTCCTTTGGGACCCCCGGGCCAGCCAGGTTTTGAGGATATCCACAATGAATATGCATGAGATAGGTCTGCATATAATGGAAGCAATGCATGCAGATCTATCTCATGCATATTCATTGTGGATACCCTGAAAACCTGACTGGACTAGGGGGTCCCAGAGGACTGGATTGAGAACCACTGCTAGATAATTTCACTATTATTGCAAAGATCAGCTTGAAATTTGATCTGACGGACAGGAGGGTTGGGTGTTTGTGTACCTTGAAGAAGGATTTTGCTTGGATGTCAACACCACCATCTCCCACAGAGAAATGTTTCTCATATCTTGGATTTTATATGATAAAAAATAAAGTTTTAACCAGTCTAATGTATTCTTTTCCAAAGAATGTGAAGAACAGATGTAGAAAATAAGATAAAGAATCTAGATGAGATCACATGATTTGGGAGGTTTTATCAAAATATGATCAATAACTATTAAAGATGAGGCAAAGGGCCCCTTTTACTAAAGACTGATAATCGGGTAATGCGCAGAAACTGGCAGTCGGCAACATTAGCTTGCATGCTAAAGTGAATGCTAATCAGCAATCATGAGATGGGGCATGGAATGCGTGGACAGCGCATTACCACTGGCACCAGGGCAATTACTCATTCTTGGTGGCAACACGGCTCTTAACGTGAGTTTACCTAAGGATTCCTTTATGGAAGTTGACAAGTGAATCCACCTTAGCAGAGTGAATGGTCGAGTAGCGGCTCACACATTAGCTGCTGAGAACATACTGGTCACGTCGCTGACAACTATTGTGGAGGCTTTGCAGTTAGCATGCGCTTGTTTAGTGCATTAATTGCAAATCCTTTGTGGCCTTTGGGAAAGAGTACCAAAGTATCTTCTGCAAAAGACTGGACACCTCCTGAAGGGGATTATAAACTAAGTTTGTCAGGTAAATAAAAACCCCAAAGTAAAATTAAACATTTAATACATGTATAGAATTGGAAAAAAAATGGCAACATCTGAAAAGCTGTGTATACTAATGCTTGTGGTATGGGAAAAAAGAGTTTGGCTATAATGGAAGAGATTGGCTTGGATTTAGTGGCAGTCATGAAGAACCATGACTGCATTATAAATATTCCAGGCTCTAATCTATTCAGGAAGGACAGGGTAGGAAGAAAGGGAGGAGGAGTGAAAGAATTGCAGGGCTTACAAGGTAAGGAGGAGGAGGAAGTGAGGATTAATCTGGAAATAGGGAATGGGACATCTGTTTACAGTGGTGTGATATACAGGCCTTCTTCACAAGCAGACGTAGATACAGATTTAATTTAACACATTCACAATATTGCTAAAAAAGGAAAAGCACTGATAGGTGATTTCAATATGCCAGATGTTGTTTGGGATGTCTCTTTTGTGGTGCTAGGGGGAGAACTATTCCAGTAACTGATAATGGAACCCCTGTGGGAGGGAGCCATAAGAACATAAGATATGCCATACTGGGTCAGACCAAGGTCCATCAAGCCCAGTATCCTGTTTCCAACAGTGGCCAATCTAGGTCATACGTACCTAGCAGTTTCCCCAAAAGACACAGGTTCCACAAATCTTGTACTGGGTCAAGCATTGATATCCTGGGTTCCTTCTTAATAATGGTTTATGGACCTTTCCTCCAGGAACTTGTCCAAACCTTTTTTAAACCCAGCTACACTAACAGCCTTTACTGTTACACGTTGAGTTTGATTACACGTTGAGTGAAAAAATATTTTCTCTTATTAGTCTTAAATAGTTCACCCTGTAGCTTCATTGCATGTCCCCTAGTCTTTCTATATTCATTAATTTATAGACTTCTATCATATCTTCCCTCAGCCATCTCTTTTCCAGGTTTAAGAACCCTATCCTTTTTAGCCTTTCTTCATAGGAGTATCCTTCCATCCCCTTTACCATTTTGGTGGCTCTTCTCTGAACCTTTTCTAATAATGCTATATCCTTTTTAAGATACAGCGACCGGAATTGCACACAATATTCAAGGTGTGGTCTCACCAAGGAACGGTATAGAGGCATTATAATATCTTTTGTTTTATTTTACATTCCTTTCCTTATGATACCTAGCATTCTATTTGCTCTCTTGGCCGCCGCTACACACTGGGCCGAGGGTTTTAACATGTTATCCACAATGACGCCTAAATCTTTTTCCTGGGTGGTGGTTCGTAATGTGGAACCTTGCATCGTGTAACCATAGTTTGGGTTGTTCTTCCCTAGGTGCATAACTTTGCACTTGTCCACATTAAATTTCATCTGCCATTTTGATGCCCAGTCTTCCAATTTTAGCCATACTGAACCTGGTGCTTATGGATGAGGAGAGCATTTCTGATGATATGGTGGGTGATCATCTGTCATCCAGAAATCACCAGATGGTACTGTTCAACATTAGGATATACATGGAGATGGTTCATTTAAAAGTGAGTGTCCTAGGCTTAAGGAAAGCTAACTTTGACAAAACCAGGAAAAACCTCAAGAAGTTGTTAGCTGAATGGGAACATCTGGGAGATGTAGAAATGCAGTGGGCACAATTGAAAGAGGACATTTTAAGGGCAGTAAACATTTTGTTAGGAAAGTAAATATAAGTAAGAGGAAAAGAAAGCCACTATGGTTCTCAAAAGAAGTAGCTGAAAAGGTAAAGAAAAAGAAGCTATCCTTCATAAGAGATCACAGAAAGAGAAAGACATGCATCAGTATTTGGAAAAGCTAATTGAAGCTGGGTAAGTAGTCAGGAAAGCAAAGATGCAAATAGAAAAAAATAGCCAATACAATACAATGGGGGATAAGACTTTTTTTTTCTTTTTTTAAATATATTAGTGACAGGAGGAAGTGACAGAAGGAAGTGCAAAACTGGTAGGGATAGGAAACAGAAGGGATTATGTGTACATGAGTCAGAGTAGCTAGCTCTGTATTGTATGACAACATAGATTATGAGCTATGAGGGAGATGGATACTTCTCAAGCCAGACAATAGTTTAGGAAAATATCTTTCTTATAGAGGAGCTGGCAGAGACCATGATCCTCCTGGAATTAAAGCAATGATCATGCTCCTCATAAGAGGAGTATAAAGATCCAGAGGTTGGAGCTTTAAAGGGAGGAATTTGACAGGCCATACTAAAAATCAATGGAGGACAAATACAATTGCTGCTTCAGCTTCCTTAAAATGAAGATATCTTTCTGTGGATCCTCATTTCCTCCATAGGTCTGACAGAGGAAAAAAAACAGTAAATAAAGACTTGTTAAAAGCAAGGTATGCTGAAGTTAGTGTTTACAAGAATCTATGAGAAGGCAGAGCAACCAAGTAGCTGAAATAACCACCACTGGACGTGTAACTGTTATAGCGAAAGAAGTTCAGAGGGAGGGAAGGTATCCCATGAATATATATTTCATCTGGAGGATGCAAGTGGCTTTCTCAGTCTGGAAATCTGTTGGTCCCTGAGGCCTTATACTCCCTCCCCAATACTTCTCTAGTAGGCAGGTATTATTGTTGTCCCATCAGGAGAAGGCTGCTGCTATATGCCTAGAGCATATTACATAAGCCTGACCTGTTAGTTTCATCTGCTGAACTATCACTTACCAGACACTCATCAGGATCAGAAATGAAATTAGAGTCCATCAGCTCTCCCTGTGTTAGGAGAGATAAAACCACTGCATGGAAAGCCTCTTTGCAGCCATTCACTGCTCTCTATCCAAATCCCCTCCCCCAGGCTCTTATCCAAGAAGTCTATGAGTATATTGCATTCACCGAGCCCAAGGGGCTTCTCAATACAGATGCTCAAGCTATGACAAACGTCTCCAGTGCTAAGAAACTGACTTAGAGGCATAGGAATAATTTTAGTGCTGGTTTGCCCTTTTTCCCACTGCCTTGGGATCTTCTAAACTATGTTGGTGCTACTTTTCCTTTCTCTCAATGCTTTGAGGTCTTCTAGCCAACGTTAGCATTGCTTTACGCTTCTCTTACTGCCTTGGGATCTTAGTAATGCCTTTCTCCTCTCTCTTTTTCTCTCTGCTTTGGGTTCTTCCAAACAATGTTGGTGTTACTTTGCCCCTTTGTTGGTACCCTCTGGTCTGCCAGCCAATATTGGTGCCATTTTATCACTCTCACAGATCCTTGGGATTCTTCCTGTCAATGTAAATGCGGCATTGCTCCTCTTCCACTGTTTTTGGGTCTTCCAGTCAAGGACTAGAAAGGGGGACTGTTACTTCTGGACTGTTACTTCTAGAGAGAAATCTGCAACTGTGAGTATATACTTCTGGTAATTTTCTAAAAAGAATTCTTTGTATTAAAGCTACTTAATCTGTGAAAACACTGTTTTTTGTTGGATCAGTTAGGGCCTAGTAGCAGCAAATAAAGTTTGAATTTAAAACACAGAGGAGAGCTTTCTGGTTACATTTCATACCCAGCAGAGAGCTTGTAGTTTAAATTTAATAATCACTCAGGGCCAAGTAACAGCAAAGTAATTTTAGTTTAAATTTAACACACAGAAGAGAGCTTTCTGGTTAAATTTAGTACCCAGCAGAGAGCTTGTAGTTTAAATTTAATAAGAAGTTAGAGCCTAGCAGCAGCTAAGAGCTATAATTTAAATCAAATCAGAATTTAGCTTACCTCAGCAGCACAAGACAGGGTACTGTGTAGCAGCCCTCTTTTAATAAGTGTTCTTTCCCTCCCTCCCTCCCCACACCCACCCTCCCCTGGGATAATCATAGCTTTATAGGTACTTACACATCTTAAAAGACAGGAGGTGCTTTCAGGTGAAGCTCATTACCCAAATCAGTCATACACTAAGGACCTGAGATTAATTAAGCTTCAGGTGAACAAGGTATATTAAACGTATTAGGTACAGTTTTATTGGTATAAATACCCATAGCAACCCCTAGTAAGTAAGAACTTAAAGATCTAGACACAAACTTAAACTAAGATGCAGACAGCAGTCCAGCAGCGGGATATGGGCTTTCCAGTCTTTTGCATTGAGTGTCACATGTATGATTTTCTCCCAGTTGGTGAGAGGTCTTACGTGTGCACTAGCTGCAAGGAGCTCTTTTCTCTCAGGGAACAAGTCCATTCTCTAGAGGCTAAAGTAGCAGACTTGGAAAACATAAGACAGACAGAGAGGTACATAGACGAGACCTACAGGGATATAGTCCTGAAGTCCCACCTCCAGTCTGGCAGCACCCCTGTTGCCATGGAGGAGAGAGGTGACGTGACAGGAGAGCATCACCCTGGTGTGGCAGGAAGTGATCCTGTAACTAGGACCTGTCCTCCAGGTGATGTAAAACCCTCTCACACCGAGGAGGTTTCTCCAGGGCCATGTGCCAATGAGGGAAGGGTTAGGACAGCCATTATAGTTGGTGATTTGATCATTAGGCATGTAGATAGCTGGGTGGCTGGTGGACGTGAGGATCGCCTGATAACATGCTTGCCTGGTGCGAAGGTAGCGGACCTCACGCGCCACCTAGATAAGGTATTAGATAGTGCTGGGGAGGAGTCTGCTGTCTTGGTACATGTCGGTACCAATGACATAGGAAAATGTGGTAGGGAGGTTCTGGAGGCAGAATTTAGGCTTTTAGGTAGGAAGTTGAAATCCAGAACTTCCAGGGTAGCATTCTCCGAAATGCTTCCTGTTCCACGCGCAGGACCCAAAAGGCAGGCAGAGCTCCGGAGTCTCAATGCGTGGATGAGACAATGGTGCAGAGATGAGGGTTTTGGATTTGTTAGGAACTGCGGAACATTCTGGGGAAAGGAGGGGCTCTTCCGAAGGGATGGGCTTCACCTTAACTGGGATGGAACCAGGCTGCTGGCATTAACCCTTAAAAAGGAGATAGAGCAGCTTTTAAACTAGATATTAGGGGAAAGCCGACAGTCGCCCAAGAGCAGATGGTTTGGAAGAATGTATCCTTGAAGGATACTACCAAAAGCAGAGAGGTTCCACAAAAGAGTAAAGTAGCCCAAATGCCCTCAAGTATGGAGCAGACAGAGCTTAAAGATCCCAATTTACCCATGTCTAACAATAGCCAAATTAACATGAATAAAATACATTCTCTAAAATGCTTGTATGCAAATGCTAGAAGTCTAAAGAATAAGATGGGAGAGTTAGAATATATAGCACTAAATGAAAGGTTAGATATGATTGGAATATCAGAGACATCGTGGAAGGAGGACAACCAGTGGGACACTGTGATACCTGGGTACAAACTATATCATAATGATAGAGCTGATCAAATTGGTGGAGGGGTTGCGCTCTATGTTAGAGAGGGCATTGACTCAAAAAGGATTAAAGTTTTGCAGGAAACAAAATCTGCTGTAGAATCTATATGGATTGAAATTCCATATAAAAGGGGGAAGGCAATGGCAGTGGGGGTGTACTATCGAGCACCTGGCCAGAATGACCAAATGGATGATGAAATGTTCAAAGAAATCAAGGAAGCTAACAAAAGTTACAGCGCAGTAATAATAATGGGTGATTTCAATTACCCCAGTACCGACTGGGTCAGTGTCACGTCAGGACATGCTAGGGAGATAAAGTTCCTAGATGAAATAAATGACTGCTTCTTGGAGCAGCTGGTTCATGAACCGACCAGAGGGGAAGCTATATTAGACCTAGTCCTTAGTGGAACACCAGATCTAGTGCAAGAGATAAGTGTGTTGGGGCCATTTGGCAATAGTGATCATAGCATGATCACCTTTGATTTAATTAGTGGAGGAGGGATAGTAAGGAAATCCACAGTACTACCTTTTAACTTTCGAAAGGGAGACTATGATAAAATGAGGAAAACAGTTAAGAAAAAACCAAAAGGAGCAGTTGCGAAGGTTAAAGACGTACATCAAGCTTGGGTGTTGTTGAAAAATACTATCTTGGAAGCCCAGACCAGCTGTATTCCACACTTTAAGAAAAGTGGAAGGAAGTCCAAAAAACTGCCAGCATGTTTAAAGGTGAGGTCAGAGAGGCTGTTGTTGCCAAAAAAGCATCTTTCAGGAAATGGAAAAAAGAGCCAAACGATGAAACCTGGAAACAGCACAAGCACTGGCAAGTCAAATGCAAGGCATTGATAAGGCAGGCAAAGAGAGAATTTGAGAAGAAGCTTGCTGCAGAAGCAAAAACATGAAATAAAGACCTTTTCAAGTACATTCGTAGCAAAAAACCTGTGAGAGAGTCAGTTGGTCCATTAGATGATAAAGGGGTTAAAGGAGCACTAAGAGGCGACAAGGCGATAGCGGAGAGACTGAATGAATTCTTTGCTTCGGTCTTTACTGAGGAAGATGTAGGGATGTTACCCATGACTGAAGTGGTATTTAAAGGTGCAGAAGAATTGAAGGAAATATCGATACATCGGGAAGATGTCTTACAACTATTAGATAAACTGAAGAGTAGCAAATCACCTGGGCCAGATGGTATACATCCAAGGGTGTTGAAAGAACTGAAATATGAGATTTCAGACCTGCTATCAGTAATCTGTCAACTATCATTAAAATCATCTCTAATACCTGAAGATTGGAGGAACGCCAATGTAACACCAATTTTTAAAAAGGGTTCCAGGGGTGATCCGGGAAACTACAGACCGGTGAGCCTGATGTCAGTACCAGGAAAAATGGTAGAAACCATCATAAAGAATAAAATTACTCAGCATGTTGTCACCCCTCGCCTGCCAACCCCAGTATGGAGGCAGTAGGAGAGGGGGCACAGTTAAAGTCACTCTGTTAATGCTGTTATCTGGATATGCTTGTGTAGTTGTAGCCCAGTGATGACAGCCAAAGTAGGTTAAGGGTAAACAATATTTTTTATTGTTTGCACAGGGTTTCTTCCCCCAAGAACAGAGGTTAAATGATAACAAAAGCGTAACAGAAAAAGTCCTGGATAACAGCTCTCCTGATACTTCTCAGGGTCTAATAAGCAATCAACCATCAGCTTCTCTTACTTCTTTCAATATTCCAAAACATCAATGTTCTTCATAACAGCATACTTTTCCAACATAAGCTTTCAATAAATAAACTTTCACTGTTGTGGTTTTTCTTGTCCACGTGTGCTTAAGATAATTCCTCCTAGCCTCTAAGGATAACAGATGCTTCTTCCATAAGCCTGATCATTCTTCTGTGTAAACTTCTCCCAGAAGAATTCTATGTGCTCTTGAAGCTATCCCTTAGAGCTGGGTATTTAACTTGTGTTGGCAATGAGACAAAACTCCTGTCTGCATCCAATCTCCAAAGTTAGACTTTTACAACTGCCTTAAAATATAGAATATGTTTAAGCTGTACTTTAAACTTCCCTTTGACAGATACCACATTCCATTTCTGAACTGCTACTATAAGACAATGGATTATCTGTCTGCATTGGTTCACCTTCACTATCTTGAGCTTCTTGGTTATAAGGCTCACTCGAGTCTAGTGATCTCAGGTGCTTGAGAAGGGTTTGTAACTGCTTCTCTCCCCTCTCTTTATGTATCCGGGGCTCTTGCAGGGATACCTGTTTATTAAGGTTCTTAAGGAGCTGAGAGTAGGGATTTCTCTCTCCCTTGGGTTGCCCCAGTCTTACTCTCTGGTGAGGAGGTATGTATTTCTTCAGAGAATGTTTTACAGGCTCTTTTAATATCTCCTGGTCATCAGAGTCTGTATCTAGGTTTGTGTCCCGGTGCTGCCAATTAGCAACGTGCTGAGGTGCAGCTGTGCTAGACTCTAACCTGCAGCTTCTGACACTTCCTCTGCAGTAAGGCAACGCTTGTCTTTCACACACTGGGAATTCCCTTCCACCCAGTTTCTCTCTTGTCTGTCTGGTCCCAGGGAAACTATCTGCAGAATTGCTTCTGTCCCTCTCAGACAAGGATTCCAAACTTTGCTTAAAAGGTTTATAAAAGTTTCTAACCTGCTTTGGCTTTGCTTGAGGACTACTCCTTCCTGGCAGCACTTCCAACTGCCTTCCTCGAGACGTGGCTTTCTCTGAGGAAAGTGGCTGGCAACCGTCCAAGTACTCGGTTCCCACCTGGTTCCACTTGCCTCCAGCTCTGTCTCCTGGGGATCTCCGGTCTCTGCCTGGACCTGGTTTCTTTATCCCTCTGGGAAGAATCTCTGACTCTAAGGCTGCATCTGATCCTTCTGAGTCCCTTTCTCCCGGCTGTGCCAAATGTAAGCCTCTGCGTTGCTTTCCTCTCATTACTCCATCTCCTCTCCGTTCCTCCTTCTCTTCCTCCTCTTCCTTCTGCTCCTCCTTCCTCTCTGAAAATACCACTTCCTGATTATGAGGAGTGCTTTGTCCAACCAGGCGTGAGTCCACCCCTTTCCCTGATAGGCTAGCTCTCCCTGTCAGCCTAGAGCTAGGGCGTGGCTCCCTTTCTCGTCTCTCCTGCACTGAACCTTTGAGTGCTGAGCTTTTAACCCTTTCTTGACCTGTAGCTCTGGCAGGTTCAGAGGAAAAAGTGTGTTTAAAACCCATTTTCTTGTGCTCTGACAGCTCTGCCTTGTCACAATGTAGATAGTCATAACCTAATGGGAGACAGCCAACATGGCTTTAGACAAGGAAGATCTTGTCTTACTAATCTGTTATGTTTTTTTGAAGGAGTGAATAAACAGGTGGACAAAGGTGAGTCGGTTGATATTGTGTATCTGGACTTTCAGAAAGCCTTTGACAAGGTCCCTCATCAGAGACTTTTGGCAAAACTAAAGAGTCATGGGATAGGAGGCAATGTACTATTGTGGATCAGGAACTGGTTAAAAGATAGAAAGCAGAAGGTAGGACTAAATGGCCAATTTTCCCAATGGAGAAAGGTGAATAGTGGTGTACCCCAGGGATCTGTGCTGGGTCCGCTGTTTTTTGACATATTCATAAATGACCTGGAAAGTGGAATAACGAGTGAGGTTATCAAATTTGCAGATGACACAAAACTATTTAAAGTTGTTAAAACCCAAGAGGATTGTGAAAAATTGCAAGAGGATCTTGATAAATTGGAAGACTGGGCATCAAAATGGCAGATGAAATTTAATGTGGACAAGTGCAAGGTTATGCACCTAGGGAAGAACAACCCAAACTATGGTTACACGATGCAAGGTTCCACATTAGGAACCACCACCCAGGAAAAAGATTTAGGCGTCATTGTGGATACCATGTTAAAACCCTCGGCCCAGTGTGCAGCGGCGGCCAAGAGAGCAAATAGAATGCTAGGTATGATAAGGAATGGAATGGAAAATAAAACAAAAGATATTATAATGCCTCTATATCGTTCCATGATGAGACCGCACCTTGAATATTGTGTGCAATTCTGGTCGCCGTATCTTAAAAAGGATATAGCAATTTTAGAAAAGGTACAGAGAAGAGCCACCAAAATGGTAAAGGGGATGGAAGGATACTCCTATGAAGAAATGCTAAAAAGGTTAGGGCTCTTTAACCTGGAAAAGAGACGGCTGAGGGGAGATATGATAGAAGTCTATAAATTAATGAATGGAGTGGAACGGGTAAATGTAGATCGATTGTTTACCTTAACAGAATATAGAAAGACTAGGGGACATGCAATGAAGCTACAGGGTAAATTATTTAAGACTAATAAAAGAAAATATTTTTTCACTCAACGTGTAATCAAACTCTGGAATTTGTTACCGGAGGATGTAGTAAAGGCTGTTAGTGTAGCTGGGTTTAAAAAAGGTTTGGACAAGTTCCTGGAGGAAAGGTCCATAAACCATTATTAAGAAGTGACCGAAGATATCAATGCTTGACCCAGTACAAGCATTGTGGAACTTGTGTCTCTTGGGGAAACTGCTAGGTACATATGACCTAGATTGGCCACTGTTGGAAACAGAATACTGGGCTTGATGGATCTTGGTCTGACCCAGTATGGCATATCTTATGTTCTTATGTTCTTATGTAGTGCTGCTTGCATCTCCCAGACTGCTATGGAACATTCAAGCCAATGCAATCACTGATTTGCTCCTCTCCCAGTGCTGTAGGGTCTTCCAGCTAATGTTAATGCTGTTTTTGCCTATCTCTCCTCATTTTAGTAAATATTAGTGCTGCTCTACCCCTCTCTCACTGTCTTGGAGTCTTCCTGCCAATGTTGGTACTATTTATACATCTCCTAGTAGTTTGGGAGGCATGGTTCTTGCCTATGGAGGTGCCTTCTGGTAAATTAGGGTATTATTACTAATATTCCTACTAATATTGATGCTACGTTATGTCTCTCCTGCTGCCTTAAGACCTTCCAGTTAGTGTTAGTTTTGTTTTAGCCCCCATCTGGTTCTTTGAGATGCTCCTGCCAATGCTAGTGCCCTTTTAACCTCCTGCCAGTGCCTAGGAGGTCTTCATGCCCAGAGGCATTCCCAGCCCCCTTGACACCTGTGGTGGGTGCCCTCCTGTATGCCACAAAGTGCATCCTGCCCCTGCTGGGCCCATGGAGGCAGCATGGCAAACTTATTATAAAGCTGGCTTGCCATGCTACCTCCAGGCCTGGCTGACCTACTCTCCTTGGCCAAAGTCTCACAATTCACAATACTTCACCTGGGAGAGAAGAGTGGCTGGGCCGGGAACGGAGACAGTGCAGGGAGCCAGCTTTATGGTAATTTTGCTGTGCTGCATCCATGGGCCCAACAGGGGTGCACCCTCCTCCCAGTCAGTACCTAGGGCAGGTCATACCCACCACCCCACTGTTTGTATGCCACTGTTCATACCAGTATTGGTGTTTTGCCCCTCTCCCTGTGCCTTGGGAGTCTTCATTCCATTACTTTTATTTCATTGAACCCCTGATAGAAGTTTGCAATCTTCATGCCACTGCTATGTCCTTTGTCCCTCTTTTGGTTCCATGGGGTTATCATGCTGCTCTTGAAGTCTTGGAGAGTTATTGCCTCTATGGCAGATGCCTGCCAGCAAGTTTTAATCAAGTTTGATTAAAAATGGATAGAAAATCTCACTGTTAGAATACAAAATTGCTTTTCCCATTTACTTCACTAGACTAAGGCCCTCATTCTATAATGCGGGTTGCAGGGCTGTACATCCCATTGGGACATGCAGTCCCACAATCCACCTAAACCCTATTCCTCTACTTCAAAGGTGGCATAAGCAGCTTTTTTTTGGTGAATCAGGGCACAGCAGACAACACCGGGGCTGGGACCGGGTGCAGAGATGTCCCCCAGCATCCAATCTAGGCCACGGGAGGCCAGCCGTGGGTTGGGCATCAGGGATCTTAGGGTCTGGAGCCATGGCAGTCTGGGGCACCTGCAGGGAGACATCCCTGCAGGCTGGAAGGGAACGCCGGGCCATCCTTGGGCCCGATTCTGGCTCCCATGGGAACGTTTTGTTCTCATGGACCAGAATCGGGTCCTAACAGCCCCATCTTCAGCGGGGATGTCTGGAGGGCCCACTTCCAGAATCCAGCTCCATATGAACTGAATGATTTGGGGTCAGTGATTGAACTGAAGACAAATTGAATGAAAAGTTTGTCGTGCACAGTCCTATTTGGAGTAATCAGCAGGACCTCCTGATTAGAACACAGATTCCTGTTAGGTTCCTAGTAGTGGAGGTGGAATTCTAGATATTTCAGTCCAATGTCCCACAAAGGTATGAATGCAAGACACTATGCAGATGTTCCCATCCAGCTATTTATTTCTGAGAGGTCAGGGAAAAGGCTATCAGTCTGGTCAAGGAGAAAGATGCCGTGTGCATAAAAATATTAGCAATTAAGAGTGGCCAGGAGGTTTATGAAAGATATTGAAGAGTAGGGAGGAGAGAACTAAACATTGCAGGACTCTACACTGCAGTTGTTGGGGAGAAGAGTTATGGATTGACATAGCTGAAAAGGACGAATCAGAGATGTAAGTGGTAAACCAGGGTAAGACCTGCCCTCAAAGACCAATATTATAAGGATGTTCAAGAAGAATGCTGTGGTCTATTAGATCAGCTGCTGCAGTAAGATCTAATGAAATAGCTAAGATGATCGGACCCTGGTCCAATGCACAATGAAGTTCACTAAGAATTGCAGTAATAATTGTCTCAGTACTGTGATGTCAACGAAAGCCTGATCGATGAAGGTGGAGGATACGTGTATGAGTCACATGATCTTCCAATTGCGATAAGAACAGACACTCTGTAAGCTTGAATAAGAATGGCAAATTTGAGATCGGACAATACAGCAAAATGTTGTTTCTTCAACTTGGATACAAAGGCATTTTTAGATAAAATTGTTCCGCATCTTTGCACTGCTTCTACAAATCTTGATGATCTAGTATTCAGCTGGAATGAGACTATATCAAAATCAGCTAGAAAGCCTAACACCCACACAGAGCCAAACAAGCACCACTCTGCAAACTAGTACTCTCCAGATCTGAAAAGTAAACTTAGAGCCCTTGAAAGAAAATGGAGATGTTCTAAATCCCCAGGCAACCATTACCTATATACTTCTAAGCTCATTGAATACCAGGCAGCTATCTTCAAAGCTAAAAGAGGTTACTACAAATCTTCTCAATAAATGTTTAAATCATCCTTGAGAGCTATTTGACTTAATCAAATCTCTAACTAAGGACCCCTCAGCACAAAATAATGCTTCACAAATTTCCCCCCAACTAATAGCTGATCACTTTCAGACCCTCCTTCGCCCATGTAATAATTCCATCCCAGCAGTCTAAGCTCTATGCTTAGCATATCGGACATTCCAATCTTCTGGGATTCTTTTGCCACCATCTCAAAGAAGCAACTGGAAAAAATTGTCTTAAGCATCAAAAATACTACATCGCTATTTGATCCCTGTCCTGTTACCTGGATTCAAGCTGCACACTCTGTACTATCCACTTTTATTTTAAACATTGTTCAGCAGTTGCTTGTTCAAGGTTACCTACTGCCTGATTTAAAAATGGCTTCCATACGTACAGTGAAAAAAGCTTCAGCAAATGACTCTGAAAAACCAGCCTCATACAGATCCATTACAAGCATCCCATTTTTACAAAAATATTGGAAAAAGCCCCAGTTCTGTTGCAGATACAGGATAACATTGATTCCCATTATCCACTAGATGACCAGCAATATGGATTTAGACCAAATCATGGTGCAAAATCCTTAATGGCTGTTTTCATAAAAAACATAATACTGGGTACTCATAATCCCAAAAACAGCTTCATACTCATTTTCCTGGACATCAAGGCTGAATTTGATTCAATACCACAGCACCAAATCATTCAGCATTTAGAATCCATAGGCCTACAAGGCAATACAATAAATTGGTTCAGATCTTACTTTCATAATCGACAACTCCAAGTTAAAATAGGTAAAGCTCAGCTATTCACCATGAGACTCTTATTCAAAAGATGTCTAACAACAGAATCAGAAGATTTAACTCTGCCAACACATTTGGCATAACCACACTAAACACCAAGACCACTGTTTCAAATTCAAAGAGGGATTTTTCCCTCTTTGCTCCAACCTTATGGAACACAATACCTCACATCCTTCATACCTCTAATGACTTGCTGATATGCGCCACCTAGACAAGATCTTAGATAGTGCTGGGGAGAAGTCTGATGGCTTGGTATATGTTGGTACTAATGACATAGGAAAGTGTGGTAGGGAAGTTCTGGAGGCCAAAATTAGGCTTTTAGGTAGGAAGTTGAAATCCAGAACTTCCAGGGTAGCATTCTCCAAAATGCTTCCCATTCCACGTGCAGGACCCAAAAGGCAGGCAGAGCTCCGGAGTCTCAATGCATGGATGAGACGATGGTGCAAGGAAGAGGGTTTTGGATTTGTTAGGAACTGAGCAACATTCTAGGGAAAGGAAGGGCTTCTTTGAAAGGATGAGCTCCACCTTAACCAGGATGGAACCAGGCTGCTGGTATTAACCTTTAAAAAGGAGATAGAGAAGCTTTTGAACTAGATAATAGGGAAAAGCCATCAGTCACCCAATAGCGTATGGTTCAGAACAATGTATCCTTGAAGGATACTAGCAAAAGAATGAAGTTAGGGCATATCAACAGAGAGGTTCCAATAAAGACAAAAGTAACCCAAATGCCCTTAAATATAGAGCAGACAGAGCTTAAAGATTCCAAATTACCGATGCTGATAACCAGATTAATATGAATAAAATACAGTATCCAAAATGCTTGTATGCAAATGCTAGAAGTCTAAAATATAAGATGGGAGAGTTAGAATATTTAGCACTAAATGAGAGGTTAGATTTGATTGATATCTCAGAGACGTGGAAGGAGAACAACCAGTGGGACACTGTGATACCTGGGTACAAACTATATCGTAATGACAGAGCAGATCAAATTGGTGAAGGGGTTGCACTCTATGCTAGAAAGGGCACTAAAGTTTTGCAAGAAACAAAATACACTGTAGGATCTCTATGGACTGAAATTCCATGTAAAAAGGGGAAGGGGAAGGTGATGGCAGTGGGAGTGTACTATCGACTGCCTGGCCAGAATGAACAAATGGATGATGAAATGCTCAAAGAAATCAGGGAAGCTAACAAAAGTTAGAGCACAGTAATAATAATGGGTGATTTCAATTATCCTGGTATCGACTGGGTCAGTGTCATGGCAGGAAAGGCTAGGGAGATAAAGTTTCTAGATGAAATAAATGACTGCATCTTGAAGCAGCTGGTTCATGAACCGACAAGAGGGTAAGCCATTTTGGATTTAGGCCTTAGTCGAACATAAGATCTGGTGCAAGAAATAAGGGTGTTGGGGCCACTTGGCAATAGTGATCATATTTGATTTAATAAATGGAGGAAGGACGGAAAGGAAATCCACAGTACTACCTTTTAACTTTCAAAAGGGAGACTATGATAAAATGAGGAAAAGAGTTAAGAAAAAAACTAAAAGGAGAAATTGCAAAGGTTAAAGATTTACATGGGTGTTCTTTAAAAATACTATCTTGGAAGCCCAGACTAGCTGTATTCCACACTTTAAGAAAAGTGGAAGGAAGTCCAAAAAACTGTCAGCATGGTTTAAAGGTGAAGTCAGAGAGGCTGTTGTTGCCAAAAAAGCATCTTTCAGGAAATGGAAAAAGGAGCCAAATGATGAAAACTGGAAACAATATAAGCACTGTCAAGTTAGATGCAAGGCATTGATAAGGCAGACAAAGAAAGAATTTGAGAAGAAACTTGCTGTTGAAGCAAAAACACATAATAAAGACGTTTTCAAGTTCATTCATAGCAAAAAACCTATAAAAGTCAGTTGGACCATTAGATGATAGAGGGGTAAAAGGGGCACTAAGAGAGGATAAGGCCAAAGCGGAGAGACTGAATGAATTCTTTGCTTCGGTCTTAACTGAGGAAGATGTAGTGATGTTACCCATGACTGACATGGTATGTAATGGTGATGCCGCAGAAGAATTGAAAGAAATATCGATATACCAGGAAGATGTATTACAACTATTTGATAAACTGAAGAGTACCAAATCACCTAGTCCAGATGGTATACATCCAAGGGTATTGAAAGAACTGAAATAAGAGATTACAGTCCTACTATTAGTAATCTGTGAACTATCATTAAAATCAACTCTAGTATCTGAATATTGGAGAATGGCCAATGTAACAACAATATTTAAAATGGGTTCCAGGGGTGATCCAGGAAACTA
Source organism: Ichthyophis bannanicus (assembly GCA_033557465.1). Taxonomy (NCBI): domain Eukaryota; kingdom Metazoa; phylum Chordata; class Amphibia; order Gymnophiona; family Ichthyophiidae; genus Ichthyophis; species Ichthyophis bannanicus. The sequence continues at coordinate 1,202,845,244 of CM066031.1, forward strand.
CAGACCTGCAAGTCTGACATCAGTAGTGGGCAAAATGGTAGAAACCATTATAAAGAATAAAATTACTGATCATGTATATCATCATGGTTTAATGGGAGAAAGCCAACATGGACTTAGCCAAAGTCTTGTTTTACTAATCTGTTATATTTTTGAAGGTATGAATAAACAGGTAGACAAAGGTGAGTCAGTTGATATACTGTGGATTTTCAGAAAGTCGTTGACAGGGTCCCTCATGACAGACTCTTAGCGAAATTAAAAAGTCATGGGATTGGAGGCAGTGTATTATTGTGGATCAGGAACTGGTTAAAAGATAGGAAGCAGAGTGTAGGGTTAAATGACCAATTTTCCCAATGGAGAAAGGTGAATCAACTGTAGTACTGAATATTGGATAATGGCCAATTTAACACCAATATGTAAAAAGGGTCCGGGGGGGCGGAGCTAGCCGCAAAGCGAGATGGCTGCTTGAAAGTGTAGCTCCTACCCTGACTGCAGAATCCTGTGCCTCTCCCCTGGCTTTAAATAACGTCTGCTGCACATTTAGCGGGTAAAGCACAAAGACGATGTCATCGTTGAAACCGGCCAGGTTAGAATTCCAACCAGCGGCTGGTCAGGCGGGCAAACGGGCAAAGCAAGAAGTATCCTCCCCTCAAAAAAATGGCGTCGGAGAAAGAAACAACGGAAGGGGTGAGGGAGATACTGCAGGAACTCAGATTGGTAAAAGAGATGATAGCTACTAATGCTGGGACACTCACGCAACTACAAGAGGACCTACAAGAGGTTAAAGAACGGATGTCAGATGTAGCAGGGCGTCTGGACAAAGTGGAAGCAGAGGTTGGCAAGCATGAGGTCCTACTGGCACAGATGGGCCCACTGACCAAGCGAGTGACGGTGCTGGAAAATCAAGTGGAGGACCAGAATAATCGCGCTCGACAAAACAACGTAAGAATTGTTGGTATACCAGAGGGGCGAGAGGGATCAGACCCCATTGTATATTTAGAGAAGCTAATACCGGATTTACTACAAATAACCTTTGGGCATCCATTTGAACTGGAGCGGGCACACCGTGTTCCTTCCCATGTGACTAATTGTACACAGCGGCCTCGCCCTATTGTAGTTAAGGTCTTGAGGTACCCGCAAGTCTTGCAAATATTACAAGTGGCCAAGCAGAGACCGTCGATACAGATTGAGGGTCACAAGATATCATTCTATCCGGATCTGAGTAAGCAGACGTTAGAACGCTGTAAGGAGCTGTTGGCCTGTAGACCCCTGATGCAGAGGCTTCAAGCACGATATGGCCTTTTCTACCCAGCGCGGATGAGGGTGACCTTTGATAATACCACGAGAACATTTGATAATGGGGCAGCGCTATGATCCTGTCTCCAGGAGCACGCACGCATGGAGGTCAGGACATAGCCCAGAACAATGCCATAGAGGTGGATTTGGATACAACGTCAGTTGGATTAATGATCATGGGGTGCACTGGACTAACTGCAATCAGGAGGGCTGGTCATTCTACTGCTGGGTTATTGTAGTAGCTATCCTTTGAATATGATGGATAATATGAATGTTCCGAAGGAGGGTGTGAAGTTTTAATGTGTTGCATGTAGATGAGGGTAACTGTGGATATAGGGGAGAGGCAAGCATTATGTGTGCGTTCTGTTATTCGGGTGGGGGATGGTTTGGGTATTCGGTTCGTTTTAGGGGCGGTTGGGACTTCACCATGCAAGTTATAATAGCTTATGTTGAGAGGCAGACATGGAGTTACCAAGATGTTAAAGAATGTATATTGTATATGATAACTATAAGGATGATGACAAATGTTACAATCACAAGGGTCAATGCTACTGGTTATGGCTAGTTATAAATTAAGGGTGTTATCCCTAAAATGTACAGGGTATCAATAATCCCGTCAAGCGCAAGAAAATTTTGACCTATTGTAAGCAGCAGCGCGCAGATATGGTGTACATGAAGGAAACCCATCTTTCTCTCTCAGAATCTCACAAAGTGGCTGGCGACGTCTATCAAAACATACTGTCAGCTCCCGCTTTTAATAAGAAAGGAGGTGTAATCATATTGCTCAGGAGAGTTCTTGCACCAATAATAGAGGAGACCAAGATTGACCCAGGGGGTAGGTGGGCCCAGGTGAAAGTGCGGATCCATGATGAAATATTCACCTTGATGACACTATATGGTTCGAATCAGGATGATCCACAGTTCTTTGATCAGGTCATGTTGGAGCTATTGGAAGCCGGGTCAACACATATAATCCTAGGTGGAGACTTTAACCTCATACAAGATCCGCTTCTGGATCGCACTCCATATAGACAACAGCATAAGCCTCTGTCTAGCAAAGCTCTACTAAATATGAAGGAGTCGCTAGGACTGATTGACCCGTGGAGACTCTTGTTTCCAACAGACAGAGAATATTGATTCTACTCTCTGCCCCATAACACGCAAACTCGTATTGACTATTTTCTAGTGTCTAAGACGCTGATGCCAAAGATCACAGTTGCTGGTTTGCTGGCTGGAACTGTTTCAGATCATGGGGCAGTTGTATTGGAATTGGATGCGGGGGTGCCTAAGAGAACCCAGTCAAGATGGTCTTTTGATAAAGTCTGGTTGGCAGACGAAGAATTTCTCAAATCCATACGACAGGCCACCACGGAATACTTTCTGAATAATCAGGTAGGGGAGACCCCAGCGTGGGCCTGGTGGGAAGCATATAAAGCAAATATCAGGGGGCATATAACATCATTTTGTATTCAAAAGAAGCGAGCTGATCAGCAAAGATTAGCTGAACTGGATCTTGAGATTCGTGCGGGTGAGAGGCTCCTATCTAAACGACTAGACTCGCTGGTTTTGCTTCGGCTGCAGAAACTGAGGTACCAATACAACTCAATTTTGAATGCTGAAGCATGTAAACAAATTAAGGCTCAACAGGGAATGTATTATCATGAGAGTAATCGAGCTGGTGCGTTACTTGCCCGTACTCTGAAAACTAAAGGGGCAGTGACGCGGATTGTGGGTCTGAAAGATCCTTCGGGAACGTTAAGGGTGAAGGATGAAGAGATACTGGCGCTGTGTGAAGAATTCTACGCTAAACTCTATCAATCTGAAATAGAATTTGATGAAGCGGCCTTCCTCAATTTCATTTCCACGATGGCAGGCCCTAAACTTACGAAGCAACAGATACTCTTACTAGAGGAAGATTTTACCTGTAAGGAGATACAGTCAGCCTTGACTCAGTTAGCGAAAGGGAAGGCGAGTGGACCCGATGGACTGCCTGTGGAATTTTACATGGCCTTCTCCAAGCAGTTAGTACCAGAATTGCAGTTGTACTATAGTAAAATCAAAGAAGAATGCCCGTCTGTAGGCGCGATCGCGGCCGCCATGATAGTCATACATCCTAAGCTGGGGAGAGACCCCCAGAAAGTAGAGAACTACCAGCCCATATCGCTGTTGAACGCTGACTATAAGATCTATGCCAAGATGCTCGCTAACCGGTTGTCTAAAGTTCTTGCGACGCTAATTCATCCGGATCAATGCGGGTTCATGCCCGGTAGATCGACAGCTGATAATGGACGTCTACTAGCGCATGTGCTGCTGAGAGCTCAACAAGTCAAGGAGCTGGTGGTGGGACTGGCATTAGATGCCGAAAAAGCATTTGATAGGGTGGAGCTCCCCTATCTCTTTCAAACGTTGCGCTGGTTTGGAATACCTGAGAATTTTCTAACAAGCGTAGAACTGCTCTACATTAAACCGGTGGCGCGGTTGGCTGCGAATGGAGAGACTTCAGCGGAGTTTCAGCTAACTATAGGTACGAGGCAAGGCTGCCCGTTATCACCATTATTGTTTAATCTTGCCCTTGAGCCATTAATCATGAAAATTCGACAACAGAGGAGCATTCGGGGTATAAATTTAGAGGGCTGCCACTGTAAACTGTCAGCCTATGCTGATGACCTCCTCTTGTTCCTGGAACCCAGTTCAATATCTATTCTGGAGGTCATTGCTGAGTACTCCAATATCTCTGGATATAAATTGAATTTGTCTAAAACGATTAATATCCCCCTAAATTCTCATATCTCGGAATCAGTTCTACAGCAATACCCGTTTATTGTTAAGAAATCTTCTTTTAAATACTTTGGTGTTACTTTAGGATCACCTTGCAAGACACTCTGAGAGAGAATATGGTATGGTGTGAAAAGACGATACAGGACTGTGTGAGCAAATGGTCTCCTTTGAATCTCACCTGGTGGGGTAGGTTGGAAACCATCAAAATGGTCATTGTACCCAAGATAAATTATATTCTCAGCATGTTGCCGCATCTATTTGACCGTGAATTCTACATCAAGATGGAAAAAGCTTTATTGTCCTTCTTATGGTTTCACAAAACACCTAGAATAGCGGCGTGGAAGCTTAAGTCACCCAAAAATCGGGGTGGAGTGCATTTTCTGGATTTTTATCGGTATCACGTTGCCGCTTTATTGAAGCAAGGAACCTGGTGGAGTGAAGAGGTGGTGACGCCGGGAGACCCGACATGGGTGTGGGTAGAGGCGGCATCCAGTGATCCCATTCCATTATGGATGCGTATTGGGGCGGAGGTAGCCCCATCAGGTCCCAGTAATGAGATTATTAGTGCTACCCAGCTAGCATACAAGAACCTGGTGCTGCATATTGTAGAGGACCAGGAGTACACTGACACTACCCCTATTTGGCTAAATTCGAAATTCAAGATTGATGGCTGTAGTTTCCTCTGGGTTATATGGATGAAACGGGGCATATTCAACTTGGGCCACTTAATCAAAAATAAGGAGTATAAGTCCTTACAAATTCTTCAGCACGAGTACAGCTTGCCTAAAGGATGTCAGTTCCAATGGTGCCAGTTGAGACATTGCTTGAATAAAGTGGGAGTCTTGCCAATGTTGATTGGCTCTTGTCGGCCACTACATCACAAGATTCTAGAGATCAAGATGGGTACGCAATCAATATCCAAGCTGGTTGCAATAATCCGGGACGGAGAAAAGAGAAGGCCTACGGGAGTGCAATTAGTGTGGGAGTCAGAAGCGGGCGAGCTCGAATCTCCCAAAATGTGGGAGGATTTTTGGGACACACAGATAAGGATAACGAGAGCTGCCTCGCTAACGCAGATGCTGTACTTTCTTGCCCATCGTGCTTATATGACGCCTGTGAGAATGTCTAAGTGGCAAGTCCAGGGTGGGAATAAATGTTGGTTGTGCGGAACAGATCCCGGTACACTAGCTCATATGTTATATCACTGCTGCAAACTGAAGATGTTCTGGAAGCAGGTGTGGCAACGACTGGCCAATTTATTGAAGATATCGACGCCACTGACATACCGAATTGTGCTATACAAGTCGCAGGCTGGAATCCCGGAACTGGAGAAAAGAGATTTTGTGATATTTGATTTGATGCTAAGTTTGGCACTAAAGACAATTCTGAGTCATTGGAAGAGTTTTGAGAGTCTGAACGTGGAGCACTGGTGGAACTTGGTGTGCTATCATCACGCTTGTGAAAAAGTATATGTGACTCAGAATCCTGCATTTCGAAATGTGCTAAAAAAATGGGAGACCTTAGATCTGCTATTGAATAATAAATAATAGGGGTGGTGTGGCTTCGTGTGATGTAGCATTCGTCATTGGGGATAGGCATAATGTTTGATCAGAAAATCCTGGATGGGCTATAATGTTTGTGGACTTATTTGTATCTTTCCATTTATTTAGGATATAAGCCCTTACTCATGTTTGCTATAATGTATACTGTTACTTCTCTGGATTTTATTTAGTTGTTGGATAATTTTTTGTACTTTTTTTTTTATTATTACTCTTATTGTTGATTATTTGGATTCTGGTGTTTGGAAAAGTAAAATAAAGATGTTAAAAAAAAAATAAAAAGGGTCCAGGGGTGTTCCGGGAAACTACAGATCTGTGAGTCTGACATCAGTACTAGGAAAAATGGTAGAAAGTTTCAAAACCATTATAAAGAATGAAATTACTGATTGTGTATATCGTCATGATTTAATGGGAGACAGCCAACATGGATTTAGCCAAAGAAAGTCTTGTCTTACTAATCTGTTATATTTTTTTGAAGGTGTGAATAAACAGGTAGACAAAGGTGAGCCAGTTGATATAGTGTATCTGGATTTTCAGAAAGCCTTTGACAGGGTCCCTCATAAGAGACTCTTTGTGAAATTAAAAAGTCATGGGATTGAAGGCAGGTGTAATATTGTGGATCAGATACTGGTTAAAAGATAGGAGGGATAAATGGCCAATTTTCTCAATGGAGAAAAGTAAATAGTGGAGTACCCCAGGAGATGGAAGGATACCCCTATGAGGAAAGGCTTAAAAGATTAGGGCTCTTCAACTTGGAAAAGAGAAGGCTGAAGGGAGATATGATAGAAGTCTATAAATTAATGAATGGAGTGGAACAAGTTAACGCAGATCGGTTGTTCACACCATCAAAAAGTAGAAAGACTAGAGGACACACAATGAATCTACAATGTAATCCATTTAAGACTAATAAGAGAAAACATTTTTTCACTCATCACATAATCAAACTCTGGAATTCGTTGCCGGAGGATATAATAAAAGCTGCTAGTATAGCTGGGTTTAAAAAAGGTTTGGATGAGTTCCTGGAGGAAAGGTCCATAAACCATAAAAAGGACCTCGGAAATCCACTGCTTACCCCAGGATGAACATTGTGGAAGCTGAGGATTTTGGGTATCTGCCAGGTACTTGTGACCTGGATTGGCCATTGTTGGAAACAGGATACTAGGCTTGATGAACCTAGTATGACCCAGTATGGCATTTCTTATGTTCTTATCTTTTGCAAGGAATGTTCAGGAATAGGAGTAAACTTGGTCCAGGTATGAATTAAACCAGAAGACAAACATTCTAAAGAGGTAGGGGTGCCTCTAGCCTCTGCTGCTGTATTGTCCCATCTCAAAATTGACATTCTTTTCCTGAGACTTCTGGTTAAAGCTGGCAAGTCACAATTTTGAACCCAGAACACATGGGGCAGGAGCAATGGGGGATCTGAGCACTAAATTTTAAATTAACAATATTTTGTTATATAAAATATTGAATTTAGAGTAAAAAAGGAATTTTTCATTACATAAATTATTAATTATGGGAACACAGAGAAGAGAGAATATCTCTTATAGTGACATAAAAAGCAAAAATGGAAAAACTGAGAAAAAATAATAAAAGACCTGTATCCACCTCTCCTAGAGAATGAATCATTAAGATTACCTGCTCAAACCACATAATCTGAAGCAAAAATTAGTAATTTCTAACAAACTCAAAAAGAAGAAACTAGCACAAGTCCTTGAAATACACCATAATGGAAACTGTACAAGCACATGTCACAGGACTATACATGTGAAAGACGCCCAACATAAGGGGACCTTTCTCAGCTTCCTCTTATAATGTAGTATACTCTATATTATGCCAATAAAAAAAAAATATGAAGAAGGATGCTATATGGTGAAACAGACCAGATGTTAAAGAGATGAGGCAATTTACTTAGACATAAAATCAGACAGTATAAAGCAGGCCAAGGTGTCGCCCCATGGAGAAAAACTTTTTGGAATGAGATCACTGCATCAATGATCTTAAAATTAGGATACTCAATGGAAACTTTAAAACAATCCGGAAATGTTAAGGCTGAAGAAAAAGGACTTAAAAAGATCTGGAGTTCCTATCATACTATGAGCCACAAAGTTCTACTACCTATCAATTTCTGATCACCCAACTATTTCACACCACCTACTGCTTTTCCCCTAAAGAACATCACTATAGTCCTTGTTTTTATTTATCAGGTTTCTTATATGGAGTGGAGGAGTAGCTTAGTGGTTAGAGCACTGGCTTGGGAACCAAGAGACCAGCATTCAGTTCCCACTAGCACTCCTTGTGGCCTTGGGCAAGTCACTTAACCCTCCATTGCTCAGAAAAATCCAAGTTATCAGTGTCCCTTTTTAATGTATGCTTACCAAGTTTAAATTACAATGTAAACCACTTTGATTGAAATGATAAAGTGGTATAAAAAACCTGTTAAATAAATACTGCTTTATCAAAGCAGTTTACATTGTAATTTAAACTTGTTAATATACACTGAATGGGGACATTGACAACAGATTTTTCTGAAACAATGAAGAATAAATTACATGTTCAAGACCACAAGGAATACTAGTGGGAATCAAACCCTAGTCTTTTGGTTCTTAAGCCAGTGCTCTAACCTTTAGGCTACTCCTAAGGAGGTGCCATTGGTTTCACTTTTATTTTCTAATACCACCATCATTTGTTCTGTCCTGACCTGAGAAAAGGTGTTTCACCTCCCAAAAGCTAGTCAAAAACATGCATTAAGTTATTCCTTATAAAAGGTATAATCTTATTTTGTTTTGGTTTTATTTATTTCAGACCATGAAAACAGAATTTGTGCCCTTATTTCTAGTCTTTGATGTGTGAAAGAATAAATGTAAAATCCAATTGCTGATGCACAGGGGATAGACTACAGCTTCTGCATCTGCTATCTGCATAGGTTTCTAGATCTGCTAAAAAAAAATCAGTCTGTGCTGATGAAAAGAGGAAAAATCAGATCATGCAGAAGTCTGTCGTGGCCATGCACTGTGTAATACATGATGGATCAGTTCTATTATTTAACTTTGCAAAAGATAGAACAATACAGAGTTATGTTAAGCATCATAGTCAGCATTAATTTACAGTGGGGAAAATAATTAGAATCTCACTTTTCTGAAGAATGGAGTGAAAATGTAAACAATGCTTCCCTCCAGGCAAGTGCTTTATCAAGTTGACAGGTGCATTTGAATTTCCCTGGGTGGGGGACATAATAGGTTATATATGTGTCATTTTAATAGAAAGGTCCAAACATCAAGATGGACAGGAGACTTTATCAGTACTGCTGTTTGCAACTAATCTACCAATTTAGTACCCCATGAAAATACCTGCAAGAAAATCTGTCTTTCTGTGCACTCTTTTGTGTGAAAAATCAATATGTCATCACAAAAGGGGAAGAAAAGTTCACATAACTTTTCCTGGCTGCTTCTCTATGATATTCTACTACCACATGGCTCAGTATATAGGAGATATATAGAGCTAGACTAGGTTAATTTATCACTGCTTGTTTATGGATGTCTTGGTTTGGATATCTATAATACAGATTTCTTTTAGGTCTAGGCTAAGAGGAAGGCAGCATTTCTGAGCAGTTCCATGATTCTCTACTGGTGTTTGTTTCTTTCTTTTCCAATGGGTGAGGATAAAGCAAAAGTGAGAATTTAACCGGGGACTGGAGCCTCAGCCCTAATGATAAATTTAGTTTTGCTCAGGAGGAGGAAATGGAATATACAGATATTATTAAGGCATTAGAAGAATAGTTTGTTCTCTCAATGCAGACAACTTTAAGCATTGTATTGCTAGAACCATCACACCTGAGGTGGAGGCCTCCATTTTCCTGTCCAAAGTGTTGCTGAGTGAGTGGAAATGGTAGGCATACCCCCTGAAGGCAATCTCCAAAATAAGACTTAAAACCCAAAAGAGTATTTCTACAGTCTCAGGAGAGGCTAATCTTCCACCAGTGTTGCTATGCTCATGTCACCCGTCTACTCAAGTCACTTCACTGGCTCCCTATCTGTTTCCACATCCAGTTCAAACTTCTACTACTGACCTACAAGTGCCTTCATTCGGCTGCTCCTCACTACCTTTCCTCTCTTATCCCTCCCTACACCCCTCCTCGGGAACTCCACCTTTCTGGCAGGTCCCTTTTATCTTTGCCCTTCACATCCACTGCCAACTTGAGACTTTGATCTTTCTATCTTGCTGTTCCTTATGCTTGGAAGGGGCTACCTGAGTCAGTACATCAGGCTCCATCTGAGGCCTTACATAAGAACATAAGAACATAAGATATGCCATACTGGGTCAGACCAAGGTCCATCAAGCCCAGTATTCTGTTTCCAACAGTGGCCAATCTAGGTCATACGTACCTAGCAGTTTCCCCAAGGGACACAGGTTCCACAATGCTTGTATTGGTTCAAGCATTGATATCCTGGGTCCCTTCTTAATAATGGTTTATGGACCTTTCCTCCAGGAACTTGTCCAAACCTTTTTTAAACCCAGCTACACTAACAGCCTTTACTACATCCTCCGGTAACAAATTCCAGAGTTTGATTACACGTTGAGTGAAAAAATATTTTCTTTTATTAGTCTTAAATAGTTTACCCTGTAGCTTCATTGCATGTCCCCTAGTCTTTCTATATTCTGATAAGGTAAACAATCGATCTACGTTTACCCGTTCCACTCCGTTCATTAATTTATAGACTTCTATCATATCTCCCCTCAGACGTCTCTTTTCCAGGTTAAAGAGCCCCAACCTTTTTAGCCTTTCTTCATAGGTGTAGCCTTCCATCCCCTTTACCATTTTGGTGGCTCTTCTCTGAACCTTTTCTAAAATTGCTATATCCTTTTTAAGATATGGCGACCAGAATTGCACACAATATTCAAGGTGCGGTCTCACCATGGAACGATATAGAGGCATTATAATATCTTTTGTTTTATTTTCCATTCCTTTCCTTATCATACCTAGCATTCTATTTGCTCTCTTGGCCGCCGCTGCACACTGGGCCGAGGGTTTTAACATGGTATCCACAAGGACGCCTAAATCTTTTTCTTGGGTGGTGGTTCCTAATGTGGAACCTTGCATCGTGTAACCATAGTTTGGGTTGTTCTTCCCTAGGTGCATAACCTTGCACTTCTCCACATTAAATTTCATCTGCCATTTTGATGCCCAGTCTTCCAATTTATCAAGATCCTCTTGCAATTTTCCACAATCCTCCTGGGTTTTAACAACTTTAAATAGTTTTGTGTCATCAGCAAATTTGATAACCTCACTCGTTATTCCACTTTCCAGGTCATTTATGAATATGTCAAAAAGCAGCGGACCCAGCACAGATCCCTGGGGTACACCACTATTCACCTTTCTCCATTGGGAAAATTGGCCATTTAGCCCTACCCTCTGCTTTCTATCTTTTAACCAGTTCCTGATCCACAGTAGTACACTGCCTCCTATCCCATGACTCTTTAGTTTTGCCAAAAGTCTCTCATGAGGGACCTTGTCAAAGGCTTTCTGAAAGTCCAGATACACAATATCAACCGACTCACCTTTGTCCACCTGTTTATTCACTCCTTCAAAAAAACATAACAGATTAGTAAGACAAGATCTTCCTTGTCTAAAGCCATGTTGGCTGTCTCCCATTAGGTCATGGCTATCTATATGCTGAGTAATTTTATTCTTTATGATGGTTTCTACCATTTTTCCCGGTACTGATGTCAGGCTCACCGGTCTGTAGTTTCCCGGATCACCCCTCGAACCCTTTTTAAAAATTGGTGTTACATTGGCGATCCTCCAATCCTCAGGTATCCAGGCTGAAAGCTCACTTCTTTTGGATCCTGATTCCCTTAGTCTCCTGTTCACCTCCTATGTGTTTTCTTACCATTCCCCTGGATATATTCCTTGTCTCTAGCTCTTGTGTTGTCTGTCTTGTTTTATTTATTTAATAGTTTTTTTTTATACTGCTTTATCATTTCAGTCAAAGCAGTTTACATTGCAACTTAAACTTGATAATGTACATTAAACAGGGGCATTGATAACTTGGATTTTTTTTTTCTGAGGCAAAGGAGAGTTAAGTGACTTGCCCAAGGCCAGCTAGTGGAAATTAAACACTGGTCTTTTGGTTCGCAAGCCAATGCTCTAACTATTACGTTACTCCTCCACTCCTTGACTACGTTGTAAACTCTTACAAGCAGGAACTCTCACATGTCTTTGTACAGCACCTGTAGAGCTATACAAATGATAAATAGTAGAAGTAGTAGAAGAAGGAATGTTAGCATCAAGTGGAACTCTGGTAAGGCAAGAGCATGGGACCAGAGGACGGAAAATCCTTGGCGTCCTGGAAAAGAGCATCTCATCTTGGATGGTGTATTTGTTAGAGTCCTGAAACCTCTGCCTTTCCCCTAGTCCACTTTTGGAACATTTGCCCTTGAAGATCCAAGATAGCATCTAGACAGGCTGCTTTAGTTTTACCTCTCTCTTGGCATTGTGCTTTCAATTGTATATTGTTTCTACTTTTGAAGATTTCCCCATGCTTAGATGCGTGGGTAGGATTTGGACATTTCTCTACCACTCATCAATGGTTTGGCAAGGGCTTTGCTGAGTGTTAACCTTTCTGCACAGAGTGTTGAATACTTCGGGATGTGAGGTCCCTATACATTGATTATTCTATTGTATAATTACCTATTTATTTATCTGTCTTTTAACATTGTTCCATTATAATCATTATTTTTATTGTTTACCATTATTATTGTTTTAATTGTTTGTATGTTTTGTGATTAATTTTTATGTAATTTTGGCATATGAATTTAGTACATATAGTACTGATACATATATGCATGTCTCTATGTTTTTTATATACATTTTGGTGAAGTTTACTCCTTGTTTTATTAATTTAGGGGGGGGGGGTTAAACCTTTATTAGTATCTTCATGGTCATTTCTTGACAAATATGTATTTAATTGTTTTTATTATAGTTTTTTTGGCCATTGTTCCCTGAGGAAGGCTATTGGCCAAAACACATAACCTACTGTTCTTAATAAAGGTGTCCTAAAACATCCATGGTGTGCTTCTGTTCTTCTCCTTTTTGTGCCTGGTGACACTGCAGGTGGGGTGTTCTCTTATGAAAAAACACATTGGGTTTTTGATTTTACATATATTTTGTATTAATAAAATCATATTTATTTATGTATTGATTTATTCATTGTTGGACTTGGTGGTCTTGCTTCATTTTTCTTTTGGGTATGTCTTGTGTGAGGCCCTACTTTTGTTTTGCTGATCTTTCACAGGCCTTGCTTTATCCACTTAGCTATACCGACAGTGGCTGAATATTAACTGCTATACATATAATTATGTGAAATGTTTCTGCTCTACTTTGGCACTATCTGAATAGTGCTGGAGCATTTAGAGAGAGTTTTTGTGGTGCTGCCTGTATAGAGGGGTACTTTAGAAGCTCCATCCATGTGTTGGAAGTCTGAAAATAGACACATAGACATGAAAATCATAGAGATGTCCTTGGAGCCATTTCAGAAAGGCGGGTATATAGAAATCCCTAGGCTGAGAATGTCCAGGTTGCACGGGGCATGGTGGAGGTATGTCTTGGGCAGAGCAAGGGAACTGTACGTCGCAGTCTGATTTCAAAATGGCACAAACCTGTCAGGCCCTGGTTGTTGAGTAGTTCATACCTATATCTGTTCCTGACCCCATCTCATGGCTGCAACGCTTCCAGGGGCAAATCAAAATGTGTTTACATCACAGTGGTTAATATTTCCTGATTGAAGAAATCTGCCCGTAAATACATACACCAAACATATTGCTGGTCTGCCGCCATACATCTGAGTATTTGAAATGGCTGGACAAGACACAGTATCCACTAAAGAGGTCGCCGACATCGTTGCTTCTGTTAATCCCAGCACAGCACCTAATGACCCCTGCCCAGCCAGCTGGATCAAAGAGCTTCGTCATGACATAAGCAACATCCTGGCCAAAATTCTGAACCAGTCCTTCACCACAGGATCATTCCCGCAGAGCCTCAAAAACACCTCTATCAAACCATTACTAAAAAATAGCAAACTAGATCCAGCCAAAGTAGAATCCTTCAGACCAATATCGAGCATCCCCCACCTTGCCAAGATCATTGAGAAAGCCGCCCAACAACAAATCCAGCAACATATCGACACCGAAGCACCATTGGATCCAGCCCAACACGGATTCAGAGTAGCACACGGAATAGACACTGTCCTCACAACCCTGTTTAACGATCTGATCACAGGAATCAACAACATACAACAAGGCTTTGTCCTTATTTTCCTGGACATATCTGCTGCCTTCGACTCAGTGAGTCATGACATTCTTCTACAACGCCTGAAAGAAAAGGGGATCCAAAATACAGCTCTAAAATGGTGTGAATCCTACCTATCCAATAGATGGCAGCAAGTCAAGGCTGGCCACTCATCCTCCGAACCATTTCTACAAACACAGGGAGTTCCCCAAGGATCGTCCTTATCCTCATTGATGTTTAACATTTATATGCAGCCGATATGCGACTTAATTCGATCCTTCAACGTAAAATGCCTTGTATACGCTGATGACATCCTCCTTTACATGCCATTCTTGATAGACCAACCAGTGCTCTCCCCAATAATTAATTGCTTCGAAGCAGTAACAGATTGGCTATTATCCCAGAATTTACGGATCAATCACAGCAAAACGGATGTCCTATTTGTCACGAGGAACCTCAAATTCACACCCCCTTCATCTCTACGAGTCAACAATGTAGAGTTGAAATCCAAATCCACAATTCGTTACCTCGGCATCACCCTGGACCAGCACCTGAACATGACAACGCATATAAAAAACATCACAAAGGCAATATACCATAAGATCAGAACTCTACGTCACCTCCGACACTTACTGGACTTCACAGACTACCGAACAACCTTTCAGGCTCTAGTCCTTCCACATGTTGATTTCGCGAATATTATTCTTCATGGCCTTCCACAGTCGACCTTAAACCCGCTCCGCTTAGCCTTGAATGCAGCCGCAAGAGTCCTCTCCGGATCATCAAGATCCGACCACATAACACCCATCATGAAGGATTTACATTGGCTACCTCTTCACGCCAGGATCCAATACAAATCACTGGTTCTTACCTTCAAAGCCCTAAATAACTACCCCCCTACGCCAATCAGCACGCTAATCCATGGCACCCTAGAAAATAGAAGCAGAAGATCTACTGCACGGAACACGTTAGCAGTCCCCAACCTAATGACTAAATGCACAAAAGCTACCTCCAACAGAGCCTTCTCCTTATTTGCCCCTTTAAACTGGAATGCACTCCCCCATGAAATCCGTGGAATAAAAAGCATCATACTATTCAGAAAAGCTTTAAAACTCCACCTATTCACAAAATATTACTCAGAAACCTCCAGTGATAGAAGCACATCCAACAACCTGCAAACTTCCCCCATATACCTGCCGCCCCTGCACATCATCTCCTCAGATAATGGTTAGCTTCACAAAACTAATGCAACACCCATTTACATTAAAGTATTGTACTTAGTTTGAGTTAATATGTATTTAGTTCCCCTGGTTTCCTTCCCATGTTCAATTTCCTGTTCTTTGTAAAACTCAATGTTGTTTGTATACATTGTAGTATGCTTGTTTGATGTACACCGCGCTGATTTTAATAGCGCGGTATAGAAGCAAATGTTAAATAAATAAATAAATAAAATAAATAAATACTAGTCTCATAACAGATATGCCATTCTGACCCCCTCAAGCTGGGGCATCCAAGTACCTGGTTCTGTGGGTATGAACACTTACAGTGTTATTGAAAATCCATGGATTAAAGACTTGTACGTTTGTCTTGTTCACATAATTTCAGACTATTTTCTCATTGGCTGCTAAACATAAACATCCTCTTGAAAACTGACCCGTATAAAATTAAGCATCTGAGGTGTTAAAATCCATTGGTCTTTTAACAATTAAAACATAAGATATTGCCAGACAGGACAGAGACCTAGGAGTATTTATCTCAGATAACTCAAAAGGTGCTTGTCAAAGCAATCAAGTGTTATGGAAAGTTACTGTAACAGTAGGTATCACCCAAAAAAAAGAGGTACAACTGCATCTAAAGTCATTAGGGGAATCCCACCTTGAGTATTGTGTTTAGTTTTGAAGGACATAACTTAGTAAATAATATACTGATAGGTCAGTAAATATATTGATGGGATAGAAGCAGAGTAGAGGGCAGCTACCAAAATGGCACAGGGCCTTCAACAGATACTCTATAGGGGGAGGCTTAAGGAACGCTAAATATATTTGTTGGAAGAGAAAACAAATATAAAGAAACATTCAAATGTTTAATTGGCTTCACGTAAGTACAGGGAAGAGTCTTTTTCATAAAAAGAGCTAAGGATAATGATATGAAGTTGAAGGCTAGAAGACTTAGGGATATGTTTACTAAATGGCAGTAGCAGCTTCCATGCGATATTGAGCTGCGGCCCCATTGATTTCACCAATTTAATGGGGCCATGGCTCTGATATCGCACGGAAGCCGCTACCACCATTTAATAAACATACCCTTAGAGGAAATAAGAGGAAACTGGCTAAGATTAATTTATTTAGTTATAAAATGTATAAACCAACAACTTTTTTCCAAAGCAGAGTAAAGAACCCATAACTACATCAACAAAGAAAGACTATGGCAGTGAAGTTAAAACTTGCACAATCATTACTAATAGCATAAGTCATCATTCTTAAGGAAAATCCAATCTTTTACCATCTTGCAAAAATGCAAATTATTCTGCTCCAACTGAAAACTGATTCCAGACCAATGGTTCCACTAACTCTAAATCCTCATATGCTTCATTTTTTGGCAGGAGGGAACAGCAAACAGAACCATCCGACTAAAATGTAAGGATTATCATGACTCCTACAAGACAAGCTTCTAAATCAAGTACCAAAGACCATTGTCTCCAAGACCCCAGGAAGTCAGCAACAGAATCTTAAGCTTCATTCAGCACCGTATCAACAACAAACATGCCACAATAGTAGAATCTGTGGTACAAACATTGTACAACATAGGGCCAATCAGAAAAAGAATTAGTCCATAACTAATTCACGTGGCGTAATGGAGCAAGTGGGAGGCTAAAGCTCAAGGTCACCAAGCATCATCATTATCGTGAGTCTTCTGGGTTGGCTTGCTGGCGTCCTCTTTAGCAAATTTGCTTTTTTTATGGACAGACCTCGTATATAGCATATTAAGGAAAGGCCCTTTTATGTTTTTTGACTTCCCCACAGACGTGGCTGTTATTCCTGTTGGAGAAGTAGAATAAGGCCAGTGTTTAGAAAATATTCTGCTATGTTCTACAATTCGTCCCAAATTGTATAAAGATTGTTACAAGTATGTTTTAAACTGGTGTGACTTCAGTCTGGAAAAACACCATAAGATGCAGTTATAAAGAACAGAAATCAGAGGTGAGGGAATCTAGTAAGCTAATAATATCTATCCTTAAAGAAATATTAAGAACATCAATAATGTTTATTCTGGCTATGTTAAAATTTGCTGTTTATGCTAAAAGAGCTAATCTAGGGAACCTTAAGAAATTTTGTGTTATGAAAAATGGAAATGTTGATATAAGAATTGTATGTGAGTGAATCTGGAAAATAATCTTGTTTGAGAGAGAAAGTGAGATCATATTTGTAGTCCTGGGACTTCATGCATTATGATATACCAGCTTTTATTTATACATTTTGAGCATCGTTTCTGGCAGAATTATGTCTTTTATGGCTGCAAGTGAGAGTGTGTGTATGGTTTGAGAGTTGCACGGGAGGATCTAGTGTGCTGAACTGCAATTCAGGGAGGATATGAATGCCTGGCCAGTACTTGGACCGTACGGATGACTGCAGTGTCACCAAGTTGCCATTGTGATAGGATAGCCATATATCAGCTGTGCCAGGCACTGGGAGACATGACTGATGCTGTACCAACATTCCCCAGATTGTGTCATGAGACCTACATCCTTACCCAGCCCAGGATCTATACAAGCTGCAAAAGTGGTGATATATCTGGAGGCTGGCTACTTGGTATGATAGTACAGGAATCCCCCCCTCCCATGCTCACACAGGCCTGACCAGGGGAGCAGTCTCACAATGCCGACTGTGGGAAGGCAGGCAGGGTTGCCCCACAGAGAGAGATGTATACAGATCGACATAAGCCAAAACAGAGAGTGGACATTGTATGGGACTGGTGTAGCCACATGTAGGGAGTTGCTGTGAGAAATGTCAGAACCCAGATGCCATAGCCAGAAAGCCATAGGGGGTCATTCTGTCTTGCGAATAGCAGGGTTGGATGTCCCATCGGGATGTCCCATCGGGATGTCCATCCCCGCTATTCATCCCCCTGCTGGCCCCATCAATACCCTCCTCATATGTACAGCAGGTTTGTATGGGAAGGCCTAGATGGGGTGGGAGGGGGCATTCCGGAGATGGAGCGAGGGTGGGGCATGGGCAGGCTGTGACCCCGGAAGTACAGGACTGATTCAGAGGTCATCCCTGTACGTCCGGGTCCTCAAATCTAGATGAGGGACTTATTCCACCTCAAAGGTGGAATACGTCCCCCTGGACAGAGGGGGATTGTGGCACGGGACCTGAGGACACAGGTGAGGGGGTGCAGGGGGGTTCCTCGCAACCCGACCCAGGCCTTGGAAGACCAGAAGGCTAAGGGCCCGATATTGAACTGCCCGGATCTTTGAAGAGTTATGCACTGACAGGCGCATAGCCCTCCCTGCCAACCTCCAAACTGGATATTCAGTGCTGAGGTGCTGGCATTGAATATCCAGTGATCGCCACCAAAGCTGGTAGCTGCCAAAGCTAACTGTGCAACAGCCATATTGGCTGCTGTCCGGTTAGCGATCGGCACCTTAAAGATAGGTGAGGGCTTTTCCTTGCCTATCTTTAGGGCACCGGTTGCTAATCGGGCAGCAGCCAATATTGCTGCTGCACGGTTAGCACCAGTTTCTGCCCCAGAACTGGCTAGCATCGGGGTGCAGAGTGGACTTAGTTGGGGATATTGAACGGCACTAACTGTGTAGGTGCTGTTGAATATCCCCAAGTAAGGCATTTACATGGTTTACTGGGCTTTAAACCATGTAAATGCCCTTTGAATATCGGGCCCTAAGTGTTTTGTGTGGTATATATCATTTCCTTAACCATTGCATGGGATTATGCTCTATTACCCTTTATAAAATAGGTATAAAATAGCTATTGTTTTGGACCTGTAACATAGGTGCCCATTTAGGAAATTACCTTCCACATGAGTACATGGCGTGAGTGTGCGCGGGTGCATATGTGGTTGGACAAGGGTGACATAGATGATTACATTTCATCAAATAAATTAAGAAGGAGGGGAGTTGAAAGTCTGAGTGAAGCTGCAGAAGAGGATTGATATGATCAGTCTGGTAAGGTGAAGTCAAGTCAGCTATTCTTTCCTTCTACTCTTTCATTTCATGGTTTTCAATTCATGTTTGTGACGGCACCTGTTCTGACTTCAGCAAATATCATTGTCTAAGGTGATGTCATAGATCATATGCTTTATGTACTCATTCTCCTGTGAACAATTCAGTAAAGTTGTTCAAACATATGCACTGGAACATGGTTGCATATGCACTGAAGCCAGTCGTATGGAGAAGGTGGGTGCAATTTAATAAATATGTGCATCAATAAAAGCTATGTCCATATGGCTAAAAAAAAACAGAAAGCAGCTTAACTTTAAAAAGTATTTGTGTATTTTAAAATAGAAGGCAGTTTAGATGTAAAAGTATTTTGTTCCTATCTATGAGCTTCAGGAAAATAGAGCTGGATGGTGAATTTTGGGCAGATATAAGTTATCTGATAGGTCTTTAGACATTTTCTCTGCGTTTGAGTGGCCTAGTGGTTGGGGCAAGGTACTTCAGGCCGGAAGGTCAGGGGTTCAAATCCCACTAGAGGACAGCAACCTTGGGCCAGAAGGACTGGGGTTTCTAGTCCCACAGGTGCTCCTTGTGGTCTTGGGCAAGCCACTTAACCCTCCATAGCCCATGTTCCCTGTAAAATAATTATCTCCAAGTTATAATGCCCTGTTCAATGTAATTTCAGTTTGTTCAATGTAAACCGCACTGATGCAGAATAGCGCGGTATATAAGAGAATGTAAATAAATAAACAAAATTGACAGCATTAATAACAATGCTCAGGATCATCGGCTGAGGGTGCTTGCTTGTTCAGATAGTGTTTTATCAAGGTTTAAATCTTTTTTTTTGACAAATCGGATATATCAGGTTACGCTAGGACATCAGTCCTCTAGTTGGAGATGAGGTACATTGAGGATTCCTCAGGGTTTTTCCCTCTCTAACTTTGTTTAATATCTGTCTTCGGCCTCTAATACTACTAATCATTTGTACAGTGCTACAAGGTGTACCCAGCTCTTTACAGAGACATGAAAGAGACAGTCCCAACTCATCAGAGCTTACAGTCTAGTCCAGACAGACAACATAATAGTTGAGGACTAGGATGTGTCTATGGCAATAGTAAGGAAATATATATTTGGAGAGCAGAAGACTAAGGGGTATGTTTACTAAAGGGCATTGAGGTAGCAGGCATTAATGGTAGCAATAAGGGTTTTTACATGCATAAAGGGTGCTGGGTGGGTAGGAGGCATCCCGGTATTAAAGGTGCAATGGGCCATTTAACATGCATTAACAGGACAGTGGGCGTTAAGGTGTCAAGCATGCACCTTAGGTGATGGATGGAAGGACAGGTCAGAGCCGATAGACCAGCCAGATGGGGCACATATGGACATGAGTTGATACCTGCAGGTGGCTATCCGAGGGGTAGGATGTTTCCACATGTACTGCAGAGATATGATGGAGCCAAAGCTATACAGTGTAGGGTTTAAGTACTTGTAGAGGTAGAGGTTAAGTATGATAGATTTGGGGTTTAGTATGATAGATTTGCTTCTAATTTTTAAGTGCTAAGGATTAATAATGTTCCTGATTCATAATCACTTACTGGCTGCCCTGAATCTCACAAAAAATAAGACCAATAGCTATGCTGCTATAACATGTGAGCCAGCATTCAGGCCTTTTCAAGAAGAGATCCAGCAACCATATAAGAGATATCATGAGCCTTGTAAGGTGCCAGTTTGGGCTGAAGAGTCTAGACTTTGACCTACAAGGGGTTATCAGATAAAGGTTTGCAGAAGTAAGGTGCAAAGAAATGCATACACAGGAAACCACAAAGCTACTAACATATATGCTAGGCCCGGCTCTGAAGAAAGCAGCTAGCCAGGTCATGGTGAGTATGGGAGGAGGGGGGGCCAGGAGGGATTTTGCAACAGGAACTAAGGGGAGCAAAAAGGCAATGATAGGAAATGGGGAGGGGAGGGGGAGAGAACACAGAGGGATAGCTCTGGGACTGCATACAGAAACACGGAAGGAAAAAAGGTATAAATGTAACATGCTTTTCATATTCAAAGGGGGAGAGTTGCCTTCTTGAGGTTCCTAGTGCCCGATAGAACTCTCTTCCCCTATCTACCTGTATTTGGTCATCAGTTATCTAATAAACAGAGACTCTGATTGCACCTGTACTGACTGTTTGGATCTGATCATTTCAGGTAATAATAATAATTAAGAACATAAGAACATAAGACACGCCATACTGGGTCAGACCGAGGTCCATCAAGCCCAGTATCCTGTTTCCAACAGTGGCCAATCTAGTCCTACGTACCTAGCAATATCCCCAAAAGACACAGGTTCCACAATGCTTGTACTGGGTCAAGCATTGATATCCTGGGTCCCTTTTTAATAGTGGTTTATGGACCTTTCCCCCAGGAACTTGTCCAAACCTTTTTTAAACCCAGCTATACTAACAGCCCTTACTACATCCTCCGGTAACAGATTCCAGAGTTTGATTACACGTTGAGTGAAAAAATATTTTCTCTTATTTGTCTTAAATAGTTTACCCTGTAGCTTCATTACATGTCCCCTAGTCTTTCTATATTCTGATAGCGTAAACAATTGATCCACGTTTATCTGTTCCACTCCATTCATTAATTTATAGACCTCTATCATATCTCCCCTCAGCCGTCTCTTTTCCAGGTTAAAGAGCCCTAACCTTTTTAGCCTCTCTTCATAGGAGTAGCCTTCCATCCCCTTCACCAATTTGGTGGCTCTTCTCTGAACTTTTTCTAATAACGCTATGTCCTTTTTAAGATACGGTGACCAGAATTGCACACAATATTCAAGGTGCGGTCGTACCATGGAGCGATACAGAGGCATTATAATATCCTTTGTTTTATTCTCCATCCCTTTCTTTATGATACCTAGCATTCTATTTGCTTTCTTGGCCGCCGCTGCACACTGGGCGGAGGGTTTTAACATGTTATCCACGATCACTCCTAAGTCCTTTTCCTGGGTGGTGGTTTCTAATGTGGAGCCTTGCATCGTGTAACTATAGTGTGGGTTGTTCTTTCCTAGGTGCATAACTTTGCATTTGTCCACATTAAATTTCATCTGCCATTTGGATGCCCAGTCTTCCAATTTATCCAGATCCTCCTGCAGTTTTCCACAATCCTCTTGGGTTTTAACAACTTTAAACAGTTTTGTGTCATCTGCAAATTTGATAACCTGACTAGTTATTCCCTTTTCCAGGTCATTTATGAATATGTCAAAAAGTAGTGGACCCAGTACAGATCCCTGGGGTACTCCACTATTCACTTTTTTCCATTGGGAATATTGGCCCAGTTAGCCCTACCCTCTGCTTTCTATCTTTTAACCAGTTCCCGATACACAATAGTACACTGCCTCCTATCCCATGACTTTTTAGCTTTGCCAAAAGTCTCTGATGGGGGACCTTGTCAAAAGCTTTCTGGAAGTCCAGATACACTATATCAACCGACTCACCTTTGTCTACCTGTTTATGCACACCTTCAAAGAAACATATCAGATTAGTAAGACAAGATCTTCCTTGTCTAAAGCCATGTTGGCTGTCTCCCATTAGGCCATGACTATTTACATGTTGTGTAATTTTGTTCTTTATGATGGTTTCTACCATTTTCCCTGGTACTGACGTCAGGCTCACCGGTCTGTAATTTCCCGGGTCACCCCTGGAACCTTTTTTAAAAATTGGTGTTACGTTGGTGACCCTCCAATCTTCAGGTATTACAGATGATTTTAATGAAAGTTCACAGATTACCAATAGCAGGTCTGCAATCTCATATTTCAGTTCTTTCAACACTCTGGGATGTATACCATCCGGTCCAGGTGATTTGCTACTATTCAGTTTATCAAATAGTTGTAATATATCTTCCCGGTGTAGTGATATTTCTCTCAATTCCTCTGCAGTATCACCTTTAAATACCACTTCAGTCATGGGTAACATCCCTACATCTTCCTCAGTAAAGACCGAAGCGAAGAATTCATTCAGTCTCTCTGCTATAGCCTTGTCTCCTCTTACTGCCCCTTTTACCCCTCTATCATCTAACGGTCCAATTGACTCTCTCACAGGCCTTTTGCTACGAATGTACTTGAAAAAGTCTTTATTTCGTGTTTTTGTTTCCGTAGCAAGTTTCTTCTCAAATTCCCGCTTTGCCTGCCTTATCAATGCTTTGCATTTAACTTGCCAGTGCTTGTTTTGTTTCCAGTTTTCATCATTTGGCTCTTTTTTCCATTTCCTGAAGGTTGCTTTTTTGGCAGCAACAGCCTCTCTGACCTCACCTTTAAACCATGCTGGCAGTTTTTTGGACTTTCTTCCACTCTTCTTAATGCGTGGAATACAGCTGGTCTGGGCTTCGAGGATAGTATTTTTAAATAACACCCAAGCTTGCTGTAAGTCTTTAACCTTTGGAACCGCTCCTTTTAGTTTTTTCCTAACTATATTCCTCATTCTATCATAGTCTCCCTTTTGAAAGTTAAAAGGTAATACTGTGGATTCCTTTACTATCTGTCCTCCACTAATTAAATCAAACATGATCATACTATGATCACTATTGCCAAGTGGTCCCAACACCCTTATTTCTTGCACCAGATCTGGCGTTCCACTAAGGATTAGGTCCAGTATGGCTTCCCCTCTGGTTGGTTCATGAACCAGCTGCTCCAAGAAGCAGTCATTTATTCCATCTAGAAACTTTATCTCTTTAGCTTGTCCTGCCGTGACACTGACCCAGTTGATACCGGGGTAATTGAAATCACCCATTATTACTACTCTGTTGTGACTTTTGTTAGCTTCCTTGATTTCTTTGAGCATTTCATCATCCATTTGTTCATTCTGGCCAGGCGGTCGATAGTATACTCCCACTGCCATCGCCTTCCCCTTCATAAAGGGGATTTCAATCCATAGAGATTCTACAGCAAATTTTGTTCCCTGCAAAACTTGAATCCTTTCTGACTCAATGCCCTCTCTAACATAGAGCGCAACCCCTCCACCAATTTGATCAGCTCTATCATTACGATATAGTTTGTATCCAGGTATCACAGTGTCCCACTGGTTATCCTCCTTCCACCATGTCTCTGAGAGTGCAATCATATCTAACCTCTCATTTAGTGCTATATATTCTAACTCTCCCATCTTATTGTTTAGACTTCTAGCATTGGCATACAAGCATTTTAGAGACTGTATTTTATTCATATTAATCTGGCTATTGGTAGGCAGGGGTAATTTGGAATCTTTATGCTCTGTCTGCTCCTTACTCAAGGGCATTTGGGCTACTATACCCCCTTTTGGAACCTCACTGCTTTTGGTAGTATCCTTCAAGGATACCTTTGTCCGAACCATGCGCTCCTGGGTGACTGTCGGCTTTCCCCTATTTTCTAGTTTAAAAGCTTCTCTATCTCTTTTTTAAAGGTTAATGCCAGCAGTCTGGTCCCATCCTGATTAAGGTGAAGCCCATCCCTTCGGAAGAGCCCCCCCTTTCCCCAGAATGTTCCCCAGTTCCTAACAAATCCAAAACCCTCATCCTTGCACCATTGTCTCATCCACGCATTGAGACTCCGAAGCTCTGCCTGTCTTTTGGGTCCTGCACGTGGAATAGGGAGCATTTCGGAGAACGCTATCCTGGAAGTTCTGGATTTCAACTTCCTACCTAAAAGCTTAAATTTAGCCTCCAGAACTTCCCTACCACATTTTCCTATGTCATTGGTACCAACATGTACCAAGACAGCAGACTCCTCCCCAGCACTATCTATGATCCTATCTAGGCGGTGCGTGAGGTCTGCTACCTTCGCACCAGGCAGGCATGTTACCAGGCGATCCTCACGTCCACCAGCCACCCAACTATCTACATTCCTAATGATTGAATCACCGACTATAACAGCTGTCCTGACCCTCCCCTCATGGGCACATGGCCCTGGAGAAACGCCCTCGGTGCGAGAGGGTTTTACATCACCTGGAGGACAGGTCCTAGTTACAGGATCACTTCCTGCCACACCAGGGTGATGCTCTCCTGTCACATGACCTCTCTCCTCCATGGCAACAGGGATGCTGCCAGACTGGAGGTGGGACTTCAGGACTATATCCCTGAAGGTCACGTCCATGTACTTCTCTGTCTTTCTTATGTCTTCCAGGTCTGCTACTCTAGCCTCTAGAGAACGGACTCATTCCCTGAGAGCAAAGAGTTCTTTGCACTTAGTGCATACGTAAGATCTCTCACCAACTGGGAGAAAATCATACATGTGACACTCAATGCAAAAGACCGGAGAACCCCCATCTCGTTGCTGGACTTCTGTCTGCATCTTAGTTTAAAGCTTGTGTTTAGATCTTTTAAATTCTGTATATAATAAGGATTGATGTAGATGCTTATACCAATAAAAGTGTATCTAATACCCCTAATACACCTTGTGTACCTAAAGCTTAATTAATTATTCTCAGGTCCTCCGTGTGTGACTGATTTGGATAATGAGCTGCACCTGAGAGCAGCCCCTTTCCTCTAAGATGTGCAAGTACCTATAAAACTACAATTACCCCAGGGGTGGGTGGGTGCTGGGGAGGGAGGGAGGGAGATAAGTCCTATTAAAGAGGGCAGTTACAAGGTACCCTGTCCTGGACCCTCAGCAGGGGGGGAGGGGGGCAGGGGGGTACCACACAAAGCCCAGTTAGTTGAGAGAGGCAAGGTAAATTACAGCTGAATAAAGCTGAACTAGCACTAAGACAAACAATAAATAATTAAATAAACAGTTAGGCAAACAATAAATAGTTAAATAAACAGCTAGAACTCACAGCAAAGTGTCTCAGGAGGCAAAATCCACTTTTCTTAGCAGAGCACTGTAAAAAGCACTGCTCCTCTCTGATCAGAAGAAGCAAACTAAAAACAGACTATGCACACGTGGAGAAAACAGGAAGAAGGCTACACAATACCTCAGCAAAGGGGGGGGAGGGGAGGATTCACTCAAGCAGGCTAGGGCAGGAAAAGTTTAAACACACAGCAGGGTCTGGGGAGAGAGATTTAATTTAAAATGAACAGTTAACCTGGCTACCACACAAAGCCCAGTTAGTTGAGAGAGGCAAGGTAAATTACAGCTGAAAAAAGCTGAACTAGCACTAAGACAAACAATAAATAATTAAATAAACAGTTAGACAAACAATAAATAGTTAAATAAACAGCTAGAACTCACAGCAAAGTGTCTCAGGAGGCAAAATCCACTTTTCTTAGCAGAACACTGTAAAAAGCACTGCTCCTCTCTGATCAGAAGAAGCAAACTAAAAACAGACTATGCACACGTGGAGAAAACAGGAAGAAGGCTACACAATACCTCAGCAAAGGGGGGGGGGAGGGGAGGATTCACTCAAGCAGGCTAGGGCAGGAAAAGTTTAAACACACAGCAGGGTCTGGGGAGAGAGATTTAATTTAAAATGAACAGTTAACCTGGCTACCACACAAAGCCCAGTTAGTTGAGAGAGGCAAGGTAAATTACAGCTGAAAAAAGCTGAACTAGCACTAAGACAAACAATAAATAATTAAATAAACAGTTAGACAAACAATAAATAGTTAAATAAACAGCTAAAACTCACAGCAAAGTGTCTCAGGAGGCAAAATCCACTTTTCCTAGCAGAGCACTATAAAAAGCACTGCTCCTCTCTGATCAGAAGAAGCAAACTAAAAACAGACTATGCACACGTGGAGAAAACAGGAAGAAGGCTACACAATACCTCAGCAAAGGGGGGGGGGAGGGGAGGATTCACTCAAGCAGGCTAGGGCAGGAAAAGTTTAAACACACAGCAGGGTCTGGGGAGAGAGATTTAATTTAAAATGAACAGTTAACCTGGCTACCACACAAAGCCCAGTTAGTTGAGAGAGGCAAAGTAAATTACAGCTGAAAAAAGCTGAACTAGCACTAAGACAAACAATAAATAATTAAATAAACAGTTAGACAAACAATAAATAGTTAAATAAACAGCTAGAACTCACAGCAAAGTGTCTCAGGAGGCAAAATCCACTTTTCTTAGCAGAGCACTGTAAAAAGCACTGCTCCTCTGTGATCAGAAGAAGCAAACTAAAAACAGACTATGCACACGTGGAGAAAACAGGAAGAAGGCTACACAATACCTCAGCAAAGGGGGGGGGGGAGGGGAGGATTCACTCAAGCAGGCTAGGGTTAGGCTTAGGTTGTGGTTCATTTTTGTACGAAACAGGGCCGTACAAAATAGTGCCGAAACCCGGGAATTGGGTTACGGGTGGGTCTTTATGACCAAGATATAAATTTAAAGATTTGGATTCCCCTCAAGAAAGGTTGAGGGAGGTGTGTTCCCGGTGCTGAGTGAAGACTGGAGGAGAAGAAGAAGTGAGTGTTTGATTTCCCTAGGAAGATTACTGTTGTGACGACAAAGCCGTGAGTATACTTATTTTTGACCAAGCTTGGTAAGTGTTGTTTATTTTTTGTTCTATTGTATTGATAAAGTGTAAAGATATTTTGCTGCTATGAGTCAGGACTGAATGGTGTGTGCATTTGAGCTACGTATCGGCTGATACGAAACGTGTGTGTGTTCTTACTCACGGTTCCATACCTCCGCGAGGAGATTGGCTGGGTCTGAACGAAGCGAATCTCTGTTTGAAAGGTGTCCTGGACATTTCGTGCACTACCTCCCTTTGTAGATAAAAAGGTTGGATATTGAGATCCTTAAAATAACAGGTGGCACGTAGGAATTATGTCTCTGTTTAGAAGAAAGAAAGATGACAATCAGGGAATAATGATAAATCAGGTTTCCCCAATGACTCCGGTCGAACGGATGATGAGAGATAATCCCATATTAGGAAAGGAAATTTTGAAAGTTTGCCTTAAATGGGCAAAGTGGAGCAATGCTCCTGGGATCCCTCTTGGCTGGCCACCGGAGGGGTCTTTTGATGGTAGTTGTTTAGCAAGGATTAGGGATTATGTTTTGTCCCATAAGACCAATGCTAGTCAGTTAAAACATTTGCAATACATTTCTATGTGGATGAAACAGGCAAACCCAGGTACCCTCAGTAGTGAGGCTCCTCCCCCTTATTGTAGGACAGTGAACCGTACCATGGCAGCAATAGGGTATTCAGACCCGCAGATAAACACAGACCCCAAAAGGGAACAATCTGAGAAAACCCCTCATGATAAACAGGTGACAGAAAAACAAAAAGAGAATCTGGGAAAGACAAAACAAACTGAGCCTTCTGCACCTTATATTGACACCTTATATAAGCCACTGCATAGGGAAATGGAAGATATAATTTCCCATAAGGACTCCCAGCCATTTAGGAGATCCCGATCTGCATCCCCCCACCGGGAATCACATAGGGGATGGGTCCAGGTAACAGGTAAATTACATTTGACCCCTGACATAAGTTCTCAGACCCCAGGATCATATGAACAATCAGTTTTAGGGGCTACGGGAGGTAACACTCCCTGCCTGCGTTCCATTCCCTCTGCTCCTAATCTTACACCTAACGACAGTTGTCAGGTCACAACAGAGGATAATCCCTCCAAGTTTGGGGCGGGCAAGTCAGGGCCTGACTATTTTCGCAAGGAACCGACGGAAATTCTGAGTAATGCCACCCCGGTTCACTTATCAGCTAAGTCTGGGACCCCTCCTGGTCGTGGACCAGTTGATTACTATAAATCCACCAATAGGGCAGCAGGTCAACGGTTCCCTTATTCTAGCCGACGACCCGAAAGTCTGTGTGATATTTGGACTCGAACGACCCGAACACATGACTATCGCATTTGCCCTGTACAGAGCACTAAAGAACCAGTTCAGCCTAAGAAAACTCCTGTAGAGTTTGTTTTTAATGAAGAGGGGGGTGAAGGATGTATATCATTGGAGTTCCAACCTACATGGATGGACCTCAGCATGTGCCCCACAAATGAGAATTTGGCCAGAACAAGGATCACTGGAAACTAGAGATTTAAACTTAGCCCGTAGGTGTATTCGTGGAGGAGAAGGGGACCCACAATGGGACTATAAATACATGGAAGCAGGATTAAGAGTGTGGGAAAAGTATGAGGGGCAAGATCCCAATAACCCAAAGTTACCGGGTTACATGGTGTTTCCTGTGCGACATGTTAACCAAGGGCAGGGAAGGGCAGAGGTATATGTTCCCTGGAGTTTCACTGACATGACCAACCTGTCAGAACAACTCCCTCCCCTAAATCAAGGTGCAGGGGCATGGATACAGAAGTTTGAACGATTGACAGCAGGGTATACTTTGGCAATTGGTGATGTAAAAGCACTGTTAGCCCGGATTTTGGGCAATAATGCTGCCAATCAAGTATTTAATAATGCACATATAAATGGGGTATTGGTCCATGAACCACAATACGATGGGGCTTTATTTAATCCTTATCGTAATTTAATTTGGGAGTCACTAAGAGATATATATCCCACATGTATGGGACCCCTCACATCGATGCAATTTAAGGTAGGGGAAGATGTTAGTGCTTATTTGGCTAAGTTCCAAGATCTATGGGAAGCACAAATGGGTGTACCCCATAATGCTCCTCATATGGCACTTATGTTTTTTTAAACTCTGTGCAATACACTACCCCTGCCTATCCAGTTGAAATTGAAAAACATAGTCGCACTAGAGTCAGAGACATGGCAAAAGCAACAAGCACATATTTTTCATTTTGTCAGACAGGCGGAAGAGGAATTAGCTAAACCGGAAAGAGACAGGAAGGCTGCTCAAGCCCGTCTGTTTAACTTACAATTGAAAGAAATAGATCAAGGAAAAAAGGAAGGATTAGTCAGTGTATCTTCTGCTGACAAGAAACTGATAAAGACCTTGCAGCGAGAGGTTAAGGACGCTAAGTAACAGGCACAAACTGCAAGAAAACTATTTGAGGAATGTGTGGAACGTTTATACGAGTCCTCTGGTGACAGCTGCAATGACAGTGACTCGGAAGACGCACACAAACCTGTGACACGTGCTCTGAATGTTCAAGGACGTGGTCAGCTCTCGGGTCAGGGACCACGGTCCTTCCCCAGACAAAAACAGGACAGAGAGAGAGATTTTTGTTGCTGGCAGTGTGGTGAAAAGGGACACTTTCAACGGACCTGCCGTGCCCCTCCCCCTCCACCACGAGGACAGAGAGAGTATAACCAAGGCCCACCGCCACCTGCTGGGCCACGGCAGTATTCTACCTGGCAGCCCCCAAATAGGGCAGGTTATGGTAGTAGGGGAGATGGACAGTGACTAGGCATCTATAATATGCAGGTGACACTGGGAACAGAGGAGCCCCACATAAAATTAACATTGAATGGCCAAGAGATGAAATTTCTAATTGATACTGGAGCCACATTGTCTGTCCTGAATACCATGCCTGCAGGTAGCACTATTGGCAGAGACAGTGTAATGACCACCGGGTTTGATGGTAAGTCAGTAAAAACCCCAGTGACCAATCCAATTCATGTGGTGGGGCCAGAATTTGATCTCTATCACAATTTTCTGTATGCCTCTCATTGTCCTATTAATTTAATGGGGAGAGATTTAATTGTCAAGGCCCAGGTTACCCTAGTGGCAGGAGAATTTCAGTATGCAGGAATCAGCGAAATTTGTACATATCTACTCAGCCCTTACGGCCGAGTATGGGGTGCACCAGTCCACATAAGACTAAAACAAGGGAAAGAGGGACCAAAATTGCCACAATATCCCTTACAGCGGGCAGCTATAGAAGAAGCATGAGAAGAAATTGATCAGCTCAAACTGCATGGCATTATAGAACACAGTACCTCCTCATATAATACCCCGCTCTTTCCGGTCAGTAAACCCAATGGGAAGTGGAGGATTGTCCATGATTTACGAGCCTTGAACCAGGTAGTGGAAACTCAGTTCCCCGCGGTTGCCAATCCGGCCACCACATTAAATACAGTACAGCTGTACAAGTATTTCACAGTATTGGATTTAAAAAATGCTTTTTTTAGTGTAGAAATTGATATTGACTCGAGGCCCCTGCTAGCTTTTCTTTTTGACCAAGTGCATTATCAATGGACGCGACTGCCACAGGGATATGTTGACAGTCCCAGTATCTTTTCTCAGATTCTCTCACAAGATTTGCAGGAGTTCAATTCACATCTCCCTGGAGAAATGTGCTTATTGCAGTATGTAGATGATATCTTACTGTCAGGCTCGGATTATCAGCAAATGCAGAAGTACACACAGGAACTAATACACGAGCTGCAGGACAAGGGCTACAAATTGAATGCAGAGAAGGCGCAATTAGTGCAGACAACAGTCATCTTTTTGGGGTTTCAGCTAAGCCAGGGTTCTATTGAAGTAGGAGATAAGACAGTACAGCATGGCTTACAGTTACCAGTCCCCAATACAGTGAAAGAACTTCGTTCTGTTTTGGGCACACTTAATTTTTGCAGAAATTGGATCCCTGCTTTTAGCTCTCGGACTCTTTGCTTCCGCCCTTATTTGAAGGGTGGGGTAAAGAATTCTGAAAAAATCACTTTAGATCCTTGTCATGTAAATGTGCTCCAGTCCATTTTGGAAGATTTAAAGTGTCTTCCAGCCTTACATCTGCCAAATCATCACAAACCCTTTCAATTGATGGTGGTAACTGGTTCCCAGGCATGGGCAGCCATACTATTTCAGGATAGGGTTTCTACTTTGTCATTTTTGTCTGGTACTTTTGGATGTACTGAGCTCCCATTGCCTGATCTTGAAAAATTAGTTATTGCAGTGGCAGCTGCAATAGAGAAGGTCCTGTCCATTTTCACTCCCACGACCTTAATTCTCTATCAGTCCATTGAATTGAAGGCTATTCTGAATAAAGATACACTACATTTGTCCCCATCTAAGCTGCAGCAAGCTTGTGCCTCTATTCTGAATAGTGGAGTGATCTTTCGTCCTCTCACTGCCTCCACCTGTCCACTTAGTTGGCTACAGACAGCAGTAGATGTTTATACCCCAGTTCCTGATTCATCTTACGAGGAAGTTTTATCCTTTATGGTATCCCCTGCTGATATGCCACCAGATAGTGAAATTTGGTTTACAGATGGATCGGCACAGAAAGGTACAGTAGGGTTTGCTGCGGTATTGCTGACCCCTGATGGAGTGTCTGAGCATCGATTACAGTATGCTCTAGACTCAGATCAGGGATACTCAGCACAGGCAGCTGAACTGTGCGCCATATTGGCAGTCTTAGAAGAACGTCCGGCAACGCCCCTGATTTTCTACACTGACTCACAGTATGTTCAAAAGTTGTGTGGGGAATACCTTCAGATTTGGCTACAGCGCGGGTTTGTTAATTCATCAAGCAGTCAATTGATACACAAATCCCTGATTTTGTACCTCTATGATTTATTATTGCAACGCTGTGAGAGAAATATTCTAACTTCCTGTAACTGGGTCCCTGGCCATTCCCGCCATTATGGTTTCCTGCAGTTTGGCAATGCCCTAGCAGATGAAGCCACAAAACAAGTCACAGATACTGTCCCCATTTTAGTTGTTACACGAGCAAGAACTTACCCCTTACCTTCGCTGCACGATTATCAGCAAAATCTTGCACAGGATGAGGTTCAGAAATGGAAGTTGTTAGGGTGCACTGAGCATAAGAAGTTATGGGTACACCCCTCTGGAAAAATTTGTATTTCCTTCTGGTCTTTGCAGCAATTGTGTTCTCTGTTGCATTCTGTTGGCCATGCACCGGCTTCCAGCGTGTCTGCACAGATCTCTGAGCTTTTTTGGCATCCGCGTCTCAAGCTCAGAATACAAGAGTGGTGCCAGAAATGCCCACAGTGTTTAGAAAATTCTCCAGTGAAGGGCAGGCATACTCTCCAAGGTCATCTTCCGACAGTTCAGGGTCCTTTTATTTCCTGGTATGTTGATTTCACAGATATGCAGGTTCATGTAGATGGCTACAGATTCCTTCTAGTCTGCGTGTGCCCATTCTCCAAGTGGGTCGAGGCTTTCCCATGCAGACAGGAAAGGGCCTCAGAGGTATTTGACTGCTTTGCTAAGCATCTGTTTCCTCGCATTGGCATACCACGAACTGTTTATTCTGATAATGGCTCTCATTTCCGGAACCATCTCATACATCTTTTCTCCACAGCTCTGAGTGTAAAGTGGAAGTATATTTCCGTGTATCGCCCCACCTCCAACGGCCTCGTCGAACGAACTAATGGCTTGCTAAAGACAGCCCTGTGTTTGATACAATCAGATAAAAGTATTTCCTGGCTGCAGGCCTTGCCCCTGGCACTGTTTCAATTGAGAAATCGTCCTCTAAAAAATATTGCTCTGACACCTCATGAAATTTGTACAGGAAGGCGATTGCTGCTATACAATCTCTCTGACACTGCTATTCCCTTACCAGATTCTTTGTCTCCTTTCATTGCAGGTCTGCGCCTGGCCTTGGCAGAGATTTCCAGACGCTGTGCCATCCGTGACCAACATCCACAGTCCCCAAAGGATACCTTGATCCCAATTGGAACCACTGTCTACCACAGAAATCCCCATCGGAGTTCCTGGCAAGATCCAACATATTCAGGACCCCACATCGTTTCTGCATCAACTCCATTTGCTGTCTTGCTGGATGCTAGCCAAACTTGGACTCATATTGCCCATCTTTGGGTACCTTGAACTGTTTCTGATTTTTGGACTTTTAAGTGACCTTTTCTCAGCATGCCTCATATTGCTTATAAGTTTGCTTTTCTATATTTTGCTATGTTATTGACAATTTTTATTGGGTGGTTTCTATACTTTATCTCTTCCCGCCCCCACTCTTTCCCCCCTGCTCCTATCTCCCCCTCATCTTCTCCTTCTCTGAACCGCTCCCGTAGGTCAGTTCTCCCCCTCACTAATACTTGGAAAACAACCGTTCTTGAAGTGGTTGATCTTATGAATATTAGTGACTGTATCATATGCACTCCGTTACCACAAGGTGGTAATTATGCCCCTGTCCGTGTTCTCCCTGTCTCATTTGAAGAAGTTGTAGGTGCCATCCCGTGCTGGAATAACCCCCACCTTATTAAAGGGTGTATAGAGCGTGGCCTCTTATATTGTAATGATACTTGGGCGGCCCATCAAGCTGCTTCCTTTCCTGTCCGTGTCTCTGTGCCCCCTATGATATTTTATTACTGTCTTATTACCAACTCTTCTGTTTCTTTTGCCAACAACTGTAATGTTTCCTGGAATGTCCAAACAAATAATTTTCACTTTTTGCACGGTACCATGCGCCCTTTCTATTATGGGCATAATATGTCTAAGGTAGATTGGTTCTACACTAAAATCCGTAATAACCGTGTCAACTCCACCCACTGGGGCCCGTGAGTTAAAGCACACTCTCAGGTATGGGGTCCTGACTTTTGGGCTTCAACCTTTAATGTTGGCCCTATAGATTCCACACATACTCTCCTTTTCCGTAAGGGTACTTACTCACAATCTCCTTTCACTTCCTGCTATGCTCCTGTTCTCTACTGTACTGATTTAACTCAATGTGGTGCCAAAAACACCGAACGGGGCCGCAGGTTCCCTACCTCTGTCATTGGCCACCAACTTCCTGGTCGCCTCCACTGGAAACCTTGTAAATCCCGTGATGATCATCCTCTCTGTCAGACTCCTTGTGCTCACTCCCCTACCACTGGTAAACTAACCTGTGAACCTCATACTTCTATTGCATATCCTATCAAAACATACTTTACTTGGAAATCTTCTTTTTCTCTTTCTGCTATTGTGGGCCATTATTGGCTTTGTGGTGATGTTTTGTACCAGAAGGTTTCACTGTCCAATTTACCCTGTGCCCTAGTTAAAGTGTCCCCTTACTCAGTCCTTATTCCCCTGAATGTCTCATATAATTCCCCGCCCTCTCCCTCTACTCCTCTGCACCAGCGCCATAAGCATAGCTCTGCTAGCCCCTGGGAGTCCACCATGGTTGAAGATGACAAGCTTCCTATGAATATGTTAACTCCACTTATCCTATGACCAAAGCCCGCCTTATAGCTCTTAGCGCTACTTCTTGGATTCCTTGGGCTACCCCCGCCTTTACAGCGGAGCTTGGCATGTCTATTCGCCGCTTACAATGCTTGCTACATATACAAATGAAAGCTGTTACTGAATCTATTTCTCGCTTAGCTGAATCACTTGAACAAAATAATCAAATGACTCTGCAGAATAGACAGGCTTTAGATTTATTGCTCGCGGCAGAAGGCGGGACTTGTTCCTTTATCAACGCTACTAATTGCTGCACTGTGATAGCTAACCATACGATATTTGTATTAGATGCTATGAATAAGATTAAGCATTTATCTGAACTACATATTGATGATTTTAAGGGTGGCTTCCAGATTGGAGATTGGTTTTCATCTCTCTCCTCCTGGTTCCACTCCCTTGGCTTTGGCTTGAAAGGTTTATTGATTTCTGCTGGCATTATTTTAATCATTGCTTTACTCTTCTGTTGTTTTGTTTCTATGTTTATATCCTGCTGTAAGAAAAATTGCACCAAAGTATCTACCTCTTTTCTGCCTGTCCAAACTAGCCCTACTCTTGTTAATGTTTCTTATGCAGCCGTCCCCATGTCAGACTATTCAGACTTGGATTTCTCCCATTCCCCAGCCGAATAAAAAAAAAATAAACAAAATGGGGGAGTTGTAGGGTTTAAGTACTTGTAGAGGTAGAGGTTAAATATGATAGATTTGGGGTTTAGTATGATAGATTTGCTTCTAATTTTTAAGTGCTAAGGATTAATAATGTTCCTGATTCATAATCACTTACTGGCTGCCCTGAATCTCACAAAAAATAAGACCAATAGCTATGCTGCTATAACATGTGAGCCAGCATTCAGGCCTTTTCAAGAAGAGATCCAGCAACCATATAAGAGATATCATGAGCCTTGTAAGGTGCCAGTTTGGGCTGAAGAGTCTAGACTTTGACCTACAAGGGGATATCAGATAAAGGTTTGCAGAAGTAAGGTGCAAAGAAATGCATACACAGGAAACCACAAAGCTACTAACATATATGCTAGGCCCAGCTCTGAAGAAAGCAGCTAGCCAGGTCATGGTGAGTATGGGAGGAGGGGGGGCCAGGAGGGATTTTGCAACAGGAATTAAGGGGAGCAAAAAGGCAACGATAGGAAATGGGGAGGGGAGGGGGAGAGAACACAGAGGGATAGCTCTGGGACTGCATACAGAAACACGGAAGGAAAAAAGGTATAAATGTAACATGCTTTTCATATTCAAGGGGGGAGAGTTGCCTTCTTGAGGTGCCTAGTGCCCGATAGAACTCTCTTCCCCTATCTACCTGTATTTGGTCATCAGTTATCTAATAAACAGAGACTCTGATTGCACCTGTACTGACTGTTTGGATCTGATCATTTCAGGTAATAATAATAATTAGGTTGTGGTTCATTTTTGTACGAAACAGGGCCGTACAACAGTCACAGTCATGATGTCATATATGACTCATGTCTCACCCGGTTTGGTCCAGCCTGCCATCGGTCGGGACGCGCGGATGGCAGTCCTGCACATGGTAGCATTGCAGGAGCCGCATGATCAGTCCACTGCTGTCCACTTTGGGAGAGCAACTCCCTGATGGGACAGCGGCCTGATCCCACACCTGTCAGTAGATTGATGGCATCAAGGGCTGCTCCCGATGTCGCGATCCTTCCGATGCCTTCAAACCATTGTCGGGTGGGGGGATTCTTGCAACTCCAGAGCCGGCGTTGCAATGCCGTGTTTTACCCAGTTCTGTGAACGCGGGCCGCAGCAGGAACTTAAAGGAACATGGATTCACAGCAGATGAAAGGCACTTTCTCTCTGCACAGCAGATCACTCACTTACTTCAAGGACAAGGGAGCGCCAGAGGCAGGGGGGCAGTGGTGGTGGTGGTGGTGATGCAGCAAGGTATATCTCAGACATGCTAGCAAGCAGTATTGCTAGCATGAGTAGCAGCCTGTCACCTTCCACTCTTTCTCCCAGCTTTACGTGGCCCTGGCACAATGGCCCTAGCCAGGGAGAATATTTGGTGACCAAAGCCCTAGTTATAATGATACACTGCAGAAATACGCCACAAGATAAGGGAAAATTGTGGCTCCCCATTGTTCACGGCTAGAAACAGACTTGGTGGAAACTAAATCAAAATGTTTTGGTCTGTACACCCCTATATTGTACCCCAACAAAACAAAAATACCTATAACCCAGTCAAAAAGTAAACATCATCAAAAACAGACCTGGATCTGAAAAGTACCGTCCAACCAGTTTGTATGAGAAAATCAACAGTGTAGAATCCGAAACTATTTAACATTTGTCGGAAAGGCCAAGCAAGTATAGAGGAAACATACCGCTAACCGTTGTGGCCCGTCCTTTTTAATTTTTAATTAAGCAAAAAGCTCTGTCTTATTTTAAAAAAACAGCAACACTTAGCTGCAAAGTAGGCTGCTCCAGTAACGCCGGTAGCAATAGTAGCACAAAGAACGACGTGTCACGTTTCGGGGTAAATGAAATGAATCCCCCTGCTTCAGGTCAAGTCAGGGCTGATTTCACAATGCACAAGTGGACTTGACCTGAAGCAGGGGGATTCATTTCATTTACCCCGAAACGTGACACGTCGTTCTTTGTGCTACTATTGCTACCGGCGTTACTGGAGCAGCCTACTTTGCAGCTAAGTGTTGCTGTTTTTTTAAATAAGACAGAGCTTTTTGCTTAATTAAAAATTAAAAAGGACGGGCCACAACGGTTAGCGGTATGTTTCCTCTATACTTGCTTGGCCTTTCTGACAAATGTTAAATAGTTTCGGATTCTACACTGTTGATTTTCTCATACAAACTGGTTGGACGGTACTTTTCAGATCCAGGTCTGTTTTTGATGATGCACCCCTATATTGTGACAGACGCAAATACTGAATGTGAAGGTTGTGTGTGATAAAGGCACTCAGATTTTAAAAACATTGCATCGGGTTTGGTGCTCTGTGTGTCTTTTTACTGTTTGACACCATGGGAGGCATAGAGACAGTTCAGCAAATGGACAGGCAGCAACAGCAACTGCTGTAGCAAACATCTGTTCAAGTTACCTGGAAGAGATTTTTTCTGAGACACATGAAAAGAATAGCAGGCACATAAACAGACAGCAGGCTTCTGTAATGGTTCTCTAGTAGAAATTAAAAAATAAGAAAACAATTGCAGCATGCAAACGAAATTCAGCCATAGTTGCCAGGGTTGCAGGTATAAATATCTGCACCTACATTATGGAAGTATGTATGTAAATGAAGAAATCTATCTGTGCACTTTATGACTCTGCTTATGCTCCACCCAGACCATGCACCTGGCAATATCTACAGTAAAAGCCCAACTGGTACAAAATCACTAGGAGTTACATGTACAAATGGCTCAAGACCATCAGCAATTGCACTCATAAATATCATGTTTAGTACCATTAGCATGTGCAGCTTCAGATTCCATCTTTTCTTTTTTTCTTTTTGATGCATTCTTTTGGGGATGAAGATATGCATATTTTGTAAAGGCCTCTAAGTATGCAAAA
This sequence comes from Ichthyophis bannanicus, assembly GCA_033557465.1. Lineage (NCBI taxonomy): Eukaryota > Metazoa > Chordata > Amphibia > Gymnophiona > Ichthyophiidae > Ichthyophis > Ichthyophis bannanicus. Next base: position 1,202,883,851 of record CM066031.1, read on the forward strand.
TATCTGATAACTTTGGACTTCTGACCTTGGAACCCATTTTAAATCATAGATGATCTATACAAAATTATCCCCATGACCTTCTACATTAATCTCACCCATAATCACCTTTTCACACCTGTGTTACGCCTGTGACTAAAATTTGTTTCTTTAAGTTTTAAAAACAAAAAAAAGAAGGAGAAGGGAACCTCCACAAACAACACAGATCATCTTACCCACGCTTTGTGCCCGACAAAGGTTGCATTTGCACTTTGACTGTTAATTATAAGCATTGTATATTTCTTTTGGACAATTTCATCCCATATACTGACCCCTGATGCAGGCCTGAGTGCCGAAACTTGGCCAAGTCAGGTCCCTTAATAAACTGATTGAAGAATTTATTGGTGTGGCTGAGGTTTATCTCCGCTTGAAAGCTGGACTCATTAAATTTTAAAACTCAGAAGGCTACGCCACTCCTTACCTGACTGCTTCAGAGGCATTGCCATCAGCTGAGGGACCCCCCTGGTGACATAGGGCCAGCAGGCCTATTTACAGCAAGGCTCCTCTGAAGGATGCAGAAGCAGGCATGTCCCTCAGGCATATTTCAAAGGGGTGCATTTTAAGGGGCTGTACATGCCTCTTGGGTGTCCCTTTGGCACTGTTGGTGGAGATGGATTCTTCTTTGTTTTTATTTATTTATATTCTCTTATATACTGTGCTATTCTGTTTCAGTGTGGTTTACATTGAACAAACTGAAATTACATTGAACAGGGCATTATAATTTGGAGATAACTATTTTACAGGGAACATGGGCTATGGAGGGTTAAGTGGCTTGCCCAAGACCACAAGGAGCACCTGTGGGACTAGAAACCCCAGTCCTTCCGGCCCGAGGTTGCTGTCCTCTAGTGGGATTTGAACCCCCAACCTTCTGGCCTGAAGTACCTTGCCCCAACCACTAGGCCACTCCTCCACTTGTTGTATAGGTTCAAAACGGAAGAAGAGTTGGCGGCCAAAGGATTCAAAAGTGGTCAAGGTACTGAGTCCTATGGAGCAACATGTTAAATATATGACATCCTTGGCAGACTCTGGTACTTCTTGCATGTTGGAGAGTATTGAATCCTCTTCTGTTCTATCTCCTGCTAAGGGTATTTCAACTCCACCCAGCTGTTTGGCTGATTCTCAGTTGTTAGGGATTCCCCCTTTCTTTGGTGGCTCTATGGCCACATCTTGCCCTTCTTCTCAGGATGAGATCCTGGATTCTATTGAATTGCTGGAGTAGCTTGCACTACCCACTTCCTGTTCCTATCTCTGTGTCTTTGCCATCCAGCAATGCTTCCCCTCAGGATGAGATTTCTTTGAACAACATTTGGCAGGTTTTTTCCCAAACTGATAATTCCCTTGGTAATTCTTTGCAACAGATCCCCATGTTTTCCTCTGATACTGCAGCTAAATTGGAAGAACATGACGCTAAACTTTCTAATTTGGTTGCTAGTAGTGGGAAACATATTGAGCAGATTGCTGCTTTGCAAGCAGTATATGCTTCTTCTGTGTTTATCTCCCTGCTCTTCCAAAGGCAACTTGAAATGCAAGAGAACTTCTTAAGAGCTTCAAACCTTTTGTTTTTTGAATTTTTCATATACCAGATTTTTGTCACCGATTCAGTTGCTTCATAAATACTTCAAGGAGATCGGGACAAGCAGTTGGAGGGTCTGGATCAGCTTTCCCCAGCTTTAATCTTTAGACCTCTCCACTTTCCTTGAATCATCTATTGATGAAATACCTTCCCGTGCTACTTTACTCATAACGTTTGTATCTTAGCTGGATAAATCCAATGTACTTAAAGCTTTCTTTCAAACCAAGAATGTTCTTTTGTGTGGTCAGTCATTAACTGTATTCCCAGATGTATCTAAGGCTACTAACTTCATCAAAAGGTTCTTTTTTAACCTTCAGCCAAGGGTGTTAGTCCATGGGGCAACGTTCTTTTTAAAATTTCCATGCAAGTGCTTAATAGTGCATCAGGAATACATTATATTTTCTTAGACATGGATTCCTTGCTGACCTTTCTTGTAGGGAAAAAGGGTAATGTGGCAATGTGTTAGTGTGTTTTTTGTATTTCCTGTATTTAGTTGTGCTAAATATCTTAGTATAATGTGAGTCTAAGTTGATTTACTGCTGTGGTCTGGGCTTTCTTATTACTTTATTGTATTACTTTTTCTTTAAGGATGTTTGGTCCTCCATGATGTGGGCTTTCTTTATTTTTAGCTAATTTGATTTGTACTTATGAAGTGACTATCTGAACTTGCATTGTATACAAAGTTGTAAATTTCAATTTAAAAAACACAATGCTAAAGTGAGTTCATTTTAACATTCACATTATATTATAGCCAATGGCATTGCACAAAACTGAAATCTTTTAACAGTAGGCCAAACATATGCCAAACATCAACACTTACTCTATTTTTAACCTGCATTGCCACCCAAATATCATTTTGAGGAACACCAGAGTACCATAGTCAGCATTATTATTACTGAAGTGTAAAAGATTAGAAAACATGATATATTACTTTTCTCACACAAAAATTGGAGTTTAAACATCATTAGTAGAGTGAATTAGCAACAGCTCTCAGGATACTATTATGAGTCTAACTCAATCCTTATACATAAAAGACTAGCTATAGTGTATTTGATAAAACTGCCATACAGTATTCTTTTTTGGTTATTGACATCAACCTTCAAAATCTATGCATATTTTTTTCATGCTAAAAACATTACTTTTTCAATGTAAAGAGCATTTTTTAAGACAAAATGATATCTGGCTTTGCTATTTATTATTTAGTGAGCTACTAAATAAAATGTATTTGTAGAAGAAACAGAAGTTGGTCTTTTGTAGGTATTAGAGTTGTGCATGGCTGAATCAAATTCAGTTTGTATTCAGTTAAAACAACATTTTTTGAATTTTGAGCCCTTTTTTTCATTTCACCTCTTTTTTAGTTGCATAATGTGAAGAAAATTTTATAAAGTCCCCTAAAGTTAATGCACATTTTTCTGTGTCTATTTCACACCTATTTTATAAAGTAAAATATGTATGTACTGTAGAAAATAAGGGTGTAAGGGCCAGGTTTATTAAGCTGAGCTAGCAGTTAGTACGCACAATTTGTAAGTAGATCCCTTTTATTCAATGGGACTTAGGGGCATGTTTACTAAAGAACGCTATTTGCGCCGTGTCCCGTTATCGCGCAGTAAGGTACATTACCGTGCGATAATGGCACTTTAACACGCGATATCGCGTTAAAGCGCCATTATCGCGCGGTAATGTACCTTACCGCGTGATAACGGGATGCGGCGCAAATAGCGTTCTTTAGTAAACATGCCCCTTAGTTACAAATAGTGCATGCTAATCGTTAGCCCAGCTTAGTATAGATGCCCCTTGTCTTCCAAAAAAGACATTCAATCTATGCAATATCACTTACATCAGCCCTATGGCTGGTATAAATGCCCACATCTAGGAGTATTTTTACTAAGGACCGTTTAAGGGCACATAGGTGCTGTTACAGGCGTTATCGGCACCTGCGAGCGGTTAATGTGGTGAAAAGTGCTGATAACGCTGGTTTAATGGCCAATAGTGTGCTACTGGGTGGTAAGGTAGAAAGGGATGGAGACGGGGCATAAACTGGGTGGGCCATGGGTGGAGACAGAGGGCGCTACCTTAACGGTGGATGCTATTAGTGTGGGGTACAGGTGCAGCCACTGGGAATCTTAATGTCAACTTAAAGCAGCCATTAAGGGCTCCCTTGCAGGGAGAAAGCCGTATCCACGGGTTAAACAACACATAGGGAGCCCATTCATCTGTATGCAGTGTAAACGTCCGAGACAGGCGCCCTGAAATTAGTGATAGTAGTGGTTAATTACCAGTCCAAGCATGGTGTCCTTTTAACAAAGGGCACAATGCTGTGGGTGGCAAAGCTGGCAAAGGTGGTTACACATGACAATTCAGTGGGGCTGGCTGGTTCTCTAGGTGGACTAGGTGGCTGCCTAGGGTCTACATCCACAATTTTTCCTTCACGTGTGCATAGTCTGTTTTAGTTTGCTTTTCTCTGATCAGAGAAGAGCAGTGCTTTTACAGAGCTCTGCTAGAGAGTGGATATTTGCCTCCTGTGACACCTTGCTGTGAGTTCTAGCTGTTTATTTAATTATTTATTGTTTGTCTAACTGTTTATTTAATTATTTATTGTTTGTCTTAGTGGTGTGCTAGTTCAGCCTTCTCAGCTGTACTTACCTTGCCTCTCTTAACTAACTGGGCTTTGTGTGGTACCCCCCTCCCCCCTGCTGAGGGTTCAGGACAGGGTACCTTGTAACTGCCCTCTTTAATAGGACTTATCTCCCTCCCTCCCTCCCCAGCACCCACCCACCCCTGGGGTAATTGTAGTTTTATAGGTACTTGCACATCTTAGAGGAAAGGGGCTGCTCTCAGGTGCAGCTCTTTATCCAAATCAGTCATACACGGAGGACCTGAGATTAATTAATTAAGCTTCAGGTACACAGGGTATATTAGGGGTATTAGGGACACTTATATTCGTATAAGCATCTACACCAATCCTTATTATATACAGAATTTAAAAGACCTAAACACAAGCTTTAAACTAAGATGCAGACAGAAGTCCAGCAACGAGATGGGGGTTCTCCGCTCTTTTGCATTGAGTGTCACATGTATGATTTTCTCCCAGTTGGTGAGAGGTCTTACGTATGCACTAAGTGCAAGGAGCTCTTTGCCCTCAGGGAACGAGTCCGTTCTCTAGAAGCTAGAGTAGCAGACCTGGAAGACATAAGAAAGACAGAGAAGTACATGGACGAGACCTACAGGGATATAGTCCTGAAGTCCCACCTCCAGTCTGGCAGCATCCCTGTTGCCATGGAGGAGAGAGGTCACGTGACAGGACATCACCCTGGTGTGGCAGGAAGTGATCCTGTAACTAGGACCTGTCCTCCAGGTGATGTAAAACCCTCTCGCACCGAGGACGTTTCTCCAGGGCCATGTCCCCATGAGGGGAGGGTCAGGACAGCTGTTATAGTTGGTGATTCAAACATTATGAATGTAGATAGCTTGGTGGCTGGTGGACGTGAGGATCGCCTGGTAACATGCCTGCCTGGTGCGAAGGTAGCAGACCTCACGCACCGCCTAGATAGGATCATAGATAGTGCTGGGGAGGAGTCTGCTGTCTTGGTACATGTTGGTACCAATGACATAGGAAAATGTGGTAGGGAGGTTCTGGAGGCTAAATTTAAGCTTTTAGGTAGGAAGTTGAAATCCAGAACTTCCAGGATAGCATTCTCCGAAATGCTTCCTGTTCCACGTGCAGGACCCAAAAGACAGGCAGAGCTCCGGAGTCTCAATGCGTGGATGAGACAATGGTGCAAGGATGAGGGTTTTGGATTTGTTAGGAACTGGGGAACATTCTGGGGAAAGGGGGGGCTCTTCCAAAGGGATGGGCTTCACCTTAATCAGGATGGGACCAGACTGCTGGCATTAACCTTTAAAAAAGAGATAGAGAAGCTTTTAAACTAGAAAATAGCGGAAAGCCGACAGTCACCCAGGAGCGCATGGTTCGGACAAAGGTATCCTTGAAGGATACTACCAAAAGCAGTGAGGTTCCAAAAGGGAGTATAGTAGCCCAAATGCCCTTGAGTAAGGAGCAGACAGAGCATAAAGATTCCAAATTACCCATGCCTACCAATAGCCAGATTAATATTAATAAAATACAGTCTCTAAAATGCTTGTATGCCAATGCTAGAAGTCTAAACAATAAGATGGGAGAGTTAGAATATATAGCACTAAATGAGAGGTTAGATATGATTGCACTCTCAGAGACATGGTGGAAAGAGGATAACCAGTGGGACCCTGTGATACCTGGATACAAACTATATCGTAATGATAGAGCTGATCAAATTGGTGGAGGGGTTGCGCTCTATGTTAGAGAGGGCATTGAGTCAGAAAGGATTAAAGTTTTGCAGGGAACAAAATTTGCTGTAGAATCTCTATGGATTGAAATTCCATTTATGAAGGGGAAGGTGATGGCAGTGGGAGTATACTATCGACCGCCTGGCCAGAATGAACAAATGGATGATGAAATGCTCAAAGAAATCAAGGAAGCTAACAAAAGTCACAACAGAGTAGTAATAATGGGTGATTTCAATTACCCCGGTATCGACTGGGTCAGTGTCACAGCAGGACAAGCTAAAGAGATAAAGTTTCTAGATGAAATAAATGACTGCTTCTTGGAGCAGCTGGTTCATGAACCGACCAGAGGGGAAGCCATACTGGACCTAGTCCTTAGTGGAACGCCAGATCTGGTGCAAGAAATAAGGGTGTTGGGACCACTTGGCAATAGTGATCACAGTATGATCATGTTTGATTTAATTAGTGGAGGACAGATAGTAAAGGAATCCACAGTACTACCTTTTAACTTTCAAAAGGGAGACTATGATAGAATGAGGAATATAGTTAGGAAAAAACTAAAAGGAGCAGTCCAAAGGTTAAAGACTTACAGCAAGCTTGGGTGTTATTTAAAAATACTATCCTCGAAGCCCAGACCAGCTGTATTCCACGCATTAAGAAAAGTGGAAGAAAGTCCAAAAAACTGCCAGCATGGTTTAAAGGTGAGGTCAGAGAGGCTGTTGCTGCCAAAAAAGCAATCTTCAGGAAATGGAAAAAAGAGCCAAATGATGAAAACTGGAAACAGCACAAGCACTGGCAAGTTAAATGCAAAGCATTGATAATGCAGGCAAAGCGGGAATTTGAGAAGAAACTTGCTACGGAATCAAAAACATGAAATAAAGACTTTTTCAAGTACATTCGTAGCAAAAGGCCTGTGAGAGAGTCAATTGGACCATTAGATGATAGAGGGGTAAAAGGGGCAGTAAGAGGAGACAAGGCTATAGCAGAGAGACTGAATGAATTCTTTGCTTCGGTCTTTACTGAGGAAGATGTAGGGATGTTACCCAAGACTGAAGTGGTATTGCAGAGGAATTGAGAGAAATATCGCTACACCGGGAAGATATATTACAACTATTTGATAAACTGAATAGTAGCAAATCACCTGGACCGGATGGTATACATCCCAGAGTGTTGAAAGAACTGAAATATGAGATTGCAGACCTGCTATTGGTAATCTGTGAACTTTCATTAAAATCATCTGTAATACCTGAAGATTGGAGGGTCGCCAACGTAACACCAATTTTTAAAAAGGGTTCCAGGGGTGACCCGGGAAATTACAGACCGGTGAGCCTGACGTCAGTACCAGGGAAAATGGTAGAAACCATCATAAAGAAAAAAATACACAGCATGTAGATAGTCATGGCCTAATGGGAGACAGCCAACATGGCTTTAGACAAGGAAGATCTTGTCTTACTAATCTGATATGTTTTTTTGAAGGTGTGCATAAACAGGTAGACAAAGGTGAGTCAGTTGATATAGTGTATCTGGACTTTCAGAAAGCTTTTGACAAGGTCCCCCATCAGAGACTTTTGGCAAAGCTAAAAAGTCATGGGATAGGAGGCAGTGTACTATTGTGGATCGGGAACTGGTTAAAAGATAGAAAGCAGCGGGTAGGGCTAAATGGCCAATTTTCCCAATGGAAAAAGGCGAATAGTGGAGTACCCCAGGGATCTGTACTGGGTCCGCTACTTTTTGACATATTCATAAATGACCTGGAAAGTGGAATAACTAGTGAGGTTATCAAATTTGCAGATGACACAAAACTGTTTAAAGTTGTTAAAACCCAAGAGGATTGTGGAAAACTGCAGGAGGATCTTGATAAATTGGAAGACTGGGCATCCAAATGGCAGATGAAATTTAATGTGGACAAGTGCAGAGTTATGCACCTAGGAAAGAGCAACCCACACTATAGTTACACGATGCAAGGCTCCACATTAGAAACCACCTCCCAGGAAAAAGATTTAGGAGTCATCGTGGATAACATGTTAAAACCCTCCGCCCAGTGTGCAGCGGCGGCCAAGAAAGCAAATAGAATGCTAGGTATCATAAGGAAAGGGATGGAGAATAAAACAAAGGATATTATAATGCCTCTGTATCGCTCCATGGTACGACCGCACCTTGAATATTGTGTGCAATTCTGGTCACCGTATCTTATAAAGGACATAGCGTTATTAGAAAAAGTACAGAGAAGAGCCACCAAATTGGTGAAGGGGATGGAAGGCTACTCCTATGAAGAGAGGCTAAAAAGGTTAGGGCTCTTTAACCTGGAAAAGAGACGGCTGAGGGGAGATATGATAGAGGTCTATAAATTAATGAATGGAGTGGAACGGATAAATGTGGATCAATTGTTTACGCTATCAGAATATAGAAAGACTAGGGGACATGTAATGAAGCTACAGGGTAAACTATTTAAGACAAATAAGAGAAAATATTTTTTCACTCAACGTGTAATCAAACTCTGGAATCTGTTACCGGAGGATGTAGTAAGGGCTGTTAGTATAGCTGGGTTTAAAAAAGGTTTGGACAAGTTCCTGGAGGAAAGGTCCATAAACCACTATTAAAAAGGGACCCAGGATATCAATGCTTGACCCAGTACAAGCATTGTGGAACCTGTGTCTTTTGGGGATATTGCTAGGTACGTATGACCTAGATTGGCCACTGTTGGAAACAGGATACTGGGCTTGATGGACCTCGGTCTGACCCAGTATGGCATGTCTTATGTTCTTATGTTCTTATGTCCAGTGTACTCTGCTGTGACAGTGGCAGCACACATACATGCTGACACTGTCACAAAGGAGTCATGCCACCACCAATGCCGCCACACAGCCATGTCAGCATTGGGTGGGGGGTGGGGGTGGCGACAGAAGCGGCTTCTGCCTAGTGTGGAAGAAATCTTTGTCCCAACCCTGTGTGTCAGGTGCAACAGTGCTGTGTCGACTGTCAGGGGCATGGCAACCATGATGATTCCTCATTTCCATGTGGTGGCAAGGCATAAGGCAGCAGCACACATGCTCACAGCATGTCACTTCCGCCCCCCTCTGACACCTCCTATTGGAGGGTGGCAGGAGTGGCATACCATGACTATCCTCATATGTGCTACTGCTTTAAGGCTACCCACAGCACTGAAGCAGTGGCTATGCCATGCTTTCTGGGAGGGATGCATTGGCCGCCATGCTGTCCTCCATGATCGGTGGACCTAGGTACCTGCCTAGTTTGCCTAGTGGATTGGCTGGCCCCAGGTACTGTGAACCATGAGCAGCTGAGTTAGGAATGACCATGCATTTCCTAAGGAGAGACAACAGTGCATGGCGCATAACCTATAGTGTTAGAAAATATGCGGGCAAGCACAATTAATGGCACCTATACACAGCACACATATGGCACCTGTAACACCCAGAGACTGGGAAGTGGTGTTTGCCAAGTGCTATTGCCTTCATGCCCTATATGTGCATATGGTGTCTCCTGGCTACATCATCAGTGTCAAAGTGGTGCTCAGGTTGGCTGTGCCCACCCATGACCCCTACCCATGACCCCTGCCCCTTATGGCTGCTCTGTTGCTCCAAACACATGACCACTGTAGTTCAAGACCAGCCTATGGTGTGTTAACTTTATCCTCCATTTCAGAGCTTTATCAGCATGTGCAACCCTTCCCATCTGGTCCAGCATGAGCCCTCACACTTTGCTGCCACACTGAGAAGCTGCATCAACATCAGCTGGATGGCAGAGCTTGCCACTAGCCCCCATACTCTATATGAGCATTAAGAGGGATGTTTGAAGGCACTAATAGCATGTGCACACATGTTGACAATGTCCAAGCATTAAAGGAGGCCGAAGGGCCAAGTAAGAATGCCAAATGACATCTATTTTGGACCGTGGGGCCATGAGTGTTTCCAGAGGCTGCAGCAATGCACTATGCATGCATGCGATGCACAGGCAATATGACTCAGCATACAACATTCATTTCATTCATTTATTAAAATTTGATATACAACCCCTCATGGGGACAACAGGATGGTTTACAATAAAAATAAATCCAGTAAAGGTCAGAAAGGAACTTCATAATTTGATAGGAAAGAAAACATGAGACAAGATGGCAACAAGGGGGGAGGGTTAGGAGAAGGAATCATCAGGGAAACATCTAAGGATAATTAAATGCTTAATTATTATAGTGAGTCAGTGAAATTCTGATGGTACATTAAAAGCTAAGCAGAACAAATTTGTCTTGAGCACTATTTTAAACTTACGGTAGGTTGGCTCTAAATGGAGTAAAGGAGGCAGGTTATGCCACAAAGAAAGGGCCAGAAAATAAAAACCTGAATGGCAAGTTGCTTCCAAACATGCCTGGGAAGTTGAAGGGTGAAAGAGACAATTCTTACGTAAAGGACGAAGAAAGCGATGAGGGGTATGCAATTTAACAGTTGAGGAGAGGTAGGATGGAATACCGGTATGACGTGTTTTATAACTCTGAGTGAGAAATTTAAACTGTATATGATAAGATATGGGATGCGAGTGTAACTGCTGAAGGAGAAGGGTTACGTGATCATAGCGAGAAGCATGAAATACTAGTCTAACATAAGCACATAAGAACTGCCATACTGGGTCAGACCAAGTTCCATCAAGCCCAGTATCCTGTTTCTAACAAGTACCTGGCAGATACCCAAAGTCCACAGCTTCCGCAATGATTGTCCTGGGGTAAGCAGTGGCTTTCCTGTGTCCTCTTTAATAATGGTTTATGGACCTTTCCTCCAGGAACTTGTCCAAACCTTTTTTAAACCCAGCTACACTAACAGCTTTTACTACATCCTCTGGTAACAAATTCCAGAGTTTGATTACGCATTGAGTGAAAAAATATTTTCTCCTATTAGTCTTAAATGGGTTACATTGTAGTTTTGTTGCAGGTCCTCTAGTCCTTCTCCTTTTTGATGGTGTAAACAACCAATCTACATTAACCCGTTCCACTCCATTCATTAATTTATAGACTTCTATCATATCTCCCCTCAGCCTTCTCTTTTCCAAGTTGAAGAGCCCTAACCTTTCCTCATAGGGGTATCCTTCCATCACCTTTACCATTTTGGTGGCTCTTCTCTGTACCTTTTCTAATTCCACTATATCCTTTTTAAGATTAGGCAACCCGAATGGCACACAATGTTCAAAGTGCAGTCGAACCATGGAACTATACAGAGGCATTATAATATCCTTTGTTTTATTCTCCATTCCTTTCCTTATGATTCCTAGCATTCTATTAGCTTTCTTGGCCGCCACTGCAATATTCTAAAGAAGTCGAAGATGGTTCAATTCATAGTGCAGAAGAACAGCCAAAAGAGAGTTGCAATAATCAATATGAGACAGAACAAGGGAAATAAAGCACAGTTACTTACCTGTAACAGGTGATCTCTGGGAACAGCAGGAATTAGTCCTCACATATGGGTACGTCGGTACCGATGGAGCCTGCACGGGAAAGCTTCCCAGAAGAAAGCTTTTGGGAGCCTCCCACAGCGCATGCGTGCTGCCTTCCCGCCTTTCTCTCCAACTCTCCTCAGTTCAAGTTTAAAGCTGAGACAATAGAGAGAGAGTAAAGGAAAGAGAAAGAGAGAGAAAGATACAACTCCTAGGGGAGGTGGGTGGGTTGTGAGGACTAATTCCTGCTGTTCCCAGAGATCACCTGTTACAGGTAAGTAACTGTGCTATCTCCAGGAACAAGCAGGAATAAGTCCTCACATATGGGGACTCCCTAGCTAAGATGCCTGGGAGATCCCCAAGGGTATGAGACCCTGAAAGGTTCCTCGTCTTCCTATGGATCTCAGGCATCCATTCAGGGAAGGAGGGTAGGAGTTGTTCAAGAATGGAACAGGTGTCTGAGGACAGCCTGACCAAACAAGGCATCCCGGCGGGAGTCCTTGTCCAAACAGTAATGGGCTGTGAAGGTGTGCACCGAGGCCCAGGTGGCTGCTCGACAGATCTGATCGATGGACACAGAATGAAGATGAGCCATAGAGGTGGCCATGGCCCTCACATTGTGAGCTGTGACATGGCCTTCCAGAGAAAGGTTCTTGCTCTGGTAAGCAAAAGAGATACACTGAGCAATCCAATTGGACCGTGTTCTTTTAGAGACTGGAAGTCCTAGATGAGAAGGATCAAAGCAACAAAAAGCTGGAAAGACTTTCTATGTTGCTGTGTCCTGTGTAAGTAAAAAGCAAGAGCTCTTTTACAATCTAGAGTATGAAGGTTCCTCTCTGCAGTGGATGCATGAGGAGCTGGAAAAAAGACAGGTAAATATACCTCTTGATTAAGATGAAAAGGTGAGACCACTTTAGGCATAAAGTGAGGATTTGTCCTAAGGACTACCTTATCATGATGGAACCTTGTATAAGGTGGATTAGCCACTAAGGCCTGCAGCTCACTAATGCGGCGAGCAGAAGTGATTGCAATAAGGAAAATAACCTTCCATGAAAGAAATTTCAAGGAGGTAGTGGCTAAGGGTTCAAAAGGCGGCTTCATAAGCTGACCAAGAACCAAGTTTAAGTCCCATGCCACCGGAGGAGGTCGAATGGGAGGTTTAGTTAAGGTTAGGCCTCTCATGAATCTTGCAATAAGAGGATGAGAGGAAACAGGTTGTCCATTGATAGGCTTAAGGGATGCTGCAATAGCACTTAAATGGACCCTTACGGAATTCGTCTTAAGGCCTGCATTGGAGAGATGCAGGAGATATTCTAAAAGAGAATTCAGAGGAAGTGCTAGAGGGTCAAGACCCTTTTGAGCACACCAAATGGAAAATCTCTTCCATTTAAAAGCATAGGAACGTCTAGTGAAAGGTTTCCTGGAAGCATGGAGGATATCCTTCACTTGTTGAGAGAGATTGAAGTCTTGAAGGTCTAGGCCTTCAGTAACCAAGCTCTGAGGTGAAGGGACTTGGGGTTTGGATGCCACAAAGTCCCCTCCTCCTGAGACAGAAGGTCTGGAGCAGCTCCCAAGTCCAAGGAGGGGGCTTGGGAGAGATGCAGAAGTAGAGGGTACCACACTTGGCGTGGCCAGCGTGGAGCTATGAGGATCATAGATCCCTGATCCCTCTGCAGTTTGAACAGAGTCTTGGGGATCAAAGGAATGGGTGGAAAGGCATACAGGAAGTCCTGACCCCAGTGTAGGAGGAAGGCATCCTTGGCCTGAACTCCTTGACACGGAATTCTGGAACAGAACCGGGGAAGTTTGGCATTCCATGAACTTGCAAATAGGTCTATGTCTGGAGTACCCCATTCCTGAACGATTCTGAGTACCTGATCCATGTGCAGGGACCATTCGTGTGGAAGCAGATCTCGACTGAGTCTGTCCGCCCAAGAGTTTTGAGTTCCTGGGAGATATACTGCCAGGAGATGGATTTGGTGCTCTCTGGCGAAGGCCCATAGTCTGAGAGCTTCGTTGCAAAGCGACAGAGAGCCTGTCCCTCCTTGCTTGTTTATGTAAAACATGGCTACCTGATTGTCCGTTTGAATGAGGACTGTCTGGTAGCTGAGGAGGGTATGAAAGACCTTGAGAGCTAAGAAGACTGCTCGAAGCTCCAAGTGGTTGATATGAAGAGAGGTCTCCTGTGGAGACCAAGTGCCCTGGGTGGAGAGGTCCTGTAGATGAGCTCCCCAACCTGTTTGGGAGGCATCTGTTGTGAGGATTGCTTGGGGCAACAAAGGTTGGAAGGGGGACCCCAGCAATAGATTTTGAGTGGACATCCACCATTGGAGAGACCAAAGGAGACGTTTGGAGTTTGCTATTTGGTCTGAGAGAGCCCCTGAGGCTTGAGTCCACTGGGTGGACAAAGTCCATTGAGCTGCTCTCATATGTAGGCGAGCATAGGGGACCACATGTACTGTGGAGGCCATGTGGCCTAGCAGTTGTAGCATCTCCCTGGCAGTTAAGTGGCTCTTTGACTGAATCTGGGAGGCTAGCTGCACTAGACGTTGGCAACGGGCTTGAGGAAGGTAGGCCCTTGCAGTGGTGGTATCCAACCAGGCCCCTATGAATTCCAGGGACTGAGTAGGGATGAGCTGGGACTTTGGGAGGTTTACCACCAGTCCCAGATACTGCAGAATGCACCTTGTGCGGTCCAGGGAAATCTGGGCTTCTGACTGAGATGGAGCTCGGATGAGCCAGTCGTCCAGATATGGGAAGACAAAGACTCCCAGAGTGCGTAGAAATGCAGCAACTATTGCCATGCATTTGGTGAACACTCTTGGAGCAGAGGCCAGACCGAAAGGAAGGACTCTGTATTGGTAATGTTTTCCCTGGAACGGAAAACATAGAAATTTTCTGTGGGATGGATGGATGAGTATATGGGTGTATGCATCCTTGAGATCTAGAGAACAAAGCCAATCCTGACTCTGTAGGTATGGAAGGAGAGTTCCTAAAGAGAGCATCTTGAACTTCTCATTGTACAGAAATTTGTTCAATTCTCAGAGATCTAGAATAGGTCTGTATCCCCCTGTTTTCTTTGGGATGAGAAAGTAGGGGGAGTAAAAACCTGACCCCTGTTGAAGAAGAGGAACTTCTTCTATGGCCCTCTGGGCCAGAAGGGAGGTTACCTCCTGATCCAGAAGGTCGAGGAGAGATGTGGGAGAATTGAAATGTCTCACCATGGTGTAGGGAGGAAGGTCTGAGAAATGAAGTTTGTAGCCCTCTCTGATGATGGAGAGGGTCCACTGCTCTGATGTGATTTGCTCCCATCTGGGAGCAAAATGAGCTAACCTTCCTGGAATGGTGAGAGGTTCTGGCTGTTGTAGAGCCAGAAAGGCTAAGTCTAGTGCTAAGTCAAAACCCCTGAGGGGCTTGGGACTGCTGGGTTGCAGCAGCCCCTGCAGGTTTAGGCCTGGCCTGTTTGGGTTGCTGACGCTTAGTAGGAAAGCGACCTGCAGAAGATTGTTGACCAGAAGTGGAAGGAAATCTGCCCTTTTTGTAAAAAGACTTTTTAAAAGGCTTTTTCTTGGCTGGAGTGGAGGTAGACTTAGAAAGTCTATCAAGAGCAGCATTTTCAGCATCCATTTGAGTGGCTTTAATTTGCCACTCTTTGCCAAATAGGTTTTCACCTGTACAGGGTAGATTCCCTAAACCATCTTGAACCCAGGGTTCTAGGTCAGAAGCCTGGAGCCAAGCAATTCTACGAGCAGCTATAGCAATGCCTGAGGCTCTGCTGGCAACCTCAAAAGAATCAAAGGCTGCTCTGTTGGAAAACTTAGAGATGTCTTGCGTATGCTTAAGCCAAAGAAGGAAGTCCTCCCTTTTATCCTCTGGAATAAAAGGGAGAAAGTTGTGCAGCTTTTCTGCAACCTCTTTCAGAAACATACCCATATAAAGGCTGTATGAATTGATTCTGGCAGTAAGCATGCTAGCCTGGAAGACTTTTCTTCCAAAAGCATCCAAGGTCCTGCATTCTCTTCCTGGAGGAGTAGAAGAATGTCTTTTGGTACTCTTTATTCTCTTCATAGCTGACTGCACCACAATAGAATGGTGAGGAAGCTGAGGTTTTTGAAAACCAGGAGAAGGAGGGACACGGTACATAGTGTCCAATCTACGAGAATGAGGAGAAAGGGTGAGAGGAGTCTCCCACAATTCAAGCAAATGTTCTTGAAGAATTTCATGAATTGGCAAGGTGACTGCCTCTTTGGGAACCTTAGAGTATCCCAAACTGTCTAATTTTTTTGCTCTAGGTTCCCTTTCAGAAGTTACTGAAATAGAGAGTCCTTTAGCTACTTCCATGATGAAGTCTTGAAAGGACAAGTCCTCTGGAGGAGACATTCTCCTCTTTGGTGAAGAGGGCTCCTCAGGAAGAGCAAGAGATACTTCAGGAGAGTCATCCGATGAATCAGAATCATCAGAAGACTGGAAGTATCGTCTGTTAGCTTCTAGGGATCGATACGCGTATCGACCGGTATCGACATCGGGCGTACCCGGAACCGGATCGGTATCGTGAAAAGCCCCGGAACCGGGAACCGGAACCGGTATCCTTGTCGATGTAGATGCCCTGGGTACCAGTATCGATTGTGGTACCGGAACCGAGGTCGGTACTGCTTGCTGCGGTACCGTGGGCGTCGCAGCCTTAATGAAAGCCATTATGGCCTGCTGCATGGATTGCACAGTGTGATCCATAGACGCCACGACTGCCTGGATGTCAGTACCGGAAGAGTGTGCCGGTACCCCAGAGCAGTCTAACAGGTGATCGGTCGAGGCCGTGCCATCGATGTCAACCTGTAACCCCATAGGAGGAGCTTTGGAAGCCGGAGCTTCCCGCCGGGGTTGTTTGGCTGGGGCAGGGTCCTCAGGGTCAAGCACGGTGGCATCTTGATACTTAGAGGGAGATTTGCCCTTTGAGGACCTGCCAGAAGAATGTTTGGTTACCTGAGATCCATCAGGGGAGGAAGACCTGGAAGATGTCGATGCTGGAGTATCTGTGGAAAACAGCATGTGAAACTTGGCTGCTCGGTTCTGTAAGCCACGTTTAGACATCAGGGAACAGGACTGGCAATCTGGTATGGAGTGGTCAGGCCCCAAACATTTGAGACACCATTCGTGTGTGTCGGTAACAGAGATGGTACCGCTACACTTGGTGCATTTTTTAAAACTAGAAGCTGGTTTTTCCATGAGGGAAAATTGTTCTCTAGGCCTGGAGGCCTAAAAGAGAAAAGTTCACCAAGTAGTGAAAAGAAAATATATATTTTTTTTTTTGAAAAGGAAAAAGAAAAAAGACCGGCGGTACCAGTCCGGTAGTCGGGAAAGGCAGACACGCGACCAAAGAAACAAATTAAAATAAGAACTTCTTCAGCGGTGACAGGAACACGACCTGCTGGCTCCGCGGAAAAGAAGAACTGAGGAGAGTTGGAGAGAAAGGCGGGAAGGCAGCGCGCATGCGCTGTGGGAGGCTCCCAAAAGCTTTCTTCTGGGAAGCTGGGGAGTTTTCCCGCGCAGGCTCCGTCGGTACCGACGTACCCATATGTGAGGACTTATTCCTGCTTGTTCCTGGAGATCCAGCGTAACTAAAGTAGGAGTAGAAAGGACAGATCTAACATTCCTGATGTGGCAAAGGAAAAAGTAAAGAGTGCTGGACAAGAGAACTGATGTGCGCTTGAAAAGAAAGAGCAGAGTCAATTGAGAGGAGAAGTCTTTCTTGGCTGTTATAATCAAAGTGCGGTAGAGTCTGCGCTCCTCCCAGAAGAGATGAAGTGAGACTGTAGATTGGTGCCTGTGCCATTGCCACTCTGCTCGACACAATCATAAAAGAGTGAATCGAAGGCCCAAGTGGAACCATGGGTGATGAAGCAATGTCTTCAAAGGAAGTGGTTGAGGTGGGGCTATGTCATTGAGAGCAGCAGTTAGAAGCGAATGCCATAGAGAGGCATGCTGCTCAATAGACAAAGACTGAAAGTCTGTTGGAAAGATGCAGTCAGAGTGGGGAAAGGAAGCAGGAGTATTGGGAGACATACATGATTGCAACATTTTGTGATAATTGTGAATGAATATCTTTGGCTCCAACACATATATGCAGTACATGCAGGCACATAACACTCCTGGGATGGCCACTTGCACGGATCATCACAGGTCCTTACTTGCTCCATATAGCCAATGTTCAGAGACATGAATGGACACCAGGTATGTAATATCATGCAAATGACCTTGTTCCACCAGACAGTATGACAGCAGACCTTATCTGTTCAATAGCACTTTGCATTTGCATGCAGCTTCTACAGATGTGTGGCTGTTTTGTCCTTGGATCATAGCCTACTTACTTGACCAGCTGTTATATGCATGTGTGGGGAAGATTGTATGGTACTTAGAGCAGCTGAGACAGCTGTGACACCCAAATAGATGGTAAAAAGACCTTCTCTGTGGCACAATAACTATTTTTCACACACACTACAACTAAGGTTAGCTGCATTTGTGAGGTCGCATGAGGTACATTGGGGCAGCAAGGTCATACAGCACTCTCATCTACCCCCGTCCATCCTTCAGCCCATCCATCAGCATATATCCATCATGTTCACTCATGTATTCTCCTGCCAGCAGCTATACCATGACCCACATGGTAAAATTTTACTTATTATGACATCTCACTCACACCTCTCCAGCGGCTGATGTACATGTCACCACTCCTGCCAGTCAGTCTTTTGATGCCCATATTGTGGCTACGCTGGCACCTCCAGGGCACACTTCTACCTAATCCTATGCCAACCACTGACATCATAGCAGGTTGCATGAGCACTCCTCACTGATACACTCCAACTGCATCCCACATTATCCTCACACTCACTGTCTAACACGTAAGGGAAATATGGATGTGACATGTCCACCAGCTATTAGCTTTGCTTCCATTCAGCAGCTCAAATGTGACTTGCAGTAAGGATCCTTTATCCTGTTTTAAGGCAACCAGACTTATCAGGTGTTAAAGTACACACTTGGCACCCTTACCAGCTGATGTCATTTTAATGCCCAGTAACCAGCTGCTAGCACCCTTACATCGGAATGCCAACTCCTTGCCCTGTCCTTTAATGCACGTTGGGACCCTTAACAATATGGTTTAGCACTCACAAATGGTGCCCCCTTGATGATTCTTAGTAAAAAATACTCCCTAGATTAATCAAGAACATGTACAAAATATAGGGTTTTTAAAAAATACTTTATGCATGTACTTGTGTGCTCCGCCCACATTCCACCCCTAGGCACACTCACATTGAAAATATGCACCATTAGCCATAGGTGCATACTTATAAAATAGCAACCAGCTGAATTATGCACATAAAGCCCATTTGCACACATACATCACTAATATACCATGATCTATGTGTGTAGATGGCATGTAACCTTTTGCAGCTTCTTATAAAATTACCCCATCTATGTTTGCAAAACTTTTTTTTAATTTAATTTTTATAATTCATACATACTTGACATAAGCAAGTTACAAGTAATAAACGGAAAAAAGATTAAAGATACTTAATCAAAAGGAAAATGCATAACAACCAATGCAGTACCCATCTAGGGGAGAATTACAAAGGAAAACAAAAAAGGTAAATCAAGAGAGAAACTCTCAAACTTTAGAGCCATATATAAATCCGCCCTTATCCCTCATCCATCACCCGGACCCTCCTTATCTGACAAAAAGGTCTCCAACTGTAAAGAATCAAGAAAGCATAGTTACTCACCTGTAACAGGTGATCTCCGGGAACAGCGGGAATTTAGTCTTCACATATGGGTATCGTCGGTACCGACGGAGCCTGCGCGGGAATGCTCCCCAGCATCCAATTAGAAAGCTTTTGGGAGCATCCCACAGCACCTGCGTGCTGCCTTCTCGCCTTTCCCAACTGCCTCTCTCCAGTTGAGTTTACAGCTGAGACAAAGAGAGAGAGGGAAAGAGAACGAGATAGATAGAGAGATACAACTCCTAGGGGAGGTAGGTGGGTTGTGAAGACTAAATTCCTGCTGTTTCCGGAGATCACCTGTTACAGGTGAGTAACTATGCTATCTCCAGGAACAAGCAGGAATGTAGTCTGCACATATGGGGACTCCCTAGCTTTAGATGCCAGGGAGAGACCCCAGAAGTTGTGTGTCCCTGAGACAGAGCTCCACTTCTCCCCATGGATCTCTGGCATCAAACCAGGGATGGTGGGTAGGAGTTGATTAGGTATGGAACAGGTGTTGAAGAACAGCCTGACCAAACAAGGCATCCCGGCGGGAGTCCTTGTCCAAGCAGTAATGGACTGTGAAGGTATGAACCGAGGCCCAAGTGGCTGCTCGACAGATGTCGTCGATAGACACAGAGTGCAGATGAGCCATTGAAGCTGCCATGGCTCTCACATTGTGAGCTGTGACATGGCCCTCCAGAGGAAGATTCTTACTCTGATAGGCAAAGGAAATACACTGAGCAATCCAGCTGGACAGTGTTCTCTTGGAGACTGGAAGTCCCAAATGAGAAGGATCAAAAGCAACAAAGAGATGAGAGGACTTCCTATGTTGCTGTGTTCTTTGCAAGTAAAAGACTAAAGCTCTTTTACAGTCCAAAGTATGAAGATTCCTTTCTGCATTAGATGCATGAGGCCTTGGAAAAAACACAGGCAGGTAGACCGCTTGGTTTAAATGAAAAGGTGAGACCACCTTTGGCATAAAGTGTGGATGAGTCCTAAGGACTACCTTGTCATGATGGAACCTTGTATAAGTTGGATCAGCCACTAGTGCCTGCAACTCACTGATGCGACGTGCTGATGTAATTGCAATGAGAAAGATCACTTTCCAAGAAAGGAATTTCAACGAGGTAGTAGCTAAAGGTTTGAAAGGTGGCTTCATGAGCTGGCCAAGAACCAGATTTAAGTCCCATGCCACCGGTGGTGTCTTAATGGGAGGCTTAGTTAGAAAAAGGCCTCTCATAAATCTTGCTATGAGAGGATAGGAGGAAATAGGTTGTCCTTATAAAGGCTTGAAAGAAGCCGCAATAGCACTTAAATAGACTCTTACTGAGTTAGTTTTAAGTCCTGCATTGGATAAATGAAGGAGGTACTCTAGTAATGATTCCAGAGGTATCGCAAGAGGGTTAAGACCCCTCTGCGAGCACCATATGGTAAACCTTTTCCACTTGAAAGCATAAGAGCATCTAGTGGAAGGTTTTCTAGAAGCATAAAGGATATCCTTTACTTGCTGAGGAAGGTTAAGATCTTGAAGATCTAGGCCTTCAGCAACCAAGCCCTGAGATGCAGAGACTGGGGATTGGGATGCCATAACATTCTGCTCTCCTGAGACAGGAGATCTGGAGCAGAGCCTAACTCCAGAGAGGGAGCTTGAGAGAGATGTAGAAGCAGAGGTACCACACTTTCCGTGGCCAATGTGGAGCTATGAGAATCATATGGCCTCTGTCTCTCTGAAGCTTGAATAGGGTTTTGGGGATCAGGGGAATGGGTGGAAAGGCATATAGGAAGTCTTGACCCCAATGAAGGAGGAAAGCATCCTTGGCCTGAGAGCCCTGAGCTGGAATTCTGGAACAGAACCGGGGAAGTTTGGCATTCAACGGACTTGCAAAGAGGACTATGTCTGGAGTTCCCCAAATTTGAAAAATCTTGGTCACCTGGCCTGCATGTAGAGACCATTTGTGTGGAAGCAGAACTCGACTAAGTCTGTCTGCCCAAGGGTTTTGGATACCTGGAAGATACACTGCCAGGAGATGAATCTGATGCTCTCTGGCGAGGGCCCATAGTCGCAAAGCTCCGTTGCAAAGCGACAGAGAGCCTGTTCCTCCCTGCTTGTTCACTTAGAACATGGCTACTTGATTATCCGTATGGATGAGGACTGTCTTGTAACTGAGCAAGGAAGATTGCTCTGAGCTCCAAGAGATTGATGTGTAGATGAGTCTCCTGTGGAGTCCAAGTGCCTTGGGTAGAGAGGTCTTGCAGATGAGCTCCCCACCCCACTGGAGAAGTATCTGTTGTGAGAGTTGTCTGGGATAAAAGCTGTTGAAATGGGGACCCCAGCAACAGGTTTTGAGTGGACTGCCACCATTGGAGGGACAAAATAAGGCGATTTGTGTTTGCTATTTTGTCTGACAGGCACCCTGATGCCTGGGTCCATTGAGTGGATAAAGTCCACTGGGCTGCTCTCATGTGGAGGCGAGCATAAGGAACCACTTGCACGGTAGATGCCATGTGGCCTAGTAGTTGTAACATTTCTCGAGCAGTGAGGTGAGGCTTTAGCACTGCTTGAGAAGCTAACTGCACCATGAGAAGGCAACGGGCCTGGGGAAGATAGGCCCTTGATTTTCTGGTATCCAGCAAAGCTCCTATGAATTCTAAAGATTGAGTAGGAGTTAGACTGGATTTTTGGATGTTTATGACCAGACCTAAATACTGAAGGATACGCATTGTGCAAGATAGAGAAGTCCTGGCCTCTGACTTTGATGGGGCTCGAATGAGCCAGTCATCTAAGTAAGGGAAGACAAATATTCCTAGAGTCCGTAGAAATGCTGCTACCACAGCCATGCATTTCGTGAACACCCTTGGTGCTGAGGCCAGGCCAAAAGGAAGCACCCTGTATTGGTAGTGCTTTCCTTGAAAAAGGAACCGAAGGAACTTTCTGTGGGTTGGATGGATGAGAACATGGGTGTACGCATCCTTGAGATCATGGGCATGTTTAACCAGTGTGAGAAAATCCTGCCTCTTGTCATCAGGAAGGAGAGGGCTTAAAATCTCCAAGTCTCCTGTGACTTCTTTAAGGAACATTCCCATATAAAAAATATAGGAACTGATCCTGGCAGATAGCATGGAAGCCTGGAAAGTACGACGTCCAAAGGCATCCAAAGTTCTACACTCACGTCCTGGAGGATTAGAGGCATGCCTCTTTGCGCTTCTGATCCTTCTCATAGCTGATTCCACTACAATAGAGTGGTGAGGAAGCTGAGTTTTCTGGAAACCAGGACAAGGAGGGACTTGATACATGGTATCCAGTCTGCGAGAGTGAGGAGAGGTGGTAAGAGGTGTCTCCCACATTCTCAACATGAGATCATGTAAGATCTCATGGATAGGCAAGGTAGCTGCTTCCTTAGGAGCTTTGGGATATTATAAAATCTCCAACTCCTTAGCCCTGGGCTCTGTTTCAGGAGTCACAGTAATGGACAGACCTCGAGCCACCTCCCTGATGAAATCCTGAAAGGATATATCTTCTGGAGGAGACATCCTACGTTTAGGAGAGGAAGGCTCCTCTGAGAGAAGTATTCTGGTACCGACAGAGCTGTCAGAATCCTCGGACTCCTCCGAGGATTCGAAGTACCTTCTGTCCGGATGCTCTTGAAGAGCCCGATACCCGTACCGACCAAAGTCGGTACCGGGGGGGAATCGTTACCAGTGTATCAGTACTGGAAGGCATCGCATGACTGGGTGCTGGCAAAGCAGACACTGATGTCGATGTCGATGCTGTCGGTACCGGTACCGATACCGGTGCCGGCGTCGGTGCCGGTACCTGTTGAACTGTCTGACGCGGTTCTGAGGGTGTCGATGCCGCAAGGAGAGCTGCCAGACTGCGTTCAATAGCCAGGAATCTCTGGTCTATCGACGCTGCCGATGCCTGGGTATCGGTACCGGAGGAAGCAACTGGTACCCCAGAGCATGGCACCAGTAGTTCTGCCGAGGTGGAGGCCTCGAGAATATCCTGGAGCCTCGATAATGCTTTGGAAGCCGAAGCCTCCCACTGTGGCAATTTTGCTGGTACAGAACCCTCAAGGGCAACGCCAGAGGCATCTCGATGCTTGGAAGGATATCTACCCTTTGAGGACCGGCCAGACTTATGCTTAGTTACCTGAGATCCTTGGGAGGAAGACAAAGCCCTGGAAGACGTCGATGCCACAGAAGCTACATCGGAGGGAAATAGGGTGCTGAACTTAGCAGCTCGGTTTTGTCGACCCCTTTTGGACATCATGGCACAAGCCATACACTCGGAGATGGAGTGGTCAGGACCTAAACATTTAAGACACCACTCATGGGTGTCGGTGACGGAGATGGTACCGCCGCATTTGGTGCACTTTTTGAAACCCAAAGCGGGTTTTTCCATAGTGTTGGAAATTTTGGGTCTCAGGCCCAAAATGGCGCAGGCACCTGGAAAAGAAAAGTTTGGAAAAAAATAGTAATATATATATATATATATTTTTTTTTATTTTTTTTATTTTTTTATTTTTTAAGAAAGAAGAACTGGCGGTACCGGTATAGCGTCGAGGAAGGCAGACGCGACCACAAAAAAGAAGGAATAAGGAAAACATTTTCTGCGGTGACAGGAACAATGACCTGTTGGCTCCGCGGAAAACGAAGAACTGGAGAGAGGCATTTGGGAAAGGCGGGAAGGCAGCATGCAGGCGCTGTGGGATGCTCCCAAAAGCTTTCTAATTGGACGCTGGGGAGCGTTCCCGCACAGGCTCCGTCGGTACCGATGATACCCATATGTGAAGACTACATTCCTGCTTGTTCCTGGAGATAAATATACTTCACACCCTGAAGTGTTATCACACACTTACAGGGGAACCTGTGAAAGAAAGATGCCCCCAGGACCAACACCCTTGGCCTTAGGGACAAAAAAGCCTGCCTATGCACTTGAGTTGCCCTAGAGACATCTTTTAACAGTTGTACTTTTTTTTTTTTATGTTCCATCAAGTCAGTGTTGACTCATAGTGACTCAGCTACCTCTGGGTTTTTTTGGCAATGTATCACTGGAAGTAGATT
This sequence comes from Ichthyophis bannanicus, assembly GCA_033557465.1. Lineage (NCBI taxonomy): Eukaryota > Metazoa > Chordata > Amphibia > Gymnophiona > Ichthyophiidae > Ichthyophis > Ichthyophis bannanicus. The sequence continues at coordinate 1,202,908,034 of CM066031.1, forward strand.
GCCAGCCTTTTCTTCTGAGGCAATGGAGGGTAAAGTGACTTGCCCAAGATCACAAGGAGTGCCAGGGGGAATTGAACCCTTCATCTTCTGGCTACTAGGCAGTTGCTCTACCACTAGGCTACTCCTCCACTCCTAGAGTTGTACTTTAGCATCACAAAAATACACATCCTTATGTCAGAAGTAACTTAAATAACAAAGCTTTATCTAACTCAGATACAAAAGAAGCCATCTAGATGGCCCTAGTCACAATGGTATCTTGTGAGTCCTCCAGGAATTGAGTAAGATTAACTGGAGATTGAGGTTGCAATACATCATATTTTCCCAGAGTCTCACCTGATACCAATCATGAGGAAATATAAAATATTTTAGAAAAAAGAATAGTATCTGAGATTGAAAGTTCTAACACCTCCTTTATATACTTACGAAGTAATATCTCAGGGGATATCAAACGTGTAAAAGGAAAATTTAACAAACAAATATTTTTCAAATGGAAAATGAAAAAAAGGATATTATAATGCCTCTGTATCGTTCCATGGTACGAGCACACCTTGAATATTGTATGCAATTCTGATTGCCGTATCTTAAAAAGGATATAGCATTATTAGAAAAGGTACAAAGAAGAGCCACCAAAATAGTAAACGGGATGGAAGGCTACTCCTATGAAGAGAGGATACAAAGGTTAGGGCTCTTCAACCTGGAAAAGAGACGGCTGAGGGGAGATATGATAGAGGTCTATAAATTAATGAATGGAGTGGAACAAGTAAACATAGATTAATTGTTTACGCTATCAGAATATAGAAAGACTAGGGGACATGTAATGAAGCTACAGGGTAAACTATTTAAGACAAATAAGAGAAAATATTTTTACACTCAACGTGTAATCAAACTCTGGAATTTGTTACCAGAGGATGTAGTAAAGGCTGTTAGTTTAGCTTGGTTTAAAAAAGGTTTGGACAAGTTCCTGGAGGAAATGTCCATAAACCATTATTAAAAAGGGACCCAGGATATCAATGCTTGACACAATACAAGCATTGTGGAACCTGTGTCTCTTGGGGATACTGCTAGGTACGTATGACCTAGATTGGCCACTGTTGGAAACAGGATACTGGGCTTGATGGACCTTGGTCTGACCCAGTATGGCATATCTTATGTTCTTATCCTAAGGGCATTTTTCAAAGAATCTAACCTACGATGACCAATTAAACTATCCTTAACTGAGGAGGCACTCATCAACTGTAGGGAAGCATACCAGGAATCACATCTCTGCACATGTGCAGTTAAGGATTCCAACCGCTCATCGACTGCCTCCAGCCTTGTCACAGTTTCCGGAGTTTGCTGAGAAAATTGACAAAGTTGGGATACCGTGGTTGCCAAAGTAGCCTCAGTATGGGTTACCACCCTCCAGATGTCCAACAAGGAAACCTGAGATTCAATTATACTCTGTGGAACTTCCGGGGGGGGGGGGGTAGTGGGGGGTGACCAAATAACAGGTAATAAATAACTACCAATATGAAGTGGTATACTTTGTTGTACCGGCAAACCACTAGCATGCAGCTCTGGCGGGGTTATCAAAGATGGGGGAAGTGGTGGAGAGCGCTCAGGGGAGCTCAAGGAAGCTCCCTCCAGACTCTGCAAAGGCGAGACAGTACCTGCAGGGGGGGGGGGAGGCCCCAATACCCCCACTCTTCAGATGCCTATCCATAGGACCAGTCTCTCCCGAAGCCAAAGGGAATATTTTCTTCTTCCTTTTTCCCATACAAACAGCTATTCCTTCAATCTCCTTCGAGCCTCCTAAGGGGCTCCCAAGGGGCCTATCAGCTCCTTGTGGCATGCCCCTTAGGGCACGCCACGGCCGCGCGCCTATGGAAACAGAGGTTTATAAGTCCCCCGATATCGCCTGGGGCAGTCCCCACCGCAGCCTGCTCACCCCGGCGCTCCAATCTATCAGCTCTCCCCCAAAAACTTCTTTTAAGCACAGATAGTAACATAGTATTTGACAGCAGATAAAGACCAGTACGGTCCATCTAGTCTGCACAGCAAGTTGGCAAGAGTAGGTGCACCTGACGCTCCATGCAGGTCGCCCCTCCCCATGCCTTTGTTTAGTGGTGTACACACCGCTCCGTGTAGGGCACCCCTGTTTGCTGAGATATGAGATAGTTAAGATTATTTTGATTTTATCCTGTTGCTATAAAGGGATCCACTGTGTCTGTCCCATGCCATTTTGAATTCTGTCACTGTATTTGCCCCCACCACTTCCATCGGGAGGGCATTCCAAGCATCCACCACCCTTTCAGTGAAAAAGTATTTCCTGACATTGTTTTTCAATTTACCCCCTTGCAGCTTCATGTTATGCCCTCTAGTTTTACAGCTTCCCCGTCCATTGTGAATGTATTAATTCATAGGTATATGTATGTATAAACAATTTGACACACTACATTTTTAAGCGCTCAAATGGACCAAATGTGCACTCACAAGTGGACATCCCTAGCCGGCATACTATGAAAGAAGCAGGCATTTCACTAGAAGTACTTATAATAGTAACATAAACATTTCCAAACTACTACATGAAATTGCCAGTGTTTTAGCACATTTCTTCCTTATATACTGCTTTTACTATTGAGTATCCTTTTCTCAGACTCATGTGATTACTTTCATAGGAACAAATTATGATCATCGCTTCAGGCTATTCTTGACCTTTTGATCATCTGTTCATAATTTAAATTGATCAGAGTAGCATTTGAACATGTATTTAATAATAATTAGTTAAGCAGTACTTTGATTTACTTACATACATAGTAGTGAAAGTGACAATGTAGGACATAGGTGTCAAACTCTGGCCCGCGGGCCAAATTTGACCCGTAGTGTAATTATATTTGGCCCGCGAGGCTATACCAAATGACTACTAGAGCTAGCCCGCCGGTATTATACAGCGCATTCATTCATCGCTAATACTACAAATCCCATAATGCCTTGCTGTTGTTTTGGCGTGTCAATCAGGACAGGTCCCAGAAATGCCCTCTCCTGTGTGACAGAAGTCATAGCGATCTCAAGCTACAACTATCACTGTGGAACCCCTTCCCAAAAATGGCAAAAAGAAAGGCAGACAACAGGAACTTTCTGGACAGGTGGGAGACAGAATATTTGTTTACATATGTAAAAGACAGACCTGTTTGTCTGATTTGTGGAGTCAACGTGGCTATAACTAAGGAGTATAACATTTGACGACACTATGAAACAAAACACCATGACAAGTACAAGGACCTGGACATGACTCAAAGGAGCCAGAAAGTGGAGGAGATGAAAAGAAGTTTGGTTTCACAACAGAATATGTTCAAAAAAGCCACATCACAAAGTGAGGCTGCTGTAAAGGCTAGTTATATTGTGGCAGCAGAGATCGCAAAATCAGCCCGGTCCTTTAATGAGGGAGAGTTTGTGAAAAAGTGCATGTTGAAAGTTTGTGACATCGTGTGCCCAGAGAAAAAGCAAGCCTTTTCAAACGTGAGCCTGAGCAGAAACACAGTAGCTGATCGCACATGTGATCTTGCCACCAATCTGTATGACCAGCTTTTGGAAAAGGGAAAAGATTTCGTTGCATTCTCCCTTGCTGTGGATGAGAGCAGCGACGCATCTGATACTGCTCAGCTGTCAGTCTTCATCCGTGGAGTGGACTCAAATATGTGTGTTACGGAGGAGCTATTGGGATTCAAATCAATGCATGGCACAACCACAGGAAAGGAAATTTTTGAGGAGGTTTCCAAATGCGTAACTGAAATAAAGCTGCCGTGGGATAAACTCGTGGGATTAACGACAGATGGTGCGCCAGCGATGTGCGGTAAAACAAGTGGACTGGTGGGCCGGGTCCGGGAGAAGATGCAGGAAGAGAACTGTGCAGGTGAACTAACTGTTTATCACTGCATCATACATCAGGAATCATTGTGTGGCAAAGCCCTAAAGATGGAACATGTTATGACCACAGTAACACAAGTAGTTAACTTTATAAGAGCCAAAGGTCTGAATCACCGCCAGTTTAAGTCTTTTCTGGAGGAGTGTGGTTCGGAATACGCAGACGTGCCGTATCACACAGAGGTGAGATGGTTAAGCCGAGGAAAAGTACTGAATAGATGTTTTGAGCTGCATGAGGAAATATGTCAGTTTCTGGAAAGCAAAGGGAAGGACACAGCAGAGCTTCGGGAGAAAAAGTTTCTGTGTGAGCTGGCCTTTCTGTGTGACATCTCGAGCCATCTCGATGCGCTGAACCTGCAGCTTCAGGGACGGGGGCGCATCATCACAGACATGTACGCTGCAGTGAGGGCTTTTAAAACTAAACTGTGCCTGTGGGAGAATCAGATGCTGCAAGGAAACCTTGGCCATTTTCCCTGCTGCCAAACCATGAAAACGCAGTTCTTTACCAACTTGTTCCCATGCGCACAGTTTGCTGAAAAACTCAGTGTACTCGGCGCTGAGTTTAGCTGGCGATTTGCCGACTTTGATGTCCAGAAATGTAGGTTTGAACTGCTCAGTAATCCCTTTGCAGTTAATGTGGAAAACGCACCAACCAACCTCCAAATGGAGCTAATTGAACTCCAGTGTAATGACACGCTGAAGTCAAAGTATGATGCTGTGGGCGCCGCCCAGTTTCCACAGTTCATCCCTGACACAATACCTCAGCTCCGCACCCAAGCTGCTCAGATGCTCTCCATGTTCGGCAGCACTTATCTATGTGAGCAACTTTTCTCCTCGATGAAGATGACCAAAACATCTCACAGGAGACGTCTGACTGATGAACACCTTCGCTCGATACTGAGGATTTCCTCAGCTCAAAGCCTGAGCCCAGACATTGATGAACTATCATCCAAGAAGAGATGCCAGGTATCTGGCTTGGGCACATCAGATTAGATCAGTGTGCAGCAAACTGAGCAATAATTAACGTTTTCTTTATGCACTTTTTCTTGCTACTCCAAGACATGGGCTTGAATGGTTGATTAATTTTATTATTGTTATTTTATTTTAAAAATTATTATTTATTATTATTTAAATCTTATTTAATAAATGAATGTCATTGATGTTTTTTTTTATTTGAAATTGGTTTTTGCATATCTGAACTATTAAGTTATAAATTGTATAGTAATAAGTGTTGCTTCATATTCAATGTTAAAGCAAATCTTGTTTGGGTCCATATTAAAAGGTTCATTTGTTCAATGCTGGCCCGCGACTTTGTTCAAGTTTTACATTTTGGCCCACTGTGTATTTGAGTTTGACACCCCTGATGTAGGAGGAATCTTCGAAAATGTATTTTTCCTTAGGAATGAAATAAACTCCATCATAGAACTGTTATGATGAAACAATTTGAAAGAAAGAAATTATGAGGTAATTTTCAGATTTTTCACATTAGAACAAAGGTCTCTTTTACTAAAGGCTAATGTGCATTAATGAAGTTGATGTGTTTTGTGTCATTATGTCCATAGAAATAAAAGGAACGTGGGCAAGCAACGTGCATTTAAACCTTTAGTAAACATGCCTAAAAGTCTATGGGAAGTTTTTGCTCATGGACTTTGTGCCTATTTTCAAAGGGAAAGAATGCTTTTTTGTGTAAATAGATTTTCTTCTGAAAATAACATCTGTAAACATGAACATACGTCTACAGTCTTTTCACATTATTTTCCAGTTCTGACTTAAACCTGCCTTTAGCAACATTTCCCTGAATGTCGCTGAAACCGGAATGACTGAGCATAATTGAAAACCTGGTATAAAGAAGCGTTTTCAATACAGTGCTGACAGAAAGTCTGTGAACCCTGTAGGCTGGTCTGTATGTTAACACAATGTGGCCTTGAAAAATGATTACATCCTAATCTAAATCCGGGTAGGAAAAAAAGATAACCCTACTGAATAACAGTTTTGACAAAAAGGATACATTTTGATTATTTATTCAACAGAAAGATCCAACAATAAGTATATTTGTGTGAAAAATTATGTGAAACCTTCATTCTGTAAGTGGTGGTAACTCCTTCAGAAGCGGAAAGCTTCAACTAAACATTTCCTCAGTGTCTTACTAGGCCCTTGAGGAATTTGGACTCATTCTTCCATAAGAATTTAATTTAATTTAAAAATGTTTACTCTTCTTTGGCATTCATCAGAAAGTCCAAAGTAGACCAAAAAATGACGCATAAAAATATTACACCAAACAACATAAAATGATATGGAAACAGAATAGCGCGTAAACCAAACACACATAAAAACCTATGACTTTCTGTACCAAAACTGACATACCTTGCCTGTCCCAATGGTGCCTTTGTGTTCTTCGGTGTTGCTGTATTTACTTAACTCTTCCACTATGACATTAAATCATTTTGTCTTTAACTGATGACAAAATGGTAAATTCTCAGTTGTCAGCTTCAGTTCTAATGGCAATTTAAAGGCACATTTTACAAAGAACATGTAGGTCCTCGCGGAGATATTTAACCGTGCCCTTCCTTGCTGCAGGAAGTATTCCAGAACTGTTCACGCAGATGTGCGCAGATCTACGGGAATATAGCGGGAATGTCCTCTGGCCAGGCCACGTATTCATGTGGTTTTAGACGTGTGCAGCACTAGTAGATTACATACACATGCAACTCACGAGAACATGCTTGCTGGTATGAAATGGAGACAGGATGGAGTAGCACCCTCCCTCTCCTGTGGAACCCCTATAGCACTGCACAGAAGATGGCTACGAGGCAGGAAAAGTTCTCCTCAGCTGAAACCCACTTCCTCTGCCTTCTCATGCTGGAGAAAGAGGAGGAGGAACTGCTCCTGCCCAGAAGGCCACCACAAGCCACAGCATGAAGGGGCTGGGAGTGCACCTGCAACAACCTGGCACAGTGAATAAATGACCATCAATGCACACATGGGAAGAGGTAGCAGCAGGCAGGCGGCACAAAAGGGGGGCTGGAAAGCCTAGCAGACTGAAGAGAATCCAAAGGAGAGCTAGGAATGCAGGACTGCAGCTAGGAGATGGCAACACATATGGAAAGAGACTGAAGGTGACAAGCACACAGTGAGGGAGAGAGGGTAGAAATGGGCAGGATGTGTGATGTGCAGCAGGTACCACTGCACAGCAAAAAGTACACATGCATGCACGTGGAGCTGTGACAGAAGGGCAGATACCCAGGACAGCAGCAGCAGTGTGGGCAAATGGCGGATGTGTAGGGCATGGCTACATGGGGGAAAAAAACCTGTGGGAAAACAGGGAAAGGAGAAGATATGGGTGTTTGGTTAGACAGGAAACTACCAGATATGTGAGAGATGGGGCACTCCCAGCAGACCAAACATTGCATATAAATGTCATCAGGGCCAGCTCTAGGGGTATAGTGCCCTGATCCAGCTTCTGTGCCTCCCCTCCCCCATGCCCCCCCCAGCGTGTCAATCGTGGGGTTTAAGCTGTGCAAATAGGAGTACATTTGCAGCCTGCAAAGTTGCTGGCTTAGGTGAAATTCTACCACTGCTGCCTAACTATATCTATATATTCAGTGGCACTATCTCTATAGGTAATACTGTCACCGCATCAGCACTATCTGTTTAGTCTGTGCTGAAAATTGCCATTATCAGGATAATTATGGCCTGCCTTTACTCCTTTCCTATTGTGAAATAGCCCAATATTATCTGTATATGTTTCCAAAATACTAGAAAGAAGCAGGATGTGCTTGTTTTTACAGTCTGAAAATGTTGCGGTACCATTGGCTGCACCACAGCACAGCTGTGGGAACAAAGTAAAATGCCCCCCGCAGCTTTGTTAAACTTTCATGCTGTGGCAAGGGTAGGAAGAGTAGGAACTAGCTATAAGTAATTGTGTCAAACCTGTGCGGGACGCTTCCGTGCCCTTACATCATGTACACCCTGAACCAGTGCCTCTAAAGATGTCCCGGAATATCATACAGTGGGCATTCACAGGAGGAGGAGGAGGATACCTGGCAGGGGACACGGGGGAAGAAGGCGTCACATAACAAAGGGCATATCTGTCTCCTTTCCATAGATGCTTCCCTATCCTGAGTGTGCGCATGCGTGCTATGCAGAGAGCCCGGCCCAGCCTGGTGCAGTCCTAGGGTTAGCAAATTTTTGAAAGAGAAAAACCCGTCACTTGTGGCTAGCCCTGCTCTGCCCATGACCACCCCTGCCCTGTCCTTGCCCACCCCCACTCTGCCCTTGCCCCACCTCTGCCCCTAAAAAATAATTGCAGAGAGCAATGTGCAAACTGATCAAGCAAGATTGCTATACATTCCTAAACAGAAATTCCATACTAACAGAATACCCAGCATTGGTTGTACACACACACACACACAATAAATTAGCACAAAACGAAAAGAGAAATATATAGACAAAAATTAAACCAAAACCTCAGAAAGCTAGATGTTGCATGTAGTGCAACACAAGAAAAATAGAATTGTATTTCTCCAGTACTGTAGAAAATTAAAGATAGCAGATGGTCAGGATTGTCATTAGGAGGGATGCAATCTGGCAATTGCCCTGGACTCACAAACCAGAGAGATCTGTCTGAGACTCAAAAAGGCACGACTTGCTACTAGGCTTTAGGCAATGCATTGTGTGAGGCTGGGCTCAGGCAACATATGGGGTCATGCAGGCATCGGGGAGAGTTGCGATGAACATGCCTGCTCCCGTTTCAGGGCCGAAGTGCTTGTGGCTACTCCCAGACGCTGCGGCCGCAATCCTGACAGAAGTTGTGCACTCTAAAGTAGCCATAAGCACTGCAATCCTTCAATGGGAGGAGCCTCGGTGATCGTGGCTCTCTCTGACACCTGCATAACCCCATATGCTGCCTGAGCCCAGTTTTTAAATTCTGCCACTGCTGCCTAGGGCTGACTCAGGCTCACCATGGCCGCTGACAGCCCCATTCGCAGCCGGAAGCTATCCTGCTGCATGCGTACAGCTGGCCCTGGCAGGACCATGCTAGGGTTTCTGGTGCTCCCCTGCAATCTAAAAATTGGCACCCCTCCCTCATTAGTAATAATGTTGGCTACACCCCACCATCCTTTTTTCCAAAACTCCTTTGAGAACTCTTTTCAAGTGATGCTATATTTCTCCTTCAAATCCAATGTTGTAAGAAAATTGCAGTGAAAGGGCAAATGCATAGCCAGAATAGAAGTAACTACTTAGCAGTAAATACTTAGCATCATTCAAACAGGCTGTGATAGTCCAAAAAAAATCTGATTCTTGTCATCTCACTAACAACAACCTAAACTTTCTCCAGTATCATGCATATAGGTGAACTACTGTAATATATAATCCTACAAAAATCACCAAAGATCTACAAGGCCAAATCTACCATATCATACCAGCATAAACTTCCAAAACTCATACAACAAGTGACTTACCCAGAAAAAAGCAACACTATAAATATTGCAGCAGGCCCTAGACCATCCATATACCTATTTGAAAAGCTGAAAAAGTCAAATTGCTACAGTATAGTATAGATCCCTATGTACAAACTCCATGTTAGAAGAACACCTGGCCTCAGTCACAAACTCAGAACAGAGACCCTCACAAAATACAGAATAAGTGACTACAACATAAAGTAAAAATAAAAATATATAAAAATTAAACTGAAATCCCAAGAAGCCAGGCTCCGCATGCAGTGCAGTATCAGATATATAAGAGATGTAGTTCCCCATACTGTATAAAATATAAAGATAGCACAAAGTCCAATCACTAAATTAAAAATATTTTTTTTTCTACCTTTGTTGTCTGACCATTTTATTCTCTGATCATGCTGGTCTTTATCTGAGGCTTCTGCTTTCCTGTCTTCTCTTAGCTCTCTTTCTATAGTCTATAGTCCATCTGCCATTTCTTGTCTCTTCTTTTGTTTTCTTCACTTTCTTCCATCAGCCTATTTCCAGTCCCAATAACCCTCCCCAGTATCAACCCCTTTTCCAGTCCTCCCCTCCCGGTATCTTCCAATGTCAACCCCCTTGCATTACCAGGACTGCCACTGGTGTCCATTCCCTTCAGGTCTGCCTCCTTCCCCACTGTCCAGTCCCTTCTAGTCCAAATATCATTCCAGTTATCAGCTCACTTCCACTCCCAGTGCCACCCCCCCATGTCAGCTTCATTCCAGTCACCCTACCTTTTCTCCATCCCCCTTCAGTGCCATCCCCATCTGCCTACTCCCTACCAATCCCAGTGCCCCCTCCTTTCCAGGTACTTCCCCATTACCCAGCCATCTACCAGTCCCATTCCCAAGCATCAACTTCCTTCAGTCCCACCTCCAGGTGTCAGCTCCCTTCCAGTCCTACTCCAATACCATTCCCAGGTGTCAGCTCCCCCTCCCTTCCATCTGCATCCTCCCTTCCCTAGTATCATCACCCTTTCAGACCCCCTCCAGTACCATCCTCAGGTATCAACTCCCTTCTAGCTCCCTCTTTCCCCCCCTCTGTCAGCTCCCTTCCGGTCCCCTCCTTCCTGCTCTGTCAGCACTCTTCCAGCCATCTCCTTCCCCCATGTCAGCTCCCTTCCAGCCTCCTCCTTCCACCCCCATAAACTACCTTCCAGCCCCACCTTCCCTCATGTCAGCTCCCTTCCAGCCTCCTCCTTCCACCCCCATAAGCTACCTTCCAGCCCCCACCTTCCCTCATGTCAGCTCTCTTCCAACCATCTCTTTCCCCCATGTCAACCCCATTCCAGCCCCCTCTGTCAGCTCCCTTCCTGTCTCCTCCTTCTCCAGGCAGCCATGGCTCCTGTGTCTTAGAGAACTGTTGTTGTGATAGCAGTAATAATTGCAAATAAAAGCAAAACTGGTGCAGAACCTTCCGGCCTCTGCTATGAAACCCTTTCTGCTGTGTCCTGCTCCCTCTAATGTGACTTCCTTTTGGGGGTAGGGCAAAATGCAACAGCCAGAGTTATTTTACAAATAAACTCCCTTCAACACATAACACCGATACTAGCTTCCCTTCATTGGTTACCAATACAAAGCAGAATAATATACAAAACAATAATAACCACATTCAAAGCCATAAATGACATGGCCCCGAAAACATTATGTAATCTTATAGACAAAGAACCACTTAAACCCACTCTTAGAAAAGGACAATCAAACAAACTAAAGATTCCAAAAGAATTCATAAAAACCCATAAATTAACAAATAACAGAGTCTTTTCCCATATAGCTCCAACCATCTGGAACTCGTTGCCAGAGGACTTACGTTCACTATCTGAGATAATAGAATTCAGAAAAAAATTGAAAACGTATCTATTCAATAAACATTATAATACCATAGAAATCCCTCCACTCAACTTAGATAAAGGCTAAAAACGAACCTATCCACATCACGATTATACACCCTACGACAAAGGATAATATACAAAACTTAAATAAATAACACCCCATTACTATGCCTTGATTCTCCTACTTGTATATAGTTACAATTGGTATGTTCTGCCTAATGTAATACAGACAGCACTCCTGTTTACACGCTGTTATAGTTGAAATATCCTGATTAATTGCTGAATTCCTGACTTATGTATGTTAAGATGTTCTATGTAATAAGTTATAAAGTAATAAGTTATAATGTTAAATGTTCTATGTAAAACAAACGCTGCTTTGTTAACTGTTGTTAATTGTACACCGCAACTGATCGATGGAAGATGCAGTATATAAATAAGTGTTAAATAAATAAATAAATAATAGCAGCAGGGGCTACATAGCAGAGGCTGGAAGGCTCTGCACTGGTTTTGCTTTTATATGCAATTATTTGCCCTATCACAGCCATGGCTCTGTAAGATGGAGGAGCTGCGGCTGGATCAGAGGGAGGGAGGGTGAGACTTCGGTGTGATATGAAAAGATGGTTTTCTGCTCTGGGCACTCATGGTCCCATGGCCAGTGCAAAAAAATGTCTTTTCAATGGCCATATAAAAACTGAATGGTTGACAACCCTTTGTATTCTATACGCCGGTAGATCCGGCAGGAGCGAGGTGACTGTTGATGCAGAGACAGAGGCCTGGTGAGAGGCTATTTCCCATTTACAGCATCTTAAGGCCCAACAGGTGTGTCAATTGCTAGAAAGTTGTTATTCACTGACCGTGAAACCCCTAAAGGAAAAGCATAAGAAACGGCATGTAAGATGGAATATTGCCATTTAGAGTGGAGGAGAAGCCTAGAACCCAAAAGGCCAGGGGCTAATTCCCACTTAGGGCACATTTATAGGTAAAAATGTTTCAAAATCTGAAATACAAAACATAGCAAGTCAAAATGAATACTGGCAGCCAATGGAACTGCACCTAAAATGGAGTCCTGCCATCAATCAACACATTTCCTGGAAATACCCTAATAAACAATATTAGAATAATGTGAGTGTCAGAATAAGAGCATGTACAAAGACAACTACTAATAGAGCATGCACAAAGACAACTACTAATAGAGCTTTCTCGATTTATGCTCCGACAGCCTGGAATGAACTTCCCACCTGGATTCGATCCATACCAAGCCTCACCACATTCAGAAAGGAAATAAAACACCATCTATTTCAAATCTACTATCCCGAAACCAGTCCTGAAAAACACAAATCGCAGGCATTCACCCCCTGTTCTAATTATCCCAACACACTAACCCAACATGAAAACGGTTAGCCGCCCCTCTCCCTATGGCTGTATCCTGTCCCCCATCCGATCTAGCTATAACCAAATGAAGAGCCCAAATATCAGTTGTATATAACTCTTATGTAAATTTTATGTGTATATATCTTATAAATAGTTTCCCCCGTTATTCTCCCGTTATGACTGTACCCCTGTTCCATGTAAGCACATTGTGTTATGTAAAAAACATTGTTGCATTGTTCAGTTGTAATGTAAACCGCACTGATCTTAATAGCGCGGTATATAAGAAAAGCAAATAAATAAATAAATAAATGTACCAGTAATTTCAACAGGTCAGCTTCAAAATAAGATCTAATCTATCTTCGCTGGTGCAATGTGAAAAATGCCTGCCTCATCATAACCTGTTTATCCACGGACAAAGTAGAGTCCAACAGGCTCCTCAAAATATTCACAGTTGTCAACAATGCAGTCTGTCTCCCTGAAATAATTAGTGAAGTGGTTATAAAATAATCAGAACTATGATCCACCCAGAAGAACCCATCCTGCTGGGTTTAGCATCATCAAATGCCTCCCCTTCAAGTCAATGCTGACTCCTGGGTTTTCTTGGCAGCATGACTGGAAGTAGTTAACAGACTTTTCTTACAATGGCAATGGAGGTTTATGTGACTTACCCAAGGAGTGCTTGGGGGAGTCAAACACTGATCTTTTGGTTACCAAGCCAGTGTGCTAACCATTAGGCTACTCCTCCATGCCACATGTGTACCCATATACCACACATCAATAATCCATGTAATAACAGGTTTAGGTTATAACCAAGTTTAGGTTATCAAACCTAAACTTAAACCCCTAATGAAGGGAACTCCAATGTTAACATCCAAGTTAAAATCTCTGTTATAATGTATGTTATGTAAGTTGAGAGACAAACTGTTACAAGGTATGTTATATTTGAGATGAAATGTAAACCGCTTTGAAATTATGATAAGGTGGCATAGAAACCACAATAAATAAATAAATGCCCATCAATAATATCAAGACACTCCATCAGCATGCACTAGAACATGCCAATTGAATGTCGTGGTATCCAAGAGATGAAAAAGGCGAAGGTCTTGCTCTCAAACATCAGCCAGCTATAGACCAGACAAGTCCTGAATGTATCACAACACAGGATGGAAGATTATCAGCAAAGGAAAGCCCCCATCCATGTCTCGATGAGTACCAGTAGCAATCTGTGGACCCCACAAGCCAAATGTCATGGGTTCAAGACCTGTCACCTACCCTGAGGACCCACTCAAAATGGGTCCAATCTCATGACACAATCTTCCAATAACCTTTCAGCCCTATGCAAAGGTTATCCCATGGCCCCAGTAACCATTTTATGAACCCCATAGTACAGACATACAAAGGCAGGATATAAATGGAAGCACAAGAGATGAGAGCAAAGAGGATGTAAACTGCATCTGAAATATCTGAAGCTGAAAGAATATGCAGATGCATAAAAAAAAACAAAAAAACAGCAAGCATACCCATAGGGGGAAGCTGACTTACCAAATTGCATACAGCCATATTAATATATTCCTGCGTCTTCCACAATATCAATCACACCGCCTACAAAACCGCTAGATTGACTAGATTGTAAGCTCTGATGAGCAGGGACTGTCTCTTACATGTCTGTGCAGTGCTAAGTATGACTTGTATCACTATACAGATGCTCAGTAGTAGTAGTAGTAGTAGTAAAACACTGCTGTCTGGATCCTTTCTCGCACCTCCAATTATGACCATGCTACGCTCCTACTAATCTGCTTTTACTAGCTCCTGTTCAAGTTCCACATTCAGTTTAAAACTCCTTACCTTGGACCACAAAGCTCTATACACTGGCACCCCCAGATATCTCTTAGATATTTATTTATTTAGAGGGTTTTTTATACCACATTTCCGAGAGTCATGAGAGAATTTAAAGTTTACATTACATTGAACAGGGAATGCTAACATGGAATGAAACATTTGACAATGGGGTAAGCGTAGTTACTCACCTGTAACAGGTGTTCTCCAGGAGCAGCAGGAATCAGTCCTCACATATGGGTGATGTCAGCGTCGACGGAGCCCTCGTGCAGAGCAATTCCACAGCTTTCAAAGAAAGCCTTTGGGAATGCAGCACACATGCATGGTCCCCTTCCCGCACAAGGGTGCCATCTTGCTCAGTCTGATGACATAGCTAAAAGACAGCAAAAAAACAAAATGAAATATATATATAGGACTGCAATTCCAAGGGGAGGAGGGAGGGACGTGAGGACTGATTCCTGCTGCTCCTGGAGAATACCTGTTACAAGTGAGTAACTACGCTTTCTCCAGGACCAAGCAGGAAGTCAGTCCTCACATATGGGACTCCCCAGCTGTAGGCTACCGAGAACCCAAAACTGAAAAATGAGCTCCCTCTAGAGCCTCAACATGCGAGATAAGAATCTTCTCTGAGAACGCCCCCGAACGGTAGCCCAACACAAGGGCCGGAAGGTAGGAGTTGTCTAAACCTCAAAGAGATTACGGAGTACCACCTGTCCGAAAGCACTGTCCCTGTGGGACTCCCTCTCGAGGCAGTAATGGGCCGCAAAAATCTGGCTTGAAGACCAAGTAGCGGCCCGGCAGATGTCTGCCAACGGAACAGAGCAGAGATGAGCTACTGACGCAGCCTTCGCCCTGACACGGTGGGCCGTGACTTGACCCTGCAAGGAGAGGCCGGCTGCCCTGTATGCCCAGGCGATACAGTCTGCTACCCAAATGTATAGGGTACGCTTGGAGACAGGTGACCCCAGCTTATTAGGGTCAAAAGATACGAAGAGCTGAACAGCCCTTCGATGCCCCTGCGTACGGTCAATGTAGAAAGAAGGTCAGAAGAACCACCTCCTGATTGAGGTGGAAAGAGGAAACAACCTTTGGAAGAAACTTAGGATGAGTCCGTAAGACCACCCTGTTCTTATAGAACCGTGTGTACGGTCTATCAGAAACCAGAGCCTGTAGTTCACTCACACACCTGGCCGAGGTAAGAGCCACTAAGAACAACGCCTTCCAGGAAAGGAAGCGTAAATGACAGGTAGCCATCGGCTCAAACGGTGGGCGAGTAAGTTGTTGCGAGACTACATTTAAATCCCATTCAGGGGCTGGTGGATGAATCGGAGGCTTGAGCAAAAGCAGGCCTCTGAGGAAGCGGGACACTAAGGGGTGGCCCGACAGAGGCTGGCCCTCCACCGGCGAGTGGTGTGCTGACAGAGCACTGAGGTGGACCCGAGCAGAGTTGGATTTAAGGCCTAGGTCCGACAGGTGAAGCAGATACTGCAGCACCACTGGTACCATGCATGAAAACGGATCCTCTTGGCGCTGAGAACACCAGGTGGAGAACCTACGCCACTTGAGGGCATAAGATTTCCAGGTAGATTGCCTCCTAGAGGCCAAAACCACTTCCTCCACTTCCCTATGTAGAAGTAAGGGGGCTAGAACTACCCTTTCAGCAGCCAGGCCATCAAATGGAGGGACTGGAGGTTGGGGTGCAGGAGAGATACCTGATCCTGAGAGAGGAGATCGGGTTGCACCCCCAGAGGGAGTGGAGTGTCCACCGCCAACTGCAGAAGGAGTGGAAACCACGGTTGCCTCGGCCATCTGAGAGCTACCAGGATCAGTGAGGCCCTGTCCCAAAGAACCTTGAAGAGGGTTCGGGCCACTGGAGGCATTGGAGGAAACACATACAGGAGGCCCATAGACCAAGAGATTAGGAAGGCATCTGCTGCTATTCGCAGAGGATGCGGTTGTCTGGAACAGAACCTGGGCAACTGACGGTTCAGTGGACTGACAAAGAGATTGATGGTTGGAAGACCCCATTTTAGAAACATCTGCTGGACCACTAGGGGATTCAAATGCCATTCATGAGGCTGTAGAATCCTGCTCAACCTGTCTGCCAGGTAATTCTCTTGCCAGGTAGATAAACTGCCTTGAGAAACATGCCTTGTTTGACTGCAAAGGCGCACAGGGCCTGTGCTTCCTGACACAGAAGCCTGGAACCTGTGCCCCCTTGCTTGTTCACATAGAACATTGCTACTTGGTTGTCTGTCTGAATCAAGACAGACTGGTGAGAGAGGACATGAGAGAAAGTTTGTAGAATAGCTCGCAACTCCAACAGATTGATCTGCTGTGTGGCCTCCCAAGGGGACCAGAGGCCCTGAGTGCATGCCCCCTGGCAATGTGCACCCCACCCTTGAAGAGAAGCATCGGTCATCAGCACCTGTGTGTGTGGTGGTGCCTGGAAAGATACCCCTTTGATCAGGTTTGGGAGATGAAGCCACCATTGCAGGGAGGCCGCTAGTAGCTTGGATACTCTTATTCTGTCTCTTAAGTCTCCTGTGGCCTGTATCCACTGAGCTCTGAGGCACCATTGAGCAGGCCGCACATGCAGATGAGCATTTGGGGTTACATGGACCGTGAATGCCATGTGGCCCAAAAGCCTCAAGAAATGTCTGGCAGAGACAAGAGATCCACTGCGAAACTGCTTGGCCAAAGCCATCAGTCTGTGAGCCCTGTTCCCGGGCAAATAAGCCATTGCTTGTAACTAAGGTATCCAATCTTGCCCCTATGTCCTGTGAGGGGAGAAAAGTGGACTTTGCAAAGTTTATGACGAAGCCCAGGTGCTGGAGAAGAGAGACAGTGCGAGGAGTGGCTTGTCTGGCCTCCTGTGGAGACTGACCCCTGATGAGCCAGTCGTCCATGTATGGAAAGACAAACATGCCCTGGTTTCTGAGATAGGCTGTCACCACCGCTAGGCATTTGGTGAAAACTCTGGGTGCGGAGGTTAGGCCAAATGGAAGTACCCTGGTACTGAAAAATGATTGCCTCCCACTACAAATCTGAGATATTGTCTGTGGTCTGGATGAATGAGGATGTGCGTATAAGCATCCTTCAAGTCTAAGGAGCATAGCCAATCTCCCTGCTGGAGGTAGGGCAGCAGTATTCCAAGGGTAAGCATCTTGAATTTTTCCCTCTCCAGGAACTTGTTGAGATTTCGGAAGTCTAGGATGGGCCTGAGGCCTCCTGTCCTTTTTGGTACCAGAAAGTACCTGGGATAGAAGCCTCTTCCTATCAGATGGTGAGGTACCGATTCCACCGCTTGCTCCTGTAGAAGACTTACCAACTCCTGAAGGAGGAGGTTCCTGTGCAGAGGGAGTCTTGAAGGCTCCCCTGGAAAATAGGAGGGGGGTAACTGGTTGAAGTGAAGCAAGTAGCCCTGCTGGATTATGCTCAGTACCCAGGTATCCCCTGTTACAGTTGACCATCTGTGGGCGTACAGTGTCAGCCAGCCTCCTGTTCTGAGTAGGGTCAACTGTGGGGAGAGGCTATGCATTGGGAGTCAAAACCCCGCTCCCTGCTGTGCAGGAGCCGGAGCTGGCAGCTTGGGGGTTTTCTGCCTATGGGGCCCATGTCCCTGCCCCTTGGCCTGCTGACCCTGTTGGGGAGCTGTAGAGGCCTGGAAGTGAGGGTAGGATTTGTAGGCAGAGGCCTTCCTCGGGTAAAAGGGCTTTTTCCCCGAGCCCTTCTTCTTCTGAGAAGGGGCAGAAGTCTTCCTGGACAGCCTTGTCCTGGTGAGAGTCTCAGTCTCGATTTCTGCAGTCTTTTCAGTCATGGGTTTGCCAAAGAGGTTCTCACCCCGGCAAAGGACATCGACCAACTTGTCCTGGACCCATAGCTCGAGGTCAGATTACTGTAGCCAGGCCTGACGGCGTGCACCGATGCTACTTGGGCCGAAGCCTCGAAGTTATCATAGGCTGCTCGAGATATAAACTTCGAGCACTCTCGAATAACCGATGACAAAGCCTTGAACCTCTGCAAAGGTTCCTCGGAGAGGTCAGCAGAGAACCCGGCAATCTCCTTTGTCAGGTCTCGAAGGTACAAGCCCATGTACAGCTGGTAAGTCTGGACTCGGTAAGCCAGCATAGAGCCCTGGAAGCACTTTCTACCGAGGGCATCCAGGTTCCGGGCCTCCCGGCCAGGGGGCACCAAGAAGTGCATCTTCTGACTCTTCAGACGATGCATGGCCGATTCCACAACCATGGAGTGGTGCGGTAGCTGTGCCTTCTGGAACCCAGGGCTCTTATGGACTCGATAAATGGAATCGACCCGTTTGCTGAGAACCGGCGCCGAGGCCGGTGCCTCCCACATGCGGAAGAGCAGCCGTTCCAGCATCAGAGGAACCAGTACAGTAAAGGCCTCCCTCGGGGGAGAGTCATACTGGAGGGCCTCGAGCTCTTCGGCTTGAGGCTCCTCCTCGGATCCGCGGGAAAGGCCAAGGCCTTGGCCATATCCCTCACGAAGTCCGAGAACCACGTATCCTCCGGGGGGGGGACCTTCTCTGAGGCTCGGACTCTGGTGAGTCTGATGGGAAGGACTTGAGGGACCAAGAGCGTCCACCGACGCCACCCTCATGTGTTTCTTCTTCCTTTTGTGTTCCCGTGAGGGAGACCCCTGCTCAGAGGAGCCCCGACGATGCTCTGGGTCGGACTCCTGAGACGTCAAGGCCTCTGACGAAGTCTGGGCCCTGCCGGACGCGGAGTCAGAGAAGATCCTTTCTCACTGATGCTGACGGCTCCTCAACGCCTTTGAGGACATTTTGCCACACGGGCCACAGATCATCAGGTCATGATCGGGCCCAAGGCATCGCAGGCAGCAGTCGTGTGTGTCGGTGAGAGACATCAGTTTCTTGCACCGATCACACTTCTTGAACCCGCTGGCAGACATCCGGGGAAAAAGGGCCCCTGCAAGGTCAAACAACCGGGCTGCCAGTTAAAAAGAAAAAGAGCGCGAACGCTAGTCTCGAAGGACAAAAACCGAAAAAAGAGATCCGGGCTCGATACCGGTGTACGGTGCCCAGGCGGGAAGGGGAACCGGTAAAAAAACTACGAATCTTTGAAGGAACAATCTGCTTTTAACTGGGTGACTAGGACACAAGTCCATCGGGCTCCACGGAAAAAAGAAGACTGAGCAAGATGGCACACCCTTGGGCGGGAAGGGGACCGCGCATGCGCGCTGCATTCCCAAAGGCTTTCTTTGAAAAGCTGGGGAATTGCTTTGCACGAGGGCTCTGTCGACGCCGACGTCACCCATATGTGAGGACTGACTTCCTGCTTGGTCCTGGAGAAGAACACTATTTAACTTCTATAAATTAACCTATGATACGTGGTTGTGTGTATATGGCAAGGTGGTATTTAGGAGAATGGTGCATGGAGGTAATGATTTGACTGATGATTCGTTTGATTAATGTGAGTATAGAGTATTATTGTCCAGTTCTGTATGTAAGCAAAGCGGATTGTATGGTAGTTGGATGCAGATTGTATGGTAGTTGGAGGCAGAGAAATAGCAGGTGAAGCTGAGTTATGTTTTGTCTTTGAAGAGTAGAGTTTTTAGTTCCTTTCTGAACGGGGAGATGTCATCTATGTTTATCAGTTTTGTTGATAGGTGCATATAGTGAGAAGGCATGTGCACAAGTTGTTTGGTTACATTTTAGTTTTTCTGTAGGTACACTTAGAGCGTCATTCCAAGCTGCATTTAGCAGGGATGGACGTCCGGGTCAGACGTCCATCCCCGCCAAATGCCGGAACCATATCCCCTGTCCAAAGCTCCCTGCATGTACATAGATGTATGGGGAGCTTTGTACAGGGGCGGGAGGGAGTGGGCCAAAGGAAGAGCAAGGGCAGGTGGTGGGTGGAGATGTGACTCCAGATATATAGGACTGAACCTGAGGCTGGCCCTGTACATCTGGGGGCGCCAAGGTGGAATAAGTCCCCCTGGATGTTAGGGGACAATGCTGCAGGGCCACGTCAGTGGGGTGAGAGAGTGCAGGAGCTTCCCTGCAGTCCGACCCTGCCTTTGCAAGGCGACATCAGGGATCGGGCTGTGAGGAATGAACTTTGTGGCGGTGGCTGGGGTTTGCGGCTCCTTAATGAAGCCATGGCACCGTGGCTCCATGCAGGAGCTGGGGCAGGCCTTTGCAGGGAAACTATTGAACATCCAGTGGTACAGAATTTGGGAATGACCTGCTGGCCGTCTAGACCTGATTCTCCTCCCGCAGGAACATCTAGCTCCCGCGGACTTAGAATCGGGGACTAGACCGGCCCATCCAGATCCTGGATGTCTGGGCAGGCAGGACGTTTCCCCCTCGGAATCAGGCCCTTAATGTTTTGAGCACATGATCTTCTGATTCTATTTTCTGGAGGCTCTTTTAGCAGGTTCTGTAGGTAAATGGCAGACATGTGCAGGATTTTGAAGATAGTTATAAGTACCTTGTATCTGCATTTCCATTCCCCACACCATGTCCTCCATACTATTCATGCAAATCATCTCCACCTCCCTTCTGCTTCAAGAGCTCAGTTAGAATCCATCTATAATTCTGACTTTTACTTTCTTGAACCAGCCTCATGGAATACACCTCCCACTGATCTCTGCCTCAAACTCTTCGACACTACGTTTAAATCCCTGCTCAAGACACACCTTTACCAAATAGCCTTTGACTTGCCACCCTCAAACTCCTAATTCCCCTTCCCCTTTCCCAGCTCTTTCCTGACCTACTTTTCTCTGTGTGTGACTATGTTGCCTCTCCCATCTAACTATGGAATTCTTTTCTGTTTCATTTTTATTTTATTTGTTACTTTAATTGTACACTGGCCTGTGGAGTTTGTGAAGGTGCGGTATATCAAGCACAATAAAACAAAGATAAACATAGATGTGAGACCTAATATAGACATATTTGTCACCTATTTACAGTTTTGACAGCAAGTGACTTGCCCCCACCACCACCACCACAGGAGGATCCTTGGCAGCTGCCATCTCTAGAACAGTCAGCAGTGATAGCAAGCCGCCAGCAGCAGCAGCTAGCCCATAAAGAAGTGCAGCGAGCTGTAGGCACGGCCCCACCCTGGCTAGAAGGGAATTTCCAGAGTGACAGCCCCAGAAGCACTGTCAGCACCATCAGCCACATAACCTGGAGCAGGAGTGTCAAGAGCAGCCGCAGTAACAATCCCATTGTGCTGGTGTCTAGCCCATCCCCTTTGGAGGAGGCAGAAGTGGAAGGAAGTGGAGGTAGTGGTGTTCACCCTCACAGAGGTGGTCACCACCTAAAAGGGTGTGGTTAAATACCTTTCAGCAGCTGGAGGAGCCAGTGCCTACTTCCCCTGTGTCAGAGGCTGAGGAGGGGGAAGTTTTAGAGGAGGAGGAGGTGAGATGGCAGGCAGGATCTAAGAAGGGGAAGGTATAGGAAGATGAGAGGTTGAGGTAGAACACTGGGGATGGGGAGGGGGCAGGAACTGTTCTGGGGGCTGGGGTGGGAGGGGAGAGGACAGGAGAGGGAACAGGGCAGGGACCAGTCTGGAAGAAGGGGAGGGTGGAGAGCAGGCTGCAGTAGCTGTACACCCCAAGGGGCACAGGTAAGTACAGCTGCTGCTGCTGCTGCCCATCTTCCAGCCAGCTGTGGTGCATCAACATCAGGGGAACCAACAGCCACTGCAGCCAGTGAGGGCCTGTTGTGCCTTGACTTTCTTGAATGAACAATGCAGCAGGGTCCTGCTGCCATGGCAAGGCCACTGGACCTTTTGGTGATGCACCTTGAGGGCCTGAGAGGATAGGTACATTACTAGGATGACCCGTCAGACGTCCTCCATCAGTCCCGAGCATGCACTTCCTCTCCAGTCACTACAACTGGAAGGAAGGGAGGGCAGTAGGCAGATAGGCAGGAAGAACGACCATTGTGAGCCACAGAGCCATGTGGGATGTTGTGGTATGGCATTTGTCTATGTAAAATAAATATATATTTTTCAAGGAAGTTTGCTGCTTTCCATTGTTGTCATCATTCACTGCTCATGAGGAGCATGCCATTGAAGGCTGCACTGGGCCAGAACTGCTCTATAACAGGCATCTGATGCCTCTGATAGATGTGTGATATTGTGTGCCATGCCCACAGGGAGCACTGTACAACCAAACCACCTACTCTGTGGATACTGGGATGGGCCGATAAGTGGTGGCGATATGCCAATTAAAGACTGTTGTCTGTTGGAAACACTATCATGAGGCATCTCTCAAATGCTGAGCCTTGTGCATGTCATACGCTGCACTCATCTGGCTGCACAGAAGACAATCCAAGCCGGTCGGCCCCAGCAGAATGGTACTACCTGTACTGCTAACCTGGGTAGAGAAAGTCTTGACACCTAAATACACATGTAGACTTGCAGCCCACAGCCACTTTGTCCCTGCACTCTCACACACACACATGCACATCTCCTCTCCCAGTCACGTAGACCCTGTACTCATACACTGCAAATGTTCAAGAAGATGCCTTGTGACTTCCATGTCTGTATGCGCCAGGCATGGTGACAGCCTCTGATAATTATATCATAAATCATCCCCATATACATATATATTTATAAATATGTTGTATGAGTGATAATGTTATATATTTATCCATCAGTGGGGGGGGGGGGGTCGCAGACATTTCCAGCAGTTCGAATGGGGTAACATTGGATATACCTTTGGGAAGCACCGAAGTAATTTTTGGGAACATGTTTGCCTTTGGAATGAGATGGGGAAAACCTTGACTAACTCAGAGTCTGCCCATTGGGTGACTGGCAAAGTATGTTGTGGGATAGAATATGGGCAGATGGCAGGTGTTTCAAAATCCAATTATGTATGTTTGTAGGAGGAGTCTCAAAACTAATATCCTGTACACAGATGTGTATGCCCTGCACAGTTGCACCATAGTGAGACCATTTGCATGAGAGGGATATGGGGAGGTAGAAATACAGTATTGAAAAAGTTTATGCCACTGACTGTGTCCCCTAGCTGCAGACATTACCACTACCCATACTCCCCTGCTGACCAGCACTAGAAGGTCACTCAGAAGTAGCTCTCTCAACATTAGGGATGGACTAGTCTGCCAGAACCCAAGTACCATGTGCACAAGGTGTGGAATGGGCACTAGTTCAAAGTTCTCCCTTTCCTCGAGGAATGTTTAGGTGCAGCCTCAATCCCTTGCCATTAAAACAAGTGCTCCCCAGAAGCACATCCACGTCACCAGGTACTGGCAGAGAGGTGGACAACTGAAGCTCTCAAGAGTGTGTACTCGACATTTTGATAAAGCTCAAAGACTACATCAATTCAATCACCATGTAAAGTGGTTCCAAATGAAGTTTGGTCATTCACTCATGGAATTAATGGAGCAGTACCTGAGCACTGGAGGGTCACCTCGGTGTCAGCACATAAGAACGTAAGATACAAACATAAGAACATAAGATATGTCATAATGCATCAGACCAAGGGTCCATCAAGCCCAGTATCCTGTTTCCAACAGTGGCCAATCCAGGTCACAAGTACTTGGCAAGTTCCTAAAAGGTACACAGATTTGATGCTGTTTGTCCAATGGGTAAGCAGTGGATTTTCAAGTAATGGCTTATGAATTTTTCCTCCAGAAACTTGTCCATTCCTCTTTTAAATGCAGCTTATTTAAGTCTGCACACATCTGCCATCTCTGGGGCAACTGTGCATGCCTTGTCAAAGTCTGCATTGTGGCAATGCTCCCCAGGTCATGGCTGCATGGGAAGGGTGGAAATCTCTGGGTCATCTTAGCTAGTAGCCACCCTCCAGAGATTTTGCCACTCTCAAATCTTGCATACATCTCAGACTGGATGAGTATAACTCGTATATGCATTGTGGCAGGATCCTGGGTATCTTGGGAGGACCTCTGTTATTTTTCCCAGTGTATCACACACAACTTGCATATTAAGGGAGTGGAATGCTTTTCTGTTGTGGAATGTGGGCTCCCTGCTTTGAGGGGACCTCAGGGCAACATGTGTGCAGTCTATTAACCTCAAAATAGATGGGAATCCAGAGTCCTCATGACATTTCAGCATTGTCAGTTGCCTCTGTTGCACTGTCTGGAGGAATGCAATATATTCTGATATACTGTATAAGAAACTGTGTGATGCACTTTGAAACTGCTGAATGGCTTAGACCTACAGGGGCTGCCAGCATAGATTGAAAGCTATCTGTTGCTAGGAAGGTAAGTGCTGTTGTGAACTTTAGATGACCTGACTGCTGTGCGTTGTGCACTGAGGTGGGGATCCAGCTCCTGGCGGAGCTGATGGATGGCTGCCTTATCAAACTGGAACCTTCTTAGACACAGGTCATCTGTGAGGTCTATGTTCTGACTTCACAGCCCAGGGACACTCTGATAGGGTAGCCTCCTTGCTGCCCTCCTGCTTTCTCTGTTAGCCTCATGCCGCACTGGCACTGTGAACCATGCATTCCTATCCTCCATGCCTTGAGAGTCCCAACACCAGCTCCTCCCATGCAGTCTTCCAACCTTACTGTGCACACACTCCCTACCATGCTCACTTGCAGGAACATTCATGCATACACATACACACTCACAGGGGCACACAGAGAAAGATGGGATCAAACAGCACAGCAGCAGAGGCACAGTATAGCACAAAGGGAGACCCACATCCAGGGGGACTTCAGACACAACTCACAAGGCATGACATCAAAGTAGCACACAATCCAACAGTCAATCTTGGCAGGTAGTAAAAAACTGCAAAGTTACAAGTTTGTTCTACGTCTCCGGTAGGTCCAGCGTAGCATGTCTAAGGGAGGTGCCGTAAATGTCTGCACACTTTAGGGGAATGTATTTTACACATCTTTGGTGCTGATCATGCACTTGTCCACCTCCTCATGGAAACATGCAGAGATGCCCGTGTACGCGATATGCATGTCCAGAGAGCCTCGTTGGGAAAATGGGTCCGTGGACATCTTTGGCTCATGGACGTCCCTCTCCCTCATGCACATCCATAAGGTTTTTACAGCTTCTGAAATAACCCTCTTTGCCCACACTTATGGAATGATCCCTGAAAAAGTTCTAACCTTGGTTTTAATTAGCATCTAGTTCTCCACTCACAATGTTGCCACATACTGTAATTACTTGGCTTGGGTGCTCTTCTTGGCCTGGGACATATTTCCTTATTTTTATGGTGCATTCAATTCATGATAAGCTTTAAATTCTAAGCATGACAACTTTAAAAAAATCAATATATTGTACTACTGGAAGACAATGTAGGGAAATTAAAGTGTTGCACATACTACCAAATTTGCTGCTAGGTTTTCTCTTTCTTACAATCTACCTTTTTTTGTTTTTTGGAAAGTCTATGTAAAATGCATCACAATATAGCTGATTTAATATAAATCTCTGCATAATCATTGTGAAATCATGTGATTGTGAAAAAAATCACAACTGCCTTCCACATTTTAAAATATGCCTTTTTAATACCATCCCTATTGTTCCACTGATAAAAGCCATTTCTAAAAGAATCTCAAACTTTATATGTCAGTTAAGACTAGAATCCAGATCCCCCCAGGTAAAAATGAAAATTTAGGGGGAAATGGTCATAACTGAGACATAAAATCTGTCTTTCCAATTGTTTTTTTAAATTTCAAAGGCTTTATTGTGATAAGAAAGAAAAATCTTGGATACAATTAGCATAGAACCAACAATCCAATACAAATTACACTGATCCAGGGCTTTAGAAACATCTTCAAAATAAAATAAACAAACCTTATCATTTTACAGTTAGTCAGATACAAACCTGTCTTTCCAATATTCAATAATAGTCCATTCCCAGACAACCATGCCATAATTTTGAATGCAATCTATTAACATTGAATGGTATGAGAAGATGCTCCTTTAAATACTGATGTCACTGGTAGGAGTCAGCATAAAAACTCCACGACCATGCAACCATGTTGATTGAAAAGCCGCTTTATGAGTGAATCCTCAAAACAAATGCGGCACCGAGTCCCACACCCAGCTACATCCCTCCGCACAGCCTCCGCTAACAGAGTTCTACCCTCCAGCAGAGAAATACATCTCGGATCTTATTGCTTCTATCAACACCACTACAGCTCCAAATGATCCATGTCCAGCTTATTGGATCAGAACGATGCGTGCAGAACTCAGCCCAATTCTATCTTACATCATGAAGCTCTCCTTCTCATCTGGATCATTCCCATCAACTCTTAAACAACTCTTAAACAAACGTCCATACGCCCTCTCCTGAAAAACAACAAACTTGACCCAACAAGGACAGACTCATATCGCCCGATCTCAAGCATACCACTTCTAGCCAAACTTATCAAGAAGGTGGTCCAAATTCAGATGCAGCAACACATTGACATATCAACCCCTCTCGATCCCTCCCAGCACGGGTTCCGAGAATCCCATGGCGTAGAGACCTTACTCACCATACTTACCAACGCATTATCCAGTGGTATCGACAAAATAGAAAATGGGTTTGTACTCATCTTCCTCGATATAGCTGCTGCATTCGACTCCGTTAACCATGAGCTGCTCCTCTCCCGACTCCAGGAAAAAGGGAATTCAGGGCTTGGCCTGGGAATGGTGTAAATCTTATCTAGCTGACCTATGGCAACATGTTCGGATAGGTTCCTCTACATCTGAGTCATTCCAACAACAGCAGGGAGTACCCCAAGGCTCCTCCCTGTCGGCTTTACTTTTCAACATATATATGCAACCTATATGTGATATCATCTGCTCATTCAATATTTCCAGCCTTATCTACGCAGACGACGTCTTGCTCTTCACCCCAATCAAAATTATGCATCCTGACCTCTCCCCACTAGTAGAGTGTTTCAACGCAATAACTGACTGGCTTCTAACTCAGAATTTACAGATAAACTTTAAGAAAACCGAGGTCTTATTCATCACTAGGAACAAGAGTTTCTCTCCCCCCACTACCTTGAAGATTCGAGATGCAGAGCTCCCATGCAAATCTGTGATACGTTACTTGGGTGTCACACTTGACCATCAACCCAACTTCAAAGAACACATAAAGAACACCACCAAGTCCATCTACAATAAAATCATGACGTTAAGGCACCTAAGACCTTTACTAGCCCCAGTTGACTTCAGAACCATATTCCAGACGCTTGTAACCCCACATTTCGATTACGCAAACGTTATTCTGCACGGTCTCTCCAAGAGCACCCTCAATCCACTGCAAATGGCGATGAATGCAGCAGCTCGCATTCTCTGCAGCATATCCAGAAGAGATCACATCACGCCCATACTTATGGAATTACATTGGTTACCATTACACAGCAGACTTGCCTACAAGACACTTCTCCTAACCTTTAAAGCAATTAACCGGCTATCTCCCTCATCCCTCACTGCACTCCTCATCATCACCCCCAACAACAGGCCGAAAAGGTCAGCAGCTGCCAACACGCTAACTATACCACTTGAATCTACAAAATGCATGCAAACAACCAGGAATAGGTCCTTTGCATTTTATGCCCTGAGATGCTGGAATAACCTCCCACCACATATCCAAGCAATCAGAGACCTCTCACAATTCAGAAAAGTCCTTAAGCATCATCTATTCCTCCTTCACTTCGCCCACCCTAACCTAACACAACCACCTCCTACTACTCATCTCATACACCCAAACCTTGCCACTCTCACAACCTGACTTATGATGAAGCACACAACAGTTCCACCCATCAGGTAACGCTTATAAATTTATGACTAATGACTAATGCATTCTGAATTCCAGCTTGTAAGATAATTTGTAAATAGGCCCACAATAACCACTGTTATTGTCTTGTATATAGTTTTGCCCTTGTTTTCAATCCCAAGTTACCTATCCTGTTACAATGTAAGCATAAGATCACTTGTTCTGATGCAAAAGTTTTTGTTATTTGTAAACCGCACTGATACTGAAAAGCGCGGTATATAAGAGCCTGTAAATAAATAAATAAATAAAGGATGAAGAGGTTCTGAGATGGGCAACATGGCATATTAAAGTCAAAAGTGGGCAAGCTCATTTTAGATAAGTGTTTGCACATTGTACGCTGAAGCAGAATAGAAAGTATTTTTCTAGTTCGAAACAAGACGTTGTGTCGCTGTTTGAATCTTTTTGTTAATCTATGAAAAGACTGGTATGTGGTGTGTGCAATTAAAAATATTAAAAAGGACCGATTGTCAGTTTTCTTAACTGGTTGTTGATACTAGTTTGGATTTAAAGATCCAACAAAAAATTTTTGAAATATTTTTTCATTTCTTTCACATCTTATTGCTGAGTTTTGGTGTTTAATGTGGTTATGTGTTTACCCTTGCATAAATACCTTATGTGTGAAGAAGTCTGATTTATTGCCATGCAGCCAACATACAGTGATGACTTATCCGGTCCTGCCCACCCGCACACGTGTACGTACACACAGAAAACCTGCATCCTCAGGCTTCTCACCATCCATCACCACCCTGTGACTTCCAATCATCCACTGACCCAGTAAAAGAATACTTCAACCACTTCTTCTATTCCCTCATAACCCTGTCTCTTGGCAACTAGGAAATTAGAGAAATGTAGGGGGAACCACAGTCCCCATGGTGATGCACCCAGGATATTGGTCAGGTTTTGCTCCTATGACCTGTACTGGATCACCCTAGTATCTCTGCCTCCACTGCTGGTAGGAGTGAGGCCTGAAGCAGTTGGTGCAGATTCAGGGTGGACATTGGAAGAGACAGTAGTTGGTTGGCTTCCTTGGGAGGCAAGGTGGCCAAACTGCAACAGGAATCTATCCAGTGACTGGCTAATGTGTTAAAACTTCTGCAGATGATTAAACATAAGAAATGCCATACTGGGTCAGACCAAGATCCATCAAGTCGAGTGTCCCTTTTCCAACAGTGGGCAATGCAGATCACAAGTATTTAGCAGTTTCCCAAAAAGACACAGGTATCATAATGTTTATATAGGGGCAAACAGTGGATTTCCCAAGTCCTCTTTAATAATGGTTTCCAATTCATACTGCTAGACGAGTCCAGACAAGTGGGTTAAGTCCCCCTGCCAGCAGATGTTGGAGCCAGAGAAAAAAACCCTCCAGAAGCCTGATTGTCTGGGCTCTGGAAGATATATGCATACCCCTAGGGGTTCCCTTCAGTATTTTCTCTGTCTCCAGCAGATTATGGTGTTTCTTTAGTTCCTCTTCAGTTTCTTTTAATTCCTTTATTTTCCTTTGCTGGACATGCCCAGGGCACACAAGAGATGCCCCTCTGGGTTTCCCAGCACTTATATTCCTGCGGTGAGCTATATTCCTAAGGTGAGCTCCTGATCACGAGGATCAGTTGAGCTCCCTTCATCGGGGGAATCCCAGCTCCTGGCCACGAGGGCCTGCTTGGCTGGATGGAGGGGAAACCTTCAGGACTCTGTAGCCTTTTGTCCTTCATTTTAAGCTAGGCAGGCCTGCCCTGCACCTTTGCCTCGGCTTCCCTGCTCGTCAGAAACTGTGAGTGATAACCGCAACCCTCCCTGCCGCAGCCAATCTCGGGCAGCCACCGGCATCCTGGACTTCCCTTCTGTTTTTATCACCGGGACCGTTGCGATTGGGTGCCTTACCAGCATTTAATTGCCTGCGATTGGGGTTTGTTTTGCTGGGCTTGTTTGACGGCGGCCATTTTCGCAGTCGTGCGGACATGTTCATGGCAGCCATTTTCAGGCGGGAAACACTCTCGGTTCAGCCTCTGTCTTCTCTCAGCCTGCCTCGAGTTCTCTCACATCCCAGCTTCTTCCAGGATTGGCAATTTCTTTTGCGGAAGTGGCCATATTTTTGTCTCTCCATGCTTCCTCTTTACAAAGATGTCTGGTCTGCAGCAGGAAGCAGAAGGAGCTAAAAGACAGGGTGTGATCTGCATGCTCCTCTCACCCAGAGAAATTGTCCAGGGTGCCCCCCATCACTCTTTCTTTTTCGGACAGTTCAGCCTCGGCACCCCCCCACCCCCCCCCCCAGATGGCCGGCAGCCTACTCCTCCCACAGAAGGATCCCAAATTGCTCTGCTTCTGCTTCCACAACCTCCATCTTCCTCCTTGCTGGCTGAGACAACCTCTCACTCCTCAGATGTCCAGTTCCTGGCGCTCTTTCGGCAGGCATGGTCTCTATAGCGCTCCAAATCTTCGCAAATTCCCTCCGAGCATCTTTCTGCTCCTGACAGGAGTTCCTCAGCTCCCACCCCTTGCAAGCATTCTCAGAGGGCCCCAGAGCTCAAGGGGAGATGCCCTCCCAAAGAAGTTTCATGGGATATAGAAGAAGGACCTTTGGCCCCTGAAGAAGGCAGGTCTTCGGTGGAGGAGAGTTTAGGATCTTTAGATCATGAGGATGGAGAATACTCTCCGTCCGAGGCTTTGGTGGCTGGCCAGGAAGACTCACAGAATATCTGGTTTTTTTGCAAGGATGAATTACCCACCTTGAATGCGCAGGTCATAGAGGCTTTGTGCCTCACTGACCCACCCGAACTGCAGCAATCCCAGACACAATTTCAGGTGGATCCCATTTTACAGGGCACACAAAAGCCCTCCAAGGCTTTCCCTTTCCAGCGGAACTGCAGCAAATGGTGCCTCAGGAACGGGAGACCCCAGATACCTCTCTGTGTACAGCACGCCATCTGGGCCAGCTCTATCTATGGTCTCCAGCTGAAATGGAGCGGTGGCTCGCATATCCAAAGGTGGACGCGTTGGTGACCGGGATTACAAAGCATACAACCATTCAAGTCAAAGGCAGGGCAGCGCTTCGAGACCAACAGGACCGTAAAGTCGAGAGTCTTCTGAAGACAGCCTTCTTGTCATCTGCTCTATTGCTCCAGGCCACTGTCTGCAGGGGCCTGGCAGCCCATTCCTTGTTGCAGTGGATTCAGTGCCTGCCAGAAGATTCAGCTCTGGGGCACTTAGAATCCGTCACAGTGTTCTTGGCAGATGCCTTCTATGATCTGTTGTGTCTCTCAGCTTGATCAGTTGCGGCGGTCACAGTGGTGAGGAGGTGGCTCTGGCTGCAATAGTGGGAAGCAGATGTTGCCTCCAAAATGCGCCTCTCAAAGCTTCCCTTTAAAGGAAGGCTCCTCTTTGGTGAGGATCTGGATAAACTGGTGAAGGACCTGGGTGAGGTTAAGCCCCAATGTTTGCCGGAAGATAGGCCAAAGGCCTCCTCACGCCGCTCATCTCGTTTTTATTCCCTGAATTTGCAACGGTCTTCTAGGTCCTGCGATTCCCATAGATACCATCCCTATAAGCCTGTGCCATCTGCGGCTCCTTCCAGTCACTTTGGTCAGAGATCGCAGTCCTTTCGAGGAGCCTGGAAAGGCAGTGACTCCAATCCAAGCCCAGGAAAGTTCTCCGGTGCCACTTGCTCTTCCCCCTGACGGGACAGGCGGCCCACCCGAGGTGCTGCCGCTGGTAGGAGGCCGGTTGGTGCTTTTCTCTCGGCAGTGGACACTCATAACCTCTGATCAGTGGGTCCTCGACATCGTCACTCGGGGTTATTCTCTCGAGTGCTGGCATCCCATTCACGACGCCTTTCTTGTCTCTCCAGGGGGGCGCCCGGAAGGAGGTTGGCCATTTGCACTACCATTCATCGGCTCCTTCTTCTCAATGTCATTCATCCAGTTCCTTCCTTGGAGAGAGGGTTGGGGCGTTATTCCATCTATTTTGTGTTGCCCAAGAAGGATGGCTCCTTTCATCCCATTCTGGATCTCAAAAGGGTCAACTGAAGCCTTCGAGCTCTGCACTTCCGGATGGAGATGCTCCGCTTGGTCATCAAGGCGGTGGGCAAGGGAGAGTTCCTTGCTTCTCTCAAACTCACAGAAGTATACTTTCATATTCTCATTTGGGTTGAACACCGGCATTTCCTACGAGTCGCCATTCTCCGGCAGCACTTTCAATTTTGGGCAATGCCCTTCGGCCTCGCCTCGGCTCCATGAACTTTCTCCAAGGTAATGATGGTGGTAGCAGTGGCCTTGTGCAAGCAGGGCATCTGGGTGCACCCTTACTTGGATGACTGGCTTACTCAAGCAGATTCCTTCTCAGAAGCTCACAACACCGTCTCCCAGGTAGTCTCCAAAGTGGCACAAAATGCCCTGGGTTGGCAAAGGAAATGGCTATCCTCTTCCCTTGGGTGGAGAGACACTTACAGGCCCTCTTGGCCCAGCATATCGCGGGAATGAGCAATGTAAAGGCTGACTATCTCAGCCGACATGCCCTCGATCCCGGGGAATGGGAACTTGCTCAGGAAGCCTTCCAGTGAATAGTCCAAAGGTGGGGCCAGCTGGCAATGGATCTCATGATATTGGCATCGAAAGCCAAGGTGCCGGCCTTCCTCAGTTACTGGAGAGAGCACGGATCACAAGGGATAGATGCCCTAGCCCAGCCATGGCTGAAGAAAGTCCTTCTCTACGTTTTTCCACCTTGGGCTATGATTGGGAAAGTTCTCCAATGAATCGCCATTCACCAGGGACCAGTGATTCTGGTGGGCCAAAACTGGCATCAGAGGCCCTAGTATGCAGATATCGTGCAGTTGTCTCGGGTAGTCCCTCTGCGACTGGGAGTTCCTTCGGGTCTCCTACATCAAGGACTGATCAGCATGGAAGACCCCGCTCCCTACTCGCTTACAGCTTGGCTCTTGAACGCCGCTGGCTGAGCCGCAAAGGTTATTCTTGCAGGGTCATTGCTACTCTGTTCAACACTCGGCGGTCTTCGACATTGCTGGCATACGCTTGTGTGTGGTGCGTCTTTGAGTCATGGTGTTCACGGTGCTAGTTTTCGCCATGGCGCACCGGAATCCCGGAGATTCGCGCCTTTCTACAGGAAGGTCTTCATAAGGGTCTAACCTTCGGGTGCAAGTTTCTGCCTTAATGTGCTTCTGGGGGCCGGTGCTTCCTTGCATTGCACGTGGATGTGGCACAGTTTCTCAAGGGCACCAGAGTTTTGCGCCCACCGGTCCATCCAGTGGTGCCGCCCTGGGATGTCTCCTTGGTACTCAAGGCTCTTATGGGACAGCCCTATGAACCCTTCAAAGAGGTCTCTCTGCAGGACTTGACACTTAAGACAGTTTTCTTAGTGGCAATAACTTCAGCTCGTAGGATCTCCGAATTGCAAGCCCTCTCGTGTCGGGATCCTTAACTTTCCTTCTCTGCAGAGGGTGTCTCTCTGCGTGTTGTTCCCTCTTTCTTACCAAATGTCCTTATGCCTTTTCATCTGAACCAGCCTCTCTTGCTGCCTGCCCTTTCTAAAGAGCAATGCTCAGGTCAGCATAAGAATCTTCGAGCGGTGGATCTAAAAAGAATTCTGTACCGCTATTTTAAGGTAATCAATCTGTTTCGTCAGTCGGACCATCTCTTTGTACTCTTCGTGGGCCCTTGGAGGGGCCTCACAGCCTCCAAATCCACCATTGCTAGATGGCTCTGGCAGACCATTGAGGCAGCCTATATTGTCCAGGGTAGGCTGGTGCCTTCTGATCTCCGGGTGCACTCCACTTGAGCCCAAGCAACTTCTTGGGCTGAACGCTCTCAGTTCACTCCTCTCGAAATCTGTCGCACGGCAACCTGGTCTTCCTTGTCCACGTTCATTTGGCACTATCAGCTCGACCTCCAGGTGCGAGAGGAGAGTCAGTTTGTAGCCAGTGTGCTTTCAGCGGCTCTTTCTGCCCACCCTGAAGGTCTTAGCTTGGGTACTTCCAGCTTGTCTGGATTGGTCTAGCAGGATGAATTGGAAGGAGAAATTTCACTTACCGTTAATTTCCTTTCCTGGAATCCTGCTAGACGAGTCCAGGACCCACCTAGTTTTCAGTTGGAGTGGTGACTGTGCAGGGGAGCTGACGCTCAGGTTTCAGGCAGTGCCTTCCTCGCTGTCTCTAAGGCCATTTGGTTTCTTAAAGACTCTTGCTCCAGTTCTCCTGTCCCTGTATATAGTTGGGAGTGTTTTTATCGCAAGTACATAGTTGGCATATTCCAGACATATTCAATGGTTCCATTTTGCTTGTCAGAGTATACTGAAGGGGACCCCTAGGGATATGCCTATACCTACCAGAGCCCAGCCAATCAGACTAATGGAGGGTTTTTTTCTCTGTCTCCAACATCTGCTGGCAGGGGGACCTAACCCACTTGTCTGGACTGGTCTAGCAGGATTCCAGGAAAGGAAATTAACGGTAAGTGAAATTTCTCCTTATGGACCTTTCCTGCAGGAACTTGTCCAAACCTTTTTTAAACCCTGCTATACTAACAGTTTTTAACACATCCACCCATAACGAATTCCAGATTTTGATTAGGCATTCCGTGAAAAAATATTTGGTCTTATTAGTCTTATATGGGTTACACTATAGCTTCATTGCATGTCCCCTAGTCTGTCTACTTTTGATGGCGTAAACAAACAATCAATCTATGTTTTACTTGTTCCACTCCATTCATTAATTTATAGACCTCTATCATATCTCCCCTCAGCCATCTCTTTTCCAGGTTGAAGAGACCTAACCTTTTCCAGGCCTAATTTTTTCCAGGTTGAAGAGGCCTAATCGTAGAGGTATCCTTCCATCCCCTTTACCATTTTGGAGGCTCTTCTCTGTACTTTTTCTAATTTACTATATCCTTTTTAAGATACGGAGACCAGAATTTCACACAATATTCAAGGTGCAGTCGCACCATGGAACTATACAGAATGTTTTATTCTCCATTCCTTTCCTTATGATTCCTAGCATTCTATTTGCTTTCTTGGCCGCCACTGCATACTGGGCAGAAGGTTTCAACGTGTTATCCATGATGATGCCTAAATCTTTTTCCTGGGTGGTGGTTCCTAATGTGGAACCCTGACCTGTGATTCTAAGGTAAAGTCTTATGAATTTCCTGTGTGATTCACACCACTCTTGGTTTGATAGAGGGGTCTTTCAAATTGCTTCTTTGATCTGTCACTTGCCTTTAACACCTGTTTAAGACAACTTCACTTATCTTTTGCCTCCTAACTGGAAGACCTCTTTGTAAATGTCTTTAGAAACTAGTTTATTTCTTTCTACTCAGAGATTATTTATTCTACTTGTATGCTAAGCTATACTCTGATTTGATTTAAATGAAAAGCTTTCTGGTGGTACTGATTCAGAAAAAACACTGAATTTAAAAAAACCCACAAATTTATCAGCTTTAACCCAAAGAATTCCCCTTTTCCCAAGATTTAGGGGTATGTTTACTAAACTGTGCTCAAGTGCGCGGCGCACAATAGCACGCTAATGATGCATTTTTGTGCCCCACACACGTGCGCGCCGCACTAAAGTGCCCGCTCATGTGCGCGGCACGCTGATGTGCGATAAAGGCGTGGAAAGGCTCTCGGAGGGCGGAGGAAGGCTCCCCAGGGACGGAGAGATGGGGTCAATGGGTGGAGAGTGGGAGGGGAGAGGCTCCCCGCACATGAGCGGGGCTGAAATTCAAGCAAAAAAATACCGCGAGTGAAAACCTCGCGGTAGAGCCGATTTAAAGGGAAGAGAAACCATTTCTGCCAGCAATGTACAGCAAAACCAGGGAAACCTACAAAAAGTGAGCAGTGTGATACATGTGAACGGACCAAAAGGGCAAAAAATGGCCCCAACAAAATATAAAAAAATCATAAGCAAGCTGGGCAATAGTTATAGTAATGGGAAACATCAAAAAACACTCCCAAGAAAGCCCCAAAAAATAAATATGAATTTTAGAAGGGTCTACGCTCCATCCCCATACAAGGTGAATGATCCCACAGTGAAATAGCACTGATCAGGGTTACGTCCTCCATTGGACAGGTTTCCTATGGCATGCCCATGTTCCACAGCAGCAGGGCGGGCATGTCGGAATGGGCAACTGGACAGATGCTGGGAAAGGGGATACAGAGGGCTGCAGGCGGCACATGCTGTGGTGCAGCAGGGGCACAGTGCGGACTAGGCAGATGCCTAGGTGGCACCTAGGAATGCTGAAACTGTACAGCAGCCAGACAGCAACTGATGAGGGCCCAACATGGGCATGAGCGTGTCTATCACAGTGTCACAGGGGATAGTATCCAGCAGGTACCTCAAAGGGCACAGAACAGTGGCAGGCGGTGATTGGGGAACGTGCGGACAGATATGCAGGCACCCCTACCCCAGAACCCGCACCATAGGCAGCCGCCTACCCGCACACAGGATGGCCTGAGACTGTGTACCACCAGCACCACCAGCAGATGGGCATGTCAGCATGGTGGCACAGGGGTACTGGAGGTGGAGGGGGGCAGTGGCAGCTGCCCAGTGCAGACCATGGCCTAGCCCTATGTAGGTGGGTGCAATGCACTGCAACAGACAGGCCCTGCCAGACAAACAGTCATGGTATCATCAGGGAATGCACTGTCTCTGTGGCAACACGATGGTGCAGTGCACACAACCAGTGTGTTTGGAGACAGAAGGTCACAGGTTCAAGCTCCTGCCAATCCAGTCCCCATATTTTACCCACAACTATATCGTGATAGTAAAGACGAACCTTTATTGCAGAGAACATAAGCATGGCTCAAACACCTCTATTTTACCCTACAGAGCACAGACCCCAGAAACGTGCACATTACTTAGAGCAGATTCCCCCAAATGCAGTCCTGGAGGGCCACAAATCCTTCAGGGTTTATGCTGTCTCCAATCTAAGGATGGAGCGGTACTGGTGGTGGAGGTGGCAGCAGCTGTTGGTAACAGCAGACCATGGCCTAGCCCTGTCCAGGTGGGTGCCGTGCACTGCAACAAACAGGCCCTGTCGGATGTACAGTCATGGACTCCCCAGGGAATGCAGCATATCTGTGGCAACAAGGTGGTGCAGTGCACACAAACAGTGTGTGCAAGAACAGAAGGTCACAGGTTCAAAGCCCAGCTGGGGCTACTGCCAATCCAGTCCACATATTTTTCCCACAACTAAACTGTGATAGTAAGGACAAACCTTTATTGCAGAGAACATACGCATGGTTAATATGCCTATATTTTACCCCACCAAGCATAGACACCATAAACAGGAGCATTACCTAGAGTAGAGTCTCCCAAATGCAGTCCTGGAGGGCCAAACACCATTCAGGTTCCATGCTGCCTCTAATAAAGATGCCTGTGCTGCATATCTATGCACCACCCCCATGGTATGCAGATGTATCTCATGCATATTCATGAGGGACAGCATGAAAACCCGAACAGTGTTTGGCACACCAGGACTGGAGTTGGGAATCTCTGCCGTAAAGCAGCAGCCAACAGGGGCAGACACACCCATACCCACACCAACAGGCCCCATTGGCCAATGCCTCCTGGAGAGGCAGGACATTGGGCCCTGCCTGCATCTCCCAATACTAGCACTTGCATACCTTAGCAATGCCACCCTACACCTGGGTATATGGTACACAGCTATCAAACGTTTGCTATGATTACTGGCAGATAGCAATTCCTACGTTAAGCACAGTTTGCTGCTTGAGCTCCATCATAACAGCCTTTCTGATGTCTGTGGTGTGTGCTTCAGGTCTGGTCTCTGACAGTGTTTACCACCCTGGGGAGTGACCCCCAACAGTACTGCGTACCACATCCATGCCTGTACTGTGCCCAGGACTGATGTGGTGGCCAGAGCTGCTAAACTCCTCTATAGTAGCACAATGCTGGCATAGGTGTGGGTGTGTGTGTCTGTCTATCCAGTGTGTGGTGCCTGCAAACATCCTCCACAGCCCACACTGCCAGCACTGTTTCCAGTATTGGCCTGCCAATGTGCATAATGAGGAGCAAGGTACCATGGGTATAGCCCGGACAGGGTGGCCTGGACAGGATGCATCTGCACAGGGCATAGGGCACTGGCTGGGACATTTTAGTGCCCGGCCACCACCTACACAGACAGGGTGGCCTCAGCATGTCCTGCTGGGAGATCACTCTCACCCTGACTGTGCAGTGACCACAGCATGGCTAGGCACCCCCATAGTGCTATATAGTATTTCTTTCATGTGATATTTATGGGTTTCCTTTTGGGGCCCAGTCATTGACTTATCTGTTTGTTGTGTATGCTGACATCCCAGTTCTGGGTGCATGCATTTCCACCAGGAACATGCACTATGGACTAGCTAGCAGACTGTTTACAGCTGGTATGTGTCTTGATGGAGTACCTTGCAGGGTGCAGTGGCTGAAGGCTTGCTGCAGGAGAATGTCAGATAGTGGTGGGGTGCAGCTTAGCATATCCAGGCCTAATGTCTGTCTGCTATTATGTTATGGATGTGTACAGAGCTGTATTGACTGCCCTGTAGGGTGTCTGTTCCCCAGCAGGACTGGGGTTGATGGTCCCCTCTACTGCCACCATTTCAGGGAGGTAGAATGTGGGATATGTTGATGGGAGAACCTGTTTGCCACCCTCAGCCCTGGAGGAGGAGGGTGGTGGTACATAATCCTCCTAGGGGTCCATAGGGGCTACACCTGACTGAGACAGACAGATATATCCAAGGTGTTTTTGCAGAAACTAACTACCTCATACATTAGCACTGCTGGGGACCTGCAGCATAGCCTATTTCTGCTATGGAAGGTGCTGTGGACCTGGAGCTGGGCGCCCCACCGCACACTCAGGGTGAGCACAGTACCTGCACAATGTGACGGTGTGTAGCTACTCTGTGCCAGTAACACACACGGTCAGTACCCCCTACCAGGCCGAGGTGCTGTGGGGGTGCACACGGTCAGTTCCCCCTACCAGGCCGAGGTGCTGTGGGGGTGCATACCCCATCTTGTGTTTATCTGTGGACAGCTGATTTGCATGTGCAGTGCATCATGGGTACGGGTGTGCTAACCCTATCCTGGTGACCACAGCAGACTGTCTGTGTGGTGACGTGCACTCCCTCTGCAGCCAGCCAGGGGCTTGCTAGCAGCTATAGAGCTGTAGCCTAATGGTTACTTCACTGCCTGTGTAGCCAGAGGTTGTTGATTCAAACCCACAGTGGGGTTATTTGATAGGGCTGCCCAAAGCATTATCTCTTTTTCATGTACATTATTGCTGCCAGCAAAAACACTCTCAGTGTACTGTACCCTTAAGGTGCTTCTGAGGGCGCTTTATAGGGCGCCCTATAGGGCACCTTATTGTTACCGTCCATATGAGGTGCACTATACGTTATCCTGTGGAGCGACTTATAGGGTGCCCTATAGGGGACATTTTAGGGTGCAGTGGCGGACAGTGCACTTTATAATGTGCCCTATGGAGTGCCTTATAGGGTGCCTTATGCGGCACCTTCAATTACGTCACGTGAGGGCGTGTTTGCTGGCAGCAATTAATAAAATACAAATGAAGTGCTGCAGGAAACAATACATACATTGCAAAGCTGATGCCTCAGCCAGCCTTACGTATTAGGCACACTGGGGAGCAAACTCATGACCCCTGTATCAGCAGTCAGTGCCTTTACCATTGTGCTACACTGTTGTTTCTCCTTGCATGTCAGCGCACCTACTTCAGATTTCCATGTGTTTAAATGCACAGTGCTGCCATCAAACACAGTGCTATGACCTTGCTGTGCCTCATAGGGCACCCTATATGGCGCCCTATAGGCCACCCTTTCAGCAACATTGTAGGGTGCCGTAGCGGACAGTGCACTTTAAAATGTGCCCTCTGGGGTACCCTATGAGGCGCCTTATGCAGCACCTTATGTTACAATACTTTGAGGGTGTGTTTTCTGGCAGCACAATTTAAAATAAAAATAAAATGCCCCCTACAGCAATATTACCTATAGCAGGTAATGCCTCAGCCAGCCTTCTTCATTAGGCACAGTGGGGGATTGAACCCATGACTCCTGCATTATTGGTCAGTGTCTTAACCACTGTGCTACACTGCTGCTCCTCCTTGCATGTCAGCGCACCTACTTATGATTTTCATTCCTTAAACTGCACAGTGCTGCCATCAAAAACAGTGCTGTGACCTTGCGGTACCTCATACGGCACCCTATAAAGCGCCCTATAAGCACATTCTAGGGTGCCTTGGCAGACAGTGCACTTTAAAATGTGCCTTATGGGCGCCTTATGTTAACACGCTTTGAGAGTGCGTTTGCTAGTAGAGATAATTAAAATAAAAATAAAATGCCTCCTAAAGCAATCTTCCCCATAATAGGTATTGCCTCAGCCAGCCTTCTTCATTGGGCACAGTGGGGGATTGAACCCATGATCCCTGCACTATTGGTCAGTGTCTTAACCATTGTACTGTGGCTCTGTTCTTGTGTGTGCACATCAGCGCGCCACTTATGCTTCCCGCGCAACTTTCTCATGCGCTAATGTGCGGGGCGCACATGAGTGCAGCGCACATTAGCGCATGATTAATCCCGGTTTTGCTTTTTTCTGACTGAAATGCCCACTCCTTATATGGCATCCGCACACTAGCGCGGCATGCACCCTAACGGGGTTTTAGTAGACATACCCCTTAGAGTATATTCCAGAAGATAAATACTTGCAAGTGCAGATCTATTTCAAGCAGTAGTAGTCCTTCAAGACTGATAACCTTCCTCCATTCTCTCCTTCTGTACTTGCAGGATGTCTCACAGGATCTCAGTATGCTCCCTCTCCATCACGAGGTATTCCATATTCTGCTGGTG
Organism: Ichthyophis bannanicus; assembly: GCA_033557465.1. Classification (NCBI taxonomy): domain Eukaryota; kingdom Metazoa; phylum Chordata; class Amphibia; order Gymnophiona; family Ichthyophiidae; genus Ichthyophis; species Ichthyophis bannanicus. The sequence continues at coordinate 1,202,949,064 of CM066031.1, forward strand.
TAGTCATTGCCCACAACATATCAGCTTCTGCTTTCTGCAGCCCGTCAGCTCCCCCTGCGGTGGTTCATATGGTGCCTCTTCAACAGGAAAGCCAGTGGCAACATTGAGTGCTGGTTATAGTGCTACATACTGCTCTTGATCATCACATAACACCTCCTCCCCAGTCCTCTCATCCTCTTCCTGCAGCACTGCATCATCTGCTGCCCTGGTCAGCATTGCTGACCTTCTCTGCCCTCTGGCTGGTCTTTGTGGTTGATGCTAATGTGTGTCACCCCTTAGTCCACCTGTAGCCTTAGCATACAGGGTAGGCTGCTTGGAGACCTTTTATTGAAAGGTTTAGGAGTGTAGTTGTGGGCCTTTCAATAAGTGATAGTTGTGGGTCGAGTGGTTAAGGTCAAAACAGGCTTTTAATTCCCCTCCCGGGGTTGGATTCAAACACAGGATAACAAAAGAACATAAGCCATGCACTCTGGCATAAAGTAAGAAAAAGTAAAGTCTTATGCTTCTTAACAGGCAGTTAGATAACTTCCATAAACTGTTTGGCGTCAGCACAGAGAAATCACATCATTTAATACAGCTAATGTACAGTCCATCTGATTGTCAGATAATTCAGCTTCTAGAGGATCAATTATCATGGACTCACTCTGACAATCATCTGAATAAACCTTTGGCTGTGATTGTAATGTGGGCAGATTATTCTCCTCTGCTTGTTCCTGAGACTTCCTTAATATCTCCTCTAACAGGTAAGGATCAGTCTCACCATATCTCTGTCCATAGTTCACAGGAGAACTATATCCTTTATAGGTTCTACGAGAGAAAGTCTTATGAGCACCTTTACAAGGGTTAATTAGCCTACCTTCTGGCTTTGAGACAAAGGGAGGTCTGTGCACTGCTCCTTTAGGACGGGGTTTAAACCTCAGAGGCTTCTCTCTGCATATTGGCTGTTCACCCTCCTCTTCAGACATACAAATGTCTTCCACTGTAGGTCCTTGCAAATGTCTTGCACTGTAGGTCCTTGTGCTTGTAAATGCTTCCCAGTTATCCTCACTGGTATTTTCTCTCTTATGCTACTTTCACCATAAGATAAATGCTTGGAGGCTTGGTTAAAAGGTTTCTGTGCCTTTCTCCTCCAATTATCACTGTCAGCTGCCTTCTGCCTTCCTTTCTCCCAATCAGTATCAGAATCTACTGAATCACTCACGTAAGGTTCTCTTTCACACCAGGGCAGATGTTGCCTCCAAGATTCAGACCTCAGCTTACACACACCTTTCAGCTGGTTATGATCTACAGCATCTTTCCTGCTTCTTACGTTGTTCCTTAGAACTCTGTCACTCGTGGTTCTTTCTTTCTTTGCATCTGCTGCAGCTGTTTCCTCGTCCTCTCCTTCCTTCCTCTCCTTCTCCTCCTGTTCAAACTCTAGTGAACGTCTCTTATATGTTTGCTGGGGATCTAATCTGGCCCTTCCCCCTCCCAGGTGAAAGCTATTAGACCTAGGAGCTCGGGATTGTCTGTCAGCTGGGCGGGGTTCCTGCCCTCGTGGCTGGGAATGTTTATGTTGCCCTTGGCAACTGGGAGTCCTGATCTCTTCCTTCCTGCTAGAAACAGCCCTATTGCATTTAGGTTCCTCTGTTTTTCTATCACAGGATATCTCTTCCCCATTACATGTGCCAAGAAAGCACAGTTACTTACCTGTAACAGGTGATCTCTGGGAACAGCAGGAATTAGTCCTCACATATGGGTACGTCGGTACCGACGGAGCCCGTGCGGGAAAGCTCCCCAGCTTCTTAGAATAGAAGCCTTTGGGACCTCCCACTGCACATGCGCACTGCCTTCCCGCCTTCCTGAACAGCTCTCCTCAGTTTCGAGTTTATAGCTGAGTCAACAGAGAGAGGACAGGAAGATAGATAGATAAAAGATACAACTCCTAGGGGAGGTGGGTGGGTTGTGAGGACTAATTCCTGCTGTTCCCAGAGATCACCTGTTACAGGTAAGTAACTGTGCTATCTCCAGGAACAAGCAGGAATAAGTCCTCACATATGGGGACTCCCTAGCTTAGATGCATGGGATCCCCTGTAAAGGTTCGCCATCTTCGTATGGATCTCAGGCATCCATTTTGGGAAGGTGGGCAGGAGTTGTTTAGGAATGGAACAGGTGCTTGAGGACAGCCTGGCCAAACAAGGCATCCCGGCGGGAGTCCTTGTCCAAACAGTAATGGGCTGTGAAGGTATGAACCGAGGCCCAGGTAGCGGCTCGACAGATCTGATCTATGGAAACAGAGTGCAGATGAGCCATAGAAGTTGCCATGGCCCTCACATTGTGAGCAGTGACATGGCCTTCCAGAGAAATGTTTTTGCTCTGGTAAGCAAAAGAAATACACTGAGCAATCCAATTGGAAAGTGTACGCTTGGAGACTGGAAGTCCCAAATGGGAAGGATCAAAGGCCACAAAAAGTTGAGAAGACTTTCGATGTGGCTGAGTCCTATTAAGGTAAAAAGCGAGAGCTCTTTTACAATCCAGAGTATGAAGGTTCCTCTCTGCATTGGATGCATGAGGAGCTGGAAAAAAGACAGGTAGATATACCTCTTGATTAAGATGAAAAGGCGAGACCACTTTAGGCATAAAGTGGGGATTCGTCCTAAGGACCACCTTATCATGATGAAATCTTGTGTAAGGAGGATTAGCCACTAAAGCCTGCAGCTCACTGATGCGGCGAGCCGAAGTGACTGCAATGAGGAAGATGACCTTCCAGGAAAGAAATTTCAAGGAGGTGGAAAACATTGGCTCAAAAGGTGGCTTCATAAGTTGACCGAGCACTAGATTCAAATCCCATGCGACCGGGGGTGGTCTGATGGGAGGTTTAGTGAGAGTCAGGCCTCTCATGAATCTTGCAACAAGAGGATGAGAGGAGATAGGTTGTCCATTTATATGTTTCAAGGATGCTGCAATAGCACTTAAATGGACTCTTACCGAATTCGTCTTGAGGCCTGCATTGGATAGATGCAGGAGATAATCAAGAAGAGAATTCAAAGGAAGTGCCAGAGGGTCAAGACCCTGCTGAGCACACCAAATGGAAAAACGTTTCCATTTGAAAGCATAGGAACGCCTGGTAGAGGGTTTCCTAGAGGCAGAAAGAATATCTTTCACTGGTTGGGAAAGATGAAAGTCTTGAAGGCTTAAGCCTTCAGTAACCAAGCACTGAGGTGAAGGGATTTGGGGTTTGGGTGCCACAAAGTCCCCTCCTCCTGAGACAGGAGGTCTGGCGCAGCTCCCAGATCCAAGTAGGATCCCTGGGAGAGCTGTAGAAGTAGAGGGAACCACACTTGGCGTGGCCAGCGTGGAGCTATGAGGATCATAGTTCCATGATCCCTCTGGAGTTTGAACAGAGTCTTGGGAATCAAAGGAATGGGTGGAAAGGCATATAGGAATGCCTGATTCCAATTCAGGAGAAAGGCGTCCGTAGCCTGAGCTCCCTGACACGGAGTTCTGGAACAGAACCGGGGAAGTTTGGCATTCCACGGACTTGCAAAGAGGTCTATGTCCGGGGTCCCCCATTCCTGAAAGATTCGGTTTATTTGGTCCAAATGTAGGGACCATTCGTGTGGCAGCAGAACTCGACTGAGCCTGTCTGCCCGAGAGTTTTGAACTCCTGGGAGATACACTGCTAGCAGGTGAATCTGATGCTCTCTGGCGAAGGCCCATAGTCTTAGAGCTTCGTTGCAAAGCGACAGAGAGCCCGTCCCTCCTTGTTTGTTTATGTAAAACATGGCCACCTGATTGTCCGTCTGAACTAGGACAGTGAGGTTGGCTAGGAGGGAGTGGAAGACCTTGAGGGCAAGGTAAATTGCTCGCAGTTCCAGAAGATTGATATGAAGGGTGGTCTCCTGTAGAGACCAAGTGCCCTGAGTGGAGAGAGTTTGCAGATGGGCTCCCCACCCTGTTTGGGAGGCATCTGTTGTGAGGGTTGCTTGGGGTAGCAATGGTTGAAATGGAGCCCCAACAACAGATTCTTGGTGGAAGTCCACCAGTGGAGGGACCAAAACAGACGATCGGAGGTTTGTATTTGGTCTGAGAGCGCTCCTGACGCCTGAGTCCACTGAGTGGCCAGGGTCCATTGAGCTGCTCTCATATGAAGACGAGCATAGGGCACCACATGCACTGTGGAGGCCATATGACCCAGTAGGCGTAGCATTTCCCTGGCTGTCAAGTGAGTGCTGGACTGAGCTTGGGAGGCCAAACTCAGGAGGCGCTGGCCTCGAACATGTGGAAGGTAGGCCCTTGCAGTGATGGTGTCCAACTGGGCCCCTATGAATTCTAGAGATTGAGTAGGGATGAGTTGGGACTTGGGAAGGTTTACTACCAGTCCCAGATACTGCAAAAGGCTCCTTGTGTGGTCCAGGGAAATCTGGGCCTGTGACTGAGTTGGAGCTCGGATGAGCCAGTCGTCCAGATATGGGAAGACAAAGATTCCCATGCCTCTTAGAAATGCGGCTACGACTGCCATGCATTTTGTGAATACTCTTGGAGCAGAGGCTAGACCGAAGGGGAGTACTCTGTATTGGAAATGTTTTCCCTGAAACAGAAAGCGAAGATACTTTCTGTGGGATGGATGGATGAGTATATGTGTATACGCATCCTGTAGGTCTAGAGAACAAAGCCAGTCCTGACCCTGGAGGTAAGGGAGGAGAATGCCGAGAGACAGCATTTTGAATTTCTCCTTGAAGAGAAATTTGTTCAATTCTCTCAGATCTAGGATTGGTCTGAATCCCCCTGTCTTCTTTGGAATGAGAAAATAAGGGGAGTAGAAACCGGACCCTTGTTGAGGAAGAGGAACCTCTTCTATGGCCCCTTGGGCAAGAAGAGAGGAAACCTCTTGACCCAACAGGGTTAGGAGAGATGGGGGAGAATTGAATGGTCTCACCATATGATGGGGAGGAAGGCTGGAGAAATGAAGTTTGTAACCCTCTCGAATGATAGAGAGGGTCCATTGTTCTGTTGTGATTTGTTCCCATCTGGGAGCAAAGTGAACCAACCTTCCGGGTATGGTGAGAGGTTCTGGTTGTGTTAGAACCAGAAGTGGCAAGTTCCCTAGGAGCAAGTCAAAACCCCTGAGGGGTTGGAGCCTGCTGAGCTACAGTAGCTGCTGCAGGCTTAGCTCGTGCTTGTTTGGATTGCTGACGCTTAGCAGTATAGCGAGGTTGAGAAGACTGCTGGCCAGTATTTGAAGCAACTCTGGCCTTCTTATAGTAAGGCCTTTTAAAAGACTTTTTCTTAGTAGGAATTGAAGTGGACTTTGAAAGTCTTTCCAAGGTGGCATTTTCAGCATCCATCTGGGTGGCTTTGATTTGCCACTCTTCCCCAAATAAGTTCTCACCTGTACAGGGCAGATTCCGTAAGCCATCTAGAACCCAAGGTTCCAGATCAGAGGCCTGGAGCCAAGCAAGACGTCGGGCTGCAATAGCAATGCCCGAAGCCCTACTGGCTCCCTCAAAGGAATCATATGCTGCCCTATTAGAGAACTTAGAAACCTCTAAGAGTTGTTTCACTAGGGAAAGGAATCCCTGCCTTTTATCCTCAGGGATAAAGGGGGCAAAATGCCGCACCTTTTTGGCAAGTTCCTCCAGGAACATGCCCATATAGAGACTGTAGGAATTAATCCTGGCTATAAGCATACTAGCCTGGAAAATTTTCCTACCAAAAGAGTCCAAAGTCTTACATTCCCGTCCTGGAGGGGTGGAAGAGTGCCTTTTGGTACTCCTAATCTTCTTCATTGCAGACTTCACCACAATAGAGTGGTGGGGCAATTGAGTCTTTTGGAAACCAGGAGAAGGAGGGACCCTATACATGGTGTCCAACCTACGGGAATAAGGAGACAAAGTCAAAGGATTTTCCCAGAAATCCATCAGTTGTTCTTGAAGGATTTCATGGATAGGCAGGGTAACTGCCTCCTTAGGGGCCTTTGAGTATCCCAAAATATCCAGTTTTTTGGATCTGGGTTCCTTTTCAGAGGATGTGGTAATAGAAAGGGCTGTAGCCATATCTAAAACAAAGTCCTGGAAGGACAAATCCTCTGGAGGGGACATTCTCCTTTTAGGAGAAGAGGGCTCCTCAGGTAAGTTGAGTGAAAACTCAGCAGAATCATCAGAGGAGTGAAAATCCTCAGAGGAATCGGTGCTTTCCTCTAACGCACGATACGCGTACCGATCGGTATCGATATCGGGCGTATCGGGTATGGAACCGGTATGGAGCGAAAGCCCATACGGTACCGACTTGCGTTTAGAGGTGGACGGCCTCGATACCGGCATGGCGGACGATACCGGTATCGGGCCCGGAACCGCTGAAAGCGGAACCGATGGCGTTGCAGCTTTAATGAAAGCCATGACGGCCTGCTGCATGGACTGTACAGTATCGCCCATGGACGCCATAGCTGCCTGGATGTCGGTACCGGAGTGACCCGGTACCCCAGAGCAGGCTAACAGGTGATCTGTCGAGGCCGTAGCATCGATATCAACCTGAGACCCCTGAATTGGCGTTTTTGGAAGTTGGACTTCCCGCCGGGGTTGTTTGGCTGGGGCAGGGTCCTCAAGTTCTAAGCTAAGAGCCTCTCGATGCTTTGAAGGAGATTTGCTCTTTGAGGACTTGCCCACAGAAGGTTTGGTTACCTGAGATCCATCCGGAGAAGAAGACCTGGATGACTGTGATGCTGTATTCTCTGAAGCAAACAGCACATGGAATTTGTTGGCCCGGTTCTGCAGCCCACGTTTAGACATGTGGGAGCAAGATGGGCAGTCCGGTATGGAATGGTCAGGCCCCAAACATTTCAGACACCAGTCATGGGTGTCTGTGACTGAAATAACAGCATTACATTTGGTACACTTCTTAAATCCAGGGGCTGGCTTCTCCATGAGGAGAAATTGAGTAGGCCGAGAGGCCTCTCTGAAGTGACCAAAAAGCTAAAAAATAAGAAAAAAGAATTATAATTTTTTAAAGAAAGAAAGAAAAGACCGGCGATACCGGTATCGGTATGGGGAAGGCAGGTACGCGGTCTAAAGAAACAAATAAAATAACAATTTCTTCAGCGGTGACAGGAACACGACCTGCTGGCTCCGCGGAAAAAGAGAAACTGAGGAGAGCTGTTCAGGAAGGCGGGAAGGCAGTGCGCATGTGCAGTGGGAGGTCCCAAAGGCTTCTATTCTAAGAAGCTGGGGAGCTTTCCCGCACGGGCTCCGTCGGTACCGACGTACCCATATGTGAGGACTTATTCCTGCTTGTTCCTGGAGATGTGGCTCACAGCTGTCCAGCCAGCAGCAGCATCTTCAGGTGTGGAAATAACATCCAGCTTGCCTCACATATTATGTCACAGACTTAGGTGATGTGCACTGTAGTTCGTGCCAGCATTGCCAAAGAGGATGTGATGTTTCACTAGGACTTCTATAAACATCAGTTCCATCTCTCCCAGACAGAGGTTTCCTTCCTTGAAGATGCTTTGCTCTTGGGTGCCATGGGGACAGAACAGTGGTGATTATGAAATCATTGTGAAATCGACTATTTGCAAAATTGACCATTTGCTGGCACGCCAATGCTTTCATTGATGTCCAGATGGGCTGCCTCTACACATCCCGATAATGTATGTACCCACATCCAAAATGGGCCATTTGCATAGATTTATTTATATATTTATTTAATTTTCTTATATACCGCGCTATTTGTCATCAGTGCGGTTTACATTGAAACAATACAACAATTGGTCAGATATAACAGACCTATTACAAGTAACAGGAAAATTAACATGGAAGTAAACAGGGAAATCATTTATAGATGTGCACCATAGATGGACATTCACAGACCCCACTTGCAGAATCAGTTACCTGGATGCCTTCACAGATGGCTGCAGCAACACAGTGGATATAGTGCTGTCATGTTGGTCTGGACTATAGGTCCCTGGACGGATGTAGCCAATATGCCCTTTTGTAAGAGATTAGCTCTATGTGTGCTGGTTGACATGCACTTTCCAGGGCATCACTTGTTGGCTGCCTACATGTCTTTGTAGGTGACAGGTGTGTGCACTACAGTGCATGCTTTTGCATTGCACTCAGAACCTGGAAGAGGGAGGAGGGTGGGGGTTGGGACAGGTCCAGGCACAAGTGTACATATGGAGGGACATGGCCACATGCCCATATGATTCATTTTGGGGAACAGCTATAGTGCTGGTTATAGCTTTGGATATACACCATGCACCTGCCTCAGATGTCTGAGGTACAGCATCAGAGCAGAGTTAGAACCCCCAGTGCACAGTTATTTTGAGGCTGTACCACAACTGCTTCATTGTGGCTGGGACTACTTTTGAATATCACTGTTGCTGTTATGGCCTGTACACTGTATATGTGGGGTGCTCTATGGGGGCGATTTTATCCACCCAAGAATAAAGGGACCATGTCCTGCTGCCATTTGCAGATGCAGACCCAGGATGGCACTTCATGGTCCTATTTAACTTTTGCCTTGATCATGGACTATGCACCTCTCCTGAGTGTACTATTATATAAGGCTCTTAGGGTCATTCATGTTAGGAATGCTGTGTATATATCATATGGATGCTTGTGTTTGCTATCTGGCCACAGTTTGTGATGCTTCAGGTCTGTGTCTGTGAGCAATAAGCAGCTGTGGCCTTTTCATTAGTGGAGTGAGTGAGGCAGGGGACACATTGACTACTTGGGCTGCATCACCATCTCTTCATGATGGGGGTGTCAATAAAGTTTTACAACCACCACCGATTTCTGCACCTGTTTCTGTACTGCTCCCATTATTGTCCACAGGTGTTGTGCTCTCTTTTTGTCTGAAGTAGCCAAATGGCACTATTGAAATATTTCAAAAGTTACTCATATGGACAGGATCTCAGAGCCACCAGGACCCATACCAACAACCTCTCCTCTATAGGGCTGCCATTTTTGCTGTTTCTCAAGCATGTCATTGTGGTGGCTTGTTGGGTGACTGGGAACAGATGGCCCCCTAGGTGGCAACTTCGCTCAGGCCACAGGCTAAATGGATACAGTGTGAACAACTGCAGTAGGGGATGAAGGATGACACATACACAGTAGTTCTCCCATTCAATAGCCCTTATTTATTGAACATCAAATTGGAACATTGCATGACATTAACATGTGTTGCCCTCCTACCTATGCTCCTCGCCCTGGGGGTGGGTGGCATCAGGGCAGAGATACAGGCTTGCAGGCTTTTGGTTTTGGCTGATGTGAGAGAACATACATCAGTCCTCATGAAAAGCTGAATGGGAATGGTGTTCATAGGGGATAGCTGGGAAGAAACCACTGTTCTGCAAGACAAATATTGCTGCCTATCTAAGGTTCACCAACTAGCATCTACATGACCCACAATACTTTTAGAATAATATTCTCTGAATAGATGGGTCAAAAACTGAACTTTCCAATCACAACAGCAATATAAAAGACACAAATAAAAAAATGACAAAAAAACAAACCCTACATGGTAGTGGAGATAACATGGTATGGGGCTGCTTTGCTGTATCAGAACCTGGATGGCTTGCTATCACTGATGGAATCATGAGTTTTGCCTTATATCAGAAAATTCTGGAGGACTATATTGTATCAGACTGAGTGGAAGCTGTGCTGAAAGTGGGTCATGCAGCAATTCAATGATCCTAAACATGCAAGTAAATCTGCTACAAATTGTCAGAAGAAGAAATTTCCTGTTTGGATCGTACCCTTGTTGAAATATTGCGGTAAGACCTAGCAGTGAGCTGTACATGCAAAAAAAGTCCTTAAATATCAGAGTTTGAATGGTTTTGTATGGAAAAATGGACCACAAATTTTCAAGCAGTTGCTCGAGCTCCTATCAGTTATTGAATTAAGGGCCCAATATTTGAAGGGCATTTACATGATTTACAGCCTAGTGAAAAGCGGTATATAAAGACAGCTAAATAAATAAATAAATCATGAAAATGCCTTAGATGGGGATATTCAACAGCACATACACGGTTAGTGCCATCGAATATCCCCATTTATGTCCCCTACATGCCCCAATGCTATCTGGCTAGCATCAGGGTGTGTCGGGGGCATTATGGGGCGGAATGGAGGCAGGGGCACGAGATAACCGGGCAGCAGCGATACTGCATGCTGCCCAGTTAGTGCTCTGTGACAAAAACCCTTGCCTATCTTTATGGCACAGGCACTAATAGAGCAGCATGCAATATTGCTGCTACCCAGTTAGCTTCGGCAGCTTCTGGGTTGTGTGGCGATATATGGACATTCAATGGCAGGGCTGCATATGACCCTGGCATTGAATATGTCGGTTTAAGGGTCAGGGTGCAGGTCTATGCACTGACATTGCACATAGCCTGCCCAGAAGAATATTGGGCTCTAAGTGTTCACTGCAGGATAACTACTGTTAAATTTGTGGAATAAATAATCAACATGCATCCTTTATGGCTGAGTCATTTATTCAATGAGGTTATATCTTTCTTTTTTATTATGGTATAAATTAGGATCTTATCATGGTTTGAATATACATTGGACCTGATATTTAAAAGGCATTTACATGGTTTATAGCCCTATAAAATGTGTAAATGCCTTAGATGAGAATATTCAATGAACCCTACATCGTTGGTACCATTGAATATTCCTGTCTATGTCCCTTACACACTCTGATGCTATCCAGTTAGCATCGGGGCATGTTAGAGGTGTTCGGGGGAGGAGCAGAGGCAGGGAGTCCTGTTAACTAGGTAGCGGTGATATTGGACTGCTACCTGGTTAGCCATCCATGGCTAGAACTAGGCCAAACTCTTGCCTAGTTTTAGCCGTAGACGGCTAACCAGGTAGCAGTCTAATATCACCGCTACCCAGTTAGAATCTGCGGGTGAATCCCCTTGCTGCCTAACCCGGATATTCAATGCCATTGCTGTGGCACTGAATATCTAGGTTTAGAGGTCAGTGGGCAGGGCTATGTGATGATATGGCGCATAACCCACCCGACTGAATATCGGGCCCATTGTGCTTAAACAGAGGTCACCGTGGGAGAGGGGGCGGGGATGTCAAACTTTTTTTCAGCACTGTATTACTGTTATCACCTTTGAAGACGGGCAATGAGAAAGGGATCCTCATGACTGCATCCTTGGACAGAACTAGCACTGCTCTAGTGACATAGACAACATTTTGTGAAAATGATTGAGACTCTTAGGCTGAAAACATTTCTGTTCACCACCACAGAATATGTCACTAGGACTGGCATACCTTGTCAGATCCAGTACTAGCTTTGATGGTAAGCTCAAGGGTCCCAGTGTTATCATGAAATTGTCTACTATGACTGAACCATAGAACAGTTACACCAGCCAAATTCAGAGTCTAGAGATGGTTCCAACTTATCTCAACTGCTAGGACAGATAACCATATCTTTGGCTGCTGTCAATGAAGGAGATAAGACTGAGTTAAAATGTTAGGCAGAACAATGCCTGCAAAAGTGATTATATTATGTTGAGCTCTTTAGGGTACCACAAGGGTGTGTGTGGGTGAGGGGGGGGGGAGTGCTGGGGGAGTCCATGGGATCCTGAAATTTTACGCAAGGTGTTCAGGGTGCAGAGGGATTCAGTGGGAGGGGAAGAGTCTAGGTGGTGGTGGTTTGGTTGACAGAAGTTCTGGAACTAAGAGTGACCACTCTTATAGAAACAGTCAAGGGAGAACCATATAATTCTGCCAAAGAGATGGGTAGCAAAGCAAGGTTGAGGAGACATTTATTTTCATCATTGGGTACTTTTAAACACAGTAAGGCTGAGTTGGGGCCTTCTGTCATGTGTTGCTATGGCCAGGAATGTGCAATGTTTCAGATCACAGCAATTCTAGGAAAATAACTGTGGAATTTACTAACTTTCAGTACCGTGGGTTAATAAATAGGGGCTTAAATTTGTACTTGAGGCAATTGAGACCGAGTAGAGTCATAAGGAGGGCAAGTGGGACTAAATATTGGCTTCCCCAATTCTTGACCTGGTGCTTTAACCACTAGGCTACTTCTCCAAGTTTGGATCCTTTCGGTTTCGGACAGGTTAGGATGGCATTAGAGGGCCACTGGCCCTCTGAGGAGCCTACAATTTGCATCCTGTAGCCTCTTTAAATATATACCATTACCACTGCCAACTTCTCCATTAAAAACCCTGGGGCAATTGGGAAAAAAATAAGAACATCTCACTGAAGTGAAGAAACAAACACGTCAAGACTTGCATGCCTATTTTCATAAAAATACAATGAGCTGCTTTTCAAGAATTTGTATTGCAATAGTTCTTTAAATAAATTTTGTGCATAGCAGACTACTTGCCAAAGTTTATTACCACCATATCCACAACAGAAGAAGAAAATGACTGCATTCTAAAGTAGATAATGGAGAACCACTAAGCAATCTTTATTTTGTATTTAGCTCATGCCTTTCCAGTAATAGATCAAGGGAATAGCAGGTACTTTATCTTCCTGTCTCCAAAGGCTTACAACCTAAGTTTGTACCTGAGGCAATAGAGGGTTAAGTGACTTGCCCAAGACCACAAGGAGCTGCAGTGGATGTCAACCCTTCTTCAAATCTGCATGAACATCCAGTCCTACAACACCAGTGGGCCCACACCCAGCCACCCTCCTGACATCAATCCCTGATCCCTACAGAAGACACCACATCCCCTTCCTGAGCCGTACATAGATTGCTAACTCTCCAGCCCACCAAAGTATAAAGACTCCCCACATATGACACCCCCAGCAACAATGATCCCACCTCCCCAAGTCCTTCTTGTCAGACTCCCTTGTCCCCTAAACCCTGATTCCCATCTATGTCCCTTACATACCCTACTGGGGGGTCTCAGGTGTCTAGTGAGAACAGGCATAATCCCCGGTTGCTCTTATTCTTATGGCTGTGGGTTCTAAAATGGCTCCTCAGACACCTAGGGGTATGTTTACTAAAAGGTGTTAAGGGAGCCGGTGTACTGTTAATGTCTGTTATCAGCACTCTTGCACCCTTAACGCTGTGAAAAAGCTGCATGAACATGCGTTAAAGGCTCCTGTAGCATTAAGGGAATAGTAGGTGGAGAATGGGCATTAACGGGGTGGAGAGTGGGCATTAACAGCAGGTGCTCCCTTATGCCTGTTGCATTAGCACCCTTTAATGCTGGGAACCCTAACACCAAGTACAACCTCGAGGAAAGGGGGTATTTTAAGGGAAGAGAGACTATTTCCATGTCTGCAATGTGCTGCACAGGCAGGTTAGCCCAAGTGGTAATAGTGCTCCATTAGCAGCAACAGCATAGTGCCCAAATATGAAAGGGAACTATGCTGATGGTGTAAATGGGGAAAGGGGGTGGCACATGGATCATGCAAGGGGGGTTGCTGGTGTGCAAGGCAGACCAGACAGCTGCCCAGGTTGTACATCTATGATGCAAGACACGAAGAGAACATCAAGCAGCCCACAGCCACCCGGTCGGCCGCAACAGAAGGGAGCGGGCAGGTGAACTCCTCCCCACTGCCAGGACCTATCTTTAAATGTAAAGGCACTCTCATCTTTAAACTTAAAGGCGTGAGGCGCACCCATGCCTGGCAGGTCCACGCCTGAGGGCCTTGCCAGAGGGTCCTTTGGCGTGGACCTGAGGCATGGCAAGCTACTCTCGACGATCCACCTACCATATGTATGTGCCTTACACTAATCATTAAACAATCTTGCTTACTTCAATGTGCTGATAACCCCACAGTCTCTCAGACTCTGTTGTTTAAACTTCTCCTCATGCTTTGCTTATTCCCCGCTACTCTGACCTCATTGTTCCTGCTGATTACATTGTATCATTTTGTACCTCTAGTACTGCTTTAAAACATTGTTTCACCTTGTATCTCGTGTACTACTGTAACTCATTGTATCTTTTTGTATTCCGTGTACTACTGTAACACCTTGCATCACTTAGTATCTCATTTGCAGCTGTAATAATGTCAGCAAAAACAGCAGTCCTCCTACTTTGCCTATTAATCTGCAACTCCTTCAGCCAAACCAACTCCCTATCCCAATATCAGCACCAATATATTATACCAATAACACCCTACCATTTCAAACAAAGAGAAACAGATACACCATACCCTTCTCCCTACCTCCATTGCTCCAGACCATCTCGGCTCATAACCATAAAAATGCAACCACGCCAATGCAACCTCAAGCAACACTGAAAAGAACACCCTGAACCTTTAAAATGGTATCTAATAAACACAAGATTTCTAAAGAAGGAAATCGCCATCATACATGACCTTATGAATGACTGAAAACCAGACATCATATGCTTAACTGAAACATGGTTCTATGACACAGACACTGCACTCCTTAATCAAATGAAAACACCAGGATACCACATATACCACTGCTCAAGGCTCAACAAAAAGGGAGGAGGAGTAATTATTCTATGCAAAATCTCACTAGGAGCCCAACAAATCTCGTCAAGCACTGAAGGTTCAGATATACTAATAATCACTACAAGAAAACTTACAATCACACTCATATATAGACCCCCTTCCTCTGAAACTAAAAAACTGGAAAACATAATTGAAACTACATGCTCCATGTCACCACCAGGCAAAGAACACATCATCTTAGGTGACTTCAACCTATCTTCACTACATAATGCACAGAGCAGGTCCTTCCTTCAGGCAATGGAAGACATTGGCTGCAAACAAAAAATTGATACTGCAATACACAAAAAGGAACACCCTTGACCTCATTTTCTACCCTAACACCTGGTCTCAAAACAAAAACATATCAACAGTATTATAAATATTCAACCAGTTTCATGGTCTGATCACTACATCATATATTTCAGTACTAAATCAGACCACTATCCAACCAATAGTAACCATGAAATGCTATCATATACTCAATTCATAAAATTTGACAAAGATGAATTCATTAACAAAATAAGCCCAGATCTCTCAATCAGCAGTGACAATATTAATGTCCTCATCACAACATGGAACAGAACTCTAAGTGCAGCATCAGTAAACCATCAAAGCCATCAATCTAAAAAACACAGAAACTCTCAACCTTGGTATTCTCAAACCTTGAAACGTATGACGAGAGACTTAAGGAAGGCCGAAAGAAAATGGAGAGTCACCAAATCTGATGAAGACAGGCTCAAATACATGACCACATTACAAATCTACCATCAGAGCCTCTTGGACACAAAAAAAAGACTACTCAAAACTTCTATCAAAATCTCTTAACCAGCCAAGGGAACAGTTCTTCATAATCCAAAATCTAACAAAAAAATGAACTCAGAAAACCCATCAACGAGTAACATAAGTGCTCAGCATCTTGAAAATCACATGGAAAAATCCAAAATCAAGTCAACATGCAACACAACTTCCTCTGACCCTGAACCAACCAGCCTTGTAACTTAGAACTCATTTTCACCAAGAAGAAAGGATTAGATAGAACACAGCATCAAATCATTGAATACTACTACTTCAGTCCTCGACCCTTGTTCAGTTAGCTGAATTAAATCAACAAAATCAGAATTTATGTCATACATCCAAAAAATTGTGAACCTCTCTCTATCCCAAGGACATTTACCAAATAACTTAAAAAGAGCATCCATACGCCCAATCTTGAAACAAAATGCACTAAATAGATCTTGCTGCACCTCTTATAGACCAATATCTAGCCTACCCTTCCTATCCAAAATCATTGAAAAATCAGTACAATTGCAACTCCAGGACTTTATCGACTCAAGCGCTCCTCTTGAGCCCCATCAGTATGGATTTAGAGCAAATCATGGAGTTGAAATGCTCCTAACATCCCTCCCTGACATGATTATACAAGGAATTGACAGCATGAAACACACATTCATCCTCATTTTTCTGGAGATATATTCAGCATTCGATTCTGTAAACCACAATATTCTAATCAACCACCTAAAGCACCTTGTATAGAAGGTACTACTCTATGATGGTTTCAGGACTACCTGTCCAATCGCACCCAACAAGTGTGCTTCGATAACAACCTCTCCAACCTATTCACCCAGCCTCAAGGTGTCCCACAGGGATCTGTATTATCTGCACTACTATTCAGTATAAATCTACAACCTATATGCAACATCATACAATCACACGATGTGTGTTGAGAATTTATGCAGATGATATATTATTCACAACCTTCGACACCTCAGACCCAAACTACATGAAGATCACAAACTGCTTCAATGACGTCTTTGCATGGCTCAACTCAGTTAACTTCATAATTGACTTGAAGAAAACTAGGAACAAAGCATTTGACCCGAAATAAAATACCTTGGAGTCTAACCTGATCAAAATATTGATTTGACCAAATCATTGACATGACTACTTGTGCAATTTACAATAAAACCAAAATGATACAACACTTGAGATCTCTGCTCTCCCACACTGGCTTCAGCTCAGTAGCTCAAGCACGGATATGCCCACATTTTGACTACAGCAACAGCATATTCCATGACTCCCCTACAACTTGCTCAAAATACGGTTGCACATAAAATAATGCATTACTATGTATGGTCAGAATTTATTAAGCAAATCACTACAAAACTAAAACTTTGGTTTGTTGCTTAAAGTTTCACCTACTAGGAACTAATGTCTTAAAATTTACAAAGGCTCGTGGGTCTCAGTATAAAACGTCATGGTCTTATGCAAGGGTCCAAAAATCAACACTCTTGCTAGACTACTGTTCACATCAACGACCCAACCACTACTGCCTTTGAAATAATTTTATAATAATATCAACCTTGTTGTTTCTTATATATAATAATATCAACCTTGTTGTTTCTTATATGTTTCTCATTTTTTCTTTTTTTCTTCTTTTTTTTCTTTTCTTCTTTTTTTCTATATTTTTACTATTTTCTCATCGTTAACTCAATCAATTCTTTCTATTTCTACTGGTTCAGTTATAAACATATATCTCTGTACTTCAATATATTGCAAAACAATGTCCCGTATGTGTATACTGATTGCCAGTATTGCCAGTGTTACAAACACCACCGCAAAGTCCAAACATAAACTATTATAAAATGTCCAGAGCAATGAAGTTCATAAACCGTTCAAAAAAGCTTGTTTGTCTATGAGTCTTGAACACTTATCTTCTTCACCGCCGACATCTATCGTCTTTTCTTTGAGGTGATGAAAACTTCCTTTGCTGGCGAATATGCACTCAATGCCAATATTCTAAGGCGCCCAAGCGTTTCTCTCCATGAGGTTCTTCAGGGGAATGTTTCATTACACCAAGGACTCTTCTACAAAATGAATTCAAACTTTCACTATTAATAGTGTTTTCATACACATTAAAACTAATACCCTATCCTTCCCAAAACCCATTTTTTCATGTCGCTTATAAGTCCTACCATTACACGCTTGTAATGAAAATATTCTTCTCAAGATATTTACCACGTTGCACCATACTCATTCTTTATCTTAAATGAAGAGAAGATTGTAAACGTTGTTTTTCCATGTGAACAGCAAAAAACGCCGCGCATGCGGCTTGATGTTACCACCAGCGATCTTATAGGTATCAAACTCAACTCCTCCCACAAATTTCCATGATGTCACCCAGATGATCCGGGAGTCACTGCTTCCCTTAAACACATAACGGCCAATCTATAGAGGCATTTAAACCATGCGGACATACTGTATTAAGTTTAAAAATCCATCGTTGCTCCTCCCGAATTAATATTTGTTCTTGACTTCATGCTCCCCGAAGCTCCATTATCTGATCTATAACAAATACCCGAAGCTGATCAAAGCTATGGTTCATATCGAGGCAATGCTGTACTATAGGGGCCACTATCACCCTCTTTGATATTCTACTACGATGTTCAGCCATCCGTACTTTTAATGGCCTACTCGTCTTGCCCACATATAGTAACTGGCACGGACATCGTATTCCATAAACAACATTACATGAAGAACAGGTAGTGGCATTACGCTATTCATACTCCGTGCCATGATATTCAAATTTCTGTATTTGCAACGTTATAGCACATATGCTGCAAGATCCACATTGCCGATGACCTCGCTGAATGGCAACTGGATTTGGGGAACTATGTGGGCGTTTAGACTGCAAACGGAAGTCTGAAATGTCCGAGCAGTTACTTTTGTATCTTAAGAACTGCGAAAACGGTAAACCCTCTTTCAGTTGTCTCGGATGGGCACTAGAAAAATGTAAGAATGTATTCCTATCAGTAGGCTTAGTGAATATAGATGTGGTCCACATTGAAACACCCCTTTGAATCCTCAGATCTAAATAGGTTATCATATTCTTGTTATATGAGATAGTAAAGTTTATGTGGGGATTGCATGAATTTAACCAACCAAAAAACGATTGACTAGGAATTTTTTGGCACGAGGATATCCACAATCAGTAGTGAAACGGACTTACACTAGAGCCCTATACAATGATCGGGGACTGTTGTTGTCATCGGATACCTTCAATAAACGTTCTAGACGGATTGAGGATACCGATGTAGTAAATTTTATCACACGGTTCTCTCCATTAAGTAAATCCATTCAGAAGATAATAAAAGATAGTAGTAAGGTTATGAGTCAAACTCCTGGCTTAAAGGGCAAGACCATCCGCTGTGTATGGGGTAGGGGCATTATATATATGTATATATGTATTTATGTATATATGTAAATGAACTCCCCCATAGCTAAGAAGTGTTAACTCTGTATGATGTGCTTTTCTGACAATCTGTATGTAAACAAAATTTGTACCTGCCTTGATTCGGCAGTTTCACAATAGTAATCCTACCCGCTTCTGATCGCTGGAAGGAGCGGGCTACAAATGCTTGCTAAATAAATAAATAAATAAAATTTAAAGGAACAACAGAGTCCTTCTCGTCTTCGCCCACATAGTTCCCCGAATCCAGTTGCCATTCAGTGAGGTCATCGGCAAATGTGAATCTTGCAGCATATGTGCTATAACGTTGCAAATACAGAAATTTGAATATCATGGCACGGAGTATGAATTGCGTAATGCCACTACCTGTTCTTCATGTAATGTTGTTTATGGAATACGATGCCCGTGCCAGTTACTATATGTGGGCAAGACGAGTAGGCCATTAAAAGTATGGATGGCTGAACATCGTAGTAGAATATCGAAGGGGGTGATAGTGGCCCCTATAGTACAACATTGCCTCGATATGAACCATAGCTTTGATCAGCTTCGGGTATTTGTTATAGATCAGATAATGGAGCTTCGGGGAGCACGAACTCAAGAACAAACATTAATTTGGGAGGAGCAACGATGGATTTTTAAACTTAATACAGTACGTCCGCATGGTTTAAATGCCTCTATAGATTGGCAGTTATGTGTTTAAGGGAAGCAGTGACTCCCGGATCATCTGGGTGACATCATGGAAATTTGTGGGAGGAGTTGAGTTTAATACCTATAAGATCGCTGGTGGTAACATCAAGCCGCATGCGCGGCGTTTTTTGCTCTTCACATGGAAAAACAACGTTTACAATCTTCTCTTCATTTAAGATAAAGAATGAGTATGGTGCAACGTGGTAAATATCTTGAGAAGAATATTTTCATTACAAGCGTGTAATGGTAGGACTTATTATAAGCGACATGAAAAAATGGGTTTTGGGAACGATAGGGTATTAGTTTTAATGTGTATGAAAACACTATTAATAGTGAAAGTTTGAATTCATTTTGTAGAAGAGTCCTTGGTGTAATGAAACATTCCCCTGAAGAACCTCATGGAGAGAAATGCTTGGGCGCCTTAGAATATCGGCGTTGGGAATTGAGTGCATATTCGCCAGCAAAGGAAGTTTTCATCACCTCAAAGAAAAGACGATAGATGTCGGCGGTGAAGAAGATAAGTGTTCAAGACTCATAGACAAACAAGCTTTTTTGAACGGTTTATGAACTTCATTGCTCTGGACATTTTATAATAGTTTATGTTTGGACTTTGCGGTGGTGTTTGTAACACTGGCAATACTGGCAATCAGTATACACATACGGGACATTGTTTTGCAATATATTGAAGTACAGAGATATATGTTTATAACTGAACCAGTAGAAATAGAAAGAATTGATTGAGTTAACGATGAGAAAATAGTAAAAATATAGAAAAAAAGAAAAAAAAGAAGAAAAAAAGAAAAAATGAGAAACATATAAGAAACAACAAGGTTGATATTATTTTATATAAGAAACAACAAGGTTGATATTATTATAAAATAATTTCAAAGGCAGTAGTGGTTGGGTCGTTGATGTGAACAGTAGTCTAGCAAGAGTGTTGATTTTTGGACCCTTGCATAAGACCACAACGTTTTATACTGAGACCCACGAGCCTTTGTAAATTTTGAGACATTAGTTCCTAGTAGGTGAAACTTTAAGCAACAAACCAAAGTTTTAGTTTCATACAATAATGCAAGCTGAAAGATCCGATCACATAACATGTATCCTGTCCCACCTCCACTGGCTCCCGATACTTAAGAATCAATACTTCAAAGGATCAAATTCAAAGCTCTAATTAACATTTTCAAAATAATAAACAACATAGAACCAACATACCTCAGTACGCTGATAAACATGCAGCAATGCACAAAAACAAAAAGAGGCAACTTTTAAAATATACTATCCATTCCAAAGAATGTAAGAAAAGTAAAGCAATCAACAACCCATAGAGAATTCTCACTTTACGCACCTTCCTTATGGAACAATCTACCTAACATGTCGTTAGCATGCATTAATGCCACTTTAGTGTGTATTAACCAGATTGGCAGCGTAAAACACCCTATGGGCAGAGAGCAGGCAGAGAGTAGGGGGTCAATGGGCGGGGAGTGGGTGGGAACAAGGCCCTGCTCCTTTAACAACGGCACCTTAACACCAAGAACCTTACTGCATATGAAAACCTGTCAGTAAGGGTGCATTTTGAGGAGAGAGAGCCTATTGAAATATCTGCAATGGGCTGCACAGGCAGGTGAGCCCAAGAAAGTGATAGTAGTGCTCTATTTGCAGCAACAGCATAGTGCCCGAGTATGAAAAGGCACTATGTTGACAGTGCAAATGGGGCAAAGGAGGGTGCATGTGGATCATGCAGTGGGGGCTGATGGTGCACAGGGTAGACCAGACAGTTGCCTAGGTTGCACATAAGCAAATAAGACCTGAAAATATGCCAGACTGTGTCAGACGAAGGTCCATCGTGCCCAGTATCCTATGTCCATAAGTGGCTGATCTAGGTCACAGGTATCTAGCAGTTTCCCCAAAAGACACACAAGATCTACAATGCTTGTAATGGGGCAAGCAGTGCATATCCCAAGCCCTCTTTAACTTTTATGTACCCTCCCCAGGAACCTGTCCAAACATTTTTTAAACCCAGCTACACTAGCAGCCTTTACTACATCCTCCAGTAATGAATTGCAGGGTTTGATAACACATTGACTGAAAAAATATCTTCAGCTACTAGTCCTAAATGGGTTACACTGTAGCCACATTGCATGTCCCCTAGTCTTTCTACATTCCGATGGCATAAACAATCAACCTACATTTACCTGTTCCACTCCAGGCAATATTTTCTAGCCCTCTAACATAACGCTCCTCAGCCGTCTCATAAGAACATACGATATGCCATACTGGGTCAGACAGAGGTCCATCAAGCCCAGTATCCTGTTTCCAACAGTGTCCAATCTAGGTCATAAGTACCTAGCAGTTTCCCCAAAAGACACAGGTTCTACAATGCTTGTATTGGGTCAAGCAGTGATATCCTGTGCCCCTTTTAATAATGGTTTATGGACCTTTCCTCCAACATACATCAAACACACCTTGTCAGACAGGTATGGCACAGGGCATGCAGAGATCACAACAGAGATAGGAAGACTCTACTCATGCCTACATTCACCCTGTAAATGACCATAGCTCCACACAGTAATTGCTAAAGCCATATGGCAGCTCTGTGGTGCAACATACAAAGCCAGTGTGTATTTCAGTGGAGGGTCACAGGTTAAAGACCTGGCTATGGATCGTGTCTTGCATGTCCCTGTGGATAAACTTTACCTACAGTGCAGGTACAGCACTAGCATGTGCAACCTCCTATGAAACAACCAGCAAGGGTCCAAAAACAACCACCCAGACAGACTCCACTATCCACAGCTGGATGGAAAGACAGACTGATAGCGGTGGCACACTGAGCAGGCATTAACAACAGTTGTGAAGGTCAGAGCGCACTACTAGCACCTGCACAATGAGCACACATTAACAATGCCTGAGCTGATATGGAGACCAAAGTGGCAGGCAGGAATGCCAACCATCCCCACTTTTGCACAGCACAACAGTGTGAGTGTGTGTGTTTTGTATGTGTGTATGTCTTTCCAGAGTTCTGTGGTCTTCTGCACTGCACTGTGACCCGCATTCCTAGGCTGTTCCCAGTGTTAGTCTGCAAATGAGCAGAGGATTGTGGGTATGGTCTGAAACAGAGCGGTTTGACCAAGATGTGTCTGCATTGGAGGTCAGGTCAATGGCTGAGACTTCTTCATTTCCATCTGCCACATGCATGGCCTGGGTGGCCACAGCAGTTCAGACTGTGAGGGCACTCTCATTCTGATCAAGCTGTGACCATGGCATGGCTATGTAGCCACATCATGCTATATTGTATCTAGCTCCAGTGATGTGGGTGCTCTCCTTATTCTGGAAGCCCCAAATGTTGGGTGACTATGTTGTTTGTTCTAAGCCAGGGTATACATGGTTGCTATGTGCACATGCATTGTATGCTGACCAAACACAAGTGGTATGTGCATGGTTGAAACAGCCCTATGGTGGGTAGTAGGTTCAGTCTGACTGTGCTTTCTATGGTGCATTGGCATTTCCAGATGGTTCAGATAGCAGTTGTTCCTGGCCTGCTCACTGTGGTCATGGCAGGATCAATAGCATAGTAGCATCATCTGCATGCAAGCCTAGAAACCTCCACTGCATTTGGTGTCCATGGTATCCACTGCTGCAATACCGTATACTGACATGGACCATTATAGGAGAGTCCCTGCCTAACAGGGACAGGACACTAGGCCCAAATGTGACAGGTGCCCATGACATGCTGCAAATGTGCAAGAAACAAGGTGACTAACATAACAGACAAGATCTACCATACACTGAAAATGATGTGGACATGCAGCAGAGACCATCTCTAACAGTGCAAGCTCTGGGGACCAGGTGCTAGGCACCCATTCTCACCCTTAGGGTGACCTCTGGAACTGCTCAGTGGCATGGTTTGTAGCTGTTCTGTGCTTGTCAGTGCATCTTACTGAGCTGATGTGATGGATCAGTGCATTCTTCATTTGGTGATCAGATGTAGACTGCTGTCCTGCATGTGCAGTGCCTCATAGATACTGGAGGGCCTAACCTATACCGGCACACATAGCAGACATTTTAGGCAATGACCTGTAGTCTCTTTGAATCCGGACATTGCTGTACAGAGAAATGTGGAGATGGAGCCTACTGGTTAGTGTAACGCTGCCCCCTCTCTGCCACCATAAGGGGGGAAAGGGTTCAATTCCCAATTGTTCATTTTGGGCCTGTGTGCTACTCAGGTCATTTCCCTGCCTCTAACATCCAGGCTCTGCCTTGACTTGCAGACACACATCTTTCTACTTTGTTATGCATTCTGGTCACACTTTGGATCAGCAAACATGCTATTCCACATCATGCCTGTCCGAGAGCATGGTTTTATTGGCTCTGCTGTAGTCCATTGCAGGGGGTCAGACATGTTCACCCTGAAGATGTCCCACTCCTACTTGGAGGCATGGCGTAATGGTCATGGCAATGGCCTGGGGAGCAATCAATCAGGGTTTGAGGCCCACTAGTACTTCTTATGTGACACTTCAGAATGTGTTATTGTCACATTTTATGTCTGCCACAACCTTTATGGACTGACAACACCTCCTTGTGAACTTGAGCCAGTCACTTAACCCACCAGTGACTCAGCTGGCTGCAAGTCCGTACAGTCCCTGTTTATTATCTGACAGTATCAATTCATCGGGCTTAACAGAGACGCGAGGGAGACACTCTCCCTTCGCGAATCTGAAAGCCGGCACAGAGGGGCTCAGCCATCACAGAGGGAGGGAGGGAGGGAGGGACTCAGCCGGGCAGAGGGGGCCCCGCAGGACACTCCATGCTGCCGCGGTGGCAGCCAGCTTCTTTTTTTTTTTTTTAATTTTCCTTGAGCCGATGGGGGAGGGGGGTTAGGACTGGTAATGGGCTATGGAGGGGGTTAGGACTTGAAGTGGGCTGTGGGTTGATGGGGGGGGCTAGGACAGGAAATGGGCTGATGGGGAGGGGTTAGGACTTGAGGTGGGCTGATGGGGTTAGGACTGGTAATGGGCTGTGGGCTGATGGGGGGTTAGAACTGGAAATGGGCTATGGGGGGCTGACTGGAAATGGGCTGATGGGGTTAGGACTGGAAGTAGGCTGATGGGGGGTTAGGACTGGTAATGGGTTATAGGGGGGGCTTAAACTGAAAATGTGGTGATGGGGGGTTAGGACTGGAAGTGGGTTGATGGGGGGGCTAGGACTGGTATTGGGTTAGGAGGTTGCTAGGACTGGAAATGGACTGATGGGGGGCTAGGACTGGAAATGGGCTGATGCAGGGACTAGAAGGGAATGGATGCTGGGTGAGGCTGACACTAGAAGGGAGCTGATGTTGGGGGAGGATTAGAATGGGATGGGGCTGGGAGAGCAAAATGGAGAGGGGAAAGATATTTTGTGTGGGAGGGATGAAAAATCTACAATTGGCCGGGTATTGGGAGAGTAAGTGGGTATTGAGGATGGAGGGGTAAAATTTGAGTGGATGAAATAGGAATGAGGAAAGAGCAAAAGGAGAAAGATTAGTATGTTAAAGCAGATGTAGAGAGAGAATGGAAAAAAACTAGGAGAGAAGAAAGGACAAATGGACAGCAGACGATGGACAGTTAGCAGAAGACACAAAGAAACCAGAAGAAAATGGCTGGAGCAATTGCAACTGAAAAAAATGCACAAAAGGTAGAAAAATATCTCTTTATTTTGAATTTATTAATTAGAATATGTCAGCTCTGGGAAATGTGCATCATTAACGTCTGTGCTTTGTTTAGTACAAGAGGAAATTAATTTATAGTTTTATTTCTACAGTGTTGTTGTACATTCCAAGTTTGGCTTTTGGGGTTCCCAGTTTAATTATTGTCTTCCTATTTCTAAATTGTGATTCCTTGTTTGGTGATGGTCTATGTTCTGCATGTGTAATTGAGCTGAGGTATTCTGTTTATGTAATTCCTATTTGACATTGCCACTTGTTCTCTTTCCCCAGTAGGTCATGTATTGTTATTCTCTGAAATGTATTGGTTTAATATTTGCAGTGTTTCCTTTTGATAGGTAGAGTATGGTGCTTTGTGAGTCCTGGTAGTGCTGTTAGGATACGGCGGGTTTGCTATGGGTTCTAAATGGGCAGTGTTTGTAGTAGTTCCTAATGTGTCTGGCGGTTGGCACTGGATTATAGTAATGTGGAAATCTTTTAGTCTTACTTTATCCATGCACTCATTAAGAGGCATGTTTACTAAAAGTTAGTATATGGTAACATTATGCAAATATTTATGCAAATGAGGCCTCTTATGCAAATGAGGCCCCACACTGAGTCTCCGCACATGGCCCCTGGGTACAGCTGCCTCCCACATGCTTGTCCAAATTACTTGTTGCCATGTTGGGTGCCCACAGATCTGGCAGGTCCATTGTTTCCCACCTGTCCTTTCTTCCATAACCTTTACATTGACTTTCCTTAGTGCTCTCTTACCCATCGTTAAGTTGAGAGCCATTTTCAGACATTAAGGTGCATGCTTGACACCTTAACACCCAATGTTCTGTTAATGCACGTTAAATGGCCCATTGCACCCTTAATACTGGAATGCCTTCTACCCACCCAGCCCTCCTTATGCATGTAAAACCCCTTATCACTGCCTTTAACGCCTGCTACCTTAATGTCCTCTAGTAAACATACTCCCTAGTGTTAATCTTCTGGCACTGACCCCTAGCAGTAGTATCACAAGATTACTACTGGGGGTCACTTCCCTCTTCTGCCTCTATTACTGATGCCTGTGTCAATGCCTGTCCTGTCTGACATAGGTGCTAGGCTTATTTTACAGTGTAGCTTCCTGGAATAAAGATTCTGCTGCATCCTTCTCCATTTTCTGGCATCACTGCTTCTTCCTAACATTGCTGTGGTCTACTATTATGATTCTACCCACCATTCTTTCAATTTACTTCCACTGCAATCCGTGTCTTTGTACACGGATGGCAAAAAATGAATTTTTGCTGATTTTGTAATTAAATGAAACATGCCTGTTTTATTCGTTTTCTTTTAGACTGCTTTATCATTTCAGTTAGTTACTTACATTGCAACAAACTTGGTAATGTACATTAAACAAGGACATTGATAACTTGGAGTTTTCTGAGGCAATGGAGAATAAAGCAACTTGCCCAAGGCCACAAGGAGTGCTAGTAGGAATCAAACCCTAGTTTCTTGTCCCCCAAGCCAGTACTCTAACAATTAGACTACTCAATTCCATTTTGTTATATGTTTCATTTCATTTCATTTCAAAATGAATGCATATCCTTAATTTGTAAGCACTTTCCCTTTATAGAATTCCAGTACTCTGATGTATCTTATATCTTTGCATGGGTTACTAACAGGATTTGTTGAAGTTGTTGGAATCTCTTGAGATTGCAATAACAATATTCACTAAAAGCACAAGACTTCTATGCCTTTAGCGCTCTAAAAATGATAAGTAGTAATGCAATGCAATGTGTGCCTTTGAGTCAGTGCTGACTCCTGGCGACCGAGAAGCTCCTGGGTTTTCTTGGCAGTGCCACTGGAAGTAGATTGCCAGGCCTTTCTTTCAAGGCAATGGAGGGTTAAGTGACTTGCCCAAGGCCACAAGGAGTGCTAGTGGGAATAGTAGTCCTATAAATTGGCTATAGTTTAAAAAGGCTAGCACCGCATTGTACTCTTACTGCCAATATAAAAGTAAGATTAAGGGCCCCTTTTTACTAAAGCCAGTTAGCAGGTTAATAGCAACTGGCAATCGGGAACACTAATACATGAGTATGTCTGCTACCCCATGCTAAAATGCATGGAAATCAGCGATCATGGGAAGGGGGCAGGGAATGGGCGGAGAATGAGCATAGAGAGCACATTACCACTAGCACCAGGGCAACTGCCATATGCTCAATGGCAACACGGTTCTAAACATGAGTTTACCTAATGACTTCTGTGTGGGAGTCGTTAAGAGAACTGGCCTTAGTGGAGCGTATGTTTGAGTGGCCCATCATACGTTAGCTGCTGGGAACATATTAGTCATGCCCCTGACAGCTAATGCAGAGGCTTTGCAATTAGCAAGCATTTATTTGGTTTGTTAATTGCAAATCCTTACTGGGTTCTATTAAAAGGGGCCTTAAGATCTATTTACCTTATGAACTGTTATTCAGAGATAAGAATGAATCCCTGGTTAGATTCCCAGAACTGCCCCTTCATGCCCCCTCATTTTTCTATTTAATTCATCCTCTCAGCATCTAAAGTATCTTCCATCGACACTATGTATGAAACCTGGAGAAATTCTGCTGTGTTTTGGTTAATTGCCTGGGTAAAATTATGAAACTCAGCTAAAGAATCAACACAATTTGTTTATTCAGATGTGAATAGCTACATTTTTAATTTACCCAGAAAAAAACATCTGAATCTTAATAATATTTTAAAGTACTATTAAAATCGTGCAGGGGAATTTTAGAAGGGACGTCCAAGTGCAATCTGTGATATCCAAGCCAGAACATCTGAAAAAAATGGAGGCATGTCCAGGTGCAGACATGATTTCACAAATGTGGACATTCCTGATATGGACATCTATAAGGGTGTCAACATAGACATACCCAAAGCCGTATTTTAAAACCTGGGTGGCTAGGATAGCCTAATGGTTAGAGTAGTGGACTAGGAACAGGGCAACTAAGATTCAAATTCCACTACTGCTATCATTGCTGAGTATTGTGAATGATGATGCATTGTATTCTATACCCATTGGTGGCTTTCATCCACTACCCGCTATCTACATTCCTGTGCCCATTCTGCTGAGCGTGCTTGGCTCAAATCCCGCCCCTCTGCAGACTTTCTATACTTCAAATTCATGCTTGTCTCTTTCCAGTCAGCCATAGCTCTTGCCAAACAAGACTACTATATCCATCTGACTAACTCTCTTGCCTCTGTTCCTCACCGTCTCTTTTCTACTCTCAGCTCTCTTCTCAAAGTGCTTCGGCCTCTGATTCCCTCCCTCCCTTTCTGCCCAGACTCTGGCTGACTATTTTCATTACAAAATCCACAAAATCACCCTCCAATTCCCCACAAAGTCAGCTACTCCCCCCCCCCCCTCTGCTACCCTCTCTTCCTTTCCTGTGATCTCTGAAGAGGAAACTGCACACCTTCTTTCTTCCTCCAAACTCACCACCTGCTCCTCCGATCCTATCTCCACCCATCTCCTAAGCCCCATCTCCTCCACCATCATCCCATCCATCTCTCATATTCTCAACCTATCGCTCTCCACCGCAACAGTCCCTGCAGACTTCAAGCATGCTGTGGTCACACCTCTCCTCAAGAAACCCTCACTTGATCCTACCTGTCCTTCTAATTATCGACCCATCTCTCTCCTTCCCTTCATTTTTAAACTACTTGAACGTGTGGTTCACCGCCACTGCCTCGACTTCCTCTCCTCTCATGCCCTCCTGGATCCCTTACAGTCTGGCTTTTGTCCTTTACACTCTACTGAAATGGCTCTTCTCAAAGTCTTCAGTGTCTTGTTCCTGGCAAAATCCAATGGCCTTTACTCTGTCCTCATCCTTGTTGACCTCTCTGCTGCTTTTGACACTGTTAACCACAACCTTCTCCTCGATACCCCGTCCTCGCTTGGCTTTAGGGGCTCTGTACTATCCTGGTTCTCCTCCTATCTCTCCCATCGCTCTTTCAGTGTGTGTTCTGGTGGCTCCTCCTCCTCTGCTACCCCGTTCCCAGTTGGTGTACCCCAAGGATCTGTCTTGGGTCCGCTCCTTTTCTCTCTCTACACCCAGTCCCTTGGTGCGCTTAACTCTTCCCATGGCTTTCAGTATCATCTCTATGCTGATGACTTCCAGATCTACCTCTCTATGCCTGAAATCTCTCCGGCAATCCAGACCCAGATCTCTGCCTGCCTTTCTGACATTGCTGCCTGGATATCTCACTGCCACTTGAAACTGAACATGACCAAGACTGAACTTCTTATCTTTCCCCCTAAAACCTCCCCTCCTCTTCCTCCTTTCTCAGTCTCTGTGGATAACTCTGTACTCCTTCCTGTTTCCTCATCCTGAAATCTGGAGGTTGTCTTTGACTCCTCTCTCTCTTTCTCCTCACATATCCATCTGATAGCTAAGACCTGCTGTTTCTTTCTCTATAACATCAGCAAAATCAGCCCTTTCCTTTCTGAACACATTGCTAAAATGCTTATCCACTCCCTGATCACCTCCCGTCTTGACTACTGTAACCTACTCCTTGCTGGTCTCCCTTTGAGTCATCTCTCTCCTCTTCAGTCTGTTCAACACTCTGCTGCACCACTAATCTTCCGCCAGCCTCATCATGCCCATATTACTCCTCTTCTCAAGTCACTTCATTGGCTCCCTATCCATTTCCGCATCCAGTTCAAACTTCTCCTGCTGACCTATAAATGCATTCACTCTGCGGCTCCTCAGTACTTTTCTTCTCTTATCTCTCCTTTCACTCCCCCTCGAGAACTCCGCTCTTCTAGCAAATTGCTTCTATCTGTGCCCTTCTCTTCTACTGCTAACTCCAGACTTCGCTCCTTTCATCTTGATACACCTTACGCCTGGAACAAACTACCTGTGTCTGTACGCCAGGCACCTTCTCTGAGCCTCTTCAAATCCAGGCTGAAAACTCACCTCTTCACCGCTGCTTTTGGATCTTGACTCACCTGATCTCCTTTTTCTTTCCCCTTGCTTTATCCCTGCCTACACCTTCTGTGTTTGTCTTGACTAGATTGTAAGCTCTGATGAGCAGGGACTGTCTCTTACATGTCTGTGCAGCGCTGCGTACGACTTGTAACGCTATATAAATGCTCAATAGTAGTAGTAGTAGTAGTAATTGGATGTTTTTCAGCCAAAACAAGCACTTTTCAAATGCCTGTTTGTGCTTGGAACAGGTTTACAGTTAGATGTGATGCTGGATGTCCATGACATTTCTGAAATCAGATGGGGACATCAAGGTTCCAGGGAACACCCCGGCCATGCTTCCGCCATGCCCCATTCAGGCTCGGACGTCCCCAGAACAAGTTTCTAAAATGGTTCTGGAGATGTCTTTGTGCTTTGGACATCTCTATGCCCATTTTCAGATGTCCAAAGTATGAATAGGGCTTCTAAAATGACCCTCATAGAGTCCATATGATTCTGTAAATTAGTATGCTGAAACATTGATTGAAATGCTTGGTTAGAAATCTGAAAACTGATATAAAGTCATAAACCGACATGCTTTTTCTGTAATTTATGATACCTCACATATACCTTTCTGTATCAGACTTCCCAATAAGTGCTAATGTGAAATATCACTCATATATTGAAAGTTCAGTGAAGAGACCATACCTGAGGTGTTACATTTTTCATTTTCTAAGATGACTAATTATCATTTTCTGCATGTGAAAACTTCTCCAAACTTGTCACTAATTAATCTCCGTGGATAGTCTGGGTGCGTGTCTGAATCAAATTAAAACTGCAATCAGATTACATGGGAAGGGATTTATATAAATGTCCCTACTGCTGAGCATTAGAAGAAAAAGGATTGCTTGTCTAGGACTGAAAAGAACCCAAAGTGCATGTTGTTCATTAGTGCACCGATCCACCACGTCCAAGCAATGACAGATTTACCCCAATGAATTGTTGCAAACCACCTTGGATTCTCAAAAGTTTGCCTGTGGTTACAAATTATCTTGATGTGGGAAGAGAAACTATTTGACTGAACAAACCTTGATGACGCTCTCACAGAGTTGTTGTGAAAACATCTTGAGGGCAATCAAGTACCATTAACACATGTCAATGGAGCTTCTCGTGAATTGCTGGAAAAAATTACAGTTAAGTGTGCAGCTCTTCCATCACTGTCCAAACACCCTGACAAAACAGTTTGCATATCTGCTTGAGATTTATAGAACTTAGCACCTCCCTTGCAGGTACAGTAATCAGGAAGATGACAGCAGACAATTAATTAGGTCCATCTGCATTACTGTCTATCTATAATTAATGTACTCATTACAGGATTTAAATAGTTTCTGTGCATTCCAAGCAAAAATATATATATTAAAATGGCATGACAGATAGTTTTGCAATAAAGAGAAACAATGCACTATGAATTCTTTCTAACTGCATCAAAGTACATGGCTTAGAAAATGATTGTGAGAAGATGCAACTATTTCTAAAAAATCCCTATATACAGTAGTTGTACCATATCGGAGCAATGGAGAGCTACAAGAGATATCATGTCTCATCAAAATAGGATGGAATAATTTGAGCAGCCTGCAATTTTTCTCTTCCACTTGAGTGTGATAGGATGCAATATTATAAGCCCACCTTAGGTGAATATCTTTCAAAAGAAATCATAAAACAGCTAAAATTGAGGGTTATTAGAAAAGTCCAAGTTAGAGGCAAGTTCAACTTTGGTCCCAAATGCATTGTGGTACTTGAAGTCTCCTTTTGGCAGAGATGTGCATTCATTAACACACCTTAAAAAATGTAGGGGTCTAGTTACTAAGCATGCCTTAATGTTAAAGTAACATACTAACATAGTAATTGATGGCAGATAAAGACCAGTATGGTCCATCTAGTCTGCCCAGTAAGATGGCAGAAGAAAGATGGCAGGAGTAGATGCACTCCTCCTGTCACTCTGTGCAGGCCACCCCTCCCCATGGCTTTGTTTAGGGGTGAACCCGCTGCTCCATGTAGGACACCCCTATTTGTTGAGAAATTAGATGGTTCAGTTTATTTTGATTTTATTCTGTTGCTGTAAAGGGATCCACTGTGTCTGTCCCATGCCATTTTGAATTCCATCACCGTGTTTGCCCCCACCACCTCCATCGGGAGGACATTCCAAGTATCCACCACTCTTTCAGTGAAAAGTATTTCCTGACATTGCCTTTCAGTTTACCACCTTGCAGCTTCATGTTATGTCCTCTAGTTTTACCGCTTCCCCGTCTTTGGAAGAGGTTTGTTTGTTCATTATTTCTCTTTAAGTATTTAAAGGTCTGAATCATATCTCCCCTATCCCTCCTCTCCTCCAAAGTGTACATATTTAGGTCTTCAAGTCTCTTCTCATAAGGCTTCTGACGCAGGCTCCAAATCATTTTAGTCGCCTTCCTCTGCACAGTTTCCATTCTTTTTACATCCTTTGCAAGATATGGTCTCCAAAACTGAACACAGTATTCCAAGTGAGGCCTCACCAGTGACTTATATAGTGGCATAAGTACCTTTTCCTTTCTGCTGGTAATTCCTCTTTGTATGCAGCCCAACATCCTCCTGGCTTTTGCCACCGCCTTGTCGCATTGTTTTGCCACCTTGAGATCTACAGAAATAATCACACCAAGGTCTTTCTCTTGATCCGTGCACACCAACCTCTTGCCCCTATCGCATACATTTTCCTTGGATTTCTGCTACCCAAGTGCATGACACTGCACTTCTTTGCATTAAATCTTAATTGTCAAGCATTAGACCATTCTTCCAGCTTTTGTAGATCTTTTCTCATGTTAAGCACTCCTTCGGGGGAGTCCACTCTGTTGCAAATTTTCATGTCATCTGCAAAAAGACAGACCTTTCCATTCAGTCTTTCAGCAATATCACTCACAAATACATTGAACAGTGCCGGGCCCAAGACTGAACCCTGGGTTACTTTCTTTTTGGTGCTTTAGGGGAACTTTCCTTGAGCACAGTAGGTTGCTGAACTCCAGTAACCTCCTCAGGTTTAGAAACTGCTAACACCTAATCAGGAGTTAGTGGGCCTGTTTCCTGAGTGCAGTTGAAGCATGCATAAAAGGCTCCAGTGCCCTGCCCTGTTGAGGCTTTCCTAACCAGGGCTCCACAGATCAACAAACAGTAAGGATTTGAGGGTTTGTTTGTTTGTTTTATTATATTACATTGCTAGCTCTCTGACTGGGAGCTCTTAAAAGGGTTTTTTTGTATATTTTTTAAAGCAAGGTTACTTTCATTTTGGTGCTTTAGGGAACTTTCCTTGAGCACAGTAGGTTGCTGAACTCCAGTAACCTCCTCAGGTTTAGAAACTGCTAAACACCTAATCAGGTGTTAGTTCCCTCCCTACCCACTCCGACTCCCACCCACCCCTAGTGAGCAGTCTTCCTTTATAGGGCACCTCCCCCTTTAACAAATCACAGAGAATTGGACCAGCACATTTTGAATATAATTAAAGAGATTTAACTGATTTTACTCTGAAAGGACAGCTGCGAAACTGGCTGGTACTTGGTAAATCTCTCTCTTTTGCTTTAACAGATACCTAAGCTCCACGAACAGAACAATGGCTGGGAAAAATCATATTGCTAAAGCTGTTGCCCCCATTACAGCTTCTGCCTCGGTCCAGACAGAGGTCCTAATGCCAGTTGAAGGACCGGTTCCATGTGCAGGGTGCTTGCATGCTGAAGCTCTTAGGAAACAAGTGGAGGAACTCAGAGAGGAGGTGGCGAGGCTGAGGAGCATTCAAGACAGTGAGAAGTACATTGATGAGATGCTTCTTGCAGCAACCAAGCTCTCCAGCACAGGAGAAGATGGGTGCCAACAGAATGTCGATGGTTGGACACAAGTCACCAGGGCCTGCAAAATCACCAATCCAACTTCTCCAGCCCTTGAATTGAAGAACCATTATGCAGCCCTGGAAGTGGAGGAGGTGAAAGCATCCCTGGAAAGGGAAGAACCTGAGTTCAAGTACCCCAAAGTTGCAGAATCAGTAACCAGAAGGAAATGAAGGGTAGTGGTGGTTGGAGACTCTCTTCTGAGGGGTACTGAGGAGTCCATCTGCCGACCAGACTTGATGTCCAGAGAGGTATGCTGTCTGCCTGGTGCCAAAATCCAAGATGTTACGGAGAGTTTGCCGAGACTCATCAAGCCCACTGACTATTACCCAATGTTGCTAATCCATGTTGGACAAATGATACTGCCAGGTATACCTCGGAACATATCAAAAGTGACTTCATGGCTCTGGGACAGAGGGTGAAGCAGTTAGGGGCACAGGTGGTGTTCTCTTCAATCCTCCCTGTTGAGGGTAAAGGCCAAGGCAGAGAGGCTCGCATCCTGGAGATGAATGCATGGCTGTGTGGATGGTGTCATCGAGAGCGTTTTGGTTTCCTAGACCATGGGATGCTGTTCCAAGGGTTGCAGAGCAGAGATGGTAACCATCTGTCCAAGAAAGGTCAACGTATCTTCGGTAGTAGACTGGCTAATCTACTGAAGAGGGCTTTAAACTAGATTCATTGGGGATGGGTGAAGAAAGCCCCCAGGTAAGTGAAAGCCCCCAGGTAGGTGATACATTAAATATCTTTATGGAAATGGGTAACAGGGGTAACACATGGAAAGCAGTGTGTATTAATGCCCGTAGCATGGGAAATAAGATCCCTGAAGTTGAAGATTTGGTGGGAGTGGCTGACTTGGATTTAGTGGCAGTTACAGAAACATGGTTCACAGAAAACCATGACTGGGATGTAACTATACCTGGCTATACTTTATTCAGAAAGCACAGGGGAGGAAGAAGAGGAGGAGGAGTGGCACTATATGTAAAAACTACTATTAAAGCTTTGGAATTACAGAGCTTAAAAGGGAGAGAGGAGGCATTGTGGGTTAAACTAGAAAGAGGGAAAGAGAAATCTATTTGCATTGGTGTGATATACAGACCTCCCTCACAAGAGGAAGAGGTGGACAGAGAGTTAATTGAAGACATACGCAGCATTGCTAGGAAAGGGGAAGTGCTAATGATAGGAGATTTCAATATGCCAGATGTTGATTGGCACATTCCTGCTGCAGTATCATCTAGAAGTAAGGAGATCCTGGATTCTCTACAGGGAGAACTATTCAGGCAATTGGTCACAGACCCCACACGTGAAGGGGCCATACTGGACTTGGTGCTTACCAATGGTGAAAGTGTTTCTGATGTTGTAGTAGGAGATCATTTTGCATCCAGTGATCACCAGATGGTGTGGTTCAGTATTAGGACTAGGGCTGTTAGAATCCATTCCAAGGTGAGGATCTTAGACTTTAGGAAGACTAACTTTGCGAAGACGGGCCAATACCTCAGGGAGTCGTTAGTGGGATGGGAACAGCTGGGGGATGTAGAAAAACAGTGGGCAAAACTGAAAGGGGGTATTTTAAGGGCAACCAACCTTTTTGTTAAAATGGTAAATAAAGGAATAGGAGACCGCTATGGTTTTCGAAGGAAGTAGCTGAACAAGTGAAGAAAAAGAGGGAGGCCTTCATGAAATACAAGAGATCACAGAGAGAGGAAGACAGGCATCTGTATTTGGAAAAATTTAGAGAAGCTAGCAAAGTAGTCAAGAAGGCAAAGATTCAAAAGGAGGAGGAAATAGCCAATGCAATAAAATGGGGGGATAAGACATTTTTCAGATATATTAGTGAGAAGAGGAAGGGCAAAAGTGGTATTGTCAGACTCAAGGGTGCAGGGGGGGAATATGTAGAAGCTGGTAAGGATAAAGCGGAATTGCTTAACAAATATTTTTGTTCTGTGTTCACAGATGAAGAACCAGAAGCAGGACCTCAGAAAACACCCACAAATAAGAACAGAAGTGGGGGACATCTTGATCAATTTTCAGAAGACTGTGTTCGTGAGAAACTAGCTCAACTTAAAGTAGACAAAGTGATGGGACCGGATGGGATACACTCTAGAATACTGAGGGAACTTGGGGCGTTCTAGCAACTCCACTGACTGATCTTTTCAATGCCTCGTTGGAGTCGGGAGTGGTGCCAAAGGACTGGAGAGAGGCTCATGTGGTGCCTTTACACAAAAGCGGAAGTAAGGATGTGGTTGAATACTACAGGCCGGTTAGTATAACTTCGGTGGGGAGTAAATTATTGGAAACGCTGCTGAAAGAGAAAATAGTGAGGTTTCTGGAGGCCAGCGGATTACAGGATCCGAGTCAGCATGGATTCACCAGAGGCAGGTCTTGTCAGACAAATCTGATTGATTTCTTTGACTGGGTGACCAGGGAGTTGGACCGAGGGAGAGCTCTAGATGTGGTGTATTTAGATTTCAGTAAAGCCTTTGACACTGTTCCTCACAGGCGACTTATAAACAAACTGAGCACCCTGGGGATGGACCCTAAAGTTACTGCTTGGGTTAGAAATTGGTTGGGTGGGAGGCGACAAAGAATACAAGTAAATGGAGCTCACTCTGAGGAGAAGGATGTTACCAGTGGTGTGCCCCAGGGATCTGTCCTTGGTCCGATTCTTTTTAACATCTTTGTTAGTGATACAGCGGAAGGGCTGTCGGGTAAGTTTTGCCTCTTTGCAGATGATACCAAAATCTGCAATAGAGTAGACACCCAGGAAGGTGTAGATAACATGAGGAGGGATCTAGCTAAGCTTGAAGAATGGTCTAGAATTTGGCAGCTGGGATTTAATGTTAAAAAATGCAAGGTCATGCATTTTGGCTGCAGCAGTCCAAGGGAGCAATACAGTATAGGAGGTGAAGTACTTTTGTCCACTAAAGAAGAGCGGGACCTAGGTATGGTTGTGTCTGATGATCTTAAAGTAGCTAAACAGGTAGAAAAGGCGACGGCAAAAGCTAGAAGGATGCTTGGGTGCATATGGAGAGGTATGGCTAGCAGAAAAAAGGAGGTGATAATGCCTCTGTATAAGTCTTTGGTGCGACCTCATTTGGAGTATGGTGTGCAATTTTGGAGACCGCACCTTCAAAAGGATGTGAACAGGATGGAGTCGGTGCAGAGGGTGGCTACTAAAATGATTAGTGGGCTTCATTATAAAGCATATGAGGACAGACTTAAGGATCTTAATATGTACACCTTAGAGGAAAGGCGGGATTGAGGTGATATGATTGAGATGTTTAAATACCTCTGTGGCATAATTTTTCAGGGAGAGAGCCTCTTTCAATTGAAAGCAAATTCTGCTATGAGGGGACATGGGATGAGGGTGAAGGGAGATAGATTCAGGAGTGATATGCGGAAATATTTCTTTACAGAAAGAGTAGTGGATCCATGGAATAGTCTCCCAGTGGAGGTGGTAGAGATGAGGACAGTAACTGAATTCAAAAAAGCATGGGACCAACACAGAGGATCTCTAAAGGTAAAAAGTGGACTGTTGTAGTTGTTGTTATGGAAGGACAGACTAGATAGGCCATGTTGTCTTTTTCTGTCATCATGTTTCTATGTTTCTATGTTTCACTCCGCTAATCACCTTCCTTTCATGCGAGTGAGCTCCATTTACCATCACCTTCTGTCGTCTATCAGTCAACCAATTTCTGATCCAGTTTACCACCTTGGGACCCATCCCCAAACTACTGAGTTTATTGATAAGCCTCCTATGAGGGACAGTATCAAAGGCTTTGCTGAAATCCAGGTATATGACATCCATCACATGCCCCTCATCTAGTTCTCACCCAGTCAAAGAACTCAATCAGATTTGTTTGGCAAGATCGTCCTTCGGTAAAACCATGTTGCCTCGGATCTTGTAACCTGTTGATTTTGAAAAAGTTCACTATTCACTCTTTCAGGAGCACCTCCATTACTTTTACCACGACCGAGGTAAGGCTCACGTGTCTGTAGTTTGACATCTCTTCCCTGTCACCACTTTTGTGTAGAGGTACGACATCAGCCCTTCTCCAGTCCTGAGGAACTTCTCCTCTTTCCAAGGATCTTTTGAAAACATCCTTTTATCGGCCCTGCAAGAACCTCTCTGAGCTCTTTCAGTATCCTTGGAAGTATCCTATCCGGTCCCATGGCCTTGTCCAATTTCAGTTTTGCAGGTTGTTCTAACACATCATCTTCTGTGAATGGTGTAGTATCTACTTCATTCCCATTTTTATATTTGGGAGTCACAGGTGCTCCTTCTCCAGGATTTTCTTTAGTAAAAACAGAGCAGAAGTATTTGTTTAGTAATTCTGCTTTTTCAATGTCACTTTCCACGAGTCCACTCCTAGCACTTCTGAGTCCTGCAATTCCACCTCTGATCTTCTTCCTTTCCCGAATATACCTGAAGAAAGTTTTGTCGCCACACTTAACATCTTTAGCCATCTTTTCCTCTGCCTTTGATTTTGCTATCCTTATTTCTCTTTTTGTCTTTTTGAGTTTGATCCTGTATTAATTTCTGTGTTCCTCTGTTTGCAAGCTTTTGAAGTTTGTGAAAGCTGTGTTTTTTGCCTTTATTTGAGCAGCCACTTCTTTGAAAAACAAAATAGGTTTCCTTCTCCTTTTGTTTTTATTTATTTTTCTTACATATTTATCTGTTGCCCCTTTTATTTCCACCTTTAGTTTAGCCCATTGCAATTCCACTTCCCTTATCCCCTTCCACCCTGTCAGCTCCTCCTTTAGGTACTCGGCCATTTTATTGAAGTCAGTGTTTTTGAAGTTTAGGACTTTGAGCTTGCTATGGTTGGATTGCCCCTTGGCTTTTATCTCAAACCACACCGTGTGATGATCGCTGCTGCTCACAGGGGCACCCACCCAGACATTCGACACCCTATCACTGTTGGTGATGTGCATTATTTTAACACAGTTCCCTAATTACTAATAATGCAATTTAATGGTGAACTAACGTGCATTAAAGTTAGTGTACTTTACTAACTATACTCCTTAGTCTGCATTAATGTTTTTTAGGGGGCCTGTCACTAAAGTATGCTATGATTTTGCACCTAACTCATGGATAGCATGAAAATTCCCACACATTCAGTGCAAAATCTCACCATTAACTCTTGGGGGCATGGAGAGTAGGTTCGTATCAGTTAACGCGCAGCACTGTATCCTAACAGGGGGCACTATTACCTCAGCTGCACTTAACTTCACCTATTGAGGTGGCGCTAATTATGCCCAGGATAATTGCAACAGTGCAAGTGATGTGCCGTGTTTACCCCTGCGCTGACTGCAGTGCATTCACTACACCCATTCTCCGCCCATAACCTGCCGAGTCGCAGTAACTGCACGGCAACGGTCCTGTCCCTGAAGTAACAATTATTGTGGCCTCAGCACTTTAGTAACAGGCCGACTAATGTGTGTAAAGTTGATTAATTCATGTTCAAAAGTTCTAATGCATATTAAAAATTTATATTGACACATATGTTTGAAATAAGCTGAAAAAAAATCAGAAAGCTGGGAAAACAAATTTAAATTTAAATCAAAATCTTTCTTAGTGCACGCCCCTACAACTTAATTTTAATAGCCCAAGACGACAGTGGAGGTAAGAGTTAAAAAAAAAAGAATGTACTCATGCCACCACTGATGACCTACACTCTTATAACCTTACTGTACGTTCATGGATTTGATAGTTTTTTGGCAGCTATCTAAACAGATACTGCTCTTTAAAGCAATTTGCTCCTTAGTCAAATACTATAACTCTTCTACTATAGTTTTAATTTTAGAGCTGTCCACAAGGGTGGAAAGTACTCACATAGATCTCACTCTGCAACTTTGTTCTATTTTCAAAATGACTGTTTATTTGTGCTTTGACCTTGAAAATTGTGCCAGGAAAACAATCAGCACACAATTACCATATTTCCCAGATTATAATTCGCTCCTGAATATAATTCGCAGAGGCTAAAATTAGGTATTTTACAGGTAAAATCATAGTATAAGTCACCCCACTATATGTCGCAGGTTCTAAGAATAAAGTGCAAGACAACACTGCTGTTTTTTTTAAAACTCGCTTTATTCTGTTTCACTTTTACTTTCCAATAACACTCTTGAATAACGTGCATAAGGACATAGCAGTTTATTCCACATCATTCCACATCAGATTTATTCTGCATCACATTTTGGAAAGCCATTGAAGTCCTCATCTTCGATGTGAAATAGTTCTGCAAATTCAGATGCCAGTTCATTTTTATTATTGTCTTCTTCTTTGACGTCATCTTCACAATTATTGGGGCTTTTTAGTATCTCAGGGTTCACAAAACTGGATTTTATTATTTTATCACTCACACACCCCTCTCCCCCCCTACCATGCTGTCACAACTCACCCGGAGACTTCTGCGAAAGTGGCGTGGCACATACAGTCGGTCGCCGTGAAACTGTGTTCTCCGTGGTACATACAGTCGGTAGCCGTGAAACTGTGTTCTCCGTGGCACATCCAGTTTTCCCATAAGCGACGCAATGCAGCTTTGAATCTTCTGATGACGGAAATGTCAAGCAGTTGAAGTATTTTGATCATACCACCGGGTATAATAACTGGGACAGTGTTCAGAGATTTTATTTTCTTCTTTGTGTCTTCGGTGAAATGGGCTCTCATGCTATCCATGACAAGCAGCGCTTTCTGTCTCCTGAAAAATCCATCCAGTCGCTTACTAAAGCAACACTGCAGCCATTTCAACATCATGCTCTCATTCACATCAACAACAACGCTGGGGCCATAGAGTTTCACGTGGCATTGTCTTCCTTTTGAATATAATCATAGTTGGCAGCTTCTTTCCACTTGCACAGCAGGCCAGCACCACTGTAAAGTGGGTCTTTTCATATCTGGTGGTTCTAATATTTATTGTTCTAACCCCATTTTGATTGACTGTTCTCCCTATTGGGATGTCGAAGGTTAAGGAAACCTCCCCATGTTGATTATGAAGTCTGGTGTCATTGTGTATGTGTTGATTTCTTTGTTTACAAATTCCCTGAAGTTCCGTACTTTATCCAAGAAATCAGTAGGGAGCTGCTAACACATGGTTGTTCTTTGTCTAATGCTTTATTTATTTCTTATCATAAATCGGTATGGTTTATTAAAATTTGATATACCGCCCTTCTTACAACCAGGGTGGTTTACAAAAAAAATTCCATAAAATACAAAAAAAAAAAATACAGCACCATGAATGACCAGCCTTGAATCCCTCGATATTCATTTCCCTGGTGATATGAACTGCTTTGAATCACACCTGCACAGTGGACAGTCCATAGTCCTGGGCCCTCTGCTGTATGACGATCTGAAGCAGATGTGCTTCTAATTCAGGTCACCATGGTTTGCGGCCACGGTTTGC
Source organism: Ichthyophis bannanicus (assembly GCA_033557465.1). Lineage (NCBI taxonomy): Eukaryota > Metazoa > Chordata > Amphibia > Gymnophiona > Ichthyophiidae > Ichthyophis > Ichthyophis bannanicus. The sequence continues at coordinate 1,202,990,345 of CM066031.1, forward strand.
CTTCTTGCTGCGTTTCATCAAGGTTAGTTTTCCTTGCGTCTTCCTACAGTCTCTAACTAATTTCTCAGTTATCCAAAAATCATGCTCAGTGGCTCTGTTACCATGTTCTTCTGCATAATGAATAACTTCCAATTTGAATTCCACAGTGTATGAGTTCCAAATATTTGGTGTCACCATTTTTACAATTTCTGCGGGGTTAAGAAGATTTGTGTTGATACTGAAATTCATCTGGCATGCTATTAGGTATGCTATTTGCGAATACAGTCCAAGTACATACCAATCTGATGATCAGAGGGTCTGCTTGCAAGCGTAGGGCATAGAGCAGAAGCTCCAGGGAGAAAGACCATCCACTGCGCAGGTGTATTTATATGCAGATTGAGGGGCGTAGTCACCATGTATATTTATTAGATAATTTGCTCCATTGTATGAATCGCGCCATCCTTTCTCAATGTAAAAAAATGCATCTTATATATATCACCTGGTCCCCAGAGCAAGCACTACAAGGTAATGGATTAAATCGCCATCACTGCTAGTGTACTACTGGTATTGTCAGCAGTGTGTGATGCTAGTCACCTGGTATACAGCATGTCAGGGAGACTTGTCTTATCTGGGCCTTGTGCCCTACTCCTGGTGACCTGGAACTCTCCTAAAATGCTTCAAGTCAGTTCCTAGGCTTGCAGCAGCTATTGCCAAGAAACCCAAATACAGTGTTGCCCAGGCAGGCAACAGGGGTACTGACACCAATCAGTAGGAGCTGCTAGCCCTTACTCTCTGAGAATGCCAATCAACAAGACAAATCCCAGGCAGCATGCATATGTTGGGCTATACCAGCCTGTGTCAGCCACACACATACTATTTGTGCCCAATCTGCCAGTCACCACACCCTGCATATGCACATAGCCACCTTGATCACATTGGCTTTGTACAAATGGCATGGACAGCTAGCAGCCAGTCAAGTGAACTAACAGAACAGAAACAGCCCACATATCACTACAGCCAAAGCTTATATAGCACCATGTGCATACATAGCCGGGATATGGTCACGACTCGGTCAGTGTGAGAATGCCCCCCTCCCCAGCATGAACAGATGTGTGCACCCAGGCCATGCCTGTGGGAGACCCATGCTCAGATGGCTCAGCTAGTGGCCTAACCTCTGACACACATACAGCCTTGCAAACCGCTCTGTTCTAGCCCATTCCCAGGAGGCTGAGGCAGAGGTGCGGGCTCCTGCACACACACACTTGTGTCCCCCCCCCCCCGCTCACTCCAGTCACACCAGCAGACAATGTTGGAAGTGCACCACAGTGCCATGTGGGGAGGTAGGTGTGGGAGAGTGCTGTGGGACTGGCCATGTCAATGGTGTACATGGGAATACACAGGCGCAAGTTGCACCTCCCTCATGCAAGCTGACCTTTTGCTTGTAGATTGTGTCGCACACAGTATGTGAGGTTGCTGTATTGCTAAACCTTCAGTATGTTGTATTCACAGCCATATAACCTGGGCACCACATGCATGTGCAGCGCATTGCTCACTATACTTTGGGAACGGTTTTCCGTTCTTGTACACAGTGGATTGACGGTTAATAACAGGGCTCTAATTTAAAACGATATGATTCTCATTGGTTTGTTTAGATGCGTTTTTTACCACACGTTTGGTTGAGCATGACACACCTTTTTGATTCCATTTTATTATTTATTATTTATCATTTTTGTACTATAATATAAGATGACAATAGGACTAAAAATGTCTAGATGAGAGAACAAAAGTGATAAATAATAAATAAAATGGAATTAAAAAGGTGTGTCGTGCTCGACCAAACATGTGTGGTAAAAAACACATCTAACCAAACCAATGAGAATCATATTGCTTTAAATTAGAGCCCTGTTATTAACTGTAAATCCACTGTGTACAAGAACAGAAAACCGTCAAGTGAAGAAGACGCCAAATTTCACGACGTTGAAGGGCTCAGCATCTGTCAGTAAAAATGCAGCCTATAATGAAAATATGTATGTTACTACACTAAGGCCCCTTTCCAACATACTAATCCAATGGCTGGTGTCATGTTTTCCACTATGATCCGGTTTGAACCATAAATGCAACTTGTTTCTTGTTGGATGATTTTCTCTGTTTTTACATTTTTCCCCTTTGCAGCATCCAACTTGGACAATCCAATAGGATTTATTAGTAAGCTATGTTTTAGAGGTCTTACCAGTAGTGAGTTCACTATGCATTATCCAATATATGTTCTTTCTTATATGCCTTATTATGTTTGTTTATATATATATATTTTCCCCCCAATTGACCATTTGATTCTTATATATGTACATTCTTAATATTATTTATTGTTTTAGATACATATAATTACATTTGTATTGTTTTTATATCTATTAGGGTGTCTTTTACAATGGGCTCCCTTTGTACGGATTTGCATATGTACAATGTCGTATATGGTCACTTCAATGTTTTATATTTATTGTATTTTAATTTTTTAATTTTAATTTTTATATTTACTGTTATTATACTTTCATGTGTATATTTTTCTGTACAAAGTCGCAGACCCCTGAAGAAGGCTTCAGCCAAAACACGTGTTGGGCAGACCCTCTCAAATAATAAAGCTCTTTTCCTCCAGTGGCGTGGCTCTCCTGCTCCTTTGTGCAGTCATAGGAGCAGGGCATATGAACACACACATTGCAGACCATCTACTCCGGATACTAGTCGGGTGGTAGGCTCTAATGATCATGGTGGCTAGCATGCCAGCTGATCCCTCCCCCTCTGCCATCATGGCACAGCCACTACTTCAGTGCTGTATGTAGACCTCTTGAGATTGCACACATGCCACTCCTTCCTCCTTCCACCAGGGGATGAGGGCATGCGTGTTTCTGCTTTGGACCTCAGTAGGGAGGTTTCACCATGCACTCCACAGTACCTGTTGCTGACATGCTTGCATCCCACCGACAGTGGCAACTGCAGCATTGTACCAGACACACAGGTCCAGGACAGGGATTTCATCCACAGCAGGCTGCAGCTGTTGCGACCACCACCCTACCCTCCCACAATGCTGACATGGCAGCATGGTATCTGTGGGGATGGCACAGTTTCTTTTTGTCTGCATCAATTTGTATGTGTACTGCCTCTGTCACAGAGGTGTACTGATGGGCATAATGGATGTGCACTCTAGGCAACAGCCTTGTCAGCCTAGTGGGGCACAAGCCCCCTATCCCCCCCGCATCATCATTTGACAATTTGGCACCAACAGCATAGTGGCCTTTCTTGATAGTGCACCATGCTGTTACTGCCAATGGAGCACTACTATCACTAGTTTGGGAACTCTGGTGGGTGGAGCACATTACATACATTTAAATAGGCTCTCTCCCCTCAGATGTAGCCCTTACCGCAAGCTTTCAGCTGGTGTTAGGGCTTACGGCGCTGGGAGCTCTAATGCACGGTTCCACAACCCGGAGTTATGGAAGCACATGCTATCCCCACCCTGTCTCCACCCCATTAACGCCCACTCTCCACCTCCTTTCCCTATAATGCTGGGGGCACCACTTTCAAATGTTAATCCAGCATTATCGGTGCTTTCCGTGGGGTTAACCACTCATGGGTGCTGATAACGAGCATTAACAGCGCACTTGCTCCCTTACCACCTTTTAGTAAACATACCCCTTAGTGTGTTATAATTTTGAGAGGGAATATTTAGTAGCAGCAGTTAGACTAAATAAAGTGCTTAGCTGCCACTGCTTTAATTAAAACTAGATATTCAGAGACAAAACAAATCTGGTTTCCACCACTGAATATCTGGTTTGGCTGGACATCAAAGATTCTATCTAGTTAGTGCTAACTTTAACCACTTAAGCTATCTGGTTAAAGCGGACTATTGCTGCAAACTGGGTAGCGGCAGTCACTGCCCCTGCTCTACTCACAGACTGCCGGGCATATTCAGCAGCACTAAGCAGTTAATGCAACTGAATATCATGGTGACCACATTTTAGCCAGTTAACAGGTCTGCCAATAGCTAAAATACTTTGAATAGCGCCCCTTTGAGTTTCCATATTAATTGATATTAATATAGAGAGTGTTGCTGGAACAAATGCCAAATGATATTTAAGCCTTGTACAAAGAAATGAAGTATATAAACATTGTATGTAATATGAGATTAGATAAAAACTTCACGGCTTATCAAGTCAGACCATGTTATGGATCTACCTAAAACTTTGCTGATCCTATATTTATATTTATGCTTATGTTTATTAAAACTTTGCTATATCTTTATCTTTATTTACATTTGATATACCACCCAGGCCAAGGCATCAAAGTGGTTTACAATAAAACATCAATGTTGCAGAAAAACATGAAAAGAATGGCATTTATGTGATAGGAAAGAAATAGGAGATACAGTGACAGCCAACAGAGATAGGAGGAAGCAAGAGGGAGGGAGATTAAAGAGGGTCGGTGTCAGGAATGTTATAAGCCTGTTGAAATAAGTGTGTTTTGAGAAGTGTTTTAAATTTCGGGTAGGAAGCTTCAAGGCGGAGTGAGGATGGCAAAGCATTCCAGAGTGAAGGACTGAGGAAGAAAAACGCAGCATGACGCATTAGCTCTAGATGAGCCTGAGATAGGGATGGGAGAACAAGCCGTTTTGCATGAAGAGAACAAAGTTGACAACAGAGGGTGTGAATGGATATGAGGCTAGATAAATACTGAGTAACTGAGGTAAATAGAACTTTATGTGTCAAAACAAAAACTTGTATTGAATCCTGTAGCGGATGGGTAACCAGTGAAGATGTATCAGCAGAGGGGTAATATGAGCAGAACACCTAGTATGGGTAATGAGGCGGGCTGCTGTATTTTGTAGTAATTGTAAATGCAGAAGTTGATAAAGGAGTAGACTAACAAGAGCCACATTACAGTAGTCCAGCCTATTCATCACCAGCGCCAGCAGGAGGGTAGTAAATGAAGAGGGCGCTAACAATGGTCAGACTGCTCGGATCTGACGAAGTGCACAAAAAGACCGGCGGATGAGGATGGATACATGCTCTTGAAAGGAGAGTGAAGAATCCAATGTGACACCCAGATAGCGGAATGAGGAAACCAGGGGAATAGTAGTGGAATTTAACTGTGGGACAATGATTGGACAGGGGGTGATTAGGGAAACGCACATGGCCGTAGACTTGGATGGGTTGAGATGAAGAAAGTTGTTAGAGATCTAAGTGGCAATTTGGGTAAGACAATCATTAAGGAGTGAGAAATCAATAGAAACTGGGGATGTGTGGTAAAGAAGAACAATATCATTAGCATAGAGATATGTGGACACTGGATATTCTTGAATGAGGAGAGGCAGAGGGGCAAGAAAAATGTTAAAGAGCAATGGGGAGAGCACAGATCCCTGAGAAACTCCACATATTAAAGGGAATGATGGGGAGGACATCTCATTTAAGTGGACAGAAAAGCTATGGGAGGTAAGGAATGAGTGAAACCACTGCAGCACAGTACCCCAAATCCCAGAGTCATGAAGGCGAAAGAGCAATGTACAGTGATCTACTAAGTCAAAGGCGGAGAAGAGATCTAGTGACACAACCAAAGTGATATCCTCTTGATCGTGTGCAACATGTAACTCATTCAGTAGGGCAAGAAGAATGGAATCTGTGCTGTGGCCTGCACGGAAGCCAGACTGACATAGATGGAGAACGTTAGTGGCCTCAACGTGGAAAGCTAGTTGAGAGAACACGAGCTTTTCTAGCACTTTTGCTAGAAATGGGAGGTCTGAAACTGGACGCCAGTGTGCGGGAACAGAAGAGTCAAGTGAGGATTGCTTGAGTAGTGGCTAAATAATGGATGACTTCTACGGGGTAGGAAAGATCCCAGTAGATAAGCTGGAATTAAAAATTGTTCGAACAAGAGGCAGTAAGGCAAGAGATGGTTCAGATAAACAGCTGGATGGAATGGGATCTAGTGAACACGTTGTCTTCCTGGAGCCCGAGGGGGTCTTAAGTAGCTCTGTTGTTGAAATGGGTTGAAAAGAAGACCAGGTAAGGCCCAGAGCCTGATTAGAGGGAGAAGATGCTGAACAAGAGGTGTCAACAAGGGAAATAGATGAAGGGGAGAGAGGAGATGGGGACAAAGGGGGAGGTGGGTTATGAAAAGTGGAATGCAAGTCAAGAACCTTATCTTGGAAAAAGATGTCAAGGAGCATAGGATCTGGTGAAGTACAGTTGGATGGACAGGATGAGTTGAAGTATAAAGGATGGAATAAAATTTCAAAGTGGTTTACAAAATATAAAAAGTAATACAAGATAAATATAAATATCTAACATAATACAAACTACATAGTGGAAATAGAAGAGCAAAAAGTAAAGACTTACTAGGTCAGGAGAAAAGAATAGAGTAATGGCATCCCTGGCGGGCCCAACCACTAGGCAAACTAGGTAGATGCCTAGGGTAGAAACCTCTGAAGAGCAGTAAAAGCAGGCCATTAAAAGCTAATTATTAGATTAAGAACATAAGAACATAAGATATGCCATACTGGCTCAGATCAAGGTCCATCAAGCCCAATATCCTGTTTCCAACAGTGGCCAATCTAGGTCTTACATACCTAGCAGTATCCCCAAGAGACACAGGTTCCACAATGCTTGTATTGGGTCAAGCATTGATATCCTGGGTCCCTTTTTAATAATGGTTTATGGATCTTTCCTCCAGGAACTTGTCCAAACCTTTTTTAAACCCAGCTACACTAACAGCCTTTACTACATCCTCCGGTAACAAATTCCAGAGTTTGATTACACGTTGAGTGAAAAAATATTTTCTCTTATTTGTCTTAAATAGTTTACCCTGTAGCTTCATTACATGTCCCCTAGTCTTTCTATATTCTGATAGTGTAAACAATCGATCTACGTTTACCCGTTCCACTCCATTCATTAATTTATAGACCTCTATCATATCTCCCCTCAGCCATCTCTTTTCCAGGTTGAAGAGCCCTAACCTTTGCAGCCTCTCTTCATAGGAGTAGCCTTCCATCCCCTTTACCATTTTGGTGGCTCTTCTCTGTACCTTTTCTAATAACGCTATATCCTTTTTAAGATACGGCGACCAGAATTGCACACAATATTCAAGGTGCGGTCGTACCATGGAACGATACAGAGGCCTTATAATATCCTTTGTTTTATTTTCCATTCCTTTCCTTATGATACCTAGCATTCTATCTGCTTTCTTGGCCGCTGTTGCACACTGGGCGGAGGGTTTTAACATGTTATCCACGATGACTCCTAAATCTTTTTCCTGGGTGGTGGTTTCCAAAGTGGAACTTTGCATTGTGTAACCATCGTGTGGGTTGTTCTTTCCTAGGTGCATAACTTTGCATTTATCCACATTAAATTTCATCTGCCATTTCGATGCCCAGTCTTCCAATTTATCCAGATCCTCCTGCAGTTTTCCACAATCCTCTTGGGTTTTAACAACTTTAAACAGTTTTGTGTCGTCTGCAAATTTGATAACCTCACTTGTTATTCCCTTTTCCAGGTCATTTATGAATATGTCAAAAAGTAGCGGACCCAGTACAGATCCCTGGGGTACTCCACTATTCACCTTTTTTCCATTGGGAAAATTGGCCATTTAGCCCTACCCTCTGCTTTTCTATCTTTTAACCAGTTCCCAATCCACAATAGTACACTGCCTCCTATCCCATGACTTTTTAGTTTTGCCAAAAGACTCTGATGAGGGACCTTGTCAAAGGCTTTCTGAAAGTCCAGATACACTATATCTACCGACTCACCTTTGTCTACCTGTTTATTCACACCTTCAAAAAAATCAGTTTAGTAAGACAAGATCTTCCTTGTCTAAAACCATGTTGGCTGTCTCCCATTAGGCCATGACTATCTACATGCTGTGTAATTTTGTTCTTTATGATGGTTTCTACCACTTTCCCCGGTACTGACGTCAGGCTCACCGGTCTGTAGTTTCCTGGATCGCCCCTGGAACCCTTTTTAAAAATTGACGTTACATTGGCGATCCTCCAATCTTCAGGTATTACAGATTATTTTAATAAAAGTTCACAGATTACTAATAGCAGGTCTGCAATCTCATATTTCAGTTCTTTCAACACTCTTGGATGTATACCATCCGGTCCAGGTGATTTGCTACTATTCAGTTTATCAAATAGTTGTAATATATCTTCCCAGTGTAGCGATATTTCTCTCAGTTCCTCTGCAGTATCACCTTTAAATACCACTTCATTCTTGGGTAACATCCCTACATCTTCCTCAGTAAAGACCGAAGCAAAGAATTCATTCAGTCTCTCCGCTATAGCCTTGTCTCCTCTTACTTCCCCATTTACCCCTCTATCATCTATCGGTCCAATTGACTCTCTCACAGGCCTTTTGCTACGAATGTACTTGAAAAAGTCTTTATTTCATGTTTTTGCTTCCGTAGCAATTTCCTTCTCAAATTCTCACTTTGCCTGCTTTATCAATGCTTTGCATTTAACTTGCCAGTGCTTGTGCTGTTTCTAGTTTTCGTCATTTGGCTCTTTTTTCCATTTCCTGAAAGATGCTTTTTTGGCAGCAACAGCCTCTCTGACCTCACCTTTAAACCATGCTGGCAGTTTTTTGGACTTTCTTCCACTTTTCTTAATGCGTGGAATACAGCTGGTCTGGGCTTCCAGGATAGTATTTTTAAACAACAACCAAGCTTGATATGTCTTTAACCTTTGCAACCACTCCTTTTAGTTTTTTCTTAACTATATTCCTCATTTTATCATAGTCTCCCTTTCAAAAGTTAAAAGGTAGTACTGTGGATTTCTTTACTATCCCTCCTCCACTAATTAAATCAAACACAATCATGCTATGATCACTATTGCCAAGTGGCCCCAACACCCTTATTTCTTGCACCAGATCTGGTGTTCCACTAAGGACTAGGTCCAGTATTGCTTCCCCTCTGGTCGGTTCATGAACCAGCTGCTCCAAGAAGCAGTCATTTATTTCATCTAGAAACTTTATCTCCCTAGCATGTCCTGCCGTGACACTGACCCAGTCGATACCGGGGTAATTGAAATCAACCATTATTATTACTGTGCTGTGACTTTTGTTAGCTTCCTTGATTTCTTTGAGCATTTCATCATCCATTTGTTCATTCTGGCCAGGCGGTCGATAGTACACCCCCACTGCCATCGCCTTCCCCTTCATACATAGAATTTCAATCCATGATTTTGACAGCCAGAGAGGGTGTAAAGCTTGACGTTTGCCTAGGACTCCAACACTTTGGACCAACACTAGGGCCAGCCCTGGGCATCCCTTACCTAATGAATCTTCATGTTTATCCTCATGTCCCTAACATAGATTTGAGAATTTTTAGTAAGTTATTTAATGGTGAGATAGTTGGCTACATTATGCAGAATATTTTAGAAGGGCTATGCAGCATTTGCACATGTACATAAGAGTTTATATGTGTAAATGGTTCTATGCACTTAAGTAGCAATTTTAAAAAAGACATACTTACATATGCACACCTGTGGCATGCACAGATTTGAAAGGATAAGTTCTGGGTGGGCCTTAAGGGTGTAAATTTATAAATTTGTTTCTGTGCCTAAATGACCTTTTATAAAATACCGACCAGCATAAAAGCATATGTGTCAAATGAATGTACATACTTTATCATTGGACATAGTCAGAAGCATGGTTTGGGCAAAGTGTACACAGAGTTTGTGAGCACTCCCATTGATTATAAAATACCTTAATCTACATGCATGGATATGAAGCTTATGCAAATCCATTTACATCTACTATAGAGCATGTATAAATGTCCGCATCTGACTTTAAGGCATGATCTCTGTCACGTATGCTAGTATTTTACAAAGAAGGCATCACCTTGCCTTTATAAAATAGGCTTGAAATAGGTGCATTTTGACTGCCTTAACCTAGGAGCCTTTTATAAAATTGCCCTCATGGTATACATGCATTTTCTATTTTGCACTGGAAATACATAGGTCAAAAAATTCCAATATCGCCATTTTTGCCTCCTCCCAAGCACACATAGCCTCCTGGTAGGTACTCCTTTGGATAGAGGTTAGGAGAAGTGGCTGATGGGAGAATTATGCTCACATTTCAAAATGCAAACACTGGAGTTTCAGAGCCTGGCTCCTAGACTGACTCCTCTTGAACATGCAGTTCAGTAAAATTCAACATTTACAATTGCAAATGCTGGCACTTATATGGGTAGCTTGCAAAATCTTATATATGTACATTCCAGAATTTGCAATGGAAAAATAACAAAGGATTACAGAAACATTTGTGAACTAATGAAGTCAGGGCTCAGATCCTGCTTCTCCTACTAATGCCCTTTGTAACCTTTGGCAACTCATTTTATCCTCCATTGCCTCGGGTATAACTAGCTTGTAAGGCAATTTTGGCATGGAAGTTATCCAGATAAGGGCAATGGGAGACATTCTGCAGAACTATCTGGGTAGTGTCGCTGAACATTTCCACAGACTGCCTCGGCACTATATGGATACTGTGAGGGCATTCCATGAGTAGGCTGTTTACTGTATACTTCTGCCAGCATCATATAATGATTCACAAAGGGCCTGATTTTTACTACGCTTTCTTCTTAACACTGAATGGGAAAACAGCCTTAGTAAATCAGGCACTAAAAGACCTGCAACTGACCTCAGCAAGGACCTTTTGCACCCATCTTCAAATTTGGTAGGAGTGAAAGCGAGGTATCAGCCATTGATTCCTAAGTTTTTGTTACAGCAGAATTTTCTATGCAGATGCCTATAAACATATTGCATTGTTACCAATTTTCTACTGAAAGTTGTTACCCGAATAGTTTGCCATCAAATGTACTTCCATTTTCATGCATGTCTATATGAGCTCGAAAGGATCGCATCATTCACCTTTTCGGCCATTTCAAGGCTAAAAAGATGTTGCTTCTAGTACAGAAAGAAGAGGGCCTTCTCTATGCAGAGATCAGCTGACTCTGCAATTGAATAGAGACCAAAGAAACTCCTGTCTAGCTGTGAACACAGAGACTTTGAATCCATTTGAAAGGGATAAACTGACACTTTCCTCAGAAGCTTCCAGGCTTTGGTGTACTCGCACAAGCCTGATAGGAAGGAGCTATCCTCAACCCTCTTCCAAGATGCTTGATAAATGGAGACATGGCGATGCTGGAGCTCCTCAGTGAGTGTCTCCCAAGTATAGAACTGTGCAATTGTCTCCTATGCAAGTTAGTGTCTTGAAGCAGCAGTTCTAACATAGAAACATAGAAATATGATAACAGAAAAAGACTACATGGCCTATCTAGTCTATCCTTCCATATCAACAACTACAACAGTCCCCTTTTTTCCTTTAGAGATCCTCTGTGTTTGTCCCATGCTTTTTTGAATTCAGATACTGTCCTCATCTCCACCACCTCCACTGGGAGACCATTCCACGGATCCACCACTCTTTCTGTAAAGAAATATTTCCACATATCACTCCTGAATCTATTCCCCTTCACCCTCATCCCATGTCCCCTCGTAGCAGAACTTGCTTTCAATTGAAAGAGGCTCTCCCCCTCAACATTTATGCCATGGAGGTATTTAAACATCTCAATCATATCACCTCTATCCTACCTTTCCTCTAAGGTGTACATATTAGGATCCTTAAGTCTGTCCTCATATGCTTTATAATGAAGACCACTAACCATTTTAGTAGCCCGCATATCTGGATAGCATCTGAGTCTTGTTGCTGGTTAGATAGTGGCTACCACTGGCCACTCATTCGAGTTATTCAGCACTAGTGACTCAATACCATCACTGAGAATCCAGAGGATATTTAACACTAGAAGCCCCAATGTGCGTTAATTGACGCAAATGAATCTTTGAAGTTGTATACCAGCGTCACTGCTAGAACCATGTCAGTCATGTTCCATGACTTTGTTAGCAAGGTCAAGATATTCAAATATGTGCATCAAAAATTAATGCAGATGCACCACCTAGCGGGAAAAATGAATTTATACCTAGAAGCCCCAAAGTACGTCAATTGACGTACTCAATTGTCTTGGATGTGTCAATTGACATACTTTGGGGCTTCTAGGTATAAATTCATGTTCCCACTTTGTGGAGCATCTCAATCACTGTTTACAGTTTTACTCCGACATTACAAACACTAAACACATGATGACATCATGTAATGACATCACATACTGCACGTATTTAAGAAATAAGTAACCACATTAATTCACATCTGCATTTCATGCTAAACGCAGTCATCGTGATAATGCGTCAATTAACGCACTTTGGGTTTTCTAGGTAAAATTCCTTTTGGGGCTTCTAGTGTTAAACACTAGGGATGTGTATTTCTTTGAAATAAAATGGAAAATGTCAATGACATTTCCTATTTCATTTTGCAACACTTCAAATGAAAACAAAACAAAATACTTTGAAATTTCATCACTTCCCATCTATTGCTTAATAGGCGCACTATGGTATGATAGGTCACACTATTAACAATAGACAGGAAGTGATAGAATTAAAATGGAACAAAATGAAATGAAAAATTCTGCAAATGACATGGAAAACTGAACACAATTTTTAGCCTGCACACTCCTATTAAATGCTACAGCTGGCCACCATAATATTTCAATATCTGGAGCTTTGAATATTAATGGTGCTTGGATTTAGAAAAGACAAGTAATAAATCCAAATCCATATACACATGCAGAATCTTGAGTGATAACACTCTTTTTAAACATGGATTTTTGAATGTTATTTTATCTCAGTTTTACAACAGCACACATTTTTTAAAATGGGATTTTAAGATTTCCAAAAAAAGTATTCGTACACAAATAGACCAAAAAACTACATCAAACTTGTAGCCCAAATCAAGAGGGGAGGGAAATATACTTTTCAAGAAGTATTCTAAAGTAATAGACAAAAAGCTTAAATAGGAACCGTCATCATTTTTATCCTTACACTCCTAAAATAAATAAAAGAAGAACAAATTGGAACTCTATCCTGACTTTTCTCGAGATTAGGAACTGAAATGGATCATAAAAAATACAATCATACCTCTGAAACAAAAATAAACACTTACAGGAATGTTTCAAGTACAAGGATACCTACAAGTCCAAAACCACAGATTTAAGCAGGAGGAAACTCTTCCTCCTTGCTTGTGTTGCTCTATAAACATCTGGAAAAATTTATACAAGATGGCCACAATAGCGGGAGTCCTTATTCCTGAAGTAATACTTTAATCTTATTTCACCACTTTTTCTGTAAAAAAAAAAGTGTGATTTTGCGTTACATTTGATCCTACTCTCTCCATTCTTACCTCACTCTAGAATGTTCTTGCCATTAAATCTGCTTGTACATTGTGCATTTTTATACTATAGAGCTATATGCATGTCTCTACCATGTCCTAACCAGATTGTGCTTACCCTTTTGCACTTTGAAAATTTACATTACATAGAAATATAATTTAGAATTTTACAGCTACATAATCATAAAACTAATATTCACCTTTTACTTTTAGATAGGACATCTGTTTTTAAGTGTTTATAAATTGTAAATCTAGGGGGTAGATGTTCAAAAATATTTATCTGGTTAACTATGGGAGTTAACTGGATGAATGTGTTTTGTTTTGTTTTTTTTTATTTCTGGACCACTAAGAAGATTTTTTAAAATAATGGGTGCTAGCTGATAGCGTATGTTCAGGTGTGCAATGAAGGTGCACTGGGACACGTGTTGACCACTAGTACGGTGCCACGACAGCGCAGGATGAATCACGTTAGGGTTGTGAGTGAGGTGGTTAGGGCAGAGAGTGGGCATAGTAAGCTCAGCGCAATTAGAACTGGGTTCACACTGCATGCTAACTGTATTAGCATAGGTTCACCTAAAGCCAACTCAATAGGTGGAGTCATGTGCACCCACACTAATTTATTTATTTATTTATTTTATTTATTTATATTCTCTTATATACTGCGCTATTCTGCATCAGTGCAGTTTACATTGAACAAACTGAAATTACATTGAACAGGGCATTACAACTTGGAGATAACTATTTTACAGGGAACATGGGCTATGGAGGGTTAAGTGGCTTGCCCAAGACCACAAGGAGCACCTGTGGGACTAGAAACCCCAGTCCTTCCGGCCCAAGGTTGCTGTCCTCTAGTGGGATTTGAACCCCTGACCTTCCGGCCTGAAGTACCTTCCCCAACCACTAGGCTACTCCTCCACTCCACTAATGCTGCACACGCTAGGGGGAAGTCTTCCATGTTAACTGTTGGAAGCTAATGAAGTAGTGTTGCACTCAGGGGTGGCTCAAGGGTGATGCGGGGCCATGTGCAAGACTCATTGCACGGGCTCAATTGCATAAATATTTGAATATCCACTGGTCCTCATTTGCACACATTTAATTTTAAAATTTATATGCTGCCCATCTAAAATTTCAGGAGGCTTCCAAAGAGCTCTTCACAAACCTCTTTTTTGTACCAGCAATGAATTAGGGACATGTTTACTAAACATTAATGTGTGTTAAATGCCATTAAGCTCATAGAAATAAATGGGTGATGCTGCACTTAGTGCGTATTAACATTTATGAATATATATTAACCTCTGGTGAACATGACTCTTAAGGAGGGTCTTAATCCATTTGCATTGACAGTGAGGATAAAGAAAGGCCACCATAATTCTACATTACTATCCTCCAGTGTCAACTGCCAAGTACATGAGGAAGTACTACAAAACTGTTCTTTTAGAACCAACAGCAGTAAACCCACCATACCATAACAGCACAACCTGGACTCACACGGCACCAAGCCCTACCTTTCAAAAGGCAGCACTGAAAATATAAAACCAATATATCTCATAGAAAACCAATGCATCTCCTACTGGGATAAGAGAACAAGTAGGACTGCTACACAGAAACTACACAAACAGAATATCGCAGCTCGGTCATATATGCAAAACATAGAAGTCACCAAACACGGAACAAGGGATCATAATTTAGAAATATGAAGGCAATAATTGAATTGGGAAACCCAAAAGCCAAACTTGGAATTCACCACAACGCTGGAGAAATAAAACTGTAAATGAATTTCCTCTTGTATACTGAACAAACACAAAGACATCAGTGATGCACATTTCCCAGAGCTGACATATTCTATTTATTTATTGAATGGTTTTATATACCACCATTCAGGAAAATCAAAGCGGTTTACAAATAACAGGTAATGAAGAATTACATCATAACAGGTTAACATTTAACATCAGCAAACATCAGAAAACGTTGAGTGTGAACTAGGGAGTATGCAACAGGTTGGTGCAATAAAACAATGTAACATATTTACAGGTAGAAACGTAAGTACAAAAAGAATTGTATGTACATGTAGACTTATTTACAGTTTGTAGGCTTATTTACAGAGCTGCTCAATATTACATCTTGTGGGTATAACTAATTGTGATGTAAGGCTGATAACAACAGGGCTGCCGTACCAGGATTTAGTACTGGAGGGAGGATGTTAGGTGGGGAAAAGGTCTTGCATCTGTTCGGATATGCCAAAACGTTCTATAAAAAGATGTGACTTGAGATCTTTCCTGAAATTAAGTCAGTAGTGGATCTAAAAATGTCTGGTAAGGAATTCTATAATATTGGTGCAGTGAAACTAAAGGCCCTATTGGTCGTTGCCCTGATAAATTTTCAGTAGGAAGAGGGTACAGGTAGAGTGTTTTGGATACACACCCTTCTTAGCCTGTCATTTGAGGAACTTTTTATGAGTTCAGTTAAATAGGATGGTGATATTTCCCTTATTAGTTTGAATGTAGCCATTAGTATTTTATACTTGATCATGCTATGTATGGGCAGACAATGTAGCTTGAATAAAATGGGAGTAATGTGTTTTGATGGGTTTGCTTTGACAATAATCCTGGCAGCAACATGCTGAGCTATCTTAAGATAGTTCATCGCTTGTCTTGGGAGCCCTTGAAGGAGGGTATTTCAGATATCGATGTGGGGAAATACCAAAGTTTGGAGTACTGATCTGAAGTCCTGGTGTGGTAGCAGGGGTCTTATGTGTTTGAGGAGTCTTAGTTTGTTATAGATTGCACCAGATGTAGATTTTAGGTGGGTTGTTAAGTTTAGTGAACCATCAATGATTTCATCAAGGTACCTGACTTTGTTCTTTATTGAGAGTGATATATTCCCAACTTTTAGATCTGGTGGCGGGGTAAAATTCTGATTTCTTGACACAAAAAGGACCTCAGTTTTCTTGTAACTGATTTTGAGATTATGTTCATTTAACAATTGCGAGGTTGGTATAGCATGAGATGATGCTGGTAAAATTAGGATGTGCTGTAGTAAACGGGAGGTATAGCATCACATCATTTGCATAGATGGAATATCCAATATTGTATTCCTGAATAATGTGGCAGATAGGCTGTAAGTATATGTTAAATAAACGTGAAGAGAGGGCATAACCCTGTGGTATCCTTTGTTTCTGGGGTAAGGACTTTGATGTCTGATGTCCTATTTTGACCTGCTAGGATCGGTCAGCAAGATAGGATTGGAACCTTAGTAATGTGGTGCCATATAATCCAATTTGCTTGAGCCTTTCAATAAGGATTGTATGATTGATCTACCACTACTACCACTACTGAGCATTTATATAGCGCTACCAGTCATACGCAGCGCTGTACAGACATATTACCATGACAGTCCCTGTTCATCGGAGCTTACAAGCTAGTCAAGACAAAACATAAAACATAGAAGGTGTAAACAGGGACAAAAAATAGGGGAAAGAAAGAAGATCAGGTGAGTCAGGGGAAAGAAAAAGGAGATCAGGTGAGTCAAGATCCAAAGGCAGCAGCAAAGAGACGAGCCTTCAACTTGGATTTGAAGAGGGTCAGAGAGGGTGCCTGCGTACAGACACAGGTAGTATGTTCCAGACGTAAGGTGCAGCAAAGTGAAAGGAGCGAAGTCTGGAGATAGCAGTATGAGAGAAGGGCGCAGATAGAAACATAGAAACATGATGACAGAAAAAGACCACATGGCCTATCTAGTCTGTCCTTCCATAACAACAACTACAACAGTCCACTTTTTACCTTTAGAGATCCTCTGTGTTGGTCCCATGCTTCCTTGAATTCAGTTACTGTCCTCATCTCTACCACCTCCACTGGGAGACTATTCCATGGATCCACTACTCTTTCTGTAAAGAATATTTCTGCATATCACTCCTGAATCTATCTCCCTTCACCCTCATCCCATGTCCCCTCGTAGCAGAACTTGCTTTCAATTGAAAGAGGCTCTCTCCCTGAACATTTATGCCATGGAGGTATTTAAACATCTCAATCATATCACCTCTATCCCGCCTTTCCTCTAAGGTGTACATATTAAGATCCTTAAGTCTGTCCTCATATGCTTTATAATGAAGCCCATTAATCATTTTAGTAGCCACCCTCTGCACCGACTCCATCCTGTTCACATCCTTTTGAAGGTGCGGTCTCCAGAATTGCACACTATACTCCAAATGAGGTCGCACCAAAGACTTATACAGAGGCATTATCACCTCCTTTTTTCTGCTAGCCATTCCTCTCCGTATGCACCCAAGCATCCTTCTAGCTTTTGCCGTCGCCTTTTCTACCTGTTTAGCTACTTTAAGATCATCAGACACAACCACGCCTAGGTCCCGCTCTTCTTTAGTGGACAAAAGTACTTCACCTCCTATACTGTATTGCTCCCTTGGATTGCTGCAGCCCAAATGCATGACCTTACATTTTTTAACATTAAATCCCAGCTGCCAAATTCTAGACCATTCTTCAAGCTTAGCTAGATCCCCCCTCATGTTATCTATACCTTCCTGGGTGTCTACTCTATTGCAGATTTTGGTATCATCCGCAAAAAGGCAAACCTTACCCGACAGCCCTTCCGCTATATCACTAACAAAGTAGTAGAAGTAGTCTGCTAGAAGAGCGGAGTTCCTGAGGGGGGCTGTAAGGGGAGATAAGAGAAGAAAGGCCTCCATCCTCTCCCCCTCCAGTGGCCTGTGTCAGACGGCTGCCTAGGGTGAGAACTTACACAATCTTGACGATGCATATATTCATATGATTCTTGCAAGGTATTGTGGGTATTGTAGTTCATTCACTCCCAAACACAGCTGATGACAATAATTGAGTTGTGAAACCAAGTGGTAAGGCCAATAAAATACTTCTTTTATTGATGGGGTTTAATTCACCCAGCACATGTATGCTTGATAGCAATATAAATGAGGTTACTTGCTTGCAGTGTTTAAATGGATAACAAAAAGTCACAAAGCAAATCAGAAAACAGCCTTCAGCTTGTCAGGCAATTAGCTAATGTTTTCTTAGCAAATAATTACCAAATACAAAGGCACAAAGAAATAAATAAACTTTGCTTGTTAGGTTAACTTCTGCTTATTTTTCACTCAGATCCAGCAGTGATTTTCCCTTGCTCACACACACAATCAGGTGCAGGTTTAATTACTATCAATTGACCAGCTGAAAGCCTTTAGCTGGCTGGCTGCTACTGTGTGAACCCAAATCCTGCTTTAAGAGCTGTTTGCAGTGGAAATAAAGAACAAAGTTAGGTTTCTTTGTGATGGCTGATGTGTTTGCTCACAGAAAGCTAGCAATAGCATTTAGATAGAGAACAGTCCATGTAAACTGTACTTTCATCTGCTGTATCTCCCCCTTCATCAATCAGCATAGGGTCACTATCATACATTGGCACAGACGAGTCTTTCATTAAGGCACTATCATGAGAATGCTTATTCCCTTGCTGCCATTCTCTATTATAGATAGGGTCTGGATCAGTGTTCATACCTGAGCCTCTCCTGCCATCATAATTCCTCTCTGTATAGCCTGGCCAGTATGTAATCCAATTCTGATGTCCAGCCTTCCAATCTTGATCCCTGGACACTGGATCTCCTCTCACATACCTTCTGGCCTTGGTCTGAAAGTCCCTTCCACGTGTAGTCTTCTCTCTTCCAGGTAGCCACTGGTGATTCCTATCTCTGCCATTCCATTCCTCTGGGACACTCCAGTCCAATGGAATCTGCTGGCATTTGGAATACCTCCCAGTATAGGTACTGCCTTGGATTCTCCCAGACCTGCCAATGGGCTTTCTTCTCTTCCTTCCAGAGAGTTTCCTTCTTTCTCTATCCGCTTGGCTTGGCTTCTGTTTCTCCAGGTGATACTGGGGCTTGAGCTTGTAGCCGTTGCTGCATCTGTGTCCCAAGCTCTTTCTGTTGCTTTTGCTGAAGCTGTTATCTGAAGAATAAGCTCTATTCTTATTCTTTCCTAATGTGTGCTCCTCCCTAACACAGCGCAGCTGTGTTGAATCAGGCCCTGCCCTTTGAGATGAGTGCTTAGGGATTACCTCATAGCTCTCTTGATTGCACACACATTTTCTCACTTCAGCCCCTCTCATGGCTGCTGGAAACCTGGTGCATTCTGGGACTGGTAGTCTTTTATGTGAAAACTCTGTTTTCTTGCTTCTACCAGAACTGACAGGTTGCTTGTTCAGAGTCACATCATCTTTTCTATAGCTCCTACCTGAGCTATGATAAGCTTCCTTATCACATACCCCCCTGCTTAAGTTATTACGGACTGGTTTTACTGGTGAAACTTCTTCTCTACAGTCCGTAATACCTACGAGAGTGTTATCTTCTTGAAGCTCACTTACTTCCTGACTGGGTTCAGGGTCATTATTTACAGGCCTCTCCTTCCAAGACTTAAGTACATTAATATGGTAGGTCTGCCTACGCCCCCTTGCATTTTCTACCATATAAGACACTGGGCTCACTTGTTTAACAACCTCCCATGGCCCTTTCCACTGTACCTCAAATTTTGGAGCAGTTCCTGCTACTTGAACCAAAACCTTTTCACCAATGCTTAATTGGCGGCTTTTGGCCTTTTTATCATACCACCCTTTCTGGCGAACTTGACTGTCCTGCAGGTTCCTCTCAGCAACCTGCGACGTCCTTTTCAAATGTGCTCTCAAGTCACGTAGAAACAGTGGCACCTCCTGACTTCCTGGTTCAGGATCAATCCATTGTTCCCTCAAAATATCCCGGGGAGCCCTACCATACATCAACTCATATGGAGTTACACCTAGGGACACTTGAATTCTTTCCCTGCAGGCATATAAGGCAAAGGGTAATAACATATCCCATTCTTTTACCTCTCCTGCTAACCCCCTTCTCAACATTTGTTTGAGAGTTTGGTTGAATCTCTCCACCAAACCCTTTGATTGTGGATGGTAGGCTGAGGTTTTCACGTGACAAATGCCAAAGGCATCCCAGACCTGGGCCAAATATTTGCATACAAAATTGGACCCTCGGTCAGTCAACACCTCTCTTGGGAATCCCACTTCACAAAACAATTTTACTAGCTCTAAAGCTATTGTTTTTGCAGAAACATTCCTCAATGGTATGGCCAAGGGAAACCTTGTTGCCTGATCTACCATAACTAGGATGTATTGGAAACCTCGGGGCGTTTTGACTAATGGGCCTGCAATATCCATGGCAATGCGACCAATTGGGTCTGTGATGATTGGCATGGGGATCAATGGCACCACCGGTGGGTGTGCCGCTGTAACTCGCTGACACGCTGGACATGCAGCACAAAACTGGGCAGTTTCTTTGAAGATACCTGGCCAGTAAAAACGCACAAGAATTTGATCCAGCGTTCCTTGCATACCTTTATGACCTCCCACTGGTTGATCATGTGCTAGTCTAAGTACTAGCCCTTTGAAAGTTGTGGGTACCACCAATTGTTTACGTATGGCACCATTTCTGGGGTCCTGACTCTCTCTATATAATATGTCATTATCTAGTCTGAATCTGGGCAATTCCTCCCTGACCTCCTGAGCATACTTAAAAGCTCGGGTGAGAGCTTGATCAGCTCGCTGCTCTTGTGGAAAGTTAGGAAACTTTGCCACCAACTCAGCTGGCACCCAGGGTAAACTTTGTCCAGCTAACATCTCAGCCCTACCCTGTGCTCTGCAAAGTCTCTCACGCCTCTTTTGTGCTTTCAGCTTTCTTATTTTACCAGATGATGGGGTTATTAAATCATCATGAGAGGGTAAGTCTCCTAATAACTCTGCCTGCTCCCCCTCCTCCTTCTGCTGGCTCTCTAACTTAGCCTGCGAGCGGGTGGATACAAGGCCCCTCTTATTACCCATAGTTTGGCCTTCTGGAAGCTTAACCATCTTTTTAGCTAGGGACTGAGGACTTCCAAAGAAAGGCCCGGGAGCTATTTCCATTATTAAACCTTCTCCCTCCTTCTTTCCTAGCCCTTTCACTAGTTCCTGCTTAAATCTTGGCCAGTCCTTCCCTAGAACCAAATCAAAGGGTAGCCTAGGCACCACTGCTAATAGGACTTCCTCTTGTTTCCCCAGGTACTTAACCTTAAGCCTATAGGTGGGATATGATGTTGCAGCACCATGAATGCATCTGATGTGAACTTGACTTTCAGGGGTTCTAGGCACAAATCTTTCTTGGGCCTCTATCTTCTTCCAAAGCCTTTTTGACATCATACTCTGGTCTGCCCCAGAGTCTAATAATGCATTTGTGGTAATTCCCTGCACATCAACCATCAAAAGAAATCCTTCTTTGGGCTGTTTTAAATCCAGACCCATTAAACTAGTGTGTGTCTGGCATCTCTTCTCTAAGTGTCCCAATTTCCCACACTTGAAACATTTCTTTCTATTCCACTGTGTCATCTGGTTTGATACAGTACATTCATTTTCAGAAACATTCTTAATTATTCTCTTTTCTAATACAGCACATTTAGCCTCAGCATCCATCTTTAGAGGGCCACCCATTCTATGGCAAGCCTGCGTGGCTTCCAAGAATCTCTCTGCTAGCATGGTTGCCTCTCCAAGATTTTGGCAATTTTGCTGTATAAGAAAAACATTCAAATCTTTAGGTACCCCAAGCATAAATTGTTCCAGCATTATAATATCTAATAACATTTCTACTGTCTTTTGCTCAGGCTCCAACCATTTTACAGCTAAACTTCTGATTTTCTGACTCAGAGCCCTGGGTGTCTCACCCACTTTCAATGTAACAGCTCTAAACATTCACCTATACTCTGAAATAGACAACCCTAGGCGATCTCTAATAGCTGCCTTTACATCCTTATAAATCAAAGCCTGGGCTGCTGGCATTGCTCTGTAGGCTGCTAGTGCCTCTCCAGTTAATGAGGCTGCCAGCCTTACTGCCCACTGGGTCTCTGGCCATGCTAAAGCCTGTGCCACTCTTTCAAAAGACTCTAGAAAATCATCAACATTATCTTCTGGAGTTAATTTCCCAAAATTAAATGCCCCAATCCCTTGATTGAGTCCCACATTGTCCATATGTGGTGTACCAGTACTAACTGCTGGTCTTGCATCTGTTCCACTTTGGCTCTGCAGCTGAACTAGAGCTTGCACCAGATCAAGCACTGGTTTCTGCTGTTCCATTAAGGCCTTCATAGCAGTGTCCTGGGCCTGCTGTGATAGCTCCTGCTGCTTACTAAATTGGGCTGCCATCCACTGAGCCATCTCCCTCGGATCCATCTTGACCCCTGCAAGAAATAAAGAAAAAAACCCAAAGAGCAGCACCTTCCAACCAGGTGTGTTTTTTTCAACTTTTTCTTTTTTTTTTTTTCAATTACCCCCTGTGCTTACACACATCCACCACTAGACATGCCCAGGTACATATTACCTTGTCTCAGTGATGAATCCAGCTTTGCACAGGGTCTTTTCCTCTGGGACAGCTTCCTGGAACAACCACTTTTCTTCCAAAGTGCAGATGAGGGAAAGAAATCTTCTTTCAGCTTTAAAGTTGACTTTTATTTGTAATCCACAGCAAATAAATCCTCTTGGTGCAAAAGCAATCCGAAAAACTACGCCATTTGTCAGACGGCTGCCTAGGGTGAGAACTTACACAATCTTGACGATGCATATATTCATATGATTCTTGCAAGGTATTGTGGGTATTGTAGTTCATTCACTCCCAAACACAGCTGATGACAATAATTGAGTTGTGAAACCAAGTGGTAAGGCCAATAAAATACTTCTTTTATTGATGGGGTTTAATTCACCCAGCACATGTATGCTTGATAGCAATATAAATGAGGTTACTTGCTTGCAGTGTTTAAATGGATAACAAAAGTCACAAAGCAAATCAGAAAACAGCCTTCAGCTTGTCAGGCAATTAGCTAATGTTTTCTTAGCAAATAATTACCAAATACAAAGGCACAAAGAATAAATAAACTTTGCTTGTTAGGTTAACTTCTGCTTATTTTTCACTCAGATCCAACAGTGATTTTCCCTTGCTCACACACACAATCAGGTGCAGGTTTAATTACTATCAATTGACCAGCTGAAAGCCTTTAGCTGGCTGGCTGCTACTGTGTGAACCCAAATCCTGCTTTAAGAGCTGTTTGCAGTGGAAATAAAGAACAAAGTTAGGTTTCTTTGTGATGGCTGATGTGTTTGCTCACAGAAAGCTAGCAATAGCATTTAGATAGAGAACAGTCCATGTAAACTGTACTTTCATCTGCTGTATCTCTCCCTTCATCAATCAGCATAGGGTCACTATCATACATTGGCACAGACGAGTCTTTCATTAAGGCACTATCATGAGAATGCTTATTCCCTTGCTGCCATTCTCTATTATAGATAGGGTCTGGATCAGTGTTCATACCTGAGCCTCTCCTGCCATCATAATTCCTCTCTGTATAGACTGGCCAGTATGTAATCCAATTCTGATGTCCAGCCTTCCAATCTTGATCCCTGGACACTGGATCTCCTCTCACATACCTTCTGGCCTTGGTCTGAAAGTCCCTTCCACGTGCAGTCTTCTCTCTTCCAGGTAGCCACTGGTGATTCCTATCTCTGCCATTCCATTCCTCTGGGACACTCCAGTCCAATGGAATCTGCTGGCATTTGGAATACCTCCCAGTATAGGTACTGCCTTGGATTCTCCCAGACCTGCCAATGGGCTTTCTTCTCTTCCTTCCAGAGAGTTTCCTTCTTTCTCTATCCGCTTGGCTTGGCTTCTGTTTCTACTGGGGCTTGAGCTTGTAGCCGTTGCTGCATCTGTGTCCCAAGCTCTTTCTGTTGCTTTTGCTGAAGCTGTTATCTGAAGAATAAGCTCTATTCTTATTCTTTCCTAATGTGTGCTCCTCCCTAACACAGCGCAGCTGTGTTGAATCAGGCCCTGCCCTTTGAGATGAGTGCTTAGGGATTACCTCATAGCTCTCTTGATTGCACACACATTTTCTCACTTCAGCCCCTCTCATGGCTGCTGGAAACCTGGTGCATTCTGGGACTGGTAGTCTTTTATGTGAAAACTCTGTTTTCTTGCTTCTACCAGAACTGACAGGTTGCTTGTTCAGAGTCACATCATCTTTTCTATAGCTCCTACCTGAGCTATGATAAGCTTCCTTATCACACCTGGCATCTTTCCCCATCTCCCCCTATCCCTAGTCCGATATATCCCTTCTTTTTCATAACCCAAAATCTCCCTCTTCCTCTGTACCTCCCCCCAATCCAGCAAATCCTCTCTCTCTCTCTCATAAACCAAAAACTTCCTCTCCATTTCCCCCCTGCACTATGACATAAAGATCATGTGGCACCATCTCTGGTGGCATCTTTCCTTCTCTGAGTGAGCATGCTGCAGCCAGTGCTGCCTGTAACGTTCACTTGTCAATCTTATGGTGCACTGTAAATGGCCCCGCATGCTGGAAGTGAATGCTACAGGCAGCACTGGCTGCGTCACTGACTTGGAGAAAGAAAGATGAAGCTTGAGATGGTGCTGCATGATTCCGCGATCTTTCTGCTGCCAGGGCTGTATACACAGTGAGTTGCACTGGCCCTGGGCCTGCTGCCTGAATCCCCACATACTCTTCCAATACTAAGTCAGTCTTAGAGTTTGCCTTCTTTTCTCCCGCCCAATTTTAAAGTCTCCACTTAAATCCCAGTCTCTGATCTCCCTCATCTCCCTCTCCCCAGTACCTACCCTCCTGCCTCCTATGTCCCCCCTCCACACCCACCCAGCTACTTATTTCTCTGATATTCATTAAGTCTGCCTTTTCTCCCCCTTATTCCAAAATCCATCTTATGCCTCTCCCTCTCAACCTTTAACTCTGTATGGCTTGGATTTTTTTTCCCTCCTACATAAAATATCTGTCCCCCTCCACATCCTCAATCCCCCAGCCTTTTTCTCCACCCTGATCCCAGCATCTGCCCCTCTCAGCTCCTCAGCCCCCAGTATCACCCCCTTCCAGTCCTTCCCAGCAACAGTTCCCTTCCAATTTCAGCCCCACTCCCCCAAAATCAGGTCCCTTTCAATCCCAGCCCCTCCCAGCATCAGTTTCCTTCCAGTCCCTACTTCTCCCAGTATCAGCTCCCTTCCATTCCCTGTCCCTCCCAGCATCAGCTCTCCTTCAGTCCCAGTGCTTCACAGCATCAGCTCCCTTTTTGTCCCAGTCCCTCCCTGCATTAGCTCCCCTTCAGTCCCAGCTCTACCCCCCAGCATCAGCTTCCCTTCATTCCCTTCTAGTCGTTGCCCTCCAGCAGCAGTCTTCTTTCTCCCCTACTGCCTTCCCTCCCCCCTCCCTGTAAGTCACCTCCTCCTCCTTCCTCCTCATCCCGGTGGAGTGGACCTGTCTGTGGCAATCACTATACAGCTGAGGGGCCATTATCCTTCTGTCCCATGGCTGTGCTTAACTGATCGCATCACCATAATTTTAAAAGGGAAATGGGGGAACTTCCTGCCTCTTGTACAAGACAGAAAGTTCCCCGTTTCACTTTTAAAAGCTCAGCAATGTGATCGATCATGCTGGCAGCTGCAGTTTAGCAAAGCCATGGGACGAAAAATGGCCCCGTGGCTGTGTAGAGGTGAGCCAGTGAAGCGGGCTTGCAGTGCCCCGAGCCAGTGCCTCGCTGGCTCACCATTCAAGCAAGCCAGGTGCGGGGTCTGTTCTGGCACGGGGCCATGTGCAGGCAACATTCTCACACATGCCTTGGGCCAGCCCTGTTTGCACCTAAAGCTTTTAGCGCATTAAGTGCAACATTCTAGCACCTGTTAGTGAAAGGGTCCCGAAGTAGATAACTTTTGGACAAAGTCTTTCAACATGTTTAAAATTAGAAAGAGTTTGAAGTCAGTTTAAACTTCAGTTGGATAGTATTTCTGATCAACTGATATTCAGTTAAGGTTATCTGGATAAGTTGGTCATAAATATTTCAGGCCTAAGACAGATGAATAAAGATATCTGGGTACCTTTAACAGGCTATTTTCAGTGCAACTGATTTATCTGTATATCTTTAAATGTCCAGTTAAAAGGATCTAGGTAATCTGTTCCACTATCCTTAGCCAATGTTGTTTGGCTGAATATTGACCCCTAAGGGGGTTATTCTGGTCCCCAAATAGCAGGATTGTACGTTCGGTTTGGACATGCAACCCCTGCTATTTGCAGGGAGAGTATTCTTGTGTCCTGTCTCCCCCACACACAGAGCTGCTGTGCGGGGAATGCTGGACAGGGGTAGTAGGGGGCAGGATGGAGTTGGAGAGTGGGTGGAGCGAGGGCAAGCCGCAGCACCCAGATGTACAGGACCTATTCTGGTCAGGGCCCTGTACATCCACTAGGGGCAGGATGTGCATCCGACTTATTCCACCTCAGAGGGGAAGAGCAGCGATCGAGCCAGGCAGCCCCCACAAACAAACGGAATGAATGCAGGTGAGTCCCCGCTGCCTGATCCTGGCAGACCCTGCTGAGGGTCGGGCAGCAGGGAAAAAGAGATGTGTTACATTGTTGGGCCTTGCTTGCTCCTGCTGGGTGTCCTGGTGCCATTGCCCATGGCACCGGTATACCAGCAGGAGCATTGAGCGGTGGAGACGGGCAGCCTGCTGTATGTCTCACCGCTCAGAATGCCATGCACTCTGGGCTGTCCAAGTGCCCAATTCTGCAATTGCAGGAATGTACAGCTCCGGCAGTTGCAGAATCTGGTAAAAATGTGCCCTGTCCATTTTCTGGATGCCCAGATGGCCTCCATGTGTTTATCTTCCTGTGAATTATGGGTTCTTTGAGGGTATTAAAATGTACAGCCTGATATTCAAAAGTACTTATCCATATAGTGACAACTGCAATAAAAAAGACAGTAGATAAGGACTACACAGCCTATCCAGTCTACAAATCCGTAAAACCTATAATTACTTCCTCTCCTTCAGAGATCCTCTGTACATGTTCCATGCTTTCTTGAATCCAGATACAGTTCTCTACCATCTCCTCTGGGAGGCATACACCACCATTTCCATATAGAAATATTTCCTCAGATTACTCCTGAGTTTATGCCCTTTCACTTCATCATATAACCCCCCCCCCCCCCATTCCAGATCTTCCTTTCAACTGGAAGAGGGCCACCTCCTGTGAATTTATACCATGGAACTATTTAAATATCTCTATCATATACTTTCCACCAAAGTATACATATTGAGATCTTTAAGTCTATATCTATATGCCTTATGATGAAGACCACTGAGCATTTTAGTAATATTTATCTGTATCACATCTCCTCTGTTACTGTATAAGAACATAAAAACTGCCATACTGGGTCAGACCAAAGGTCCATCAAGCCCAATGCCTTGTTTCCAACAGTGGACAATCCAAGTCACAAGTGCAGGTGCAGCAGCAGGCCCAGAGATGTCTTGGCGTGCCCCTGCTGCAATGCTGGGATGTCCTCCCCATGGGCCGATCCTCCCTGCTGTAACCTACCCTTGCAACCCTGCTGCCCGACCCCCAGCAAGTGCTGCTGGGGCCTGGATTGGGCATCGCCGGGGCCCGGATGGGGTTGTGGGGACCCACCGTTACCCTCCATCTACGCTGAGGGGGGGGGGGGGATTCCTGGTTCCAGGGAGAGGCTGACGTCCAGGATCGGGGGAGCACCCTATGTTTATTCCACCTTAGAGGTGGAATAAGCAGGGCATCCCCCGGCAATCCCCAGACATACAGAGCCGTCAATAGAATTGGCGCTGTAA
Source organism: Ichthyophis bannanicus (assembly GCA_033557465.1). Lineage (NCBI taxonomy): Eukaryota > Metazoa > Chordata > Amphibia > Gymnophiona > Ichthyophiidae > Ichthyophis > Ichthyophis bannanicus. The sequence goes on from CM066031.1 coordinate 1,203,018,359, forward strand.
GTCCTGGGGTCGGTCCCGCCCATGCTCCACCCACTCCCCGCTCCCATCATGCCTCCATCCCCCGCAGCTCACACAGCAGCTCTGTGAGTACAGTGGGGGACGGAGGCAGAATACCGGCAAGGCAGATAGTAGGGTTGCACATCCTGGCGGGACATGCAGCCCCGCTATTTGCCTCATAGAATCAGGGCCTTAATGGTTTGTCTTTGTCAAAATCTTTAAACGAGTGCACTATGTTTCAAAATTCTTTTCCATATTCCGTTCATATACTGCATTGTTACTACTTCCCACACTACAGCAATGTTCCTTATGGCATTCAAGTTGTTAAGTTCCTTCCAGAACTCCCAGAGCATTCAGCCATGTTCTGTAGCCTCAATTGCCTGTGTGAATGTTTTCCTTAATCCTTTCCAGGCCGAGCCCAAAACTCTCGGGATCCAAAATTCTGACTAAATATTCCTATCAAATGGTATATAATACATGACCACAGCAGAAGGAAAATCACTATTAGAACATATTGAATAAGACAGGTACAATTTTCCTGAAATATGCAAAAATTAGCCCAGCTGCAGAATGTGGATTACAATTTTAAAGTAGGCCTTCAAATAATATGCCTTGATCATGGCCACAGTGCCTTGGTCATTGGTTGAATGAGCACTGCCTTATTAAGAGACAGATAAACAACTTTTATGTCTGGGTGCATGTCGCTGAGATGAGATGGATGCTCTGGTGCATTATCTAAAATTAAAATGATCTTGAATTTTTTTAAAGCAGTCCTCTTTTAGCCTAGGGAATGAAGCAATTCAAAAACCAGTCTTCAAACAACACTAGCGTCATTCATGCTTTCTTGTTATGATGATCTGCCATTTGGATGTCCAACTCCAGATTTCATCCATTCCACCTTGCTTCTCCCTATGCTTGGAACAGACTACCTGAGTTGGTGTGTCAGGCTCCTTCTCTGGTCCTATTCAAGTCCAGGCTGAAGACCCACCTCGTTGAGGCTGCTTTTGGATCCCCTCACTCTCTTGTTCACTACTTACACGTATCTTACCATACTCTAGTCCCCAGTTCTGCAACGTTTTTTCATCTTGATTAGACTATAAGCTCTGATGAGAAGAGACTGTGTCTTACATCTTTATGTACAGTGCTGCGTACTCTTTGTAACGCTATACAAATGATTAGTAGTAGTAGATGATAATGCACGGGAAGTAAATGCTTGCTGACATTGTTGAAAGCTCTCAGATTTTCAGAATAGTAAATCATGGTTTGAGTTAAAATTTTCAGAATAGTAAATAATGGTTTGAGTTAAAACCCGGTCACATTATTACCAAGAAGAAGCATAACAGTGTCCTTGAATGCTTTAAAACCTGGCATTGTCTTTGCTTCTTGAAGGATGTACGTACGCTCCAGCATGTGCTTCCAAAATAAGTTGTCTCATTGACATTAGAGATTTGCTTGGGCAAATAATTTTCATTTACAATGATTTTATGCAGCTCTTCTTTAAATGCTGTGGTGCGGCGGGGGGCGGAGCTAGCCACTGAACAGAATGGACGCCTGAATTTTTGCTCCCGTTGCTGCCCAAGAATCCTGAACATATCCCGGTATTCCATTGAAGTTTGTACCCCCTACCTACATCAATAACACCGCAATACAGCTGGATGGCATCCCTGAAGCCTGCCCGGCTGGAATTTCCACAGGGATCCGGCTCAGCAGCGAAACGATCCAAACCCGAAGTGGGTTCCCCGCAGAAAATGGCCGCGGGAGAGAAGGAGGGAGTGACTGCCGGTGGCCTACGTGAAGTGCTACAGGAATTGAAATGCGTTAAAGAAATGATTGCAGCCAATTCTAGTTCACTGAACATGATTCAAGAAGACTTGCTGGAGGTAAAAGAGAAACTCCTCACCATCACCACTCGACTTAATGCAGTTGAATTACAAACCCAGAAGCATGGCGTTGCATTAGAACAGCTGGGCCCTTTGGCCAAACGAGTCCGGCACATAGAAAATCTGATTGAAGATCAAAATAACCATTCCCGTAGAAATAATATCCGCCTTGTTGGAGTCCCTGAAGGCGCTGAAGGTACCGATCCGATTGGATTTCTGGAAAAAACCATACCGGAGATGCTGCAGCTTGTCTTTGCAAGGCCTTTTGAACTAGAACGGGCCCATCGAATCCCAGCACACAAAGCTGAAAACACACGATACCCGCGCCCACTCATAATGAAGGTACTGAGATACCCACAGGTCCTACAGATCTTTCAAGCTGCACGGAAGGCCGGATCACTGCAAATCCAGGGACACAAAGTAACACTTTATCCGGATTTGAGCAAGCAAACGGTAGATCGGAGAAAAGCGTTGCTGGCCTGTAGACCCATGCTACAAAGTGCACAGGCAAGATACGGGCTATACTACCCAGGAACCATGCGGGTCACGCTGCATAATGAAACAAGGAATTTTGTTGATGCTGAAAAACTGAAAACTTTCCTACAAGAAAAATGCGGTATGGAAACCTGAGGTCAATATTCTGATCTCTCACGCAGTGTAGAGAACTCAGCATATACTCAGGGGTGCGGCCGTGCGTTCTCACAACTTTTAGAACGCCTTAAGCCTTGTTAAACACCTCATTGATTGTATTTCTGTTGTTCTAAATAGTTTTAATTAAACAGATATTTCTGCTTGAAATGTAGGGGTGGCAACGGGAGGTCGGGGTTGGTTACTGTTTCAGTGGATTGTGTTCACCTTAGCGATACAATGTTTGCCAGTTATGCAGTTGTTTGTGTCAGTCCAGTCCAGTACAAAACCCTCCACATACACGCAAATGCAAGTACGCGGCAGGCCTATCCATAGGATAGCTTTCACCTATAAGACAGCTTATCCCAACGTGGATGTCTAGTGATCTTTTAATGCTTTCGTTAAATGTAAAAGGTATTACTGGCCCTGTCAAGCGAAAGAAGATTTTAGCGTACTGCCAGCAAAAAAAAGCAGATATTGCCCTCTTACAAGAGACACATTTAACAGATACTGAATCGCAGAAAGTAACCTCTAAATACTTCCTGGTGGCGGCCTCGGCCTCTGCCACTCAACGCAAAGGGGGGGTAATAATATTAGTGCGCAAATTCCTGCAATCCGCCATTACCGACACACGGATTGATCCGCTAGGTCGATGGGCCAGAGTGACGATGAAAATAAATCAACAGCTTTACACATTCTTCAATATTTACGCGCCCAACCTCGATGACCCTAACTTTTTCAAACTGATAGCTAAAGAAGTTACAGCTGCGGCTCACACCAATATCATATTAGGGGGCGATTTCAATGTCATCTTGGATCCACTGTTAGATCGCACGCCCTATCGGGCTGTAGACAAAGTCAAATCGCAGGCGATTCTTAAAGGCATCATAACAGAGCTACACTTGGTAGACCCCTGGCGCCTACTTCATCCCCAAGAAAGAGACTACACATTTTATTCCATCCCACATAATACCCAAACAAGGATCGATTTCTTCCTACTGTCCACAGAGCTGATGCCCCAAGTGTTGTCCGCAGAGATATATGCTACAACGGTATCGGACCACGCCGCTGTCTCCCTAGTGTTGAATACCAACGTTACACAGCATGTTCCACCAAGATGGACATTTGATAAATCCCTACTAGCGGATGACTCCTTTGTACAGCTACTGTCAGGGGAAATTGAGACCTATTTTAAATATAATACACCCACTGATACCTCCATCTGGAGCTGGTGGGAAGGTTTTAAAGCGACCATACGAGCTCATATTACCACCTACACCATTAGACGGCGTAAAGCCAGGAAAAAAGAAAAAGATGAATTGGAACTCCAAATAAAAGCTGGGGAAAGGTTACTAGCCAAAAGAGCTGACTCAATGATATTGATTAGACTCCAAAAATTGCGATACCAATATAATGCTCTCCTCAACAAAGAAGCACTGAGTAGCATCCAGCTACAACGTAGTATATACTACTATGACAGCAACCGCTCAGGATCCCTCTTAGCTCGGCAGCTCAGACCAAAAACCAGCAAGACCGCTATAGCGGCGTTGCAGGACAATTCCGGGGGCCTTCTCCTGAGATCTGACAAAATACTAGACCGCTGCAAAGAATTCTATGAGGAACTATATCGCTCAGATACCCAATGTAGTGACAGAGCCTTTGAAGATTTTGTCTCCAAGATAGTAGGACCCACATTAACCAGTCATCAAAGTCGAACACTGGAACAAGAGATCTCAGTAACTGAAATACAAGATGCGATCAAACAGATGGCTCGTGGCAAAGCCGCCGGTCCAGATGGTATCCCGTTGGAATTCTATAATAAATATTACATTCAATTGGCTCCCATGCTACAGATCTACTACAGTGGCCTGCAAGATGAATCTCCAGAGATTGGAGCCCTGGCAGAGGCTGTGGTGGTAATTCACCCGAAACCGGGCAGGGATACACAAAAGATAGAGAATTACAGACCCATCTCTCTCCTAAACTCTGATTATAAAATCTATGCTAAAGTGCTTGCTAACCGATTAGGACGGATCTTAAAAGATTTGATACATGAAGATCAATGTGGATTTATACAAAACAGATCCACTACAGATAATGGAAGATTATTGGCACATGTACTGGCATCTGCCAAGACCAAGGCCGAGCCCCTGATAGGGCTAGCATTGGATGCCGAAAAAGCCTTCGATCGACTGGAATGGTCCTTTCTATTTCGATCCCTACGGTGGTTTGGGATAGGAGAAAAGTTCCTAAAACGCGTTGAATTGTTATACACCAAACCCACAGCTCGAATAGCGGTCAACTCACACCTCTCAGCCCCTTTTCAGTTGCAAAGAGGGACCAGACAGGGTTGCCCCCTATCACCGATGCTTTTTAATTTAGCCCTGGAACCCTTATTAATAGCGCTCCGACAGAAGGAAAACATAAAAGGAATTGAGTTAGCTGATGGTCCCTGTAAATTGTCAGCATATGCCGATGACCTGCTCATTTTTCTACAACCATCAGACCTTCCTGAAACACTGCAACTCATAGATGCATACTCAGCGATATCCGGATATAAAGTAAATTTGAATAAAACAACAATTATTCCTCTGAATGAACAGGTCAGCGAAGAAATGATGCGTGGATACCCCTTTCAATATGAGAAGTCATCCTTTAGATACCTGGGCGTGACCTATGGCACCACCTTGGAAGAGACTGTCGCAATCAACATTAAGATGTGTCAAGAAATTGTACATGATAACATCTGCAAGTGGACCCCCCTTCATTTGAGCTGGTGGGGCAGGCTAGAAACGATAAAAATGATGTTGGTACCAAAACTCAGCTATATATTAAGTATGATACCCTTACGTTTCCCGACAGCCTTCTATAAGAAAATGAATAGTCAACTGATAGCCTTTCTATGGAACAACCGAGTACCCCGAATAGCTGCCTGGAAACTGAAGTTACCTAATACACAAGGAGGTGTCCATTTCCCAGATCTCGGCTGGCTACACACTGCCTCTCTTTTAAAGCAGGGTGCTCAATGGGTCGACTCTGACGACACGGATAAAGGACCTAGATGGCTGAGTGTGGAGCGGGCCCTACATTCCCCCCTGCCCACATGGCTACTGGTAGGCACAGTAGTAGACCAGACTGCACCACATAATGCTATTATCCGAGAAACACAGCATGCCTGTCGATTATTGGCATCATGTATCGATGGAGGGGATGACTTTGCCGCAGATATGCCCATATGGCTGAACCCGCGCCTTATCATCGGAGGGAAGCCTGTCTTATGGAAAAAATGGGTGGAACATGATCTTATCACCATTGGACAACTGATCAATGGAAGTGCATTTAAAACCTTTGACAGATTAAGAACGGAATTCCGATTGCCTAATACATGCTATTTCCAATGGTGTCAGCTCCGATCCTGCATGAGCAAAGCGGGTGTGTCACCTGTCTTGATACGTACAGGATGGCCACTGCGACAGAAACTTCAAGAATTACAAACAGATGCTAAAGCTGTTTCAAGATGTGTTGCGATTCTCCGATCCAAAAGTGACAAGACATGTTCTAAGATACAGTCGGTGTGGGCTACTGAAACCGGTCAAGATCTACCTCCGGAAAATTGGGACACTTTTTGGGGAACTCAAATACGTGCCACGAGAGCAGCGTCTCTCACACAATCTATGTACTTTATAGCACATCGAGCGCATATTACACCGGCTAAGAAAATGAAATGGACACTACAGGAGGGAAATCGATGTTGGTCCTGTAACATGGAAATTGGGACACTGGCACATATGTTGTTCCATTGTAAATCCCTGGAAATATATTGGAACAGAGTTTGGGAACGCATATCACAGATCCTCAACTTACAAACTCCTATCACTTATCGGATAGTAATATATAAATCCATAGCTCTGGAACCTACTCTGATGAAATGGGATGGTAAACTGCTGGACTTAATGCTCGGGATAGCGCTTAAAATAGTTCTAATACACTGGAAGAATCTCGACAAAGCTTGTTTCGAGCATTGGTGGAGTCTCTTAATCCTACATAAGACCTACGAAGAGATCTATATAGCCAAGAACCCATGGTCTGGTAAACTAAGTAAGAAATGGTCAGCTTTACAAAATTATGTTTGATGAAAATGATTGCTGGAGGCTGCCTTGTGGAATGGTCTCTGCTGTAACCACATTGAACGGAGAGAGAGGGAGGGTGGCGTGCTGGCATGGACTGATACTAGTTCTTGTTAACGTTATTGTACTGTCTTGTTCAAGTTATTATATTCTTTTGCTATTTTGATCAATAACATCTGCTTGTATCCTGCTATATCACGATCGTTTGTATTGTTATTTTATATGTTAAAACTGAATAAAAACTACTATTAAATGCTGTGGTGCCTTCCATATTGGCGCTTGCTGCTTTGCCACTAACCTTCACATTGTGAAAATTATGACGCCTTTTGAACTGCTGGAACTAAACATGACTCGCTGTAAATGTCTGGGTATATGAAGGATCATCAGCACAGTCCTCTAGGATATCAAAAACATTTCTGGCCTTCACATCAATCATTAGTAAACTAAGCAGTATCCGTTTCTGGATTTGATCCTCCATCCATGTGACTAACAGTTTTTCCATATCATCAATTGGCCCAGATCCTAATGATTTAACAAGCTCAGTTATCCTCTGCTTGTCCTTTAGGATGGTTGAAATCATTTACTGTGAAAGCCTGAAGTCACGTGTTAGAGCTGAGACCAGTTTACTGACTTCATGTTGAAAAATTATCTTCAATTTCGTATCCAGATCAATTGCCTTCCTCTTCCTCTTCTCTCCTGGCACAGTAGTGTCAATAGAATGTTTGCTGGCCATAATTAGGCTTTGCGATGAACACAAAGAAATGTAATACAGAAAATGTTGAGAGCAGGATGCTGCTGCCGCGCACACATACGTTGTTTTGCAAGATGTCACTATCATAGGCGTTACAATCATTTTTTGTTAACGTAAGTCCAAAATATCCTAAGTCAGATGATCGTAAGTCGAGGAGCATCTGTAGTTTGAGTTATTTTTCCCTATGTGTATCATTTTACACTTGTCCACATTAAATTTTATCTGCCATTTGAATGTCCAGTCTCTTGGTCTTACAAGGTCCTCCTGCAGTTTCTCACAATCTGCATGCCATTTAACAACTTTCAATTCGCAGATGATGGGAAGGAAAGAAGAGTATCTTCCGCAACCAACAACCAGGGGGGACCAGCGGAGGAAAGACCACAGCCTACCAGATGATGTTAGTAATAAAGAATTACTAACATCATCTGGTAGGCTGTGGTCTTTCCTCCGCTGGTCCCCCCAATTCGCAGATGATACCAAATTATTCAGTCAACTTGCTTGATCCCATTTCCAGATCATTTATACAGTAAATATGGTAAAAAAAAACAAAAACAAAAAAACACCTCTGGCCCCAGTACAGATTCAAGGTACTCTACTATTCACTTTCCTCCATTGAGAAAATTAACTATTTATCCCTAATCTCTTTATATTTTTTTTTAATCTCTCAACTAGTTTCCAGTCCAGAATAGAACATTGCTTCCTTTGCTATGGCATTTTAATTTCATCAGAAGACTCATGTGGGACATTATCAAAAGCTTTCTGAAAGTCTAAATATAGTATATCAACTGGCTCACCTTTATCCACATGTTTATTCACACTGTCAAATAAATGGAGCAGATTGGTGAGGCAAGACTTCCCTTAGCTAAATCCATATTGACTTTGTACCATTAAACCAAGTCTATCTATGTGTTCAATAATTTTGTTCTCTAGCATAGTTTCTAAAATTTTGCCTGGATCTGATGTTTATTCACCTCACCCCAATTATCGATAATACTAAAAATTATCCAATATCAAAGGAATTATCGAAGTTCCCCCTCAAAACAAAACAATATATCAGTCACCCAATTTTTGTCGGATAAAGCCGAGGGAAGTTAAAACTACACTTTAACTCCACCAGACGGCTACATCCATTTTATTTTGTAACCCGAGAATATTTGCATTTAAAAACTTAACTTAATATCATCAGAAAATCTCTTATGATGCAGCACAACACGATCCATTCATTTGATAGCACGACATGCACGTTTCGGGACCAATTTCCCTGTTTCAAGTGCAGTATCTCCCAAGCTGTATCTCATAGGCTGTGTTAACTGCCAAATGTCGCCGAGTTCTCCTGCTCGGTTTGTTTATATAGGGAATGTTTTTCATTGGCTAACAAGAACCTTCCAGCATTCAAACAATCCAATCAGAATGGCTGGGGCTCCCCACTGAACAAGGAGAAGCAGCTGTGTCCAAGTGCCTGTTCAGATGGCGGTATAGGGGGATCCATTACAGTGGTAGATTGAACTAAAATATCACCAATATTGGATCCATGAGCAAATGCTATCCTCTAAGGTTTCTTAAAACACGGATAGGATCCCAAAATGTTCCAATGTTTCTTCAACATACTGACTAGATCCGCACTTAAATTGGAATAAGGCAATACCCCTATTATAGCTTCAGATTGCAAGTCAGTTCGAGTTTCAGAAAAAGCCTCATCCAGCAGCCACTCACGATGTATGTGAGAGGCCCGAAGATATGCCATATGTATCACCCGCTCACCGGGTAGAATTTCTTGATATGCTTATTTCTAAGAAGGATGGTCACTTTCATACATCTTTATTTCGTAAAAATGTACAACGAAATAGCTTACTGCATTATAGTAGTTTTCATCCTGGACCCCTACGAAGGGGACTTTCCTTCGGACAATTTCTCCGATTGCAACGTCTTTGCTCTTCAAAACATGAGTTGCATCATCATGCGAGTGATCTTTCCACACGGTTGTCTCAGCGGGGTTACCCTGAGCGGGTGATACGTATGGCATATATTCGGGCCTCTCACGTACATCGTGAGTGGCTGCTGGATGAGGCTTTTTCTGAAACTCGAACTGACTTGCAATCTTAAGCTATAATAGGGGTATTGCCTTATTCTACTTTACGTGCGGATTTAGTCAGTATGTTGAAGAAACATTGGAACATTTTGGGATCCTAACCGTGTTTTAAGAAACCTTTGAGGATAGCATTTGCTCGTGGATCCAATATTGGTGATATTTTAGTTCAATCTACCACTGTAATGGATCGCCCTATACAGGGGCGGCCCAAGGGGGGTGCAGGGCCATGTGCGGAGACTCGGTGCGGGGCCTCATTTGCATAAGTGGCCTTATTTGCATAAATATTTGCATAATGCTAACATACACTAACTTTTAGTAAACATGTCTCTTAATGAGTGTATGGATAAAGACAGACTAAAAGATTTCTACATTACTATAATCCAGTGCCAACCGCCAGGCACATTAGGAACTACTACAAACACTGCCCATTTAGAACCCATAGCAAACCCGCCGTATCCTAACAGCACTACCAGGACTCACAAAGCACCATACCCTACCTATCAAAAGGCAACACTGTAAATATTAAACCAATAAATTTCAGAGAACAATACATGACCTACTGGGGAAAGAGAACAAGTGGCAATGTCTAATAGGAATTACATAAACAGAATACCTCAGCTCAGTTACACATGCAGAACATAGACCATCACCAAACAAGGAATCACAATTTAGAAACAGGAAGGCAATAATTAAAATGGGAACCCCAAAACCAAACTTGGAATGTACAACAACACTGTAGAAATAAAACTATAAATTAATTTCCTCTTGTACCAAACAAAGCGCAGACGTTAATGATGCACATTTCCCAGAGCTTTCATATTCCAGGTAATAAATTCAAAATAAAGAGATATCTTTCTACCTTTTGTGCATTTTTTTTCAGTTGCAATTGCTCCAGCCACTTTCTTCTGGTTTCTTCATGTTTTCTGCTAACTCTCCATCATCTGCTGTCCATTTGTCCTTTCTTCTCTCTTCTAGTTTTTTTTTCCATTCTCTCTCTCTACATCTGCTTTAACATACTAATCTTTCTCCTTTTGCTCTTTCCTCATTCCTATTTCATCCACTCAAATTTTACCCCTCCATCCTCAATCCCCACTTACTCTCCCAATACCCGGCCAATTGTAGATTTTTTATCCCTCCCACACAAAATATTTTTCCCCTCTCCATTTTACTCTCCCAGCCCCATCCCATTCTAATCCTCCCCCAACATCAACTCCCTTCTAGTTCCAGCCTCACCAAGTATCCATTCCCTTCTAGTCCCTGCATCAGCCCATTTCCAGTCCTAGCCCCCCATCAGCCCATTTCCAGTCCTAGCAACCCCCCAACCCAATACCAGTCCTAGCCCCCCCATTAACCCACTTCCAGTCCTAACCCCCCATCAGCCCACTTCCAGTCAGCCCCCCATAGCCCATTGCCAGTCCTAACCCCCCCCATCAGCCCACAGCCCATTACCAGTCCTAACCCCATCAGCCCACCTCAAGTCCTAACCCCTCCCCATCAGCCCATTTCCTGTCCTAGCCCCCCATAGCCCATTATCAGTCCTAACCCCCCCATAGCCCATTACCAGTCTTAACCCCATCAGCCCACCTCCAGTGTTAACCCCCCCACCAGCCCATTTCCAGTCCTAGCCCCCCATAGCCCATTACCAGTCCTAACCCCCCCAAACAGCCCACAGCCCATTACCAGTCCTAACCCCATCAGCCCACCTCCAGTCTTAATCCCCCCAGCCCATTTCCAGTCCTAGCAACCCCCCCCAACCCATTACCAGTCCTAGCCCCCCATAGCCCACTCCCAGTCCTAATCCCCATCACCCAATTTTCAGTTTAAGCCCCCCCATACCCCATTACCAGTCCTAACCTCCCCATCAGCCCACTCCCAGTCCTAATCCCACCAGCCCATTTCCAGTCCTAATCCCCCATCACCCAACTTTTAGTTTAAGCCCCCCCATAGCCCATTACCAGTCCTAACACCCCATCATCCCACTTCCAGTCCTAATCCCATCAGCCCATATAAAGACTTAGCTCCCCCATAGCCCATCACCACTCCTAACCCCCCCCATCGCCCCCCCATAGCCCATCACCACTCCTACCCCCCCCCATAGCCCATCACCACTCCTAATCCCCCCCCAGCCCAGCCCAGCCCAGCCCAGAGAAAAGTTTAAAAAAAAAGCTGTCTTCTCCCGCTGCCGGGGCCGCCGCGGCAGAATCGAGTGTGCCACGGGGCCCCCCCTGCCCAGCAGAGCCTGCCCTCCCCTGTATCACCTCTCTTTACAGCTGCAGTCAGTCACACGTGCCGGCTTGCAGAGCGCGAGGGGAGAGTGTCTCCCTCGCTGCTCTGTTAAGCCCGCGGGGGCTGATGGGAAGTTCCCATCAGCCCCCGCGGGCTTAACAGAGCCGCGAAAGGGAAACTAGTCCCTTCGCGCTCTGAAAGCCAGTGCATGTGACTGCAGCTACGAAGAGAGAGGTGATACGGGGGAGGGCAGGCTCTGCTGGGCAGGGGGGGCCCCGCGGCACACTCGATACTGCCGCGGCGGCCCCGGCAGCGGGAGAAGACAGCTTTTTTTTTTTTTAAATTTTACTTTAGGATCAGAATGTTTTTTGCGCGGGGCCCCCTGAAACGCGGGGCCCTGTGCAAAAAATATTCTCGCTCAATGGACGGGCCAGCCCTGGCCCTATACCGCCATCTGAACAGGCACATGGACACAGCTGCTCTGGGAAATGTGACTATTGTTCTACAACATTGCAGGGACGTGAGTGGTCGCACCCTGTTACGGGACAGAAATTCTACCGAAAATGGAACACCGATTGTGAGTCTTCGTATGTGGTGTATACTTTGTTATGTCCTTGCCCCCTATTATATGTGGGTAGAACTACTCGAGCGGTATGGATCCGTCTTGGGGAACATGCATCTCGGCTCAGAAACAAGGTACAATCGGCTCCAATTGTAGATCATTGTTTAACATTTCATCATGAATTTGCTGAGCTTGTCTGGACTGTAATTGATCAGGTCCCCTTAAATCCTAGAGGGGGTGACCGAATAGCTACATTACAGCGACGTGAACAATCCTGGATCTTTAAATTGAATACGGTAATTCCCTTAGGATTAGATAAAGAAGTGGATTGGGCGAGCCTTTATGTGATGTCATCCATGACGTGGTGGGGTTCTCCTTGTTCAGTGGGGAGCCCCGGCCATTCTGATTGGATTGTTCGAATGATGGAAGGTTCTTGTTAGCCAATGAAAAACATTCCCTATATAAACAAACTGAGCAGGAGAACTCGGCGACATTTGGCAGTTAACACAGCCTATCAGATACAGCTTGGGAGATACTGCACTTGAAACAGGGAAATTGGTCCCGAAACTTGCACGTCATGCTATCAAATGAATGGATCATGTTATGCTGCTTCATAAGAAATTTTCTGGTGATATTAAGTTAAGTTTTTAAAAGCAAATATTCTCGGGTTACAAAATAAAATGGATGTAGCCGTCTGGTGGAGTTAAAGTGTAGTTTTAACTTCCCTCGGCTTTATCTGACAAAAATTGGGTGTCTGAAATATTGTTTTGTTTTGATGGGGAACTTTGATAATTCCTTTGATATTGGATCTGATGTTTGGCTCAATGGTCTGTAGATTTCCAGATCACCCTGGAGCTCTTTTTAAAAACTGATGTCATGTTGGCCATCCTCCAGTCTTCTGGTACCATAGATGATAGGTTAAAAATGTTTATTAGTAGTTCTGCAATTTCATCTTTAGGTTCTTTCAGCAATACTGGGTATATATCATCCAGTCCAGGTGATCTGCTATTCTTTAGTTTTCAATTTGTTCTACTATATTTTCTAGGTTCACTGAGACTTGATTCAGTTCTTATGGTCTCATCAATACTAAATACCTTTTCTGGCATGGGTAGCTTCCTCACATCTTCCTCAATAAAGACCATACCAAAGAATTCATTTAGTCTCTTAGCTATGACTTTGTCTCCCACCCCCTGTCCCTTTTACCCCTTGATCATCTAACGGTTCAACTGACTCCTTTGCCAGCTTCTTACTTCAAATATACCTGAAAAAGTATTATTGTGAGTTTTTGTCTCTATGGCAAGCTTCTTTTCAAATTTTCTTTTCCTTATCAATGGTTTTCAGTTAACTTATCAGTGCTTATGCTCTTTCCTGTTTTCTTCATTTGGTTCCTTTTCTCCATTTATTGAAAGGGGTTTTTTTTGGCTCTAATAGCCTCTTTTACCTCACCCATGCTGGATGTTATTTGGCCTTCCTTCCTTCTATTTTATTGAGCAATGTTAGCAAATACTTTTTCACAGAAAGGGTGGAAGATGCCTGAAATGCACTCGCAGTGGAAGTAGTGGGGAAAAAACAATGGCTGAATTCAGAGGTCATGGGGCAGACACAGAAGACCCCTTTATAGAAAGAGGCTAGAATCAAAGCAAACTTAAATTACTTTTACACTTTAAAAAATAGGACACAGAGGAGCAGGTACAGCCCTCATCACCTCATGGACACACTAGATGGACCATGCAGGTCTTTATACACCATCATTTACTATGTCCCTGTGCTACTATGAATCTATGGAAGAAGTTGTTAGGCTTCACCAGTAGAATCCAGTTCCGAAGATACTAGTGGGGTCTCAACTCTGGAGTGGATGAGCTAATAAGAAGCTACCAGAAAGGGGCATGCAAGGAGGATGGTGGCAGAGGTAAGGTGGCTGGGCAACAGTCTCTACTGACTGAATGCTGCTACTGGGTGTGGAATCAAGTGATTGCCATCTGTAGCAAATTTTCCTTAGTACCTGTATACCATTCCAAGACCGCTCCCCTTCAGTTTCCTAGGGTTCTTTTAACTTAACCATTTTTTGCTTTTCCTTTTCCTGCCTAAACCTCTCTCCCTAGCTGGTTTTATTAGTAAAATGCTTTTCCTTCCAAACTGACTGTGATTTGATTCTTCCCCACGCATGATGGCCCTCGATCAAGGATATCATAGTGGATATTAGGTTACAAAGCTATAGGCAAAGGGAGGGAGAATGCCACATTAGCAGATGCCACTTGTGCTATTTGATTGGGGAATATTCCTTGATAAAACTCACCCTAAATATACAGGGCCCAATTTAGGCTGGCTATGTGCCGCAGCAGCGCAAAGCCTGCCCGCTGACCCCCTTAACCCGGATTTTCACTTCCACAGTAGTGGAAATGAAAATCCAGGATATGCCGAATACACCAGCAGCCGCAGACACTATACAGGTAGCAGGTTTTTCCTCGCCTATCTTTAAGGCACAGAGGCTATGCGGGTAGCATCGAAAATCACTGCTATCCATGTAGCCCTTCTCTCCACCCTGGAATGCCCCTAACATGCCCCAGTGCTACCTGCATAGCATCTGGGTGCATTAGGGACTTATCCGGGATTTTCAAAGGGCACTACCTGTGTAGGTGCCCTTCGGAAATCCTGGATAAGGCTTTTACATGGGTAACTAGGGAAGTTATCCATGTAAAGGCCTTCAAAAATCAGGCCCACAACTCTTACTTTACAGAATGACACAAAGAGAGTAAACAATAACGTGAATAGGTCTCCACCCTACATCAGTCAGCTAGGGAAAGCCTCTTAAAAGTCTCATTGTCCCTTTCTGATTATATCTTTGGAAATGCTAAAAACCACATAACATGTAACTACAGAAATGGTGGCAAGCATCAATGTGATTGTGATCTGAACCTGAACTGTTGGGTTTCCCAGGCCAGGCTATTGTGGAACATATGAAAGGGTACTCACTGAAGGTGCAGATCTACAGTATGTCCTCTAGGGTTAGTGCTCATCTGACACGGAAGATGTGGCCCTTGGTTGCACTGAATAGCCCCTTCTTAGTGAGATACCTCAGGTTCTATTGGTTCAATAGAGCTTTCCCCTTGATTCCTTCAGTGTACTTTATGGCTGCTCCGTCTACAATGGTTTGTAGAAATATTGCATGCAGTTTCTTTTATAGGAAACAGAGAAATCTTCAGCCTCGGTCCTGCATACACATAAATACTTCACACACTTCCACTGCTGTAAAGCTGTACTTTACTTCCTCACCAAACACAATGTCCTTCTTGTTAAACCTTTAGAGGTTATAAAGTACAACAGATAAAGGTCTTACTCAATTACTGCATGAAGACTAGACTTTCGCAAAAAACACAGGAAAAGTTTCTCTTTTTGTGTATCCCATGACCTTCCTGGGGCTCTTAGGAGAAAAAGTCCTTAGTCCTTAGTACTAGGAATATAAGCACAAATATACAATGTGAGCAGGGAAGGGTTGCAAATCCAGAATTCAGTTCTTTCCTGATTTTACCGCTGAGACTGCATGCGATTTTTCGTATTCCTTAGTTCATATTACAGAGCTAGCAGAACTATAAATCTCTGCATATACTGAGGTAAGATCAGGACTGGCTCAGCCTGTTGGAACATCTGGAGCTAGTAGTCACACATTATTAGGCAACAGCAGTACACCTTACAGGCAAGGATGCAAGGCAAGGTCTTTATTAAATCAAACGCTCCACAGCTCATTGTTCATATCTAGGCAATATCACAGAGGATATCAGTATTAGGCCAAAAGTCTATATATGCACTGCCTACAGTGCTATCATGTGCACAGCTAAAGAGTCATCATCAGCAGAGGTTAAATGCAAGCAGATGTCCGTGGCACAGGTTAGCTGAGAACTATGTTGCATAAAATTGGCCTCAGGGTCACAGAGTCTGGGAAAGGTATTTCTACATGTTTAAGGAAGCTTGCAAAAGAAAGGTACCTAAGGCGGTACAGTTCACAACTTCAGAAGTTAGATTAACAGGCACGAGCAAAAGGACTTTTTCTTTTGTGGGTCTGAGATTATGGAATAGGCTTCCTAAAGAGCTTGCCTTTCTAAGGATCAACAGTCATTTAGGAAAGTGATTACATCCTAGCTGTTCCTACAATTCTTTGCTGGGTCTCACTTTAGGTTAATGGTTCTAGATCCTACTGGTGATTTTAAAATTAGGTTATAATCAAGAGGTTAAGGAGCAAAGGGGTAGCTTTTGCTGCTAGCAATTTTATGGATGGCAGTTTCATTTATTATGCTTGGGAGGGTTATTGTTCTATTTGTAAAATATGTCTCTAAGTATGTAATTATTATTATTTTGTTTATCCATGTTTAATGTTCTTTATGCTTCTGTTTTATTGTTCTTTATGTACCTGACTAGAATATTCCTCAGTTTTGTTGTTTTATACTGTGATATTACCGCTGTTCATGAGATTGCTGTAATGCTGCCTTGGGCATTGCAAAATCAAAGAGGTGGTTTGAAATAAAGCATGATGGCAATGATGATCTTGGAGATGTATAGAGCGATGGCCATCATACTAGGGATGTGCACGGACAAAAATAATTGGTTTGTTTGTAGGTTTCCTGAATTCACATGTTTGATTTTTGTGTTCCTTTTCACACAATCATCTTAAATGCATACCTTATGGGGGTCATTCAGTGGGACAAATAGTGGGGATGGATGTCCGTACTGTACATTCATCTCTGCTATTCGCTCCCCTGCCGTCCTTGGTTAATGCCTGCCCATACGAATAGCTCATTTGTACGGGGAGGTCTAGACCAGGGTGGGGCATGGGCAGGCCGTGACCCTGGACATACAGGGCCTATTCTGAGGTCAGTCCTGTATGTCTGGGGCAGTGAACATAGACGGGGGACTTATTCCAGCCAGGCCGGGACAAAGAGGTAGGGGTGCAGTAAGTTCCCCGCAGCCGGACCCTGGCCATGGGAGGCTGAATTAAGGGTCCAGCTGTGGGGAAAGGAGAAAAACTGCAGTGGCTGGCATTTGCGGCTCCTGAATGGAGCCATGGTGTCATGGCGCTGGAACGCCATGGCACTGTGGCTCCATTCAGGAGCCTGACTGAGGTAGCTGGGGATCTGCTGGGTGTGCAGGCCGATCGGAATTGGGGTCCGGCCTGCACATTCAGGCCGTAGCCCTGATTCTGATACCGCAGGCATGTCTAGCCCCCGCGGGATCTGAATCGGGTCTAACTCTGGGTGTCCTGCTTCCAATCGGCCACACAGAGAGCTGGACAGCCAAAACAGAATGTGCCTCCACATGTATACTACAACTTTTTTGCATGCAGAAATTGATTGTATGAGCATTAATTCATAGATACAAGTGTTAAGTGTACACTTAAAAGTTTTAGGAACACAAATGAACTGGATGCATATTTATGAATGCACACCTCTACAACATACACTCTCTACATTTATGGTGCAGAATGGTACCACTGACATAAAGCCTACATAAGCAGTGCAATGCATAGTACTCAAGATGGATTTGGAATATATAGAAGATGCACAAACAATATAAGGCAATGGCCGATATTCTACACAGAAATGGTAGAGAAAGACCTCTCCTTACCACTCTAGTGTTTAGTTTAATTTATCAACATGCTTACTATGCTGCCTTTTGCCTATAAGACAGCAAAACAGTTTACAATGATCAATAAAAAAGACTAAACAATCCACTAAGTAGCAACAAGTAAAGTAAAACAAAGACAAACAGGATAGTTTTCAATAAGTAGTTATAACTTGTGGGAGTCACCGGATGACTAGCTGTGCCTGTACACATCTTTTCTTCAAAACTGTGATACGCAAATACATTCCCAGTTACACCATCCTCAAGCCCCATCCCTATAGCATGCCCCTACACTTACATCCTAACATGGCACTGCTATATAGCTCCCATATCGCCTGCTGGTTTCACTGGAGTGAACTGGAGGAGAACGGTCTCAGCAGGGAGAGCTCCATCACATGTGTGTGTGCAGCAACCCTCACCTCTGACTGAGCCTCCAGGCCTCAGGACACACCTGGCTACCCAGGTGAGAGGACTGATTATTGGTAAATGCCATAATAGCTGTATCCGTGGCAACACTGTCAGTCCCCTTGGTGCAGCTGCAGCCTATTGGAAGCTAGGCTCATATGGCTGGCCCCTGTGAGTGTCCAAAGTTGTCACTGAGTTGGTTGGAAAGGAAAGATTCTGCCATGCAGCTGCATGCACCTTGCTCTTGTTCTAAGCTGCAGTCACAGAATACAATCTGGTGATCTCTTAGATCCATGTGCAGTATGCATACAGACATGTCCGTGTTAGGCACATTTGCATAAAATGTACACTAGCTCAACACTTTCTATTAATCAGTGACTTCAGTAGTCAGCATCACATTGTATACCACTCCATAGCCACAACCAGCCTTATGTTTACAGAGATGGCATGCATTGGTTTGCCTGATTGTGACAGTGGTACACTGAACTCTGCATGGCATAATTCCAGCATAATTCCAGCAGGAGCAATGTGCCACAGGATGTCATGTTGGTTTCAGCATCGCCTGGCACCAGATGGGAAGGCAGTGCCTAGAGGTGAATATTGGGGTAGAGTGGGGGGAACAGTCCCAAACTTGTTTTCAATGTGCCCCTGGTAGGTGCCATTGCCAGCAGGAGGCTCTGTTCAGATGCATAGCAGCTCTGTGGACCTACCCAGTCTCTGCATGGTTCATTTCAGAGGACCTGCATGACAGCCTCACCCACTCTTCACAGTTGCCAAGTGGGACAGCCACAAGGATGTTATTAGAGTACAAAGAGACTGTGGCTGGCAGCGTATGTAGAGCCAGCAACTGTACTGACATCTAACCCCATGTCCATCCTGCCATGCTTCCACATGCTCTTGGTGGGGGTGGAAATGTGTACGAAGCATGGGAGAGCACGTGTGCTGCACTGGCCATTTTTCAGTGTCCATGCCAGAGACCTGAGATGATATGGGAATACGAGAATGCCACTATGTTCAATGCTCACTGCCAAAAGCTGTGTCGTGGGACACAGTCCTCTGGTATGTGACAGACGTATGTAGGACACTGTGGACCAAGATGCACTCACAGCCTGTCTCTGGGCCAGTTTCCAGTGCTCTTGCCATTGTATTAGCTGTCCTTATGTTCAAGCATAAAGGGTACACAAATAAGGAGTAGGGGGATCTGGGTATTGTCCACAAAAGAGCAGAGGTTAGGTAAATGGTGAGCCATCAAAATATGGGTCCAGCACAAGTATGGCCTGACTGCACACATCTGTTCATGCTGAGAGGATACCCCCACTGGGACCATGTCACAGCTAGGTATCAATATAGTGCCATAAAGGAATAAGCTACAGTGATAAGGGTGCTGTTTTTTATTTTTGGCACTCTAGTCACTGGTCAGGCTGCTGGCCATCCATGCTGTTTGTACAGAGCCAAGATCCTCATTGTGGCTATGTATATCTGCAGTGGATGGTAACTGGCTAACCTGGCACAGATGGTGTGCGGGTAGGTGACATAGTCTAGTGTTGCACAGCATCTGCAGGCTGAGTGTGATGGATCCAGCTGAATCAAATTTTCTGAAGGAAGGGAGAGCTGCTTTCCTGCACTGCCTGTACACTGCTAGTGGCTATGGTTTTGGCAAGCTGCACTGGTTGGTGTCAGAACTCCCCTTCCTGCCTAGGTACCATTCACTGCATTTATGTTCTTTGGAAACACCTGCTTTGCATTAGAACAAACACAGGTTCCTACATGACAGTCCCTGGCCAGTAAGTGCAGGACAGAAGGGTCAGCTGGGACAGCTGCTACACCTGCATGGGGTACAAAGCATTTATTTATTTACATTCTCTTATATACCATGCTATTCTGCATCAGTGCAGTTTATATTGAACAAACTGAAATTACATTGAACAGGGCATTATAACTTGGAGAGAACTATTTTACAGGGAACATGGGCTATGGAGGGTTAAGTGGCTTGCCCAAGACCACAAGGAGCACCTGTGGGACTAGAAACCCCAGTCCTTCCGGCCCAAGGTTGCTGTCCTCTAGAGGGATTGTGAACCCCCGACCTTCTGGCCTGAAGTACCTTGCCCCAACCACTAGGCCACTCCTCCACTCAACTCCTGCAGCAATCTAGCAATAGAATAGATCTTCTCTAGAACATGACAAGACCACCTATTGCAGCGCTTGGTTTGGGGACCAGGTGATGTGTCCCCTTTCTCTCATTCAGGGTGGATGGTGGAAGAAGGTCATTTGCACATGAAGCGGCTGTTATGTCCATAAAGCGCACATCATTACTGCACATTCCATGTGATGCATCGTTGCATTCTCCATTGGATAAAAAGCAGAGTATAAGTGCTCAGATGGTGAGGTGCATCCTGGGAAATAAAGGGGCTAGCCAATACCAGCACACATTGCAGCCACAGTGGTGACCTGAATCACTGGAGCATTGCCCAGTACCTGCATGTTTTGTATGATGATGGATGAAGTGTGCATGGTCCCCTGGAGGGGGTGGGATAGTCTGGGATGGACCTCATTAGTCATGACTGAGGTTTGTATTTGGTGTATGTGCAAACGTACCTATCATGTAGTATACAACAGGTCACATGAGAATGCATGCCCTGCATAAGTGCTGCTTCAGAGCTTACTGCAGCAGACCTAAGTGTGAGAATATTGTTTGACTTCAGAGGTACAGTACTGTGGAGGGAAGGGTATCTTCTCCTCACATGTGACTCGGTCTTTGCACAAGAGATTACCATTGCTTCTGTATGTCTATTATGCAGTTGCACTACTGAGTGTCCAGTGCAGTCTGTACTGAATGTGTACCACTGCAGGCATGCCCTAGGTGCAGTTTATAACTTTCTCAGAATGTGTCTGCCAGGTTGTATGATGTCCCGGGTTTAGGCCATTGCAGGCAGGGGTCCACAGACTGGTGGATTCTAGAGAGTACTACAGAGAAGCATGTGGAGCTGTAGCTGAATGGTTAGAGCACTGGCTCAGTAAAAAACAAGCCAAGATTCAAATCACACTTGGGGCATTGGGAAAGTCACTTCACCCTCCGTTACCTTTGATGTAAGGCCTGCTAATTTATTTTTGATCACACTACCTAGAGAACCCAGGAGCTGCGTGGTCGCTAGGAATCAGTATTGACTTGAGGGCTCACATTGTTGTTAGTATTATTCGTTTTTATGTGTTCTACATATTGATTCTACAAGTATGCATGTTACAATCATAGCCATCCAACAGCATGACTTTCTTGCCTCTGCTGCAGTACATTGCAAAGGGTCATTCCACTTGACACTGTAGATCAGTGGTTCCCAACCCAGTCCTTGGGTATCCCCAGGCCAGTCAGGTTTTCAAGGTATTCACAATGAATATGCATGAGATAGACCTGCATACAATGGAAGCAACATATGCAGATCTATCTCATGTATATTCATTGTGGATATCATGAAAACTGACTGGACTGGGAATACCAGAGGACTGGGTTGGAAACCACTGCTGTAGATACATGACTCATGAGTTATACATGACTGGAAACTGTCATAACTGTGAATGAACATCATTTGCTCCATCACAGATATGCAGTACATGCAGGAACGTCACACTCCTGGGATACTCACCTGCACAGATCATCCCACATCCTTACTTGCTCCATATGGACAATATTAGAGACACATCTGTTCAGAGACATGAGTGGACGCCAGGTGTGAACATCATGCGAGTGATCTTGTTCCACCAGACAGTATGTGTGTAGACCTTATCTGTCCAAGAGCACTTTGAGTTTGCGTGCAGCTTGTACAGATGTATGGCTTTTATGTCTCTCGCTCATAGCCTCCTTACTTGTGCAGTGGTTACATGCATATGTGTCAGGGGAATTGTATGCTAGTAAGGACAGCTGAAACAGCTGTTAAACCTGAACAGATGGTATTAACCCTTCCCTGTGACCCAGCAATTATATTTCACATACACTACAACTGAGGTTACCTGCATTTGTGATGTCACATTGAAGCAGCAGGGCCATACAGCACTCTCATCTATTCTCATCCATCCTTCGGCCCATCCATCAGCATATATCCATCATGTTCAGTCATGTATTCTCCTATCAGCTGCTATACCCTGGCTCACACTGTGGCATTTTATTCATTGGGACATAACATTCCCAGCTCACCTGCAGCTGACATGCAGGTCACCACTGCGGCCCTGGCATTTATTCTATGCCTACATCATGGCCATGGTGGCTACTCCATGGCACACTTCAACTCACTCCTATTCCACCCACAGTCATCACCGTGGACTACATGTACACCCCTTATTGCTATTGTTCACCTGCCTCCCATATTCTCCTCCCACTCACTGTCTCACATGTCTAGGACATAAGGATGTGACATATTCATCAGCTATTACCTTTGCTCCCATCCAGCAGCTCAAACGTGACTTGCAGAAAGGCTCCCTCATGGCAACTGGCCTTAGCTCGCATTCATATGCGCACTTTGTACTAACCGGCAACTAGCACCCTTAACGGATGAGGATGGCAGATATTGTGCAGGCTGGGGAAGAAGCAAAGTCATAACCAGGGGAAGGTTGAGAGGGCAAGGTATAAGATCAGATTCTGGGGTAAGGAGGAAAGGAAGGGTTAATAAGTATTGGAGAATGAGGTAATTGGATGGGCACTGGGGACATGGGGATGTGGGAAGCATTGACTTGGGCTTTGGTAGAGAATCTAAGACTGGGTGAGAAAACAAAAGAAAACGTATCATATTGGGCATGTAAGTGGAGACTCGGGGCTTGGAAGGGTAGGACAGAAAATTATCTGGATAGTGGCAATATTTAGCCACTATTCAGGTAAGTTACATGTTTAGTTTTTAGGCCTGCCAAATAGCAGGCCTAGCCTAAGCAGATAGTTTATTCACTAATGCTGTGAACAAAAGTATTCAAACACTTCTGGCCCAGGCTCCACCCCACGGGTCAGTTCCGACCACGCCCACAATTCCACTACTTTTTTGTCTACAAATTAAGCCACAAGGCCACAAAAATAAAACAAGTAAGTCTTTAACCTAAAGGGAATAGGCAGACAGCTCAATTCAACCAGAGTCTTAGGGAGTGAACATCAGGAAAAAATGTTTCTATTTGCTTGAAATAGAGATCCCAGTCCCCTTAAAAATTCTCTGTGCAATCCAACAAGGTACATTTTTGATTCTCGATACATTTACTAAAAAGTTTCAGCCTATCTGAATTCCTGTTTAGATCTAGTTTAACAGTATATATATCTAGGTTGAGCTCCTTCCCTTATTCTGAGCAGAGGAACTGAAGTGTATGCAGGTTACCTCAGATGTCGGCTCCACATGTAGGGCAGTTGATTTCTTGTAGTGCCAAGCTCAACCTTTTTACTCAGGGGAATATTTTGTTGGTAGGCTACCTGCAAATGCTTGGAGCTCGTCTCCGTTTCTGAATCTGTGTTGGGCAGAGAAATGCTCTTTTCTTTGGTGGCAGTCTGTTGTCAGTTGGATTACAAGGCTTGGAACCTTGTGTAAGAGCTGAGTCCCAACTCCTGGTCACATCCTGTCTCCTGCCTGTCTCTGTTCCAACAGACAAATACCAATCAACTGACTGACTGCTGCTCCAAACATATCCCAGGGGGGTGGTTAAAAGTAAGAGTTAACCTTATTGTTGCTGACAGAAAAACAGTCAGTCCAGAACTTCATGTTCATTCCTCAGGGTTAAATCATAGTAATTGACTCTGGTGTTTCTATTAGCTTTCTGCAGGTTTGTGTTTCAAGTCCCAAAAGCAGGTAATAAAGCTTCTTCAAAGACAGAAACCTCCAGCATGGGTAAGTCTTTAGACAGGTTACCTCAGGCCAGAAGGCCAGGGGTTCAATTCCCACATAGGACAAGTAACCTCAGGCCAGAGGGACAGGTGTCACTAATCCCATGGCCACTCCTTGTGGCCTTGGGCAAACCACTTAACCCTCCATTGCCTCAGTTACTCTTAGATTGTGAGCCCTTAGGGGATGAGGGAATAAAAAGTGCCTGTTAGCATAAGTTTGTAAACCGCTCTGATACACAGGATAAAGGGCAGTATATCAAGTGCCTAAACCATAAACTGTGAATTCTGAATATACACACAAGGGTTGGAACTTTTACTTTTTTAATGAGGCCATCACACCCAGTATGAAACCATTTTAATGTAACTTGGGTGTCACTAAAGCCTTTCTATTCATCCTGTCATGCCATATCTGGGATACTAACAAGGGAGATGGGGGCCCTGGAATAAGCATTGTAAAGATCCTGGAGATTAAGAAGAGAGAAGAAGGAGCCCAGCCCAAAAGGAAAGCACTGGAAGATTCAGTAGTGGGACTATAAAAATATCCAGAGTTGTTGGTGGGAACCTATCTTTCCAAGCTCTTTAGACAAAGTAACCTGATCACCTAACTTGATGGCAGACAGACGATATCTTTTGAACTCTTCCTGGGAAGAAGCCTCATCACCCCCCCCCCCCCATGTCAGGTGCAGTAGACAGTAAGAGTAATAGGTCATTAATGGAAGTAATCTTCAGGAAGTTCTATCTGATAAGCTGTTATCAGAGAAAGGTTCTGTTTCTTCCGAAATGCTGACTTAAAAACTAGTGGGGTTTCCAGAGAGATCTGGAAACAAATGAAACCATACAGTAGGAGGAAGGAGAAAGGGTGTACAGCTCAATGAGACCCTAAAGGAGACCTTGCATGAGATGGGTCCCTAGGATAAATTCTTGCTATTACAGGGGTAGGAATTTCTTCTTTCGGCTGAGGTGGATTCATCAATTTCAGCCTTATTTGGCTGAGGGATTTTGGGGCGCAGTTTCGCAGATACTAATGCCGTGGTTTGATTACTGTAAAGCCCTGTTGGTAGGCCTTCCTCAGAAGGATGTGTCTTGGCTGCAGTTAATACAAAATATTTCTGCTAAGTTGATTAAAGGTTTATGGAAATTTGATAATGTGACACCAGCTTTGGTTCAGTTACATTTGTTGCCAGAGGCTTTTCATGTACAATTTAAGGTCTTGGTGTTAGTGTATAAGGTGCTACATAATCAGGCACCTGGTTACCTTTGCTCTAGGTTTGTAGTTTATTCACTAACTCATACATTGCACTCACAATCAGATCACTTGTTGGTGGAACCGTCCATTCGGATGGTATGTAAAGCTCGCCATTAGGATAAGCTGTTCTCTGTCTAAGCCTGCTAGTGTGGAATTCCCTTCCTTGGGTGATTCACTTGTTGGACGATTTTCAGCTGTTTCAAAAGGCTGTCAAGACTTTTCGTTTGGTACTGCTATTGGTATTTAAAGGGTTTTTTGTGAGGTTCTCTGGGGTGGGTTGGTATTGATACTTTTATTATTTTTATGTTTACTTTTATGATTGTTGTGTGATATACTGCTATTTTATTATGTTGTACACCATGCTGGGTGGTTTAAAAATGTAAATAAATAAATAAGGACCTTGAAACGGTTAACACAGCTAAGGGCCTTCAGGATATTACAGTAGGAGAATGTCTAAGCATTGGAGAGAGTGATCTGAGAAAGAAAGAGATCATAAAATCTATGTTTTACCAAAGGTATTATGCAGAGGATTTTGGAACTAAAGTTTTAACTTTCTCATTTGTGAGGGTTGTTTTTTTTTTAATTTATGCAATTTTCAAAATAAGCACAAGAAAACACTTGCTACAGAAAAGAATATACATACAAAGGAAAAAAATCAATAACCACACAACAGCGGCAAGAAATACAAATAACCAAGAAATATTCACTAGCCCAGAATAAAAGAGATAGGGCCAAAACAAAATTAAAGGAAAATACTATCACAGGTACAGAGGAAATAAGCCACACTAAACCGGTAAAGCACAATTAAATTCATCGGCCATACTGCTTCATTCCTTCATGAAGCAGAACTGGTGATTCCACGGGATACGGTGGTAGCTCTAAACTCTTAGGGCCCGATATATTCGAAAGGTATTTACATGGTTTACAGCCTTGTAAACCATGCAAATGCCATAGACGAGACTATTCAACAGCACCTACATGGTTAGTGCCATTGAATATTCCCATCTATGTCCCTAAGTGCCCTGATACTATCCAGTTAGCATTGGGGCATGTTGGGGATGTTCTGGGGTGGAGCAGAGGAGGGGAGTCCCGGTAACCGGGTAGCGGCGATATTGGACTACTACCCATTTAGCCATCCATTGCTAAAACTTGGCAGTGTTTTAGCAGTGGATGGCTAACCGGGTAGCGGTCCAATATCACCTCTACCTGGTTAGGCTCTGCAACTGAATCCCCTTTGTGCCTAACCCAGATATTCAATGCCATTGCCGCAGCATTGAATATCTGGTTTTAGAGGTCAGCGTCAACATGGTGCATAGCTTGCCCAAATGAATATCGGGCCCTTAGCAACTAGAAACCAAGTCAAATAACTAGACTCTAGGAAAGAATATTTAACCCCCTGAAATTTGATTAAACATTTACACAGGTATCTCAAGAAAAACAACATCCCCAACTGTAGAACCTTAGGACATATAATAAGAAAATGCTTCCTACGCTTTGACAAGTCATCTTTGAGACATCAGGAAACATCCTGACCCAAGCGCTCATAAAGGCCTCATCTTTTGCTTTAAAGTATAATTTCAGTAACCAGTACCGGTCCAGCTCCATTTCCCCTAGGTAAAAATTCCAAAGTTGAACTCTCCAAAAACCTAGCTAGATCCAAAAAATCAAAGGAAAGCTGTTGACTAGGAAATGATGTCCCAGAATCAAAATCAAACTCTGGAATTTGTTACTGGAGGATGTAGTAAGAGTTGTTAGTGTAGCTGGGTTTAAAAAAGGTTTAAATACGATCCTGGAGGAAAGGTCCATAAATCATTATTAAAGAGAATCCAGGTAATCCATTGTTTGCCCCAATACAAGCATCATGGAACCTGTGTGTCTTTTTGGGAAACTGCTAGGTACTTGTGACATGGATTGGCCGCTGTTGGAAACAGGATACTGGGCTTGATGAACCTTGGCCTGACTCAATATGGCATAGCTTATGTTCTTATCATCCTTCCATTTAGCCACCAGCAAAAAGAAAATTCTAGCTAGCAGAGGCAAAGACTTTGCTGGAATTTTCAAAATCGAAGTGGCATACTAGTTAAACAGCTCCTTTGGAGAGAGTAGGCACACAAGGGAAATTCAACAAACCTAAATTCCTCCTCCGAATGGAATTCTCCAAAGACTCAGTTTTAACATGGACACTGGGAAAATCTTTAACCATAGCACCTGAGTTAGATCTGAACATTTAACTTCAACCTGGGTTACTCATGAGGATAACTGAGCCACCTTCTGCTTCTGCTGCTCCAGAACCTACAACGTACCAACTAAAGTACCCTGAAGAGAGGAGAATTGAGAAGACAGAGAGGCTTACAAGTTACACAGTCCATCTCAAAGAGTCTCAAAATTAAACTGGGTAGGTCTCACCAAAGAAGACTTGATGGAAACACCACCACAAGACAATAGCATTGAAGATAAGACTCCTTCCTGAGCCAATGAGGAAACGGCCACCACTCCAGCTCCTTCCTTCACTGAAGCACTTGCAGCCATTGGGGCCATCAGTGCTACTCCAGGCACTTTGGCTGACTCTCCTCTGCCTGCAGGCGTAACAGCAGGGGCCATGCAAGATATATGCTCCTCTGCCTTTGGAGACCCAGCACCATGGACAGGGTGCTGTGTTGGGGCAGACCGCTCCTCTGGACTTAGGGTGATCTCCTGCTCTAAGAGATGCGGCAAGCCTCCATCCACCCCTACAGACTCCAGCGAGCCCGACGGAGGAGTAATTGCTGCACCGGCAGGCCACAAGAACGCATCTAGCAGCCCAGAGGCTGGCAGTATCTTTGGCGCTGAACCATGCTGCTTGGCTTTGTGCTTCTGTGACATGGAGATAAAAAGAAACTGGTAAATTTAAACAGCAGCGAGAAGCAGTGAAGAGCTTGGTTAGCGTGCATCCGCCATTTTGGCCTGCTACCTTACCTTTCTAATTTGTAAGTTACTACCAGCATCTTGAATTGTTATAGAGAACTGCCTTGACCTCCATTGGGTCTCAAATAAAATTGGAGTTTTGCTACATGGCTTGAAGTGGAGTGATTGATTTGACTAAGCTCTACATCTAAGAGAGATTTTTATGTAGAATTGCTGCTGGCCTGTAGTATCCAGTACCTCACTGTGACCACTTGGAACCTTTAAATAAAAAATCTTAAAATTTGTGTGCAAGTAGGAATTCTTTTGGGAAAGCTCCCCCAGACCTGGCCTTGTTACATTAACATTTAAATATTCATGTGACCACAGATGATGATGAAAACAAAATAGCAGGCCTCCATTCATCTCCCCTTCCCATCCAAAGCACGAAGACAACAGAAGCACGGGTGGCAGAAGTAGTAGCAGCCAGCACAGGGCCTTGTTTGTCAGTATGTATCCTCAGATACCAATGACCCGCATGGATTTACAGTCTAAGAGGAAGCGCACATGGAGGAGTGAGCAGGGCCTGTGAACACTGACTGAACCAGAGGTCCCATACTGACTGCTACTGCTGGGCGTAGGTCACAGTGAAGATTGATAGCGAGGGAGAGCAGTTGTTTCTGTGACCACATCTGCTGCTGATGTGACCCCATTTGTGGTCTCAAACCATAGTTTGGGAACTACCGTTTAGGGGCTGCTTGTGCAATGAGCTGTCAGCTGTGTGATGATGTGAGAAAAAAGTTATTTTGGGGTGAGCTCTCTGGGCCAGGAACTCAGCATTAAGGCTTTTAACATGAATGGGCAGAATGCTGGTGTAGTATTAAGATGTTTTATTTAGCAAACTCAAATCAATAGTTTAGATTAGAAGCTTTTCCATAGACTGCTTTACAACTTTCCACAGTCACTTGTACAACTTAATCCTAATTGCTTTCCTCCAGCCATAACATGTACTAGAGAACTAGACCCTTTCTGGTCCAAATTGCAGCCCATGGCTTTCACAACACTTTCTCAGCATGAGGTTCTAATCAGACTCACAGTTGATTCCTATAGCACATTTCCTGCCTCTACAATGCACTTACAATTATATTCTACGGCACATTTCCCAGCCAGGCTAGACATTTCCCTTATAGGATCTGTTCCTTTGTTTACATGCCATTTCCAGCTCTAAGCTACAGCTCTGCAAAACTTCTGACCACACTGCACAGTTCTAAGCCATAATGTTATTTAAATTAGGAGGTTACTGGCTGGACCTTTTGGTCAACACCATGGTAGCATTTTAAACCACGATACGTTTGGGCTTCCATTCAGAGCATTTAATATAGCAATCATATTGTCTTTTGTCACTACTCCAGAATGCTAACAGTTTCTACATTCTTTTACCATAAATCAGAAACATTTCAGTCCCTACCTTGTTTCAAGTTCTGACCCTTAAGCATCCAGCATTCCCCATCTAACTCCCTCCTAAATCATTACTAGATCCCTCTAGTTTTAGCTCCTCTCTTTATGCCTCTTATAACAAGTTTGGGCTTTTCTTTTGTTTACACTGGTCAACATTATAATCATTACTGACTTTAAAAGGCCCTAATCTGTAGTATCTTGGTGAGCTGAACACAAATACAACATTAAATTTTTTTTATTGGCTCTCGTTATGAAGATATTGTATGTAGTTCATTTTTGACGTTTCGCCGTGTAAATTTATCCAGTAGGACATCAACAACATCCCAAATAAGCCTTGAATGATGTAATATTGCATCACATTGCATAATACCAGCATACACACATCATCCAGAATTGACTGCATCATTTTCTGATGCAATGCAATACTACTGCCAGACGGCTGCTGAAGCCATCTGATGTCAGCAGTGTACTATATGCAGTCGGAAAAGTTGAGCATTTAAAATATTTCAGACTGTGTATGAGACAGTTTAAGCTACTGTTACATGTAAATTTTATTAATCATATAATTTTTTCCATTTAGGTACAATACAGAACAGTAAAGCCGTGAAAGTGCGTTAATACCATTGACAATTTCTGCTACATTTGTGGGGAAGTGACATTTGCCAACCAGAAGAAAAGTATCACTTCTCAACTGAAGAAGGCATATCATCTTTACTTCGGATGCACGATTGGTGACCAGCCTTGGGCCTCGCATATATGCTGCGCTACATGTACAGCACAGCTTTCACAGTGGTTGAATTGCAAAAGACCATCATTGCCGTTTGCAGTCCCCATGGTGTGGAGAGAGCCAAGCAACCACATAAATGACTGTTACTTCTGCTTGTTTCCTCCTCTTTCCAGCGGAATAACGAAGCAAAAGGAGTCGAGCATAGTCTACCCAAACATTCCGTCTGCATATCACTCCCCTCACTCTCCAACTTTTTCCCCCTGCGCATCAGCTTTTGCCAGAGAATTTCCCTGCTTTCTCCCCAAATACTCAGGTCTCTACCTGGACCTCTACTCTTTCTTCCACCCTGGACCATCTCGCCCCCCTTTGGCCAACTCAGTCCAGGCGCCCCTCTACACGCCAGCCATGGTTTCATGCTAGCCTTCATCTTCTACGCACCCACCTTCATTGAGCAGAACGCATCTGGCGTAAGCACCGTACTTCACACACCCTGGCTCAATTTCACGAACACCACCACCATCGTTCCTCAGTTCATCAGGCCAAACTATCATACTTCTCTGATCGCATCACCACTGCTCCTAATTCCTCTAGACAACTTTTTTCCGTGTTTAGATCCCTCACTTCACTTCAATCTGGCCCTTCCCCTGTGCCTCCTCATCCTACCCCTACCCCTACCCATCTGGCTTTGTATTTTGCAACTAAGATTCTGGACCTATGTGCTATCCTTCCTCTCTGTCACCATCCTTTATCCTCCCTCCCCCCATCCTTCCCCCTCTCCTCCCCCTTTGCCTTCTCTTTCCCATTTCTGGTCCACCTTTCATTCAATTACCACCTCAGAGCTTATGTCCTCCATCTCCGCAGCCCGTAAGACCACATGTCCTCTCGATCCCATCCCTTCCGGCTGGCATCTTGAACCTTTCCTTGCTCTAGTGCCCCCATTCTATCCATGGTCAATTCCTGTCTCTCCTCTGGAATCTTCCCTTCTCCCTAGAAGCATGCCCTAGTACGTCCATCCTCAAGAAACCCTCCCTTGACCCTTTGATCCCAGCTCACTACGCCCAGTCTCCAACCTTCCATTTCTTGCCAAGATTGTAGAAAAGACTGTCGTCACCCAGCTCACGCAACACCTCCATTCCATAAACTTTCTTCTCCCACATCAATCGGGTTTCCGTCACGGCTATAGTGTTGAGACAGTCTTAGTAGCATTCCTTAACAAACTTCATTCCTCACATGATAGGGGTGACATCTCGGTGTGGTTTCTCTAGACCTTTCAGTAGCTTTCATTCTTGTAGATCACTCACTCCTTCTCTCCCGCCTCCGGGATGCCGGTCTTCATGGTACTGTCTATCGTTGGTTTCACTATTTCCTTTCCTTCCATTCTTTCTATGTGGTTTGTGATAAGGAAGCTTATCAAAGCTCAGGGAGTAATGACAAAAGAGGAGAATTTACTCTGATTAAGGGACCTATGCTGGCAGGTTATAGAAATAAGACAGCTTGTTTTCCTAAAAGACTACATGTTCCAGAATGCACTAGTATGCAGAAAGTCCCTAGGGGAGCTAGAGTGGAAAAACATGAGTCTAATCAGAGAAAGCATTATGTCATCCCAAATCAAACAGCCTCTAGAAGAAAGCACAGTTACTTACCTGTAACAGGCGATCTCTGGGAACAGCAGGAATAAGTCTTCACATATGGGTACGTCGGTACTGATGGAGCCTGCACGGGAATGCTCCCCAGCATCCAATCAGAAAGCTTTTGGGAGCATCCCTCGTGCCTGCGCACTGCTTTCCCGCCTTTTCCACTGCCTCTCCTCAGTTGAGTTTCATAGCTGAGACAAAAGGAGAGAAAGAGGAAAGGAAGATAGAAAGATAAATACAACTCCTAGGGGAGGTGGGTGGGTTGTGAAGACTTATTCCTGCTGTTCCCAGAGATCACCTGTTACAGGTAAGTAACTGTGCTATCTCCAGGAACAAGCAGGAATGAGTCTTCACATATGGGGAATCCCAAGCTAAGATGCCTGGAGCCCTAACATGTTGAAGATTGAAAACATGCTACACCTCATATTGCCAGGCATCCTGAGGATGGAGGGCAGGAGTTGAAAAGAGAGGAGCTGCTGAAAAAACAGCTAAGCTAAGAAAGGACTACCCGGAAGGAGTCCCTGTATGTATGATCATTATCAAAAGATATATTGAAATGAACAATCACCATAATATTGGAATGAACAATCACCATATGATGCTCACCTCCTGGATTGCGGGAAATAGAGAGGCTGATGGAGTCTACTGGGGATCCAGTAGAATAATGTTCAAGGTGACCTCACTGGAGTGAAGGTGGAGGTCCACATCTGGAAGTGAGAGGTGACCCCAGGATTTAATTGGGGTAACACAAACACGGCAGGTCTTCAGTGGGAAGCTTCATGGAAAGCTGAAAACTCTTTTGGCTACAGAAGTATTCAGAGGTAGGAGCAAAAGAGGAAGACTGACCGATCTTGACAAACAGATCTAGTCCTGGAGGGAGGAAAGGGTATGAGAAGAACCCCATACTCCCAAGAAAGGACAGATGTTTGAGGAATTGAATCTGAAATCCACTGAAGATCCACCATGTCTTTCCTAACTGGTGAGAGGTAGGAAGACATTGGGGCATGGAGCTTTAGGGATACGTAAACCTAGGATATGGTAGGGCTGTCAGTTCCACAGCAGTGGTTGTGTGCAAAATATCCGAAACATACTGTGGAACAGTATGAAGCTGTGCAAGCCCACTGTCAGAAACATGCAGGAAAGTAAAAACCTTTATGAGCATAGACAGTCAGGAGATAAGTATGGAAATACATATCTACCTATAAAAAGTATCTGGACAGATACACACATATATGTAGAGATATGTGTATATGTATATATATATATATAGATAGATAGATAGATAGATATAGATATAGATATAGATATATATAGATATATATATATGGGTATATAGATATATATATAGATCTATAATAAGATCTAAAGGGCATAGCATATGCACACTTAGCTGACAGACAGATACATCAACAGAGATGTATATAGGTATATATATATAGATATATAGATATATAGATATATATACCTGAATATATAGGTCTAAAGATAGATGCCTGCAATATGCAGACAGAGTTATGCATATCAGGATATTCACATGGAGATGTGAAGGGAAAAGATTCATCTAAGAACAAGGAGGTGAAACCTACTTGAGAAAATATATAGAGAATCTATTCCCCCAGAGATGATGGTAAAGGAATGCTATCCAGTGAATTACCAGGATGGTTATGTGAAAAAACAGAGGATAATATTAGTCTGTAAACAGCAAGTCCGGAGTCCTGTGGAACTCCAGCATGGTAAAAGGACAGAAATGCATAGAATGAGATACCAGGTTGACCTACATGAGGGACAAAGGAGGTATCAGGCGTTTTTCAGAGTAATATGTGCTGTCCTTGAAGTGTTAGGATGCCATGAGGACAAGCTGCAAGAAAAAAAAAGAGTATATTCCCTAAGGAATGGGATAACTCAGACTTTCACGTGGAGAAGGCTTATGTCCTATTCCCTCTTTTTTTTTTTTTTTTAAAAGAAGATAGCAGGGTATGAAGAACCTCACAGTCATAGGGGATGACTGAGGAAACATTTTTCAACCAAGATGGATAGTCATTCGAGAAACTCTATGCTCTCTAGCAAGGGCCCATAGTGGAAAGCTTCTCAGTAGGATTGCAGAGAGCATTATGCAGGAGAACTGGGATGTAGAACTGGCTGATGGAGAAAACTGACAGCCACGTCCATTACGTGCCAAACCCAGAGATTGGAGATGGCAAGGGTAAAGGATAGTGTAAGAAGCCTGTAGTGAAAAAGATTATCCAAGAAAGATGTAGAAAACTGTCTTGGAATCACTACTAAGGCCAGACAGGAGTGGTGGAAGACAAGACTGGGACTTGTGGAAAAGTACCAGTAGGCAAGCACTGGAACTCCTGCATGGGCAGCTACTGAAAAGGACAACAGAGAGAGTCGGTCTGTGTCAAACAGAGAGAACAGACTGAACAAAGAGAGGAAGCTGTCTCTGTCTGCAGAGCTGCCCAGATAAAGAAAGGAGTTTATTCAGGAGAAGAAACTCCACAGTGAAAAGAAAGACAAGAAAAGTCTTTCAATGGTAAGGTACCACTCGTACAGGGGAAACCCTGGCGAAGAGGGTAGAGATAGAAGCTGAAGAAGGACTTACCACATGGTAAGTCCATGGAAGGAAAAAATTCATGCTAGTACAGAGAAACTATCATGTGATAGTTGCTAAACCTCTCTTCTAGTCAGGAAGAGGTGGACAACTCTGTAACTTATAGACATGAATAACCTGACAGTTCAGCATAGTGAAGAGTAAATGGATTTCCTGAGAATAGGAATCCCTGAGCAGAGTTTTGAATGGAAAAACAGTGAAAAACTTCTGCTGAAAAGAAATTAACTGTAGTTATAAAAAGATTAATCAGAAACCTATGGTTACTGTGTTTATTCAGCCTGGCTAGAGTTTGGATTCTTCAGACCAGGGCGAGACTTCCCCTGCTTGGGAACATCCGAATGATGGGCAGGTGAAGAGGAAAACCTCTTTCTTTTAGGGAAAGAAGGTCTGGTAGGGCATTTTCTACCTGTTGAGGAAGGAGAGGGCTTAAGATGGCCCTCAGAAACAGGAAAGTCAGTGGAGCAATGAGCAACTCGACGTAAGGACTCCTTATTGAAGAGATTGTCTCCAGTACAAGGAGTATTACCCAGCCTTTGTTGTGCCCATCTATTCAAGTCAGATGCTTGGAGCCAGACTTTACGACGTGCTCCTATGGCTATAGCAGAAGTTCTGCTAACAGACTCAAAAGAGTCTAGGGAAGCACGAGAAAGAAACCAAGAGATATTTTGGCTATGACTAAGAAGTAAGGAATAGTCTGCAGCCTTGGGCTCTGATAGAAAAGGAGTCAAAAGAGATAATTTCTTTGTGACCTCCTGAAGGGATAGACTCATATAGAAAATATATGAGAGAATCCTTGTTGCCAGCATAGATGTTTGGAAGGTTCGACGTCCAAAGGCATCCAGTGTTCTAGATGCACGCTCTGGCGGGAAAGAAGAATGTTTTTTCTTGCTTTTTACCTTCCTCATTGCTGATTCCACTACAATGGAATGATGGGGAACTTGAGGCTTTTGAAATCCTGGAGA
Source organism: Ichthyophis bannanicus (assembly GCA_033557465.1). NCBI lineage: Eukaryota > Metazoa > Chordata > Amphibia > Gymnophiona > Ichthyophiidae > Ichthyophis > Ichthyophis bannanicus. The sequence goes on from CM066031.1 coordinate 1,203,053,996, forward strand.
GGGGGGCACCTGATACAGAAGATCAGTTGCTGTAGGAGGTGAAGAAACCCTTAAAGGTTTTTCCCATACCCTCAGAATAAGAGTCTGCAAAGAGTGATGTAAAAGAAGCATTATATTTTCCTTTCCTCCAGAAAAACCTTGAGAAGACTCATAGCCAGGGATAGGAATATTAAGGAAGGTTGCTATGTCAAGGAGAAATTTCTGAAAAGAAGGATCTCCAATGGGAACCATCCCTGGACAGGCTAAATTTGAAAAGGTAGCCTGGGCACCGGAGGATGTACCTGTCCGGTGTAGAACAGGATTTGTAATAGATGGACACTGGAACTGGCAATTATGAGTTGAGACAGTCAGTAGTGTATCATCCATGCCAGGTATCGACTCCAAACTAGGTATAGAGAGGAGCGATCCAGGCGAAAAAAGCATTGAAGGAGCTGGTTCCGATGATACTGTAGGTACCGGCATCGATATCGATACCGATACCGGTAGTTGCGCCGGCATCGAAGGCGAAACCGACACCGAAGCAGTCATCGGAGGCAGCTCAAGCGGTACCGAGGTAAGTAAAACCCCTTGGTGATTATCCTCGGTACCGTGCATGCGGAATCGGTAAACATCGGTTCCGAGACGCGTCGGTACCCAGTCATCTAGACTAGATATCGATTCCAGACTCGGCATCGAAGGGAGCGAGTCTATCGATGCATGTCTCGAGGGTACCGACGTCGGTGATGGTATCGGCGATTTTGCCGATACAGGAAAGTCACTCTGGGTCATATTGTTCGGTCCCGAAGGTACTGAGGACGCCAGATGATGATTCCTAGTGAAGAGCAGATCACTCATGTGATGCAGCGGACCCTCTTCTAGAGAGAAAAAAAGTTTTAAATTCTGAGAAAAAAAGAAATGACCTGCAATTTCCAAAGGATCCATCTAGGGGGAGCAGGAGAGGCAGGACAGAGACTCCAGAACCACGCCTCAGGGGGCAGGAGTCATACTCCAACACCACACATTTAAGGAGATGCAGGCAAGAGTCAGGAGGCTCACAGGGGAGCTCAGAAGGTTCACCAGGAAGTTTTCCACCTGGGAGAGAACAAGTTAGAAGCAGCTCCAGAGAAGGACCAAGAACAGGCTATGCAGAGGACAGAGCAAAGCCAAGGTCTAGGCCCAAGCCAAGCCTGAGCAGAAAGACAGGCTGGGGAAGGAGAACCAGTCCTATAACCCAGAGGATAGGCCGAGAAGGCCGAAGCCTGACTAGATTAGGCTCTGAAGCCGGAAAGAAAACCAGCCATAAAAGCCAAAGGAGAGAAGAGTGGGAGAGCCGAAGGAACGCACCAGAGAGCACTGACACGGAAGGCAGTAGCCAAGGTAGGCCTCCAGCTTTGTCCCAAAGAACCAGGAGAAAAGCAAGAGGTAAAGCTTTTAAAAATTGTTATAGTTTGCCTAGAGAAGAATCCTGGAAAGGTGACTCTCCTTATCATAAACAAGGACAGAAATACAAGTTAAAAGACAGCTGTTATAAGCAAAGAACTGGCAGAGGAAAACATTACCAAGAAAATGTTTTTAAACATTTAGAAAAAGAGCTGCCACTGTGGTATTCCACCTTGCAGAAACCTAGGCCCAAACATTTGGCTAAGCCCTGGGAAGCACCAGAACATACTCCAGGGAAGGACACTTATTCGGTTTCCCTAGAGCAGTCAGAGGAGGAGGCCATGCAAGTGGAATCTATATCTGAGGATTTGGATAGCTCAGTGGAATGTACCTATTGTGTTGTGGATGAAATTGAATCATTCCATAGGTCTGGCAGTGAATGAAGCATTACTGTTTGAACATTTTTTTTATACTGTGAAGTTAACAGCACTTTTTGGTTAGTTCATGCCCTGTTTGGAAAATCCGTTGCAAAGACTTTTTCTGTTACGTTTACCAGTGTGTTGTGCGTATGATTTGAACCCTTAGTGCAAAAAGGGGAATAAAAGCCTTTTTCATTTTTCCTCCACTTTGTGCAAGAGTATAATTATTTTTCTCTTTGGGAGTTTGGTAACGAGGCCGGCACAAGGCTGGTACCCTTGACCCTCGCACCTGGCCAACCCCAATCCAACCTTCTTGGTGACAGCGGACCAGCAAACGGCAGCGCCCCGTGAAACCCACCCTTCGGTGGAACTACTATGCCGCCACCAGGGGGTGCTGGCACACGCGCGCGCACACTCCGCCCGGCCCCCGCGTCACACTCAACACCGGAGCCGATGCCAGGGTATCGGTACCACTGGAAGCGGATGCCACCACCGAGCATGGCTCAGATACAGGAAAGTCAATCTGAGTCGTATCGATCGGTCCCGAAGGTACCGAGGACGCCCGATGACGATCCCTGGTGAAGAGTGTATCACTCAACACCGGTGCCGATGCCGGGGTATCGGTACCGCTCGAAGCGGATGCCACCACCGAGCATGGCTCAGGTATGTTCTGTGAGGGGTGAGCCCCAGGAACAACCTGAAACCCCTGAAATGCTTTGGAGCCCGGAGACTCCCACCGGGGTTTTAATGCCAATGGGGTCTTGAGGGCAAGGCCGGAGCCGTCATCATGCTTGGCATGAGACCTACCACTCAAGAATTGGCTAGTCTTAAAAGACTGTTTGTGGGTTACCTGATCCTGTAGAGAAGAAAAAACCGGTGCCCGCACTTCGGGAGGGAAAACGGTATCGAGGGAAACTCGAAAGAGGGAAGTTCTTCTCACAGTTTTGCAGCCTGATTGTTCAGGGGAAAAAGGGTCAGGACCCAAACAGGTTAGACACCAGGCATTGGAGTCTAAAAACAAAACTGTGCTTCCACAGTGAAGGCACTTCTTAGGAGAAGAAGGCTCCATGATGGAGAGGCCTTGCAGGCCCAAAAAATTTCAAGACAGAAATTGAGGGAAAAATTTCCCTGAATTTAAGAAAAACCCCACCGGCGGTACCGGTGGCGGCGGGGGAAACAGCTGCGACCACAAGAAAACAAGAAATAAAGAATTTGAAGAAAAAAGTTTCTGCAGTGACAGGAGGACGTCCTGCCGGCTCCGCGGAAAAACGAAAACTGAGGAGAGGCAGTGGAAAAGGCGGGAAGGCAGTGCGCAGGCGCGAGGGATGCTCCCAAAAGCTTTCTGATTGGATGCTGGGGAGCATTCCCATGCAGGCTCCGTCGGTACTGATGTACCCATATGTGAAGACTCATTCCTGCTTGTTCCTGGAGATTGCTTAATCCAAAACACCTGAACAGTGCAAGGGAGGGGTTGCAATCTAAGCCCTTTAAAGCTAGAGGGGAATCTTCAGGAAGACAGAAGGAGACGGAGACGAAGTCAGAGAACAGAAGGAAGAACAACCGGAACCCGAAGGAACAAGGACAAGGAAGCAGACAGTTCAAGAGAGGAGCTCAGAAAAGTACCTATGCCTGGAGAAATATCTGGGGAAAAGGATCAGAGGAATGGAGAAAGCCAGAGGTCTGTAGATCCACAGCCAGGGACCCTCAAGTAACACCTAGGAAGAGGTCTGTTGCATCTAAGGAGGAAAGGAGTCCAAATACCTCTTGGAGGACGTCTGGAGAAAAGATCCTGAGGTCCAGAAATACCAGCTGGAGGACAGGACACAGAGGCTCTATTGCATACTGGCCAGAATACCAGAAGAAGCAGCCTGACGCTTGCCTGAATTCAGGTAGGAACTGTGAACGTTTCTCTAGCTTTGAACAGTGCAAACAGGGAAACAGTTTTTCTCCGTGCAGAGGTCAGTTCCTAAAGCCCTCTGAGTCAGACGGAGAAACAGAATCTATGCAATTTCAAGAGCAAGGTTCAATATCTGATACAGAAGATAATTATATGGACTGTTCTTTGAGTAAGTTGTTATTTTAGGAAAATCCTAACTATCAGAGCAAACATCAAAAGGAAACATTCTAAATATTAGCTTCCCATAAAGTTTTGTTGAATGAAAAAGCTTTTGGGAAGGTTTTGTACGTGTGCTGAAACCAAGCTACTGATTGCAGTTAATTGTCACCTGCTGGTAGAGGAGAGCCCAGCACAAGCCGTACACACGTAGGATTAAAATGTTTTTTTCTGTATGGAGAAAGTGAGCATTGTTTTTGTATAAAGAAGTTTCCCTCTTTGATTTGTTTTTCCCCAGCACTGCTAAGGAGTTTATTAGCAGTGGCTGAAAGAAGCCTTTCTGTTCTATAAAGGACTTTGATTCTTATTTGCATAAGATATTTCAGTTGCCTTATTTTGTGTTGAATAAAACCCTGGAGAAGTTATCTGGAAGGTGTTACCAAGCATATCTGTGTGTGGGATAATCACCCCATAAATAAACTCTAATTTTGTCTACACTCGACCAACTACAAGAGTTTTCATTATTTTAAAAAGGCAAGCTTTGAGTGAATGGACTTCAATAACCACAATCCTTTGCAAGACAGTTAATTTGCATAGTTGCCAAGATGGTGGTACCTTCATAACAAGCACCCCTTTTTACAGGTTTCATCCACTGGCTTACAGTCACCTTCGGATACTACCCCCCTCCCTTCTGGTGTCCCTCAAGGATCAGTCCTTGTTCCCTTTTATTTCATCTCTTTCTTGCACCACTTGCTCTCTGTATTCAACAATCTGGTTTGTCACCTTTCTGTTATGCAGACGACATCATCATTCTGCATCACACCAATCCTCTTCATCCCGATCTTGGTTCCCTGAATTCTTGTCTCACTCTTGTAGCTGACTGGTTACACAGGTACACTAAAAAAATTTTTTTTTAAACTGCCTCTAATGTTTAGATTGATTTTTACGTTTTTTGGTGCGCTGAATCCAAATCTGGTAACCAATTTGCTCCATCACGTACAGAGTTTTTGCTACATTGGGTTAGCAGTTTGAGGTGAACGTTTCAGATTGAGTGTGATCGAGATAAAAGTTTCTTGGATGAATTCTTTATACTAATTGTTTAGTAGTTATTCAAATAAGAATAAAGAAAATTGTAACAAGGCAGCACATAAGAATAGAGTAATGTCAACAAAACACACTGTGATGGTAGCAAAATTGCACTTAAAACAGCCACATACATGTGCACAAACATTGAGCATATAAGAGCGAGGTTAGACACAAAGCAAAGCAAAGAAATGTGCAAAAAATGTTGTACAGGTATGTATGTAAGAATAGAAAACGCAAACCGCACCATTGCAATACATGAAGACAAACACCCGATGGTGTGAAAATAAAATTCTAATAAATGAGATCCGACACTGTGGTAATAACTAGCAAATTTTTATTTCAAAGTTTAGTAAAAACACGATATTTGTCAACACAGTTTAGATTTTAAAGTCATTCTTGGGTCAATCAATCTCCTGGTGGGCCCGTTTCTTCTTCCCCCGAATGCTTCTCTTGGTGCGCTGCTTGGCGTATTTTTCATCTGGGGTTTCCCGCAGCAGTAACCAGCAGAAATCAGCCATCATAGTGGTGTTCCATCTTCCTTGGTACCTTCTCTCTGCGTCCTTGATGTCCTGGTGAAACCTTTCACCTTGTTCTTCACTGTATGCCCCCAAGTTTTCGGGAAAGTAGTTCACATGGGAGTGCAAGAAATGGACTTTCAGGCTCATGTTACAGCCTTGTTCTTTGAAGGCATTGAGCATCCTGGCAACAATATCCTTATAGTTCTCATCCCGCCTGTTCCCCAAGAATTTGAGATCATCCTTGAAGGAATCCCAGGCTTCTTTTTCCTTCTCAGACATCGTTTCAGCGAATGCTCCATCTGAAATGAGTTTCCTTATATCAGGGCCAACAAACACTCCTTCCTTTAGCTTTGCTTCAGAAAGTCGGGGGAACTTTGAGCAAAGGTACCGAAAGCACTCACCATCTTTTGGAAGGGACTTGATGAATTGCTTAATGAGACCCAACTTAATGTGGAGAGGTGGTAATAGAATTTTATCACGAGGTACCAAGCTCTCATGAAGAACATTTTTCTCACCGGGTCTCAAATACTCCCGAATTGGCCAGTCTTTTTTCCCCCAGTGTAGGTCGCGGGCCCAGCTATCCCACAAGCAAAGGAAGCAGGGATATTTGGTGAAACCGGATTGCTGCCCTAATAGCATGGATAGAATTTTAAAGTCTCCACAAATCATCCACTTATGCTCATCATAACGAATCTTCTGAAGAATCAGGGCCAAATTCTCGTATTTTTCTTGGAGAATAGCAGAGTGAGCAATAGGAACTGAAGCGAATGTGTTGCCATTATGAAGAAGAACACCTTTTATGCTGTCTTTTGACGAATCAATGAACAGCCGCCATTCAGCAGGATCATACTTGAGTTTAAACTTTTCCATCACTCCGTATATATCGTTGCAAAATACCAAATCTTCCTCTTTGCTGAAATACTTCAAAAATTGTGTCTCGCGGTTGCGGTACCAATAAAAAGTTGTTCCTGGTGACAATAGATTTTTCTGTTTAAGCCGAGAACCTAGCAGTTGGGCAGCATCTTTTGGGAGTCCTAAATCCCGGACTAAATCATTCAATTCAGCTTGAGAGAAAAGTTCAGGTTTCGGATCTGGTTCAGTTTCAAACTCGGAAGTACTGGACTCATCGGGAAAAGCCATCTGATGAGTCTCATCATGATCAGAACCGTCCACACAAATATGATCCAAAGATTTTGGTGGTTCAGGCACAGGTACTTCGTTGCTATGAGGCATAGGCCTAATTGCTGAGGGAAGGTTGGGGTAACTTATTACGTTCTTATTTTTTAAGTTGTATCCTTTCACAATGCAAGAGCAAAAATAGCAGTCACTGCTGTGGTCTCTTTGTTCACGCCACATCATAGGTATTCCGAAACGAAATGCTTGTTTTTTACCTTTCATCCATAAGCGTAGATCTTCCTCACATGTCTTGCACACTTTGTGAGGAGCCCACGGTTTGTCTTGATCGCCTAACTTCAAACCGAAATAGGCGAAATATACTTTTTTAATAAATGCAGAAATGTTCCTCTGCCGCTTTTTCACGGTATATTCCCCACAAATAAAACAAAAACTGTCCGGAGAGTTGACGCAACCTCTGGCTCTGTGAGCCATCACAAATACACAGCACTGCAAACTACAACTGTAGTGAACCACTTCGGAATAAAGCTGGATTACGACTGAGCAAACAAAAGGTAATAATGAACTTGCAAGAAACTGAAATTTGACAGGAACGTTCATGTCGCAACCACCGTGTTTGAGCGAGGCGAACGAGGCGAGGCGAACAGGAAAGAACATGCGCCAGCGCGAGTACTGGATTTAGCCCCCCGCCTCCCAATTGTCCTGTTAATGTATAAAATGAATACAAAACACTCTAAAATATCATGAGGGAGTGTTTCTAGTTAGTTAACCATTACAACCTCTATTTTGGGCCAAGAAAATAAACTGCAGTCGGCTAAAAAGAAATTATGTGAACATTCCTTATATGGGTAAGAAATCTAATTTTGCAAGAAAACGTGACGTGATGGAACATTTTGGCTATTTTTCCTGGATTCAGCACCCCAAAATCTATAGGAATCAGTTGCAAAACTGGAGGCAGTTTTTTGGTAGTGTACCTGTGTTATCTTCAAACTGCCTTCACCTTAACCTACATAAAATATCATCCACATGGTTTACCTTTGGGAGACCCTGTCCTTCACTTGCTCCTTCTCTCAGAAATTGTGCATTACCCATAGTTTCCTCTTTCCAATACTTGGGGTCCTACTTGATTCTAATCTCACTCTTAGGGATCATATTTCTCACCTTGCCAAGACATACTATTTCTTCCTTCGCCAAATATGATCTATTCACCCTTTTCTCTCTCCCTCTGCCTTGACTACCTTCACTTTATCCACAGTTATATCTTGTCTCAATTTCTGTAATTCCGTTCTCGCAGGTGTCACTCATACTCAGTTACGTCGTCTTCAACGTATACAGAATACCGTGGCTAGGATCATAACTCACTCTTCACGCAGAGATTACATTACCCCCTTACTACTCCATTTATACTGGCTTCCTGTAGAATATCACATTCATTACAAGATACTTATCTTAGTGCACCAAGTAGTTCATACTCATATGCCGCAGTACCTAGCTGATCGCCTCCATTTTCATATCCCCACCCGCAGCATCTGTTCCCTTCACATAAAGCACAGTTACTTACCTGTAACAGGTGATCTCTGGGAACAGCAGGAATTAGTCATCACATATGGGTACGTCGGTACCGACGGAGCCTGCGCGGGAAAGCTCCCCAGCTTTTCAAATGAAAAGCTTTTGGGGCCTCCCACTGCACATGCGCGCTGCCTTCCCGCCTTCCTGACCAGCTCTCCTCAGTTCGAGTTTAAAGCTGAGACAATAGAGAGAGAGAGGACAGGAAGATAGAGGAATAGAGAGACAACTCCTAGGGGAGGTGGGTGGGTTGTGATGACTAATTCCTGCTGTTCCCAGAGATCACCTGTTACAGGTAAGTAACTGTGCTATCTCTAGGAACAAGCAGGAATAAGTCATCACATATGGGGACTCCCTAGCTGAGATGCCTGGGAGATCCCCCTCCAAGGGTAACCATCTTCGGATGGATCTCAGGCATCCATTCTGGGAAGGTGGGCAGGAGTTGTTTAAGTATGGAACAGGTGTTTGAGGACAGCCTGACCAAACAAGGCATCCCGGCGGGAGTCCTTGTCCAAGCAGTAATGGGCTGTGAAGGTATGCACTGAGGCCCAAGTGGCTGCTCGACAGATCTGATCTATGGATACAGAGTGGAGATGAGCCATAGAAGTGGCCATGGCTCTCACATTGTGAGCTGTGACATGGCCTTCCAGAGAAATGTTCTTACTCTGGTAAGCAAAGGAAATACACTGAGCAATCCAGTTGGAAAGTGTGCGTTTGGTGACTGGAAGTCCCAAATGAGAAGGATCAAAAGCCACGAAAAGCTGAGAAGACTTTCGATGTGGCTGAGTTCTATTGAGGTAAAAGGCGAGAGCTCTTTTACAGTCAAGAGTATGAAGGTTCCTCTCTGCACTGGATGCATGAGGAGCCGGAAAAAAGACAGGTAGATATACCTCTTGATTAAGATGAAAAGGCGAGACCACTTTAGGCATAAAGTGGGGATTCGTCCTAAGGACCACCTTATCATGATGAAATCTGGTATAAGGTGGATTTGCCACCAAAGCCTGCAGTTCACTGATGCGGCGAGCCGAAGTGACTGCAATAAGGAAAAGGACCTTCCAAGAAAGAAATTTCAGGGAGGTAGATACCAACGGTTCAAAAGGTGGCTTCATAAGTTGACCCAGAACTAAATTCAAGTCCCATGCTACCGGAGGAGGCCGGATGGGAGGCTTAGTGAGGGTTAGGCCTCTCATGAATCTTGCAATAAGAGGATGAGAGGAAACAGATTGTCCATTTATAGGTTTTAAGGATGCTGTAATAGCACTTAAATGGACTCGTACTGAATTCGTCTTGAGGCCTGCATTGGAGAGATGCAGGAGATAGTCTAGTAGAGAATTCAATGGAAGTGCCAGAGGGTCAAGACCCTGTTGGGCACACCAAATGGAAAAACGTTTCCATTTGAAAGCATAGGAACGCCTGGTAGAGGGTTTCCTAGAGGCATAAAGGATATCTTTCACTGGTTGAGAAAGATTAAACTCTTGAAGGCTTAAGCCTTCAGTAACCAAGCTCGGAGATGTAGGGACTTGGGGTTTGGATGCCACAAAGTCCCCTGCTCCTGAGACAGAAGGTCTGGTGCAGCTCCCAGGTCCAGGGAGGAGCCCTGGGAGAGCTGTAGAAGGAGAGGGAACCACACTTGGCGTGGCCAGCGTGGAGCAATGAGGATCATGGATCCGTGATCCCTCTGAAGTTTGAACAGAGTCTTGGGAATCAAAGGAATGGGTGGAAAAGCGTACAGGAATTCCTGACCCCAATGCAGGAGAAAGGCATCGTTGGCCTGAGCTCCGTGACACGGAGTCCTGGAACAAAACCGGGGAAGTTTGGCATTCCACGGACTTGCAAAGAGGTCTATGTCCGGGGTCCCCCATTCCTGAAAGATTCTGCATATCTGGTCCATATGAAGGGACCATTCGTGTGGGAGCAGAACTCGACTGAGTCTGTCTGCCCGAGAGTTTTGAACTCCTGGAAGATATACTGCCAGAAGATGAATTTGGTGCTCTCTGGCGAAGGCCTATAATCTGAGAGCTTCGTTGCAAAGCGACAGAGAGCCCGTCCCTCCTTGTTTGTTGATATAAAACATGGCCACCTGATTGTCTGTCTGAACTAGGACAGTCAGGTTGGCAAGGAGGGTATGGAAGACTGTGAGGGCAAGGAAGATTGCTCGCAGTTCCAGAAGATTGATATGAAGGGTGGTCTCTTGTGGAGACCAGATTCCCTGAGTGGAGAGATGTTGAAGATGAGCTCCCCACCCTGTTTGGGAGGCATCTGTTGTGAGGGTTGCTTGGGGCAACGAAGGTTGGAAGGGGGTCCCCAACAACAGATTTTTGGAGGATGTTCACCACTGGAGAGACCAAAACAGACGTTTTGAGGTGAGTACCTGGTCTGACAGCAGTCCCGATGCTTGAGACCACTGGGTGGCCAATGTCCATTGAGCTGCTCTCATATGGAGACGAGCATAGGGCACCACATGAACCGTGGAGGCCATGTGGCCCAGAAGTTGCAGCATTTCTCTGGCTGACAAGTGACTTCTGGACTGAGCTTGGGAGGCCAAGCTTATTAGCCTTTGGCCTCGGACCAGAGGGAGGTAGGCCTTTGCAGTGGTGGAGTCCAATTGGGCCCCTATGAATTCCAGAGACTGAGTAGGGATGAGTTGGGGTTTGGGAATGTTTACCACAAGTCCCAGATATTGAAGAATACGCCTTGTGCGGTCCAGAGAAATCTGGGCTTCTGACTGAGATGGAGCTCGGATGAGCCAGTCGTCCAGATATGGGAAGACAAAGATTCCCATGCCTCTGAGAAATGCGGCTACGACTGCCATGCATTTTGTGAAGACTCTTGGAGCAGAGGCCAGACCGAAGGGTAGTACTCTGTACTGGAAATGTTTTCCCTGGAACAGAAATCTTAGATATTTTCTGTGGGATGGATGGATGAGTATATGAGTGTACGCATCCTTGAGATCTAGAGAACAAAGCCAATCCTGACTCTGAAGGTATGGAAGGAGAAGGCCCAGAGAGAGCATTTTGAATTTCTCCTTGAATAGAAACCTGTTCAAGTCTCTCAGATCTAGGATAGGTCTGAAGCCCCCTGTCTTCTTTGTTATGAGAAAGTAAGGGGAGTAGAAACCTAACCCCTGTTGTGGAGGAGGAACCTCCTCTATTGCCCCTTGGGCAAGAAGAGAAGAGACTTCCTGACCCAACAGGGTCAGAAGAGATGGGGGAGAACTGAATTGCCTCACCATGGTATGGGGAGGAAGGCTGGAGAAATGAAGTTTGTAGCCTTCTCGGATAATAGAGAGGGTCCATTGCTCTGATGTTATTTGCTCCCATCTGGGAGCAAAGTGAGCTAGCCTTCCAGGAATGGTGAGGGGCTCTGGTTGTGCTAGAGCCAGAAACGGCAAGTTCTCTAGAGGGAAGTCAAAACCCCTGAGGGGGATGAGCCTGCTGGGATGTAGCAGACACTGCAGGCTTTGACTTTACCTGCTTAGATTGCTGACGCTTAGCCAGAAGGCGAGGCTGAGCAGATTGCTGGCCAGTATTTGTGGGAAATTTGGTCTTTTTATGGTAAGGCCTTTTAAAAGGCTTCTTTTTGGTAGGGGTAGAAGTAGACTTGGAAAGTCTATCTAGAGTGGCATTTTCTGCATCCATTTGAGCAGCTTTAATCTGCCAGTCTTCCCCAAATAAGTTCTCACCTGTACAGGGCAGATTTCTGAGGCCTTCTACAACCCAGGGTTCTAGGTTAGAAGCCTGGAGCCAAGCGAGACGTCGGGCTGCAATAGCAATTCCCGAAGCTCTGCCTGCAACCTCGAAAGAATCAAAGGCTGCCCTGTTGGAGAACTTGGAGACCTCTGAAAGTTGTGTCACCATAGAAAAGAAGTCCGCCCTTTGATCATCAGGGATAAAGGGGGCAAAATTCTGTATTTTTAGGGCAAGTTGCCCAAGATACATGCCCATATAAAGGCTATAAGAGTTGATCCTGGCTATAAGCATACTAGCCTGGAACATCTTTCTTCCAAAAGAGTCTAGGTTCTTACATTCTCGCCCTGGAGGGGTAGAAGAATGCCTTTTAGGACTCTTTATTTTCTTCATGGCAGACTTCACCACAATGGAGTGGTGAGGCAGCTGAGTTTTTTGGAACCCAGGTGAAGGAGGGACCCGATACATGGTGTCCAACCTGCGGGAATGGGGAGACAGTGTTAAAGGAGTCTCCCACAAATCCATCAAGTGTTCTTGAAGGATTTCATGGACAGGCAGAGTGACTGCCTCTTTAGGAGCTTTTGAGTATCCTAAAATGTCCAATTTTTTTGATCTGGGTTCTCTTTCAGAAGATGTAGTAATAGAAAGTGCTTTAGCTACATCAACAATGAAATCCTGAAAGGATAAATCCTCTGGGGGAGACATCCTCCTCTTGGGAGAAGAGGGCTCCTCAGGAAGAGTAAGCTCAACAGAGTCATCAGAGGAATTAAATTCATCAGAAGAATCTGAGTACTCTTTCTGTGCTTCCAATGTACGATACGCATACCGATCGGTATTGACATCGGGCGTATCGGGCATGGGATCGGTACCGGGCGAAAGCCGGAATCCGATATGCGAAACCGATCGACGTTTAGAAGTCGATGGTCTCGGTTCCGGTGTAGATACCGGAACCGGGGTCGGTACCGATGAAATCGGTACCGAGGGCGTCGCAGCCTTAATGAAGGCCAGTACGGCCTGCTGCATGGTCTGGACAGTACTGCCCATAGACGCCACTACTGCCTGGATGTCGGTACCGGTATGAGCCGGTACCCCAGAGCAGTCCAACAGGTGATCTGTCGAGGCCGTGCCATCGATGTCAACCTGTGACCCCATGATTGCTTTGGAGGCCGGAACCTCCCGCCGGGGTTTTTTGGCCTGGGCAGAATCCTCGAACTCAGAACTGAGAGCCTCTCGATCTTTAGAAAGAGATTTGCTTTTAGAGGATTTGCCCACAGAAGTTTTGGTTACCTGAGATCCATCCGGAGAGGAAGACCTGGATGACTGTGATGCTTCTGAAGGAAACAGCACATGGAGCTTGTTAGCCCGGTTCTGCAAACCGCGTTTAGACATCTGGGTGCAGGATGGGCAGTCCGGTATAGAGTGCTCAGGTCCCAAACATTTGAGACACCATTCATGGGTGTCTGTGACAGAAATAACAGCACTGCATTTGGTACATTTTTTGAAACCAGGGACTGGCTTCTCCATGAGGAGAAATTGTGTAGGCCTTAAGGCCTAACACCGGGTACCAAGCTGTGCTGAAGAAAAATAAAAAAGTCTTTTTTTTTTTTTTTTTTGTATATAGAAAGAAAGAAAGACCGGCGATACCGGTATCGGTATGGGGAAGGCAGGTACGCGGTCTAAAGAAACAAACAAAAGTAACAAATTCTTCAGCGGTGACAGGAACACGACCTGCTGGCTCCGCGGAAAAAGAAGAACTGAGGAGAGCTGGTCAGGAAGGCGGGAAGGCAGCGCGCATGTGCAGTGGGAGGCCCCAAAAGCTTTTCATTTGAAAAGCTGGGGAGCTTTCCCGCGCAGGCTCCGTCGGTACCGACGTATCCATATGTGATGACTTATTCCTGCTTGTTCCTAGAGATACCGCCTTCACCTTCCCCCTCCCCCCCCCCATCACGTGCACATCTACAATCTACTCGTCACTCTGCCTTTTTTTTCATTGGTCCCACCCTCTGGAACTTTCTACCCTCACCACTCTGTCTGGAACAGAACTATTCCACTTTTAAATCCTTACAGAAAACTCATCTATTCACCACTGCGTACAACCTCTTGGACACACACTGCTGACCTGGCTTATTTATGTTTGTTAATTTTTCTCCTCTATGTCTTGTCCATGTCTCTTGCTGCCTCTTCTTTCCTGTCATGATTGTAGTTCTTTTTCCCTTCTCTGGCTTTGAGCCAATTCTGAATGTTAATTATGATTGTGAACCACTCTGATGTTATAAAGGGCAGTATATCAAAAATTAATAAACATAAACATATAAAATAAAGGATGCATAATATTGCTGAGCAACGAATGCATGCCTGTTTCATGCCTATGGCCTACAAGTGCACTCATTCTGCTGCTCTGCATTACCATTCCCCTCTTATCTCCCTGCACCTCTCCCCACAACTTCTTTTACGTGAGTGTGCTGTGCTGAGTACACCTTGTTGTGCTATACAAATGATCATTAGTAGCTTTAGTAGTTGTAGTAGAGCCATCTGGCTATGGCATCTGAGGCCCATCTATCTGGGCACTGGCATTTTCACAGCAGCTACACCTGTCTCATTGTGGCGTATGTCAGTCTGTATATGTCCACTACCTCTGGGGCAACCCTGTCTGCCTTCCCACAGCCAGCTTTGTGGCACTGCTCACCTGGTTAGGACTATGTGGGCATGGGAGGGGGGATCCCAGTGCCATCACACCAAGTAGTTGGGAATGTTGGTACTACATCAGTTGTGTCTTCCAGTGTCTGGCACAGCGGATGTATAGCTGCTCTATCATCCTGCCAATAATATCTGATCTTATTAGAGTACCTTATGTAAAATAATCCAGAAGGAATCAGCATAGGTTTCCTATGGCTCAATGTAAAAACATATCCCTGTCAATAATAGGGACCCTCAGAATACAGGCATTCAGCAGTGCAAACAGCACCAATACCTGCTCAACAGCAACACTATTGGTCCCACAAAATGTGCATTATGGTCATGCATTAGTGCTGTTTTCACTGTTGAGTGCCTTTATTCTGAGAGTACCTTAGCATTGACAGGGATATGTTTTGACATTTAGCTATAGTGAACCCTCTCTGAATTTGATTGCCCAGTCACACTGCCACCCGGTGACGCTCGGTTATCCATATGGTCCAGGTACTAGCCAGGCTTTCATATCGCCCCTGAATTGCAAATGAGCACATCAGATCCCCCCCCCTTGCACCCCTCAAACACACACATACATACACACACACACACACACACACACACACACACACACACACACATGCACTCCCTTTCTGTCACAAAGAAAAGATTCTGCCAAAAAGATGCCCTGAACCTATACATGACAGCTATGACATAACATCATCACATGGGGTACCAGGACTTCAGCTATGATCTCTGTTTCTCACACAAAAAGGAATCCTTTCCCTGTTCATACCCATAGTATCCCTGCATCAGCAGTCCCATTTTTCTGAACATGGGAATTGTTAGGGTCCCATAGTTTGGCTCCTTTAGTTCAAATGCACATTAGTACATAGTCTGAATAACCACTATTGCTCTTCTTAATATTTCTGTGAGAGTGTTTATTAATGTGTGTATACCTTACAACATAGGACCTCTGCTCCTTGTATCTTAAGACTACATCCTGTGTTTTTCCAGACTGCAGTCACCAGCTCATGACATACTTGTCACAACCATTCCTCAATACGTGCCACATTGCAGAGAACAGAATTTTTTCTAAGTCCTAGCTTTACAGCACGTTTCAGCAGGAATAACATGGACGTTTCTGGGAAAAACTTCATACATAAACGGGCCTTTCCTGAATATACTTTCTGATCCCCATGGCTGCCCATTCCCCTGATCCACCCTCTCCTGCCCACGTTCTGAGATCCCTTTGCTAGCGCCATGGACGTGCATGTCAGCAGTGTTTCAGAATACAGTTTGGGACATTTTCGGCACATAAACATCCCTGCCACAGAACAAACCCCTTTATTCTTGTTCTGGAATGCCCACCAATATCTAGGAAAAACCTTCCACAATACAAGGAAAGAAAAATCACAGAATGTGTACGTCTCTTAGTAACATATAATCCAAAAGTAGAAAACCTATGGAAATGATTAAAGATATTCAATCCCTATTTTACTAAAAGAAACCTCCCCCCCCCCCCCACCAGTTTTAACCTTCCGCCAACCACACAACTTGAAACAAAAACTTATAAGAAGTAAACTACAAACAGAATCCTAAATAGAAGAAAAAGGACAAAACCTGGCAAGACATCATGTTGCAAGTTATGCAAGCACACATCATAGGACTCTGCAGCTACCTTCCTGGGAAAGACATTCAAAATAAAGGGATCGCGTTCATGCTTTTCTATGAAGGTGGTGTATATGATCCGAAGCACAAAATGAAAAGGGGTTCTAAACTGCAGAAACAAGGACAAGTACCAGTTTTCATAAACTATTGCAGAAATAAAACAGAATGACAGCTCAGTAGGTGAATATTTCTCAACGGATAATTACTCCCTTAAGGACTTTATAATAAAGGTACTGAATGGAAATTTCTGGAGTATACAGGAATGAGAACATTTGAAGTTTTGAACACTTTGAAAAGGACACAAAAGGATTCAGTAGAGACATTGGCTTTCTCATCCATTATCAGATATAGGGCTTTTGAACTGTAAAATGTCACTGTCTCATCACCCCTGCCTATCCCTCCACTTCTTTTTCATTAAGTTGTAATTGCATATGCAAGCTACCTACAGTAACATGAGTTAGCTCTATTTCAACCCAGTGTAACTACAATGCTTCTTATTGATCTGGTGTAGAGAGAATAACTCTTGAAACCTTGTAAACATGTCCAAGACACACAAAGAGGTCTATCTACTAAACACCCACAAATAGGAACAGAAGTGAAGGAGATTTTGAATGATTTTCCAAAGACTGTGTTCATGAGGAACTAGCTAAACTAAAAGTAGACAAAGCGAGGGGGCCAGATGGCATATATCTGAGAGTCTTAAAGGAACTTGGGGAAGTTCTAGCAGCTCCACTCTCTGACCTTTCAATGCTTCTTTAGAGTTGAGAGCAATCCCAGAGGACTGGAGAAAGGCACATGTGGTCCCTTTACACAAAAGTGGAAATAAGGATGAAGTTGAGAACTGCAGGCTGGTTACTCTGACTTCGGTCTAAATTAATGGAAACACTGTGAAAACAGAGGATAGGGAGGTTTTTGGAATCCAATGGATTGCAGGATCTGAGGCAGCATGGGTTTACTAGAGGCGGGTATTGTCAGACAAATCTGATTGAGTTCTTTGATTGGGCAACAAGAGAGTTGAACAGAGGGAGAACCCTAGATTTCAGTAAAGCCTTCGATACCATTATGCACAGGTGACTTATAAATAAATTGAGCACCCTAGAGAAGGACCCTAAAGTAACTGACTGGGTTAAAAACTGGTTGAGTGGGAGGAAACAAAGGGTACAAGTAAATGGAACTCACTCTGAGGAGAAGGAGGATGCCAGTGGTGTGCCGCAGGGATCTGTCCTTAGTCCTATTCTTTTTAACATCTTTGTTAATGATATTGCAGAAGGGCTGTCCGGTAAGATTTGCCTCTTTGCAGATGATACCAGACTCTGCAATAGAGTAGACATCCAGGAAGGAGTAGATAACATGAGGAGGGATCTAGCTAAGCTCAAGAATGGTTGAGAATTTGACATCTGAGATTTAATGTTAAAAATGCAGGGTCATGCATTTGGGTTGCAAAAATCCAAGGAAGCAGTGCAATATAAGAGGTGAAGTACTTCTGTCCATGAAAGAAGAGCGGGACCTAGACGTGATTGTGTCTGATGACTTTAAAGTAGCTAAACAGATAGAAAAGGCGACGGCAAAATTCAGAGGGGTGCATAGGGAGAAGAATGGCCAGCAGAAAGGGGGTGGAGCCAACAGCAGAGCAAGATGACTGCATAATTTTCACCTTCTCAGAATCCTATAGAGAATCCTGCCTTCTCCTTCCTGGTCACGATGCCCTAGCCTCCCCGAAGGACCATGATGGTTTGGAATATGTCTGCAAGCAAATCTACCCATCTAGATTATACTCCAGGCCAACATTCTGGGGCAAAGAGAGCTAAACCAGATCCTCCATCTCCACACAAAATGGTAAATAGCCAAGAAAATGCAGAGGGCATGCAGGAACTGCTGGTGGAGATCCGGAGGGTGCGGGCAATGGTGGCAGAAAACGGTGAGGCCCTAAGCGAGGTTAAATCTGACATTTTGGAACAGGTGAATGGACTGACAGATAGAACAAACAACTTTGATGTCAGAATTACAATGCATGAAGAGCACATGAAACTGATCACTATGAACTCTAAACGAATTGCTAACTTGGAGCGTGATCTAGAAGAGCTAACAGTCGAACACGAACAAACAATATCCATATTGTAGGAATCCCAGAGGGTGTGGAGGGCACAGATATGGTGGCGTTTTTGAAAAAAATACTGTCTAAGCTGCTGCATCTGGAGTTTACGCACTCTTTTGAAATCGAGCGAGCCCACCGGGTCCCAGCGCAGGCAGGCCTGCAAACGCGACAGCTACGGCCAATCATTATGTGTGCTCTCTGGTATCAACATGTGGTTCATATTATGTCCACTGCTAAATCCCAAGCTCTATTGAAATTTGAAGGCCATAACATCACATTTTACCTAGATTTTTATAAAGGTACGGTTCAGAACCATAAGCAATTCTTGGCCTTCAGACCACGTTTGCAATGACTACAAGCCCAATACGGCCTTTTTTTTTTTCCTGCAAGGTTCTGGGTCACACTGCATAATCAAATAATAGCCTTTGAAGACCCTGCTACATTTCAAGCTTTCCTGGAAGAACAAGAGGCAGCGGTGATGCAATAATGGGATTTGTAAGTTTGTTAAACGATCAATACTTTCTAGGAAAGTATTGCTCGTTTAACAAACTTACAAATCACATTATTGCATCACCTCTGCCTCTTGTTCTTCCAGGAAAGCAAAAATACAGAGCACCGCAAACATAACATCACACATCCTAGAAAAGCATTTTCTTTGTTAGCACTGGTATCAGGGACTAGCAGTGGTTCTGGATGAATCTCCAGTCGTAGGAGGAAGGCTGCAACTGCCAAGTTCACTTTATTGTAGTGTGTCCAGCTCTGGAAGGACCATGATCATACCAGTGCCTTCTTCAGGCTTATGCAATGTTATGAAGAAAGAGTGAGCCAAGTTCATAAAGAAGTAAGAAGGTGGTAATTAAGGCTTTGTTACAAAGTACCTTATGAGAGGCATTATCCAGAGCCAAATGAAAGTGCAGAGCAAGCCTTTGAACTTTGACTAATCCGGTAAAGAAGTCCTTCCAATGCAGTAGGAAGAAGGGATAGTTGGCAACTGGGCTGAATCCACTAGCCCATACAGCTAACTCTTCAAAGGAAGCTGTACAGAATAGCTTGTGGTGCTCTGTATTTTTGCAGGTCCTGGGCCAGGGGTAGACATAATCTAGTATTTGTAACAGAGTTTCCACAGTTTATAATTTGTAACCTCTAATCTGTTCTGTATGTAATGGTAAATATAAGAGAGTGAATAGGGGCTGTACACTCAAGTGACAAGTTGGAGGGATAGAATCAGAGCCTTTGTTTAGTTAGGATCAAGAAATGTGGGAGGGAGGGCAGGCTTAAGATCTAAAGAATTACTGTAATAGAATCAAATAGGGGGAAAGATAACATCACATTTTTTGATGGTTGGATTTTGGTGTAGCAATCTTGAGGGGTGCTGGTTTACCCATCTATCTGTTCCTTGCATAGGGCTGGGTTGTCTCCTTGCTGGTTCTCTCTTGGTTGCTTTTGGGGCTGGGTCAGATTTCATCTCTTGCATTATGTTGAGCACTTTAATCCTGTGATTGATTGATTGCCTTGCTTATACTATGAGCCCCCTTAAATTTTATCTCTGAACGTAAAGGGTATAAACAATCTGATTCAAGAAAAACACAATTCTATTGTATTGTCAAAAAAGCTGGTAGATGTCATCCTACTTCAAGAAACACATCTTTCAACAGAGGAATCAAAAAAGCTTGGGGATAGACACTATTTATTTAACATTTTTTCTATACCGCTTTTCTTAAATTCAAAGCGGTTAACATTCAACAATAAACAAGAAAACTTTACATAGAACAATATTGAACTTGGATGAAACAGGGGTATTGTCTACAAAGAGGTGTAGATCAGTTCATAATTTATTATAATGAGTATGTTTGCCCGATGTTTAAGTCTGTGGACCATAGTATTCCAAAAATAGGTGAGTTTTTAATGCTTTCCGGAAGTCCTATAAATCATTGATTGTTTTTATGTTTTCTGGTAGTGCATTCCAGAGTGATGGAGCATATATTGAGAAGGCTCTGCTGCAAGTTTGTTTGTTTTGCTTTCGTTTTATTTATTGGTATTATTAATCTGGTTTTATTGCTTTTCCTTTTTCTTCTGCTTTCAGAATCTTTGCTTATGAGAGCTTGTAGTATAGGTGGTGATAAATGGTGGAAGATTTTAAAGATACTGAGTATAACTTTGTATTTATTCCTGATAAATATGGGGAGCCAATGGAGTTGTTTTAGGGTTGGAGTTATGTGATTGGTTCTTGATTATCCCAGATATAATATGAGCCGTTGTATTTGTAGTAATTGTAAAGGGTAGATTGGATAGGTAGACCCTGATAAATGATGTTACAATAGTCTAAGATGGGCAAAATCAATGCTTGACAGACTGTGTGGAAGTCATTAGAGTTTAAAAGAGGTTTGAACTTTTGCATTATTCTTAATTTGTGGTAAGTAGCTTTTGTAACCTTTGTTCCATATGAATTTGGAAGTTTAATTTCTGGTCAAGGTATATCCCAAGGTATTTAATTTCTGTTTTCACTTCAATGAAGTTACGTGTTATTTGTAGAGATTTTGGTGGGGCATAGTAAGAATTCTTTGTTATAAAGATTGCCTCAGTTTTCTTGTAGTTTATCAGCAGATTTTGTTCCATTAGCCAGGCTGTCATTTCTTTTATACATGCTATTATATTTGAGTAGTCAGGTCGATCAATGTTGAATGATGTGTGAATCATAATATCATCTGCATAGATATTGTAGTTTACTTTGTATTTAGTTATTATGCTGCAGAGAAGTTGCAAATATATATTAAACAGCAGAGCAGAAAGTGCTGAACCCTGCGGAACTCCCTTTAACTGGTCTATTAAGGTCGATCGGCGTGTTCCAGATTTTACCTGTATTTTTTTACAGATAAGGTATGATGTAAACGATTTTAGTGTTTCTCTTATTCCAATTTCATTCAGACACGTGATAAGTATGTCATGGTTTATTGAGTCAAATGCAGCCTTTATATCTAGGAATATCAGTATGCAGCATTGTTTAGTATCATCTAATCTGAGAATTAGGCTATTCAAGAGTGAGGTAATGAGTGTTTCAACACTGTGTTTGGGATTGAACCCATGTTGGTGAGGATCAAGAGAACATGCATGTCAAGCTTGTCTTGTAATTGCAGTTGGTCTACTTTCTCAATTATCTTCACTGTAAATGGTAGAATTGAGATGGGTCTGTATGAACTGGGGTCATCAGAATCAAGGGTATTACTCTTTGGTCTTACTATTGATTGTTTGAGTATAGAGGGCATAATTCCTTGTGAGAGTGAAAGTTGCACTATTTTAAGTAAGATGGGGGCTAGCTGTTCAGCTGTCATTTTGATCCAAGATACTGGACAAGGATCAAGAAAGGAGGTTTGGTGTTGGGATTAGTTATGATTTGTTTTATGGGTGGTGTGGGAAATGTGGTCCACAAACAGGCTTGCTCACTTATTGATTGCTTTTCTATTATTAATAGTTTCATTTGGTTTTGATTTAGATTGAGCTTTGATTGAAGGAAGTTTGCCATGGTTTGAGGCTCAATTAGATTGTGCTCTTCAGATTTGATTTTTGTCAAGGTTCTTATTATATTGAATAGCTCTCGTGGTTTATTTAATGAATCCATAATTAGATTTGTGTGGTATTCCCTCTTACAAGCATTTATTAGAGACTGGAATTCCTGCATCCTGTTAGTATAGTTGATTTTATCTTGCACATCTTTCGTTTTCTTTCCATTTTTGTTCTGCTTTTTGCAGGGCTTGTTTCGAGGTGTTAATCTCACTCAGGGGCGGCCCAAGGGGGTGCGGGGCCATGTGCGGATATTAATTGCGGGGCCTCATTTGCATAAGGAGCCTCATTTGCATAAATATTTGCAGAACGTTAACATGCGCTTTTAGTAAACATGCCTCTTAATGAGTGTCTGGACAAAGAAAGACTAACAGATTTCTACATTACTATATTGCAGTGACAACCACCAGGCCCATTAGGAAGTACTACAAACACTGATCATTTAGAACCCATAGCAAATCCACCGTATCATAACAGCCCTATCAGGACTCACAAAGCACCAAACCCTACCTATCAAAAGGCAACACTGCAGATATTAAACCAATACATCTCAGAGAATACCAATACATCTCCTACTGGGGACAAAAAAACAAGTGGCACTGTCAAATAGAAACTACATGAACAGAATATCTCAGCTCGGAGACACATGCAGAACATAGACCGTCACCAAACAAAGAACAAGGGATCACAATTTAGAAATAGGAAGATAATAATTAAACTGGAACCCCAAAAGCCAAACATGAAATGTACAACACTGGAGAAATAAAACTATAAATTTTCCTCTTGCACTAAACAAAAACGCAAAGATGTTAGCGATACACATTTCCCAGACCTGACATATTCCAGTTAATAAATTCAAATTAAAAAGTATTTTTCTACCTTTTGTTTGGGCATTTCATTTTTCAGTTGCAATTGTTCTAGTCACCTTCTTCTGGTTTCTTCGTGCCTTCTGCGAGCTATCCATTTGTCCTTTCTTCTCTTGTAGATTTTTTCCATTCTCTCTCTCTATATCTGCTTTAATATATTGATCTTTCCACTTTTGCTCTTTCTCCCATTTCTTTCTTTATTCCTTTATCATCCACTCAAATTTCACCCTTCCATTCTCAATCCTGATTTACTCTCCCAATACCTGGACCATCAAAGACTTTTCTTCCCTCCCACACAAAATATATTTTCCCCTCTCCATTCTCATTCCCCATCCCCACCCCTTTCTAGTCCTCAGCCAAAATCAGCTCCCTTATAGTTCTAGACCCATCCAGCATCCGCCCCCTTCTAGTCCCATTCTCCCATGCCCCCACATCAGCCCATTTTCAGTCCTAGCCCCCATATGCTCCTTTCCAGTTCCATTGCAGCCCCTCATCAGCCCATTTCTACTCCAAGCTCCCCCATCAGCCAATTTCAAATCCTAGCCCCCCATCAGCCCATTTTCAGCCCTATTCCAGCTCCCATCAGCCCATTTCCAGTCCTATTCCAGCTCCCACCTGCCCATTTCCAGTCCTGTTCCAGCCCATCACCCATTTGCAGTCCAAGCTCCCCCATCAGTCCATTTCCAGTCCTATTCCAGCTCCTCATCAGACCATTTCCAATGCTAGCCCTTCCATCACAGCCTTTCCAGTCCTAGCCCCCCATCACAGCCCACTTCCAGTCCAAGCTTCCCCCCCCCCCCAATCACAGGTCATCTGCAGTCCTAGCCCTCCCACCATCAGAGCCCATTTCCAGTCCAAATTTCCCCCATCACAGACTATTTCCAGTCTTAACCCCCCACCATCACAGCCCATTTCCAGTCCAAGTCCCCCCCACCATCACAGCCCATTTGCAGTCCTAGCCCCCCCGCCACCATCACAGTCCATTTCCAGTCCAAGTTCCCCCCCCCCGATCACAACCCATCCAGTCCTAGCCCCCCCTCCGAACAGCCCCGCGGCCATCTAAAGGGCTTCAAAGGGAGCCGGGGAAGCCTGCATGAGGCCCCGGCTCCCTCTGCACAGCTGCCAGCATGAAGAGTCTTTTCCCTCACTCTGGCCGCTGGTTCTGTGAAGCCGCGAGTGCAGGGAAAGATTAAAGGGCATTGGTAGGGTCAATGGCTGTGACGTTGTAGTTCCCGTCTGCCATGTGCATGGACTGGGTGGCCATAGCATGTCATACTGGCAGGACAGTCTCACTCTGACTGAGCAGTGACTATAGCACAGCTATGTATCCACAAGTTCTTAAGTTAACAGGGAACACGTTTCTAATATGGAAAGGAAAGCAATATCTAGTTAATGTTGTGTGATTTTTCTTGATATTTTTCTTGATTTATTTATTATTTTGTTTGCTATTTCTTTTTCCAAGCAAATGGGTGTTTGGATATGTACTAAAAAATTCAGTAAATTAAAAAAAAAAGATTAGATCATAAATCAAGGAAAAACAACTGAAAATGCACAGATATAGTGGGAAATGCAAAATTTACAATAGGAAGCATACTTGGATCAAGCTCGGATACATGAATGGTTAAGGAGGACAACCTAAGTATGAGAGGCTGATAGCTGCAGACCAGGACATTGGATTACAGATATGGTTCAAAGCAGCTATAGAAAATAATGGTAATACAGAGAGATGTAGATTCTGTAAGACAGAGCTTGAAATGATTATTTATTTTGTAGTGGCTGCAAAATTCTGATGGCAGCAAATTTCTTTACAAAAAGGCAAAACAGCATGCCTCATCTCATCCACTGGAAACTTTGTAAACATTACAAAATTGCTGTACCAGAAAAGCACTGGTAGTACAACCCCATGGCATATGTTTAGTAAGCCCCATACTGGTAATTAAGGTTTGGGTGGCGTTACTGGCATTAGATGCAGGGCCCCATGCTACTTTTTAGCACGGTGCCAAAATTTAGTAAACATGCCCCCAAGAGAATTATGAAGAATAAACATAGAAATGTAGAAAATGACGGCAGAAAAGGCCACATGGCCTATCTAGTCTACCCATCCATATCCACTACAATAGTCCCCTTTTATCTTTTAGAGATCTTCTGTGCTTTCTTGAATTCAGATACCATCCTTATCTCCACTACCTCTACTGGGAGACTATTCCATGCATCTACCACTCTTCCCGTAAAGAAATATTTCCACATATTATTCCTGAGTTTATCCCCTTTCACTCTCATCCTATGTCCCCTCATTGCAGAACTTTTTATTTATTTATTTTTTATTTCTTTCTTTTTTATACTGCGCTCTTTAGAATCAGTGTGGTTTTACATGTTGCTTTCAATCAAAAGAGGCTCTCCTCTTGGGCATTTATATCACGGAGGTATTTAAACATCTCTATCATATCTCCTCTATTCCACTTTTCCTCTAACTGGAAAGATCTTTAAGTCTCTCCCCATATGCTTTATAATGAAAACCTCTAACCATCTTACTAGCCACTCTCTGCACCGACTCCATCCTGCTTATATCTTTTTGACGGTGTGGTCTCTAGAACTGCACACAATACTCCAAATGTGGTCAAACCCATAAACTTGTACGAAGGCACTATCGCCTCCTTTTTTCTGATGGTCATTCCTCTCCCTATGCACACAAGCATCCATCGTTCACCACTGCTTTTCTACCTGTTAGCCATTTTCAGCTCATCAGAAACAATCACACCCTGGTCCTGCACTTCTTTCGTAGACAAAAGTACTTCGCCCCCTACATTGTACCGCTCCCTTGCATTTTTGCAGCCCAAATGCATGACCCTGAATTTTTTAGCATTAAATCTCAGCTGCCAAATCCATGACCATTTTTCAAGCTTAGTTAGATCCCTCATGTTATCTGCTTCCTGCATGTCTACTCTATTGCAGATTTTGGTATCATCCGCAAAGAGGCAAACCTTCCCCGACAGCCCTTCTACAATATCACTAACAAAGAATCGGACTAAGGACAGATCCCTGTGGCACACCACTGGTAATTTTCTTCTCCTCAGAGTGAGCTCCATTTACCTGTACCCTTTGTTGCCTCCCACTCAATCACTTTCTAACCCTGTCAGTCACTTAGGGTCCATCCCTAGGGTACTCGGTTTGTTTATAAATCACCTGTGTGGAACAGTGTCAAAGGCTTTACTGAAATCTAAGTATACCACATTTAGGGCTCTCCCTCAGTCCAACTCCCTGGTCACCGAGTCAAAGAAATCAATCAAATTTGGCTGACAAGACCTGCCCCTGGTAAACCCATGCTACTTCGCATCCTTTAATCCATTGGACTCCAGAAACCTCATTATCCTTCTTTTTAATAGTGTTTCCAATAATTTACTGACCACAGAGGTTAGACTAGCCAGCCTGTATTTGTCAACATCATCCTTACTTCCGCTCTTGTTTATTGGGACCACATGTGCCTTCCTCCAGTCCTCTGGGACCACTCCCAACTCTAAAGAAGCATTGAGAAGGTCAGTCAGTGGAGCCATTAGAACGTCCCCAAGTTCCTCCAATATTCAGGAATATTATGATAACCTGAGATATTTCCATTCTGACTCATAAAAAGCTAGATGTAAAGAAAGCAGACATAGAGGTAGAGGAGAAAACGACCAGAATGGCTTTTTTAAAGAAGAACATTATTCCCAAGTGATTTTTCAATGCATTATGTGGCGAGGAGAAAATTTTATAAATGCGAAGAAATGCAATCAGACCAAGAAAATGTGGCAGAAAGATACAGACATATTTCCCAGTGTATTAGGAGCCACAGGCCTGATTAAAAGTATTTCAAATGCACCTTGATAGGTTGCCTATGGGGGAAGAATAACCTAGTGGTAAGAGCAACAGCCTGGTACTCAAAAGATCAGGATTCAATTCGCACTGGCAATCTTTGTGGCCTTGGGCAAGTCACTTTATTTTTCATTGCCTTGGAAGAGAAAACCTGGCAATCTACTTCCAGTTGTACCTTGCCAAGAAAACCCAGTGGCTGCTGGGTTACCAGGAGTCAGCATTGACTTGATAGCACTTAAAACAAAAAATGTTGTCTATACGTGTTTTATTTTATACACTCCAGAAGGAAGATTTCTTTGGCATAATGCAAGTACCACATCGAGCATTAGCAATATATTTGAGAGACTGATACCATACTCCTGGCTTAGGATTGAGGTTCACTACCATCAAGATATGCACAAAATGAATCCATTTGGAGATATTGCTCCCAAGAGAGTCCCAGCACAGAGGGGGTCTCCTTTTCTGAAAATCCCATGTGAGAGGAGGCTTAGGATTCCATCTCCCATGGGGATATAACCCTCTTCCTTTTTATTTCTGTGGCCTATCACTTAATGTGGGAGCCTTGAGTGAAGGCTGCTGTGGCCCCAAACCTGCTGGAAAAAAAGCAACAATTGAAAGCACTGTTAAAATACAAAATATATTTTTTTTCAGCACAGGTAGGGAGCCAGTGGGAAGATGAGGAAGAGAGGTCCATGGGTGTAAGAGTAGGCTTAAGGGAACTAAGGTGCAACCCATGATATGAAGCCTCATTGTCACAAGTTGACATAATCATAGTCATGATATTGAGCATCCACTCCATATGTGCAGCTTCCTATCGGGGTTGTACCCAGACCCCTGACCTCTCCCTTCATATTGGCAGCGTGCCGTCCTAGCTGCTACAGAACAACAGCAATTCACCATTCATGCTTAACCCAGAAGAAAAAGCAACAACTTATCTATTACTACTAATGAACATTTGTATAGCGCTACAAGACATACACAGTGCTGCACAGACACATATAAAAGACGGTCCCGCTCATCAGAGCTTACAATCTAGTCAAGACAGACAACACAGTAGCTATCGACATGGGATGCAGCTAGGGGGAATGGTAAGGAAACACAAAGGAGATCAGGTGAGTTAAGATACGAAAGTGGCAGCAAAGTGATACGTTTTCAGCCTGAATTGGAAAAGGGTCAGAGAAGGCGCCTGATGTACAGACTCTGGTAGTTTGTTCCAGGCATAAGGAGCAGCAAGGTGAAAGGATCGAAGTCTGGAGTTAGCAATAGAAGAGAAGGGCACAGTTAGAAGTGATTTGCCAGAAGAGCGGAGTTCCCGAGGAGAGGTGTAGGGAGAGATTAGAGGAAAGGTAGTGAGGAGCTGCAGATTGAATGCACTTATAAGTCAGCAGGAGAAGTATGAACTGGATCCAGAAACAGATAGGAAGCCAATGAAGTGACTTCGGAAGAGGGGTAATATGAGCATGACAAGGCTAGAGGAAGATTAGTACACAGCATAGTGTTGAACAGATTGAAGGGGTGAGATGATTCAGAGGAAAACCACAAGGAGTAGGTTACAATAGTCTAGATGGGAGGTGACTAAGGAGTGGATAAGTGTCTTAGTAGTTTGTTCAGAAAGGAATGGGTGGATTTTGTTGATGATATAGAGAAAGAAATGGCAGGTTATAGCTATTAGTTCAGCTATCAATGACCACAAGCAGGGAATATAGTGGCTACCTCTGGGGACAGGCTTGGGCACGTAGCTGCCAGTAGAGAAAGAGGATCTCCAAATGGAAAACTACATCATGACTACCATCTTCATCTCCTGGGGGAAACATATAAGTTGGCCCTACAGAAAAGGAGTAAAGGGATGAGAGAAACCAAACTGCAAAGGATAGCTGGCTCTCCATCTGTTACAATCCATGCAATGGTGGTATCAATGGGTTTTTTTTGACTGTTGTCAAGCTGCTGCTGTCTCTGGTGATGGTGATGGGGGGACCATTGGGCCTGCCCCTGCATCTGCATTCATTATATCATCTGGAATAGGTAGAGGAGGGGCCTATTGGTCATATAGAAAACAAAGAAAGGGGGTTGAGTGCATAGGGAAATGATCAGATCTGCAAGGCAAATGATTAAATGTCCTTATTTAGGAATCAACAATTTGTTTGGGTAGAGTGTCGGGTAGTTCTGGAATCAGGGCAGAGTGAAAGGCATGGGAAAAGAGGGAGTCTGTTTACATAATGTGAGAAGGGAACAAAGTCCAGAGGTATGGGTCAAGCTGGGTTGGCCATTAGGAAGATAGCTTCATTAGAAGCATGGGAAGCCAGCTGAGATTCCTTAGTGGCAGTGAAAAAATATGAAGTCTTTCAGAAACGTGACCTTTCAGGAGTGGCATGTCAGTATTAGAAGGGATAATCCATGGAGAGATGTCATGTACAGTACATGTTTACATGCCTTTATAAACTGGCCCTCTTCCTGTACATTGCAGGTAGGTAAGCTATTGGAAATTCCCTATAATTGCTCCTGAAAAATTACTTGGGGAGGGACAATTTTCAGTTCCTGCTCCACTCACATATACTGCAGACTTTTGAGTTAAAAAAAAAATTATCCTGAAAGCAGAAAACTCATTTTCAAAGGGACTCTGTCCTTCCCCACTGCTACTGCCAACGATGGAAGGGTTTGTGCACAGTATACATCTTCCAGTAATGCTTGGGACAGTAAGAAAATATCAGCTGGCATGCTGTACTGGGAAGCTTCCCTATCCTCTCTTTTCTTTGCTGATCTTCTCTGCTCACCCCAGAAAATCGCTCCATGCAGGAGCCGTTAGGAGAAAATGTTTTTTGCTCGAGTAGATACACAGGAATTACAACATCTACCATTATCAACATTGCCTGTAGGAACTGAAGAACCAACTTTAGGTCGAGTACGTTTACCTATCCATTCTACGCGGTCTCCTCCAGGCCCTTGTCATCCGGCATTGGAGGTTTTTAAGAAGTAGAGTGGTTACGAATTAGGAAGCGCCTGTTGTGGGCGACAGTGTAAGATGTAATGGTAGGTATTTATCGCTATGGATTATTTTTTGTAACAGCTTATAAGACTATGTGGGGATAGTTAGTTTCATGTACTAGTTCATCGTTGACGTTTTTGACGCGATGGGTTTAGCCATGGGTTTAACGGAATGTGCTATACCTTTAAGATAGGGAGTAACTTGATGACCGGCTGCTGCTCGCCTCTTATTGGTCTGTTACGCGGCCCTTTAAAAATGGCGCCCTGAGGGGTAGTTGGCATGCGCGGCGTTTTTTTGTTGAGCTGATTGAAGTCTCCCAGTGATCAGGAGTAAAGTTTATTATTGAGAGTAAAGGCGTGGGCAGCATCATTGGTAAGATTCTGAATCTTGATTTTTTTGGGTGGTTTTACATGTGGGGGGTAAGGATTTAAATAGGTGGATTGGAGGTTTATTGTGGTTTCTCACTTTGTTTGTTTGTAGATATATTTACGATCCCCTGAGGAAACATCGTTGTGAAACGTCTCAGTGGTACCGGGGATTGACGTTGGGATCAGAAGAAGTAGAATAAGAGTACAGACCCTTTTCACTTGGGGAAGTCGATAATATTATTATTTTTGTTTATGCTATTCATAGCGCTTTGAGAAGAGCTTGTTTAAAGGAAAACTCCATTGTGATTTGGGTTCTGTTTTTATTTCTGAAGAGGTCATTGATGTGATCACGCAATTGGCCTTATTACGACGCAAGTCTAAAAGGCATT
Source organism: Ichthyophis bannanicus (assembly GCA_033557465.1). Taxonomy (NCBI): domain Eukaryota; kingdom Metazoa; phylum Chordata; class Amphibia; order Gymnophiona; family Ichthyophiidae; genus Ichthyophis; species Ichthyophis bannanicus. The sequence continues at coordinate 1,203,084,263 of CM066031.1, forward strand.
GCTATTGTTTTAACTGAGACCTCAAAGAAATTTTCGGATACCTTAATTTTTGAGGACTATGGTTGGATTTTTCTAGTCCAGTGTCTGTTTACAGTGAACGACTTTTTTTCAAATAACAGAGTGATCGTTCAAGAAGTTGGGGCCAATAAAATTTGTGGAAGCATAAACATACAGCTCACGCTTAACCAGGACAAGCTTCCTGCAAAGAGAAACTCCCTGTTTGGCAAGATGCAAACGTGTCACTCTCTTATTCATAAATACCCCCTTGTAATACTGACAGAATATTCAGAGCTATTCTCACACTCTACATTGTTCTCCGTGAGACCCCAGCCCCTATAAGTTCCTTTCTACATTGTCTAATGGCAAGGATTTTGGTGGTAGATTGTTAATTGCTGTGTCTTTTATTTGTCATGCTCATTTTCCTCAACTGGACAATGGCGTGAGATTCTTGTTTTCTAACATTGCAGTATATTGTGTATCTGAAGTTGTGCAGTGTCTCCTTGCTCTTTATGGGGATAAGCCTATGGCACCCATGATGTTGATGTTTTCTGTTTTGCTTTTAATTTGATTGAAAATTTCATAAAAATGAATGCTGGTGGACCCTTGAGATGGTGATTTGACCATTTTAAATAACGTCCTCCAGGAGATATCTATCTGGCCTGTAAAAGACAAATTAAAACTTAAACCAGCTAAAAGGAGGCTGTGGTAAAAGATGTCAGTGTAGCTGGGTTAAAAAAAGTTTGGACGGGTTCCTAGCTAACGGTCCATAAACCATTGCTAAACAGGATCCGAGCTATACTCTGCTTGCCCCATTATAGTTAGTGGGGATCCTGTGTGTCTTTTGGGGAAACTGCTAGGTACTTGTGACCTAGATTGTGCACTGTTGCACACAGGATACTGGGCATGATGGACCTTAGTCTGACATAATTTGGCATATTTTGTAGTCTTATGTTCCTATGTGCCATCTAGGCAGCTGCCTGGTCCCCCCTGTACACCAGCAGCTCCCACTGCCTGACCCATGTGCCATCTCCTTTGCCTTTATTTGCACCATCAACATAGTGCCCTTTCATACTTGGGCACTATGCTGTAGCTGCTAATGGAGCACTACTATCACTCTTTTGGGCACCCCTCTCTGTGCATCACATTGCAAACATAAACTAGGTTCTCTTGTCTCAAAAAACACCCTTTCCTCCAGGTTTTGAATTGTGTTAGGGTTCCTGCCATTAAGGTTCCTGTGTTAAGGGAACAAGCTTCGTTCCTGCCCACTCCCCATCCATTGACCCTCACTCTCTGCCCCGTGCACACCTTCTCTCCACCCACAGGTACCGTTACTGTGTTCTAAAGTGGCTGGTACCGTTAGCATGCGCTAAAGTGGATTTTTGCATGCGTTAAGTGTGCACATGCACAGTTAGCACATGCTAATGGCACACTTACTCCTTTACCACCATTTAGTAAACATACCCCTAAGTTTCAGCTGAAAATGTATCCTTATTTGGGAGCTTAAAATTGATGCTCCTAAATTGAGGACTGACATTCATTTGCCTAGGTTAATGAGCCTACCTTAGTTGCCTTATGCTGAAAATCAGTGCTAAGCTCTTAACTATTTTTCACTGCCCTAAATCTGCCTCTGTTGCCTCCCACGTCTTATGCTCATAAATTTTGGATTTTGGAGAAATTTATAGAAAATATGTAGGTATTCAGTACTAGTAAATTTTAAAAGAGGCCAATTTAGGAGCATTACTCTCAAAGTTAGGAACATAAATTCTTTGAATATCGGGCCCATGGCCTTTAGTTTTGTGGCACCCTTATTGAGACCTTTAAGTGGGACACTGGAAATTGATTATCTGCATTTTAAAGCCAAAGTAAAAGCACTACTATTCACTTAGGGCCTGATATTCAGTGGAGGTGGCTAGCACTTTTACAGCGCCTAGCCATCTCCACTGAACACAAACCCGGATATTCAGTGCCAGGGCCATATCCGGCCACTAGCACTGAATATCTGGGTCAGCCACGTAAACCAGAAGCTAACTGAGCAGTGGTGATATTCAACATATAGCAGCAGTACCCAGGGATATCTAGGGGCACTAACCATGTTAGTGCCGCTGAATATTCCGCTTAGGGGCATTTACACGGTTTACAGGTCTGTAAACCATGTAAATGCCTTGAATATCAGGTCCTTAAACCTTTGTCTGATTTGGGATGTTGACAGCTGCAGCAATAGTTTGGGTTTGGAATATTTGTGGTAACTTGTTGATTTGTCCTGAATTATGTTCTCTGTTCTATTAGAAAGCTGTATTGTTTTGGTTGAAGGGCTTTATTTTTTTTATTTTATATTTATAATTTCCAAAATTACATCAAGCAATCTTTACATCATACTTGAATAGAAATGGAGCAGCAAATAGTTTATATACAAAAAAACAAAACATAACATCTACAAAACTTCAAAAAAGAAATAATTACACTGTGCTACTTCCTTTAAGCCCACTATCCTAATGAGGGTGAATCCCATAAAAAGGCTGATGTTACAATAAAAGATGTTACAATCAATATTCATAATACAAATAAGAAAAAACTTTTCCCCATAAAAAAAGGCATGACAGCATGGCCCGTTTACCTAAACCATTGTGTTCAACAGGAGACCATCTAAGTGGATCCCATCGTAACAATTGAAGCAGAAGATTTCTTAGTATCTAGAAACCCCTGCAATTGTTTAGGATCATAAACATACCTCGCAGACGTAGATTTAACAAGACATTTACATGGGAACCTCAACAAATAGGAAAAACCCAGGGAGAGAACCTCAGAGCGCATGGCAAGAAATAAGCGCCTTTTAACCTGAGTAACATAAGAAACACCCAGACTTTCTAACCAAAAAACATTTTATCAGAATTCCTGAAATATAATCTAAGAGGTATGTTTACTAAAGCTTGTTAAGGTAACAGGCATTAACGGCAGCGATAAAGGGCAGTAATCCATAAAAGGCGTTGGGCAGGTAGAGGGCGTTCCGGCATAAAGTGCCCTATGGGCCGTTTAATGCACGTTAACAGGGTGCCTTGGCCATTTATTTATTTATTTATTTATTTATTACAGTTTCTTATATACCACGCTATTTAGAATCAGCGCGGTTTACATCATAACAAAACGACCATAACGAAAAACTGTCAGGTTTTACATTGAACAGGAGTACAAACTAGGATAACTGGGTTAACTATATACATAAGCTATCTACACTGTAGATATAAGTTGAGAGGGCATTTCTGTACTGGGTCATTTCTTGGAAGGGATATCTAGTTCAGTTGCTGTCTGGGAAGTATTGGCAGAAAAGGAAGGTTTTGAGAGCCTTCCTGAACTGATATAGATTGGTAATGGCCCTAATGTCGGGAGGTAGAGTGTTCCAGCATTTGGGGACATAAAAACTGAATGCTCTGTTTGTGGTATTCGTGTTGGACTTTGTCGCAGCCTTTGGTATAGCTAGCAGGTTTACAGCTGATGTTCTTCTTGATCTGTTGGGGGGGACCATGTGGATTAGATGCGTGAGTGAGAGGGATGAAGTACCTTTGATTGCCTTGAATGCTAGTAAAAGGGATTTGAAGGTGATTGTCCCGTGGATCGGTAGCCAGTGCAGCTGTTTGAGAATAGGAGTAACGTGGTCATTTCTGGATGCACCATAGAGGATCCTAGCTGCGGCATTCATGGCCAACTGTAAGGGGGTTAGTGTGGATTGGGGGAGACCTTGTAAGATGGCATTTGCAAAGTCAAAATGCGGCAGGATCAGCGCTTGATATATGGTTCGGAAATCGTTTGGGTCCAGCAGGGAGCGAAGGTGTTTGAGGGAGCGGATTTTGAAGTAGATGGCTTTAACTATGTTGCTTATGTGGCGTTTCATGTTTAGATGCTGGTCCAGGGTAACTCCCAAATATTTTATTGCATCTTTAGTTTGCAAGTCAGCTTCCTTGACACTGACGTGGGACGGGGGCGTAAAGTTGGAATCTCTGGTGATGAAAAGGACCTCTGTTTTTTTATGCTGGATACGTAGGTTCTGTGTCAGGAGCCATGTTGAAACTGCATTGAAACAATCTGTGAGTGGGGTCAGGTCCATGTGGGTTGTGGAGAAAGGCATGTACAAGAGAATGTCATCTGCATAAATCATGCAGTTTACGTTGAATGATCTTATGATATTGCAGATGGGCTGCATGTAGATATTGAAGAGTAAGGAGGATAATGAGGATCCTTGAGTTACCCCTTGCTTTTGATGGAAGTGGCTTGACTTTTCTGATCCAGACTTCACATATTTCCATCTATCGTCCAGATAAGACTTACACCATTTTAGTGCATTGTTGCAGACACCCTTTTCTTTTAGTCTTCCGAGGAGGATTTCGTGACTCACGGAGTCAAACGCCACGGCGATGTCTAGGAAAATGAGCACAAAGCCTTGATGGATGTTGTCAATTCCTGTGATGATATTGTTGAATAGACCAGTAAGTAGTGTCTCAACCCCATGATGTTCTCTGAACCCATGTTGGCAGTTGTCTAAGGGAGCAACAGAGTCTATGTGATCTTGAATTTGCCGTTGGGCTTCTTTCTCAATTATTTTGGCTAAGAGGGGGATGCTAGCTATTGGTCGATAGGAGTCAACCCTTTGGGAGTCCAGTTTGGGGTTTTTCAGTAATGGTCTAATGGAAGTCTGCTTGAGTGAAGTGGGAAAATAACCTGTTGTAAAGGAGAGTTTCATTATATTTGCGATGACAGGGCTGAAAACATCACGTAGCTCCTTGATCCAAAAAGCTGGACATGGGTATTTAAAATATTTAAAATATTTAAACCCTGTAATTCATGACCGGAGGATGTTGTAAAAGCTGTTAGTGTAGATGGGTTTAAAAAAGGTTTGGACAGGTTCTTGAGGAACGGTCCATAAACCATTGTTAAAGAGGACCTGGGTTATGCACTGCTTGCCCCATTACATACATTGTGGATCCTGTGCGTCTTTTGGGGAAACTGCTAGGTACTTGTGACCTAGATGGCCACTGTAAGATACAGGATACTGGGTATTATGGACCTTGGTCTGACACAGTCTGGCATATTTTCTAATCTTATGTGCCACCTAGGCAGCTGCCTGATCTGCCCTGTGCACCAGCAGCCCCCACTGCATGACCCATGTGCCACCTCTTTTGCTCCATTTTGCACCAACACCATAGTGCCCTTTCATACTTGGGCACTATGCTGTTGCTGCTAGTGGAGCACTACTATCACTATCTTGGGCTCCCCTGTCTCTGCATCACATTGCAGACATTAAAACGGGCTCTTTATCCTCGAAATACACCCTTTTTGCATGGTTTTACTTTGCGTTAGGGTTCCCAGCATTAAGGTGCCTTAGTACACATTTTCACAAGGCACGTTAAGGTTACATACATTGTTAACACTCTCTCTCCACCCCGTTAATGCCCACTGTCCATCCACAAGGCACTTCCTCTTCTCACTAATATATCTGAAAAATGTCTTATCCCCCCATTTTACTGCATTGGCTATTTCCTCCTCCTTTTGAATCTTTGCCTTCTTGACTACTTTGCTAGCTTCTCTAAGTTTTTCCAAATACAGATGCCTGTCTTCCTCTCTCTGTGATCTCTTGTATTTTATGAAGGCCTCCCTCTTTTTCTTCACTTTTTCAGCTACTTCCTTCGAAAACCATAGCGGTCTCCTGTTCCTTTTGCCTTTATTTACCATTTTAACAAAAAGGTTGGTTGCCCTTAAAATACCCCCTTTCAGTTTTGCCCACTGTTTTTCTATATCCCCCAGCAGTTCCCATCCCACTAATGACTCCCTGAGGTATTGGCCCATCTTCGCAAAGTTAGTTTTCCTAAAGTCTAAGATCCTCACCTTGGAATGGATTCTAACAGCCCTAGTCCTAATACTGAACCACACCATCTGGTGATCACTGGATGCAAAATGATCTCCCACTACAACATCAGAAACATTTTCACCATTGGTAAGCACCAAGTCCAGTATGGCCCCTTCACGTGTGGGGTCTGTTACCAATTGCCTGAATAGTTCTCCCTGTAGAGAATCCAGGATCTCCTTACTTCTAGATGATGAGTCCAAGCCCGTTCTAGTTCTAGTACATAGGAGACTAATAACGCCTTAACAAGTTCTCCTCTTCTGTTCTCTGAAGAACTTGAGTTAAATTCAAATTCAAGGTTTCAGAAGATGCCCTCATAAATCTTCATTCGGCAAAGGGCTACTAATTCTCTTTTTCATAGGCAAATAATGCATTTTTTAAGTAGGGGGTAAAGCATTCTCCGGCACACCTCAGTCTTCTTTACATTTAAAGATCATCTGTTCACCTTGTCAGACCAAATCTTGTTAATTACAATTTGTGAAACACTTTGGGGGTTATTCCAATCAGGCAGTCCAGGCTCCTGTGTGCCCGATCGGAATCGGATGCACAGGGGTAAACACGATTCTGATCCCGTGGGGCATGTCAAGCCCCTACAGGATCAGAACCGCAACTAGACCTGTACGTGCAGTCCAGGACCTGATTCCCATTAGCCTGCATATACAGACCCCTGCCCGGCTAACTCAGTCAAGGCTCATGGAGCTGCGGCGCCATGGTGTCCAGTTGCTATGGCACCATGATTCCAGTCAGGAGCCACGATCCCCGGCTGCCACCGACTGTCTCCTTCCCCCACAATCCGAACCCCCATCTGGCCTCCCATGGCCAGGATCAGGCTACGGAGAATTCCCTGCACCCACCTTACCTTTTTTCCCTTGCCAAAGCTCCCATCCCCCAACATCTAGGGGGACTTATTCTACCTCCAAGGTGGAATAAGTCTCCTGTCCAGTCTGCCGGCCCCCGGACATACAGGGCTGACATCAGAATTGGCCCTGTATGTCCAGGGTCGGCAGACTGCCCACTGTCCACTCTAACTCTACCTTTGCCCTGCCCCTTCCCCACCCCCGCAGGGAGGTTAGTTGGGGATGGCAGAGGGGCCAAATAGCGGGATGCCTCAACAGGACATCCATCCCCACTATCTGCGGCTGAAAATGACCCCATTTAGCAATAGAAATTCACGTGGACCAGGTTGTTTGGGTGTTCCATGAAAAACAAAGGGCCCACTTTAAGTGACATAAATTCAAATTGAAGGCTTCCAAGCAAAATATTGGAAAGGACCCCCAGAGCATGGGAGAATCCACCTCAGAAAATATGTAAATGGCTCTAAATGGGCCCCTTCTCTCTCTGGGCCCCTGCTCTGCAGGTGCCACTTATATGGAATTTAGGCCACCGCCTAATTGTTTAGGCCAGCATTCCTGTGAATGCTGGATAGAAAGGCTCGTGACCTGAATTGGCACTGTACACCTGGGTTGGCGCCCCGCCCCTGTTCTGTCCACTCTCTGCCCTGTCGCTGCCCCCTCCCTCCCCCATCCAGAGCTCCCCGCACAAAAGCCTTGTACATGCGGGGAGCTTTAGGGCCAGAATTGGGTCCCTGCGAATAGCGGGGGTTGGATGTCCAAGCTGGGCGTCCATCCCCTCTATTCACACTTTGGGATGACCCTCATAGCTAGTATGTCACAACAATTGTTTAAATAAAAGAAAGAAAGGAAATGCAGAACCTCCACCACCATCCTTCCAATAATATATATCAGTACAGAAAAAAAACACAATTTACAGCTATGAAGGAAAAAAGAATATGGAGCTTGATACTGAATTTAGCATAACCATACTCACCAACCTCTAACTCCGGATATGCCCTGGAGCCACAGAAGCTAACTGGGTAGCGGCAGTATTGCACCCCTGCCCAGTTAGCTCCCATGGTTAAAATTAGGCCAGCTTTTGCTTCACCTAGTTTTACCTGCAGGTCACCAACCGGGTAGTGGTCCAATATTATCGCTACCCAGTTAGCGACTGTCACCACCTCTGCTGTGCCCTGTTATGGCCACGACACACCCTGATGCTAAGTGGTTAGTATCGGGCGTGTAGGGGAGATAATCGGGGATATTCAGTAGCACTAAAGTGCTGTTGAATATCCTGTTCAGCAGCACATACATGATGTACAGGTCTGTAAACCGTGTAAATGCCTTTCGAATATCAGGCCCATGTTTTTTTTTAAGGTTTTACAAAAGTTACAAGTAGAGAAAAGGGATTTTTTTTTTCGTTTATATCCTGTAGTGGCTAATCTGTCCTATATGGGAACTAAGACTGTGAGAAGTTACAGAGTGAAATAGCAAAACTAGAAAGAGATCTCATATCAAAAAATGTTTTAGAATAATACTCATGACAGTAAAATATTTCAGTAGCAAATTTAACCTCTTTCTAGTTTGTACAGACTGTAAACTGGAGGCATTATAATAGCCTGCAGTGATGCTAGGCAAGAGGCCAGTCAGTAAAAGCAGAAAAAATTAGACACAGATGGCACTGAGAGAAAACACAATCTAGAGTTTAGCATCTGAGTCTCACCGGTGCCAAATATGCAGCTCAAGTGACCACAGTTGTTAGCTGTACTTTTGGGACCTAATTAGAGTAAACACTGTACCTACTTTCTGGAAACAATATTAGCAACTCATGTTAGTTTTCATCATAGCACATAAGGCTGCTTTTAGTTAAGGGGTCCCCAACCTTTTTTGCAGTATGAACCCCTTTTAAGCCTCTAAAAATGTCATGAGCCCACACATGCTTCTCTTTTACATTTAATTAAATGTCGCATATGAAAACTTGATGAAATAACAAAGAAATAACAATATGCACACCGGAACCGTTCATAAGGTGTCTCCTGGGCATTTTCAACAGATTCCTCTGCATTGCTATGATTCAATATGTGGGTGTTGCCTTTGGAAAGAATGGAGGCGGTTAACAGAAGATTGAATCACAGTGCCAATCTCACAGACTCTGGAAATCACACCAGAATCTCTATCATTGGGATTAATTAATCTGAGATCTCTGCGTTGTAAGACCCAGTTGGTGCAAGAATGTACTGAGGAGTGGCTATTAACCTGCTTTTTATTACTGAGACTTGGGTGGAAGAAGATAGGGCCGAGGTCTCAACCCAGTCCTCGGGACAAACCTGCCACTCAGGATTACCACAATGACTATGCATGAGCGAGACCTGCATTTACTGGAGGCAGTGCATTCAAATTTGTCTTTGCATGTTCATTGTGATTATCCTGAAAACCTAACTGTCCTGAGGACTGGGTTGAGAAACCCCTGAGATAGGGTAATAATGTCTGTACTGTGTCTAGTGCGATTTGGCTATCTACATAAGAACATAAGATATCCCATACTAGGTCAGACCAAGGTCCATCAAGCCTAGTATCCTGTTTTCAACAGTGGCCAATCCAGGTCACAAGTATTTAGCAGTTTCCCAAAAAGACACACAGGTTTCATAATGCTTGTATTAGGGCAAGCAGTGGATTACCTGGGTCCTCTTTAATAATGGTATATGGACATTTCCTCCAGGAATTTGTCCAAACCTTTTTTTAAACACAGCAACACTAACAGCTTTTACTACATCTTCTGGTTATGAATTCCAGAGTTTGATTACACATTGAGTGAAAAAAAATTGTCTCTTATTAGTCTTGAACGAGTTGCACTATAGCTTCACTGCACGTCTCCTAGTCTCTCTACGTTTTGATGGCATAAAGAATTGATCTACATTTACCTGTTCCACTCCATTCCTTAATTTATAGACCTCAATCATATCTCCCCTCAGCCATCTCTTTTCCAAGTTGAAGAGTCCTAACCTTTTTAGCCTTTCCTCATAGGGTATCATTCCATCCCCTTTACTATTTTGGTGATTCTTCTCTGTACCTTTTCTAATAAAGCTATATCCTTTTTAAGATACGGCGACCAGAACTGCACACAATATTCAAGGTGTGGTCACACCTTGGAATGATACAGAGGCAGTATAATATCCATTGTATTATTCTCCTTATGATTCCCAGCATTTTATTTGCCTTCTTGGCTGCTGCTAAACACTGGGCGAGGGTTTCAACATGTTATCCATGATGTTGTCTAAATCTTTTTCCTGGGTGTTGGTTCCTAATGTGGAACTTTGCATTGTATAACCATAGTTTGGGTTGTTCTTTCCTAGATGCATAACTTTGCACTTGTCCTCATTAAATTTCATCTGCCATTTGAACATCTAGACTTCCAATTTATCAAAGTCCTCTTGCAATTTTTCACAATCTTCTTGGGTTATAACAACTTTGAATAATTTTGTGTTATCTGCAGATTTGTCTACCTCACTTGTTATTCCCATTTCAAGGTCACTTACAAATATGTTAAAAAGCAGCCGGACCAGCACAGAGCCCTGGTGTACTCCACTGTTCACCTTTCTCCATTGGGAAAATTAGCCATTCAACCTTACCCTCTGCTTTCTATCTTTTAACCTGTTCCTGATCGTCAATAGAATGCTGCCTCCTATCCCATGACTTTTTAATTTCACCAAGAGTCTCTCTTGAGGGAGCTTGTCAAAGGCTTTCTGAAAATCCAGATACACTATATTGACCTGCTCGCCTTTTATTCACACCTTTAGAAAGATAAATCAGATTAGTAAGACAAGACTTTACTTGGCTAAAGCCATGTTGGGTTTCTTCCATTAAACCATGACTATCTACATGTTCAGTAATTTTGTTATTTATAATGATTTCTACCATTTTGCCCAGTACTGATGTCAACCTACAGGCCTATAGTTTCCTGGATAACCCTGGAACACTTTTTAAAAGTTGGTATTACTTTGGCAATTCACCAATTTTCAGGTACTACAGATGATTTTAATGATAATTTACATATTACTAATAGTAGAACTGCAGTCTCATATTTCAGTTCTTTCAACAACCTTGGGTGTATACCATCTGGTCCATGTGATTTGCTACTGTTTAGTTTATCATATAGTTGTAATATATCTTCCTGGTTTATCTATGGGGTATGTTTACTAAACTGTCTTAATGTTACCAGGGTTAGTTGCAGTCTTACTATGACGAATGCCATATAAGGTATTGGGCGTTCCAGTCTTAAGGTAGCATTTCAGGTTATCGCACGATAAAGTCTGTTATCGTGCGATAGAGGGAGCCGAGGCATGTTAACATGCGTTAGCCTTAATTAGGCGTGCTGACCTGCAATTACAGTAACAGAGGTGTAGCACAATGGTTAATACATTGACAGCTGATATAGTGGTCATGAGTTTGATCCCTCAGTGGGCTCAGTTAAAAGACTGTCTGAGGTAATCCCTTTTCCTGCTTGTAACAGTCAGACACATCCCAACAATTTGCACTGCCAGCCAAAAAAGCCTCACCCCAGTGCCACAACCTAATTCACCTTTTAGAGCACACCATAAGGCACATCATAAAGCACCACGTCATCCAAGGCAGGTCATAATGTGCCCCAGAGGGCGGCAGGAAAGGTTGGCACCCTCCAAGGCAGCATATAAGGTGCCCCATAAGCTGGCTTAACCTAAGGTGCTGCGAAAGATGCCCCAGGGATTCCAAGGTGACACAGGAGATGGTGCCCAGGGGCACAAAGGTGCCCCAAAGTCACAAGCATGAAATGTATGGCTCAAACACAGATGTAACCATAACACTGCATAGAGCACCAAGGAAAGGCAATGAACAAGTGATGGAAGGAAGTAGATGACGGAGCTCATGGACCAGCCAAATCTGCATGCAGCCCATGTGGCAACAGGTAAAGTAGACAAACATATAGGGGGCAGCTGTACCGATGTACAGGATGATGGTAATGTACAGTGCAACAATGACAGTTGTCATCAGGCCGGCCTACTGCCTAGGGCAAGTAGGGTTGGTCTGCCTTGATATTCTATCTTCAGGGAGTGTGGTACTGCATTTTGCTCCTGCAATGCCTTGTGAGAATGTTAGTCCCCTTTCTACCCTCTGATTCAAGAAGGAGTTGCAGTCGAGTGTTAAAGGCAAAAATGACAAAGTTTTTATTTCCCCTCCCAACAGAACTTAAGTGCAGATGAAATTAGGACAACTTTCCATATATTTGGTAGGAGGAATGCATACAATAACTAAGGTAAATGTGCCTCTTCATTCTCAGGCTTCCAAACGTGCAATGCTCGTCACAAAAACAAAAGCAAACAAACAGCTTTTGATAGCAAAGAAAAATGTTCCCCTTTTCTTTGCCACTTTATCAGCACTCTTATAGTAATGCTCAGCACAGGGATTCAATATGGTCAGCTATACATAGGGTGCAATCCATCTGTATATCAGCTGCGTCATAAACATCAGAGTCTTTCTGCATCTCTTCCAGCTCAGCATTAGCTGGGTGTGTCTGTAAGCTGCTATCGTGGGTTTTAAAGTGACCTTCTTCTAGGCATTCAGGGATCTTCCCTTTATACCATTCTAAACAGCAGGGCTGGAAACTACCCTGTACTCTGGAGTTGCTTCCTGGGCTGTTTCCTATTTCTTGGCAACAACAAGGAAATACTTTTAAACTAGATTCATAGCTGGGCAAACTTTGAAGCCTACCTTCTGGCTTTAAGGAGGGAGGAATTCTCTGCTCTCTTGGCTCAGGCAGGTTTCCAAACACCGGCTGTGTTTTCTTTCCTCTTATCTTGCTGGCTTCTGCCTCAGACCTATAAGTATTTTCCTGCCACCGTCTCTCTCTCTCTGGAGCCTCCAAGCTTTTCCAAGCCTGCCTCCCAGGAAGTCTCTCCCTTCTCCTGCCTTTCCTGAATGGCACCTCTCTTGTGCTGCTTCCTTCAGGTTCTCGGGCTTTGGCTTCCTTGGATCTTGCTACGGCTCTCTCTTGACCTGGTCTCTGACTGGGACCTTCACCCAGTCTCTCTCTTCCTTGCCCTTGTGTTTCTCTCGGTCTCTCTTTTAAAGCTAATGACCAATTATTATAGTCCTGTTTCTCAGGGCTTAGCTCTGCCCTTCCCCTGAACACGTGTTTCTCATTAACCCCTAAGCTTGGTGATACGTCACAGCTTCGGCGTGTCCATTCGGCTCCTGACTTTCTCTGTTTACTTTCTTCTTGTAAACATTGAGCAATGTGCTCAGACTGCCTGTCAGATTCTAAGGTGGAATCTTCTACTATCCCTATCTCCATGGGCTCAGTAGGGGCTTCTTCATTACACAGTGCATGGCAGAGGATGGGGATATGTGTCCACCAGAGGAGGTAGAGGTGGCAGGATAAGTGCAATGACAGGAGGACAGAGGAGAGCAGTGCCATGCAGAGCAGACACAGGAGAGGCAAGCATGAAGAGCCGCAATGCAGAAATGTGTGCCAGTGCAGGACATGGGGTAGCAGCCTGCACATTAGGGCAGGATGCCACACAGCTGGCACACACACATAGATGGACAGAAGGATGGATGGCAACAGTGATAAGGGTATAATGTGGTGGCAGCACAGATCTGCACAGATATGACTGTTACACGAATGAAACATAGTTGTGCAGACAGCCATAAAAAAAGGGGAACAGAGAGGAATTGAACCCATGACCTCTGCTACTGAAGTCATTGCATTAACCATTGTGCTACATCACTGCAGTTGGGAGCTAGCATACCAATGGATGGCTACAGAAAGAGTGCACATCACCATAAAACTGTCTGCTGTGGCTACCAGGATAGGATAGAACAAACTGTACCCATAATGCAATTCACATGCAGAACAGCAGTCTACATCTGCTCACCAGATGGGGTATGCACCTCTACAGCATGTCAGCTTGGTAGGGGGGAATGACCGTGCATGTTACTGGCACAGAGTACCCACAGGCCATGCCAATGTGCGTGTTCAGTGCTCACCCTGAGGGTGAGGTGGAGTGGCCAGCACCAGGTCAGCAGTACCTGGGTTGGTTGAGGTGGGTTGTGCTGCAGGTCTCCATCAGTGCCAGGTATTTGTTGCAGACACCTTTAGTAGGTGTCTGTGTCCATTTGTAATTGTCAGTCATGTCTGGCCCTTGTGGACCATGATGCACACAACATAGTGCATATCCACTGTGCTTGCTATGGTCACCTGTTTAGGGAGCAGGAGGGTTTTTCAGGGCTCACAGGGCAACAATGTACATAGCAAACTGCCCTCTCTGGGTCAGGGTGGGGGACATGATCTGCCCCCAACAGACCCACACTCTCACCCTTTGCAAGGGGGGGGGGCAGTGGAGGTACATGAGGACAGGCTGTGGGACCAGCAACCCCAGTCCTGGTGGCAAACAGACAGCTGCTGAAGATCTGCACTTGGGACAGGGCCACTGGCAGATAGGTAGTGGGCCCAGTCAGCTCAGCTGCCCCCCACTACAATCTGACATTCATCAGCAGAGGGCAGTCAGTGTGCACCTGCTGCACCCTGCCAGGTGGTGCAGCCATACAGATGCTAACTGCAGACAGTCTGTTAGCTAGTACATGTTCCTGGAGGAACTGTGTGCACCCAAAACTGGGATGTCAACACACACATGACACAGGTATGTCAGTGATTGGGTCCCAGAAAAGAGAACCCATAAATATCACTTGAGAGAAATACTGTATAGTACTATGGGGGAACCTAGCCATGCTGTGATCACTGCTCAGTCAGGGTGAGAGCGACCTCCCAACATGACATGCTGTGGCCACCCTGTCCATGCAGGTGGTGGTCGGGCACTACAATGTCCCACCAATTGCCCTATACCCTGTGCAAATGCATCCTGCCCATGCCACCCTGTCCGGGCCATAACCACAGTACCTTGCTCCTCATTATGCACACTGGCAGGCTAACACTGGAAACAGTGCAAGCAATGTGGGCTCAGTAAGGTGTAGGCAGCCACAACACACTGGATAGACAGACACACACTCCCACACCTATGCCAGCATTGTGCAAATATAGAGGTTTGTGGCAGCCCTGGCCGCCACCCCAGTCCTGGGCACCGTGCGGGCATTGCTATGGTACTCAATACTGTTAGGGTCACTCCCCGGGGTGGTAAACACTGTCAGAATCAATAACTGAAACACACGCCACAGATATCAGAAAGGTTGCTAGATGAATCTCTATCAACAAATTGTGTTTAACTTAGGATTTGTTAGCTGACATTAATCATAGCAACCTTTTGATATATGTGGAATGTGTTCCCAAGTTTAGGATGGCATTGCTAAGGTATGCAGGTGCCAGTATTGGGAGATGCTGCTCCGCGCAGGGCCCAAAAGCCTGACTCTCCATAAGGCTTTGGATAGTGGAGCATGTGGGTGTGGATGTTTATGCCCCTGTTGGCCGCTGCTCTAGGGCAGAGGTTCCCAACTCCGGTCCTGGTGGGCCAAACACTGTTCAGGTTTTCATGCTGTCTCTACTGAATATGCATGAGATACATTTGCATACAAAGGGGGCGGCACATACAAATGCAGCACAGGCATATTTATTAGGGATAGCATGAAACCTGAATGCTGTTTGGCCCTCCTGGACTGCAGTTGGGAAACTCTGCTCTAGGGATTGCACATGTTTATGGTGTCTCTGCTCTGTAGGGTAAGATATAGTCATTTCAGGCATGTTTATTTTATCTGCAATAAAGTTTCCATCTTTATTAGCACGGTTTAGTACTGGGTAAGATATGAGGACAGGGTTGGCAGGAGTCACAGCTGGGGCTTTAACTTGTGACCATCTGCTCCTGAACACACTGAATGTGTGTACTGCACCACACTGTTGCCACAGGGACAGATCATTCCCTGGGGATATCATGACTGTTCGTCAGACAGACCCTGTCTGTTGCAGTGCACGGCACCCACCTAAACGGCGCTTGGCCGTGGTCTGCTGTGGGCAGATGCCACTGCTCCTTTCACCACCAGCACCCCTCCGCCACCATGCTGCCATGCCATTATGCCGGTGGTGCTGGTGGTGCGAAGTCCCAGGCCATCCAGTATGCCAGTAGGCAGCTGCCTATGGTGTGGGTTCTCGGATAGGGGTGACTACATGGACATGCGCGCTTCCCCCCGGCACCGCCTGCCAATGTTATATGCCCTTGGGGGTACCTGCTGGGTAATGTCCCCTATGACACTGTGGGACACACACTCGTGCCCATGTTGGACCTTGTCAGTTGCTGTATTGCTGCTTTACAGTTTCGGCATTCCTATGTGCTACCTAGGCATCTGCCTAGTCCGCACTGTGCCCCAGCTGGACCACAGCATGTGCCGCCTGCAGCCCCCTGTATCCCATTTACAGCATCAGTACAGTTGCCCTTTCCTATGTGCCCACTCTGCTGTTGCTGCACATGTGCACGCCATAACAAACCTGCCCAATCTAAATGACAGAAACCCTGATCAGCGCTATTTCAATGTGGGATCATTCACTTTGTAGGGGGACAGAGCATAGACCCTTCCAAACATGATATCTTAATTTTTACGCTTTGTCAGTAGTGTTACTTTATGTTTATCATTAATATCACTATTGGCCAGCTTGGTTATTGGGATTTTAAATGTGGTTCTGGTCATTTTATATGTTTATTTGCCTTTTTGGTTCCTGCACATTTATCACTACTATCACTTTTCTGGGTTTCCCTGCCTTTGCTGCACATTGCTGACTGAAATGGTTTCTCTTTCCTGCAAATGTGCCTAACGCGAGGGTTTCACTGGCGTTATTTTTCAGACCCGGATTTCACAGTGTTAGTGTGCCTAGAGCCTCTCCCCGCCCACTCTCCAACCATTGACCCCTTCTCTCCGCCCTCTGGGAAGCCTTACTCCACCCTTCAGACCCGGATTTCACAGCGTTAGTGTGCCTTAACGCCGCTGCCACGTTATCGCGCGAAAAGTGACGTTATTGTACGGTTATCACGTGATAACGTCTCTTATCGTGCGATAATACCACCACTGCGATGTTAAGACGGTGTAGTAAGCATACCCCTATATGTCTTTCAATTCTTCCGATGCATCAACTTTAAATACCATTTCAGTCATGTGTAACTTCCCTACATTTTCTTCAGTAAAAACTGAAGCAAATAATTTATTCATTCTCTCCACTATGGCCTTGTCCCCTCTTGTGGATCCCACACAGTCCATGTGGTAGAGGTGTGGGTATGATTTTTGATGAAAGGTTAATATTGGAAACTGTAAAATTAGATGCAGTGTCGACCATGCAGTTCTCTCCCATTGCACTTTTCTTCCTTTTTTTCTCCCATTAAATGTTTGGTATATGTTCTGCTGGTTCCTCCTCTACTGCTATCCCACTTTCAGTTGGTGTACCTTAGGGCTCTATCTTGGGACCTCTCCTTTTCTCTCTCTACACTCGGTCCCTTGGTGCACTTATTTCCTCCCATAGTTTTCAGTGCCATCTTTATGCTGATGACTCTCAGATCTACTTTTCTATGCCTGAAAGCTCTCCAGGAATCCAGGCCCATATCTTTGCCTGCTTATCCTACATTGCTGCCTGGTGAACATGGCCAAAACTGAGCTCCTTATCTTTCCCTCTAAACCCGCATTCCCCCTTCCTCCATTCTCTATTTCTGTGGATAACACTCCTTACTGTTTCCTCAGCTCGCAACCTTGGGGTCATCTTTGACTCTATTCTCTCTTTCTCTACACACATCCAAAAGATAGCAGAAACCTGCTGCTTTTTTTCTCTATAACACTGGCAAAATGTTCCCTTCCTTTCTACATACACTACTAAGATATGTATTCACTTTTTAGTTGCCTCCCGTCTAGACTATTGCAACCTCCTCCTTGTTGGTCACTCTCTGAGTCATTCTCTCTCTTCCCTTCAAACTTCCACCAGCTTCTAGATGCTCATATAATCCCTCTTCTCAACTCACGTCACTGGTTCCTTATCCATTTCCATAACCAGTTCAAACTTCTCCTATTAACTAAGTGCACTCATTCTGCTGCTCCTCACTATCTCTCCTCTCTTATCTCTCCCTACATCCCTCCTCAGGAAGTCACTTCTATCTGTGCCCTTGTCTTCTACTGTCAACTCCAGACTTCAATCTATCCACCTTGCTGCTCCTTATGCCTGGAACAAACTACCTAAGTCTGTGTGTTAGGCTTCATCTCTGGTCCTTTTCAAATCCAGGCTGAAAACTCACCGCTTAGCCTCCTATGTGTTTCCTTACCACGCCCCTAGGTGTATCCTTGTCCTCAGCTGTAATGTGCCTGTCTTGACTAGATTGTAAGCTCTGATGAGCAGGAACCATCTTTACATGTGTCTTCACAGTGCTGCATATGCCTTGTAGCCCTATACAAATGATAGGGACTAGTACTGCTACTATTACTACTACTTATGTCATCCCTGATAATGTTACTTTATCTTTTCATTTGCATTTCAGTAAGTTGTGGAGAGGGTTGACTGTCGGGGTCAACGAACCTGGTTTTCAATTTGTTCCCAATGAATTATCATGAAATATATTTGCATGTGCTACTCTCATAGTATGCAAATATATCTCATGGATAATCTTTAGGGGCATCCTAAAAATCAGGCTGGATTGTGGCCCTCCAGGATAGGAGTTGGACACCCCTGTTTTAGGCGATTATAGCTGTGAATTGTTTGTATGGGTGGAAGAAACTTTTCATGGAAACCATAGAAAGCTTGGGATTTGTTCATTTAGCACGACTGCTGCACATAAAATGGTAAAGATGCTGGATTTAATTTTTATTTACAGTAAGGAAGGAGTCCATGGGACAGTGGGATAGATTTCCCCTATTTTTTTTTAATCTGACCATTCATTAATCTTGTTTGTGGTAGTCTCAACAAGTTGGAAACAGGAACAAAGAACAAAGGAAAGTATTGTTACAACTCTTTTTAATGAGTTTTGAATTCCTGAGTATGGACCTAAGTGTGTAGATGAGGTTATGCACCACTAGAATAATAAGGTCACTCAGTTGTCAGGGAAAGAATTAGAAACTAGGGTCAGGTCTAAGGGTATGTGAAAAATAAGGAATGGTATCATTTGGGCCTCAGGTTATTAAAAAGGCAGATGAGACATTTTGAATGGAGATGGCACAAAACCAAGGATCCCCTTGACCTGGAATGATATAGACAGCACAATGGTTATTATCAACAGCAGGTGAGGATTAATATTCTAATGATAAATTGAATGAGGCTGAAAATAAGTCACTTACACTTTTCCAGAGCAAGCTAGGAAGGAGTCTGCTATGGCCATTACTTACTGGTGAGGACTTTCTGAACAATTCTGAAAATAAGGTAGATCTACTCAGGATAAGGGATCAGGCTTAGATGGGAGTTTCATTGTGATCAAGTCAGCCATATGGGGATAAGGCATGTGAGGGTGAGGAGATCAAAGAGAAATAGTATTTGGAAAGGAGAAGGGTCATGGATGAAGATGTGAGTGAGATATTATTGTGTTTCATAGGGAGGCAGGAGGAGAGTCAGTTGGTTTGGAGGTATTTTCATCCAGTAACTTTGTTGGAGGTATTAAAGGCATTGGGAACTATAAAATTCTTAACATGCCAACTGGATAAGTTCTCCATTGTACTTTCAAGGGAGACTGTGTGTCAAGTCTCTTCTTTCCTGCCCTATGTGATTAATCAGTCATTGAAGGAAGGATGGATCCCCCAAGAGTTAAAGTCCGATTTCACAGTTGCAGCTCTTAATGAAAGTTTTGGAGAACTTAGTATTGAATCAACTAATGGATTTTTACAGATAAGAGTCACTGTCTCCATCCCTCCCTGTCTGGCTTCTGTGAGGATTATAGTACAGAATCAGTGCTGGTGACCGTGACAGACAGTGCCATAGTGGTTTATGGTTTATTTGGTTTTAATATGCTGCTCTTTGCCAAGCAGTCAGAGCAGTTTACAGTATAATTAATAAACATTTGCACGCAAGGAAAAGGAAATCCATCAAATGATAGGAAAGAAGAGAGAGCAGAACATGATATTATTGATACAGTTAGAGCTTTCTGCCGCCTTTGATATGATTCCTCATGACCAGCTACTGACTGGCTATGAGAAACATATGTTCGGGGTTTGGTACTGAAGTGGTCTGTCTTACATTCATGGGAAGACACAGGCAGAATTTTGCTCCTTACTATTCTTCTTTCTGTTAATAGCTTTCTGGTTCCTCTGGCTTCCATTGCCAATCAGCTTTATGTGGTCATGTAGATAATACACAATCGGTGGTGGGCCTATTAGATGATCAGAAGTCCTAGAGGGTCATTCTGGTGGAGTGTTTTGTACAGATGATGGGGCAACTGACTAATCAAGGGCTGGCACTGAACCCTCAGAAGTCTGCTGCAATGTGGTTTTCAAAAAGAGGTGTACCTCTACAAGTGCAGTCCATACTGAATGAGGAGGTTCTATGAGAATGCTTGCCAAAGCGGGACTTGTGGTAAGGGCAAGTTACAATGCACCTAGCATGATTAGTCAGCTGAGGCCGTGCTCTACACATGGAAATCTATTGGTCCTGGTTCAGCCATTAGTGATCAGCAGACTTGACTATTGTAATTTCTTGTATTTGGGGTTAATGTAGTTTGAACTTAAAAGATTGCAGCTATTGCAGAACATAGCGGCACATGTGGTGGTAGACCTGGGTAGATATGATCATGTCACCCCAGCTCTATGTGAGATGCACTGGCAGCCCATTGAGGTTCTTAATGAAATTTAAGCTGCTGTGCTCGGTGGTATACAGGACAGTTTATAGGGGATCACTGCACTATTTAGCCAGACACATTAATTTTTAGGAATCAGTACACCCTTTGCAATGGACACAGAGAAAATTGCTTCAGCTGCTACCTCACTGAAATTCATTTGTCAGGCACAAAAAGATCTATTTTTAGATACCAGGGTCCATGGCTATGGAATAAGCTTCCATAGGAGGTTTGGGAAAAACTGAGCTTTCTTAAATTCCATAAGAAATTGAAAACATTGTTCAAAAAAACATGTTATGCTATAGAGTGATTTTAGAGTTTATGGGAGGGGATGGATTATATTATTGTGTTTGCTGATTTTATTCTTCTATTGAATTGTACACCTTTGGGTGACTGGCAGTTAATCAAATAAACTCAATCAATTAATCATAATATATAAACCTTTATATTAAATAAAAACTCCACCTATTCACACACACTTGTCACATTTAGACACACACTTTAATGAATGTCCTTTATGTGTACCTAACACAAAGGGGTATATCTACTAAATGGCGGTAAAGGGGCAAGTGTGCCGTTAGCGTGTGCTAACTGTGCATGTGCAGACTTAGCACATGGAAAAAGGCACTTTAGAGCGCGCTAACGGCACCAGCAGTGTAAAGCGTCCTGTGGGTGGAGAGAAGGCGTGCACGGGGGGGGGGGGGGGAGTGGGGGTCAAAGGGCGGGGAGCGAGCAGGAATAAGGCTTTCTCCCTTAACGCAGGCACCTTAATGACAGGAACCCTAAAGCGATTCAAAACCTGGCGGAAAGGGTGTTTTTTTGAAGAGAGAGAGAGCCTATTTTACGTCTGCAATGTGATGCACAGACAGGGGTGCCCAAGGAGTGATTGTAGTGCTCTATTAGCAGCAACAGCATAGTGCCCAAGTATGAAGGGGTACTATATTGATGGTGCAAATGGGGGCAAAGGAGGCAGAACATGGGTCATGCAGTGGGGGCCACTGGTCCATAGGTGGGACCAGACAGCTGCCTCAATGGCACATAGGAATATAAGACTACAAAATATGCTAAACTGTGTCAGACCAAGGTCTATCATGCCCTGTATCCTGTGTCCAATAGTGCACAATCTAGATCACAAGTACCTAGCAGTTTCCCTAAAGACATCCAGGATCCCCAGTAATTGTAATTTGGCAAGCAGTGCATAGCTCAGGTCCACTGTAGCAATGGTTTATGGACCGTTACCCACGAACCTATCCACACTTTTTCAAACCCAGCTACACTGGCAGCTTTTACCACATCCTCTGGTAATGGATTGCAGTGTTTGATTAAGCGTTGACTGACAAAATATTTTCACCTAGAAGATCCAAATAGATTACACTGTAGCCGCATTGCAGGTCCCTACATTTACCTGTTCCACTCTGGTCAATAATCTATAAACCTCTATCATATCACCCCTCAGCCATCTCTGCCCCAGGTTGATGAGCCCGAACCTTTTTAGCCTCTCCACAAAAGGGTAGTCTGCCATCTGCAGAACTATCTGTCATACTGCTGCAGAAAGGCAATGTGCCACATGAGGTGATCCAAGGGTCCTGGCACCCCAGGAAGAGATCCATGCTGCCTTCCTCCTCCTTGCTGCTGCAGAACCCAGCTGTGGGGGAAGAGGCCGATAGTGCCAGATGCTGTAGCCCTCCAGGTAGCTGGAAAATGCAGGTGCCTGGGAAATACCACAGCAATGACTGCAATCCTCCTCCTGAGATATATCGGTCGCAGGTGGTGATGTGGACCCTGCATGGACAGCTGTTGGGGGGCTGCGTGTCCGTCCATGTGTGCCCCTGACCCCCATCCTGCCTTTGTGCTCAGGGCACCCGCCAAATCCACATGTTCAACATTCTGGGACTGTGACCACCACCACTGACAATGCATGGGCATGTCTGCATGGTGGGGTGTTGGTGGTGGCATGGGAAGTGGCACCAGCCTGTAGGAGACAGAAGCCCTGTCCTGGTCATGTGCGCCATATGCATTGCAGCATGTGCCAAAGGCCAGTAGAAGAGAAGCATGTCAGCAACAAGAGCAGTCATTCCCATAAAGTAGCCCTGTGTTGCAACACACACAAGTGGTGTTTAAATGTGTGGGGGTCATAGATTCAGGTCCCTGTTGGGGTTTCAGTATTGCATCTTCCTGTGGACATGGTTTAGCTGACAGTGTAAATACAGCTCCAGCATGTGCAACCCCCAAGGAGATGGCCAGCAAGGGTGGAAACACCCACCAGCAGAACTGACAGGTTACACTATCCATAGCTGGTTGGAGGCTAATAGCACACGGTAATAGTGTGTGGTGAGGCCAAGGCACAGCAATAGCATCTGCATGCAGAGCACATGTTATCAGTACTTGAACTGACAATGAGACAGGAGTGTCAAGCAGGAATGCCAACCATCTCCACTTTTGCACAGTGCGTCAATGAGTATGTGCATGACTCCCCTTTGTTCTGTGGCTTTCTGCACTGCACTTTGGCTCATATTGTCTGAGTTTTTCCAGCCTGTTTGGAAAATGTGAATAAGGCAGTGCAGAGCATTGTGGGTAATGCCTGAAACAGTGCAGATTGGCCTGGATGTGTCTGCCACAATGGTAGGGTCACTGGCTGAGACACCATTGTGTCCATATACCAGCATGCCATTGTCCCGCCTCCAAAGGAAGTGGTAAACAACTTCCTTTGGAGGCGGAACAATGCTGCACGGAGCCCGAGAGACAGCAAAGCTCCGCAATGGCTTCACTCACAGGCACAGCCACGGTTCCCTAAGAGGCAGGGAGCCGCGGCTGCAGAAGATTGGAGTCTGTCAGTTTGCTGCTGCTTCCAAGAAGCAGACTCGGCAGCAGCAGCAACTTGTGCGCTTTTTTTTTTTAACAGAGGAGTGAGGCGACCCCCGCTGAATCCTGTGGCAACCCCCATGGGGGTCGCGACCCACAGGTTGAGAACCACTGATCTAGATACATGTCCACACCTCACAGACACTATAATGTAGCTTATGGTATGGTGTATGCTTTCAGGAGCATCTAGGACTGCATGTCTGTCACAACACCCCCTGCTGCTGCATCCTTTCTGCTGACTCCACTGCACCACCTCCCACCCATAACACAGCCAACATCCACATTGACCATCATCACTAGGCAGCCACCTATCTTGCCTAGTTAACAGCAAAGGCCTGGGGGGGAGTGGCTTGTTCAAGATGGTGGCAGAGTTTGTGTGAGCAACATGCCTAAGTGTAAAGGCAAAACTCGGGCCCAACCCATGGAGCCCTTACCTGCCATTTCTGGACCTATGGATCGTTTTGTGAGGCTCTCTGAGGAACAGATTGGGGAGATTTTGACAGGGCTTGGTCACACCGGCTGAGGAGGTTTCTGCATTGTCCGCCTTAGAGATCTCTCTCTCCCCAGATGAACGTACTCCTCTTGCGGATCCGAGTGTATCGGACATTGCCTCGGCGCGCAGGCTGGTGGCGTTGCCTGCTCAGGATGTCGCTGCCAGTTTGGAATGGGGCGGGCTGACGCCTGATGCCGATAGTGATCGGCCCAGGAAAGGGGTGGCGATCCCCGGAGATATGCATCGTGCAGAGGTTGTTGGTGCCGCTTGTTTGGCGAAAGAGGCTGGGGTGGAGAAGACTGCCCCTGGACTATCCAAAGCTGCTGGGCCACCGTTGATTGTGCTTTCTTGGCCTACTAAGGTGACTCTGGAGAACATTTGGGAGGCTATCAATCAACTTTCCCAGGTTGTAAATCAGTAATTAACTTCATCCTTTTCTATTGTTTCTAAAAATGACAGCAATCTTAGGGAGTTATCTAAAGATATGTTAGAAATGAAAGAGAGAGTAGGGGTTTCTGACCAGAAACTTCTACAGGTTTCTGGTTTATCTGGATCCTTAATGAAAGATAATATCACAATGAAAGCAAACTTGGAGACATTAGAGAATGCTACCAGAGCTTCAAATATTCAGTTATTAAATTTTCCGGTTGTTCTGCTCCTGTGGAACTTTTCAAGAAATATCTTCAAGAGTCTCGAATGATACCTTCTGATTTGATACCTCCGATTTCCAAAGTATACTATTTACCTGCTGGGAGGAAAGAGGGGAAGCGAGTAGTTGGTTCCTTAGAGATGGACTCTCTGAATGTTTCAGCATTACTTCAGTCTCCTCCAGAAGAAGATTTAGTGGTTTCTACATTATTGGTGACTTTTGTGTTGTCTTCTGATAGAGACTGGATTCTTAAAGTATATTATAAAAAGAGAGCTAACTTGTTTATGGGGAAAAAAGTTTCTATTTTCCCAGATGTTGCTAGGGACACGCAGAGAAGGCGTAAAGCCTTTCTTTTATTAACCCTTTCCAGGCCGAGCCCGAAACTCTTGGGATTCAAAATTCTGACTAAATATTCCTATCAAATGGTATATAATACATGACCATAGCAGAAGGAAGATCACTATTAGAACATATTGAATAAGACGGGCAAAATTTTCCTGAAATATGCAAGAATTAACCCGGCTGCAGAATGTGGATTAAAAATTTAAAGGAGGCCTTGAAAGGGTTAAGACCTGGAGTCCTTCAGTTAGGTGCTTCTTTCCTATTGAGATTTCCATGCAATGTATTGTGGTTCATAATTCTCAGAAATATGTTTTTTTTTTAACCAGGGATTTGTCTACCTATCTCAGTACTCAATTAACTACATCTTCACCTGTATAAGGGGATTTCATTTTTGTTCATTCTTAATTAAGTTCCTCGTTCTCTGCCATTATGTCTTAATTCTTGTTAAAAGATAAATTTGCCTTTATTTTCTCACGCTGTCGGTGCCTCCTACCTTCAGTATTTATTTCCTGTGCTTCTCCCCAAACTTTGAGGACTATTGATGCTTCTGTTTGTATTTCTTGTAGATGTTTTCCTTTTTAAAGATTGTGTAAGTATGCATCTTTTCTGTACAAGCTGTTGCTTGGTTTTTCTTTGTTTGAAAATTCATAAATAAATAATTAAAAAAAAAACAGCATAGGCCACATTGCCAGGAATGAGGTGAATCAACTTCATCAGCTACCAATTGTGCTTGCATCCATACCTTCTCCATTGGCTTCCCTGCTCCTCTTTCAGCGTTTCAGTGGCTTTTCTGCATTAAGGTGCATGTCAGACACCTTCCCACAGCCTGTGCTATTACCACACGGTAAGTGTCCACTACCACTCCTTAATGTCTTTTTACCGCACGGTAAGTGTGTACTACCATTCCTTAACACAAAACAATTAGACATTATCTCAATATACAGCAACTACAATACCATCAACCTTATATATATTACACCGAACTCAACATCCGAAGAACTATCCAGCATAATTGACTTAGCCTGCAACCCAGTACACACAAAGAAACCTAACTGGCTAATGGGCGACTTCAACCTCCCTTCCATACAAGCTGCCCTTTCTAATTCATTCTTAGACG
The DNA here is from genome assembly GCA_033557465.1 of Ichthyophis bannanicus. Taxonomy (NCBI): domain Eukaryota; kingdom Metazoa; phylum Chordata; class Amphibia; order Gymnophiona; family Ichthyophiidae; genus Ichthyophis; species Ichthyophis bannanicus. Next base: position 1,203,110,218 of record CM066031.1, read on the forward strand.
CAATGAAAAGCCTCAACTACAACCAACTCATACATCAACCCACTCATCAACGTGGCAATGTACTTGACCTTGTCTTCGCTCCACCCACCTACGCGTCCACGAATGATGATTTCGACCTATCCATCACTCCGGTCCCATGGACAGATCATAGCCTGATAACACTCACAATACCAACACATCAGGACCCATCAACTGATACAGCAAAACGGTCTCCAACAAACTCAACCCGCTTCAAACCTCTCAACGAAGAAGAAATCAAGAAACACATACTTCCAATACTCAATCAACCTGCTACCAACATCAATGACATGGTCACCACATGGAATGAAACCATCAACCAATACGCCATACTACCACCAGCCCGTAAAAACCCAACAACAAAGAACAATGTAGAGAAAAGACCATCTGCACCATGGTTCTCCCAAGAACTAAGGAAGTCTCTTACTATCTTGAGGAAGCTCGAAAGAAAGTGGCGTAAATCTCATAACTCAACAATTCAACACACATACTTGACCCACCTGCGAGCCCATCGTGAAGCAATATGGAACATGAGAAAAACCTTCCACTCTGAACTCCTCAACTGCTCCCTAAACAAACCTCGGGAACTCTTCAATCTGGTAAAGTCACTAACTACAGAACCATCACCACCTCAACAGGAACCCATACACCCACAGAAGTATGCCAACTTTATACAATCTAAAGCTATCAGAACAACAACATCTTCATCTCCAAGTCCCCCCCAACAACACGTACGAGTTTTCCCACTACTTAAGCTCTCATCGCCCTCAGCTAAATACGTTGAAGACATTATAGTCAAAATGAATACCACCACAGCACCTAACGACCCTTGCCCAGCACACTGGATAAGAGCTATGCGATCCGACTTTAGCCCAGTAATAGCAGATATAATAAAGATGTCCTTTTCAACAGGCATCTTCCCATCTGCACTAAAACAGACTTCCATAAGACCGCTGCTAAAGAACAATCAACTAGGGGGGGCGGAGCCTGATGTCCAGCGGGTTAGACGCTTCGCGCTGAAGCTCCCGAGAGGCCTACTCAGAATCCTGACTTAATACCTACCTAAACTTAATATTTTGCTCCGAACTTACCGGGGTACCTCGGGGGGGATGGCGGCCCACAAACCAGCGCGCTTAGACTTCGGGTCTCCCTCTTCTTCACACGGAAAACGCTCCAAAACAGAGTTGTCTTCCCCACAAAAGATAGTTCCACTTCGGGAAAACCCCGAAATGCAACAGGAGATCTTGGAGGAAATACGCGGTGTGAAGGAACTGGTACAGTCCAACGGAGAAGCGCTCCGAGCCATGCGAGAAGACTTCGGTATGCTTCAGGACCGGCTTGAAGGTCTTTCACTACGGCAGGACAACATGGCGGGGGTCCTCGACTCGCACGCGGTGCGCTTGGTGAAACTGGACAAGGCTGAGCGTCAGATACAGAATCTTCAAAAAGAGTTAGAGGATAGCAATAATCGAGCCCGTCGCAACAATGTAAGGCTCATTGGAGTACCGGAGGGGGCCGAAGCAGGAGATATAAGAGAATTCCTGGTCAAAACTCTTCCCTCCTTGCTGAAGATCACTTTTCACAGAGATCTGGAAATTGACCGAGCACATCGTGTTCCTACCAACATGGCGCTCAATCGGACGACCCCCCGGCCTATCATCTTTCGATTACTGAGATATCAGCAAGTTGAGCAAATTCTAAATGCTGCCCGGGCGAATCATCATCTGGAGTTTGAAAGTCATAAAGTCTCCTTCTTCCCTGACTTGGCAAAGCCCACAGTTGACCGTTGGAAGAGACTCCTTGCTTTTCGCCCTAGACTTCAACAGCTACAGGCTCGCTTTGGCCTATTGTATCCAGCGAAGCTCAGAGTGACTCTCCATAACCAAACTAGAACATTCGAAGATCCTGATCTACTAGCAACATTTTTAGATTCCAAAGAAGCAGACCAGATGCGCTAATCCAACAACTTGGATCTGTAATCCGCCGGATCTGCCCGCCATTTTGAATGGCCCGACGCGGTGATCACAGCCTGGAACAGAGACTGCCTGGACTTTTCTTTCTGTTTATATATAACTTTCTTGGTCTCCTATCCCTCCATGATGTGCACCTCGGTTGGATTCAGAACACGCACAGCTATACAGGTTATATGTTTCAATTTAGGCCTTCTCTGGGGTTTCTCCCCGCAGACATATGGTCGCCAGTAATTTCTGGGGTTCTGCTTCTTCTCTAATGCACTTCGGTGCTTATTTTTTTATATGGGGCGCTTCATTGTTTTTCATTAGCTTATTTTCTATCATGTCATGTGTACAGCCATATACAGTTAATATGAGGGACATTGTGAAATTATGTGCGTTATCATGTTCTTTTTCAGAATTTTTAACTTTTCTGAATGGCCTTATGTAAGATCTTATCACTGAACGTAAAAGGCATCAATAGTCCAATCAAAAGAAAGAAAATCCTTAGCTATCTTAATCATGAGCATGCTGATTTAGTGTTTCTTCAGGAAACGCATTTAAACTCCGCTGAAACACTGAAACTTAATGCTAAGCCTTACATGGTGGCTGCCTACTCTCCCGCCGTTTCCAAACGGTGTGGGGTAGCCATCTTGGTTAAGAAGTCTTTGCAAGCTACTGTAATGGATACTAGCTCTGATAAGGAGGGTAGATGGGCCCGTGCACACCTTAAGGTTGGAGATAGTGAATTCACGTGTATTTGTATTTATGCTCCGAATGTGGATAACCCTGCTTACTATGCAAGTATTGCGCAGTTGGCACAGGCCTCTGCCAATACACCATTAATACTTGGCGGCGATTTCAACCAAGTACTTGATCCTTTGATAGATAGACAGCCGCCTAGAACGAGTGGTCCACCCAAGAGTCTTGATACCCTTACAGCTCTGATGAAAGATCTTGCGTTAGTAGATATATGGAGGCTGCTTCACCCCTCCGACTTAGAGTTCACCTTTTTCTCAGCCCCCCATCACTCACAATCTAGAATAGATTTTTTTCTTATCTCCAAAGCACTGATACCCCAAGTCGACACGGCTAGGATTCATCCTCTCCATATTTCAGATCATGCTGCCATATCTTTCTCATTACATGTCACTACGCCAGGTGAACATCCCCGTGCTTGGTATTTTGATAGATCCCTACTAGACCAAAAAGATTTTCAGGTTGACATAAAGGCCGCTATCCAAGACTACTTTCATTTTAATTCACCCCATGACACTGCGAGCTTGGCTTGGTGGGAGGGTTTCAAGGCGTCTATCCGTGCAACTATAACTAGCTATCAAATCCGACAGGGGAAACAAAGAAAGCAACATTTACTGATTCTAGAACAACAGATACAAGCTGGAGAGCGTCTCCTCACGTCCCGTACTGACCCATGTATTTTACTTCGCTTACAACGCCTTCGTTTTCAATACAATCAGCTTTTATATACCGCTGCTGCTAAAAATATTGAATCACAACAAGGGATGTACTATCGGGAAAATAACCGTGCTGGCAAATTGTTAGCCAATGCCCTGAAAGGTCAAAAAGAAGCCAAGCGTGTTACCGCTCTCCGCAATCCGTCGGGGGGGAGATTGGTCACTAAAGATACAGAAATATTAGAACTCTTTCGTGATTTTTATACTCGGCTTTATCAATCTGAATGTGACTTCGAGCCAGAAGCATTTGAACGATTACTATCAGGGGTACAACGACCGACCCTATCTGACGAAGATAGAGAGGCCATGGACAAACCATTCACTTTATCAGAAATTCAATCGGCACTCAAGAGATGTGCCACAGGTCGAATTCTACAAAACTTTTAACGCTGACTTAGCTCCGTTTTTGAAACTTTATTTTTCTGCTCTGGCCGAGGGGGGATCTCCTTCTGGATCCTTCTCAATGGCAAATGTAGTAGTTTTTGAGAAAGAGGGGAGAGATCCACAACTAACAGCTAATTATCGTCCCATTTCCCTACTAAACGCAGACTATAAAATATTTGCCACCATTCTCTCCACCCGGCTCTCTGACAAGATGTCTACTTTAATACACCCAGATCAATGCGGTTTCATTCCCGGTAGATCAACTGCTGATAATGCTAGGACCCTATGTCATGTACTGACTGCCGCAGTTAATCTTGATCGACCATTGGTTGGCCTCTCACTTGATGCTGAGAAGGCCTTCGACCGCTTAGAATGGCCCTTCTTGTTTGCAACTCTCCGCTGGTACGGATTCGGAGAAGGCTTTCTCCGTTGTCTCCAAACCATGTATGCACAGCCTACAGCTAGTATCTGTGCTAATGCTTTAAAGTCTCAGCCATTTCCCCTGCAACGCGGTACTCGCCAGGGATGCCCACTGTCTCCACTTCTTTTCGATCTCGCACTCGAACCCTTAGCTTTACTAATCCGGCAATCCAAGGATATTCATGGAGTCCCTTTCTCTCATAGGGAAATCAAAATTTCAGCATATGCTGATGACCTTATGCTCTTTGTCTCCCTAGACTCAGTGCCGGCTGTCCTAGAGCAAATTGGTAAATATTCACAACTCTCGGGCTATAAGATAAATTGGACCAAATCGGTAGCCTTTCCACTAAATCCTCTGATCCATCAGGCAGATATGCAATCCTTTCCCTTTTTATGGCAGCCTTGCATGGTCAAATACCTTGGGGTGCACTACTGCTCTCCTTTAGAAGACACCATCACCTTTAATGCTAAAGATTTAACCTCTAAGGTCCGGGCGCTTACTCAACGCTGGACTCCTTTAACACTTACTTGGTGGGGCCGCCTAGAAACCATTAAAATGATGATTGTTCCCAAAGTGAACTACATTTTAGAAATGTTGCCATGTCTCCTACCTCGACGTACATATAAAGATTTAGAGGGTCTTCTGATTAGATACTTATGGAAAAACAAGACACCTCGGATAGCGAAACATAAGTTACAAGCAGATAAAGAAAATGGTGGTGTCAGATTCCCTGATTTCCTGAAATACCACCACTCTTTTCTTCTCAAACAAGGCGCTCGTTGGCTGGAAGACCTAACACCGAGTAGACCAGTGTGGCTAGATATAGAGGAGGACCTTTGCAAACCAATTCCTCTTACTTATCTCCCTGGTATGACTCTCCCATCAGACTCCCACTATCCACCAATGCTCTTAGACACCTTAGGTGCCTTTAATACCCTTGAGCAATCTCTAGACTCCCGACTTTGTCCGCTAGATAGACTCCCGCTTTGGCACAATGCTCGATTTCAAATACAAAATAAACCGATGGCGTGGAGCCCCTGGTACACTAGGGGCATTTGGATCCCTAACCAGCTGTTCTCTGATGGTCGCTGGAAAACTTTTAGCGAATTACAAATTGAATTTGGTCTCCCTGCGAAACACTACTTTCAGTTGGTGCAACTTCAGCATTGTCTTCGGAGTGCTAAGGTGCTCCCGCCATCGGAAACCCATACCCAAGGATTGTCGGAGATTATCCGATCTATCGGGAGCTTATCGGGTGTAGCATCTAACTTTTACAAAACTTTATGTAATACTGTTAATAGAGGCACTCCTACAGCACAGAAATCCTGGGAGCGGGAAATGCATATAACTTTGACCCCGGAGCAATGGAGCCTAGTCTGGAGCAAGGTGACACGGGTCTCTCGATCCGCCTCACTCACTCAGACACTTTTCTTTCTAGCCCACCGATGTTTCTATACTCCTGACAGGTTAGCCAAATGGAACGCCACTCAGAGCAATAGATGCTGGACATGCCATGCGGCCATTGGTTCACTCACTCATGTTATGTATGAATGCCCCGCATTACAGTATTACTGGAGTCGGGTCTGGGGTCGTATTCAATCTATTTTGCACTTTCAAGAGCCCCTCTCTTGGAAGATAGTGGGACTCCGCTCAGCTGCCGGGATCCCCTCTCTTCCCAAATCGGCTTACTTCCTTTTAGACTTTATGCTGGGCATAGCTATTTCCCTAATTACGAAATACTGGAAAAATAGCTCCCATCTGAGCCCCAATGAATGGTGGAATCATGTCTGTCTCTACAGTAAATATGAGCAAATACCTCGTATGTTAGCTTCTTCCGCTCAGACCCCTCACCACTTGTCTAAATGGAAGATGCTCAACGACTATGTTCAAACTGCTAAATGCTCTCATCTGACTGTTTAAATCTGTGTAAATCTCTGTCACATGATCATTCTGTATCGCAGATACTATTTCTGTTTGTGTTGATGTACAATTACTGTTGTTTGTAAGCGCTTATATGATGATACTTATCAGCTTAGAGAAGAAGCATTGGGGTGGGGGGTAACTGGGGTTGCTTTTTCCTTATTATATGTTTGTATTTGTTTCCTTTGGTGTGTTGTTTCTTTTTGCTTGTTGTAAAATGAAAATAAAAGTTTAAAAAAAAAAAAAAAAGAACAATCAACTAGACCCAACAAAGGAAGAATCATACCGCCCGATATCTAGTATACCGCTGCTATCCAAAATAATTGAGAAAGTAACCAACAATCAGATACAACAGCACATAGACACCTCCTCCCCCCTCGACCCCAGTCAGCACGGATTCAGGGAAGCCCACGGAGTAGAGACACTGCTGACAACATTAACCAACACACTCATCAGTGGATTAGACGACATCAAAAAAGGCTTTGCCCTAATATTCCTCAACATATCTGCAGCATTTGACTCTGTGGACCATGATATACTACTAACCCGTCTATACGACAAGGGAATCCATGGGCTAGCATGGGAATGGTGCAAATCATACCTGGAAGATCGCTTGCAACACGTCAGGACTGTTACAGGTACCTCACAACCTTTCCAGTTAAAACAAGGAGTACCTCAGGGCTCATCCCTATCCGCGCTGCTATTTAATATTTATATGCAGCCTATATGTGACATCACTCGCTCCTTTGGCATATCCTCATTGATCTATGCAGATGATGTGCTAATATTCACACCAATCAACGTCGAGCTCCCAGATTACACAACACTAGTAGATTGCTTTAACGCAATAGCAGACTGGCTCCTCACCCAGAATATGCGAATAAACTACAAAAAAACCAAAGTACTGATAGTCACGAAAAACAGAGAATTCTCACCCCCTGAGACCCTAAAAGTACGAGACGCAGACCTCCCAATCAAACCCTCCATAAAATACCTTGGAGTAACACTGGACCAGCGACTGGATTTTAAAGAACATATCAACCGCACGGTGAAAACCATTTATTTCAAGATAAGGACCCTGCGCCATCTCAAAAATATGCTTGAACCAGACAGCTTCAGAACTATATTTCAAACCATAGTCACACCCCACTTTGACTATGCGAACATAATACTCCATGGTCTCCCAAAAAACACCCTGAATACATTACAACTAGCCATGAATGCCGCAGCCCGGGTACTATACGGTGCTTCAAAGAGCGAACATATAACACCCATCCTAAAGGAGCTTCACTGGCTCCCTATATACTGCAGAATAGCATATAAAGCTCTGCTCATGACCTTTAAAGCGACAAATACTATAGCTCCGTCATCAATTTCAAAACTCCTCCATCCCACTCCCAACATCAGATCCAGGAGGTCAGCAGCGGCAAATACCCTAGTTACACCACCTGAGGCCACAAAATGCAAACGTTCAACAACAAACAGGGCCTTTGCATACTATGCTCCCAGATGTTGGAACAACCTACCCTCAAACATAAGAGCTATTACTGACCTCAAGCATTTCAGAAAAACCATAAAGCACCACCTCTTCATTCTGCATTTCCAAAGCACATCATCATCCCTCTAACAGGCACAGTATAAATTGGAAATACCATATTTACTCAAGATGTTACTAAGAAATTCTATTCATTGTATATAGGTTCTTTCAAATATGTATAGAGTTTCTCAAAGTATATAGGTTCTTTACAAATATGTACTAAGTTTTTACAAAGTTTTTACAAATATGTACAAAGTTTCCCAAAGTTAAAATCCCAGTTGAATTCTCCTGTTATATGTAAACTCATCACAGTCTGTTGCTTGCAATGAGTATTCCTGTTTAATGTATACCGCGCTGATGAAAAAGAGTGCGGTATAAAAGAACTATGAATAAATAAATAAATAAATAAATAAACACAGAAAGTCCACTAGAACCCCTTAACGCCAGAACGCCTCCAACATGTCCAGGACACTTACCACACGGTAACCCTTATCACTGCCATTCACACGTGGAATAGACTGCTCCTTTACCGCGGTTTAGTAAACATACCCCAAAAATTCACACACTCATTACCTACAAATATCCCCTTCCATATATATTGTGATGCAGTAGACTATAGAAAGCCTGTAGGGGCTAGTAAAAAGGAAGAGCTTACCTCAAACTTGGCTGGACAGGAAGACTCAGTGTGTGTGAAAACAGCTGAGCAGCCAGTGCCGTTAGCACAAGTAAAGCAGAAAGGGTTTAAAATGAAGTTTCCCTTCTCTAGTAGTGACGCAGGTAGAATTAGAGAAACTCATCAGGATCACCTGGCCTCAGAATCTGACGTAACGTGCAGAGAGAGGAGGTATATATGTTCCTGGTCAGAACCAGGAAGTGGTCAGAGCAGCAAGAGCAAGGAGTACGAGAGAAAGACTTGGAGAAGAGCTGAGAGTCCCAGAGGAAGTTCCAGTTCCAGGGGAGGTCTTGGAGGTCTGGGAGGACCCAAAGCTCTCAGAGGAAGTTCCAGGAGAGACCAAGGGAGCAGTAGAGCAGCTGGTCTCTGGAACGACAGTCCTAGGGAGGATTCCCACACGAGCAGGAAGTGGGGCAGTGTCTCTGAGGGATTGCATGAGCCACGGAGGAACCTAGCTCAAGCTGGAGGAACTGTGCCAGGGGAAAGAAAGCCCAAGGCTGACTTCAAAGCCTGCAGTAAGGTAACAAGCTTGAAGCCTTATTTTTATAGAGAAGAGGCTGGAAGTTTTAATGGGCACAGCCCTCAGCAGGGTTTTAACTCAGAAAGATACTCAGACTTCCTACTAAGAGAGCCAAGAGAGGCAAACCAGAAAGAGACATTATCTGTACCAGGTTTCTATAACCCTGACTTTGATAAGTACCTTGGAAGAAAAGGGGTTTATCAGCCACAAGAGAATAAGCCATGCTCCAGCACATGTAAGGAATGTGATACGGAGAATATTGGGAGTGGTCCAGGCTCAATGCAGTGGGAGAGTGTTAACAGTTGTACAGACCCTGAGCCAATGGACTGCACGATTTGTCTATCAGATGACATAACCTCTTTGTGTTAAACTTCAGCCAATGTGACCTTGTGAGAGAAACAAGGAAAGAAGAAGAGATGTTCTAGCTGTTTTCGTTCAGTTGCTGTTTTTGGTTCTGTGTGCTTTTGCAAAGAATATTTTCTGTCCGGAAAGGGAATAAAACCCTAATTTTTGCTTTAACCACTTGACTGACTGACTCTGTTTAAAGGAGAGAAGCAGTTTATTAAAACCACAGTACCCTAGGCATTGGCCTATTGGGTCCACAGAGGCTCTACCCAGGGTCTCCGTGACAATATGCACACACTCCCGACCCCTCACCCAACACACAAGCTCATGTGAAATGGCATTTTTGAAAGACTGTTTAGGTGCAATCTGCGACGTCCAAATCAAAACATCCGAAATTCTATGGGAAGGGCATCAGAGAAGGTACACGTGTAAATGCATTCTAAAATCAACCTATTTCCACCAACATACAGGAAAATGGGGCCATGCAGACACCTGAAGGAAAATGGGTGATTTCAGAAACATGCACGCTCACAAAACTGGCAACATAAATGTGTCTGTGACTGTCACATAAATGTCCCAGATTGCCATTTTGCAAGCTGAGATGTATAATGGTGTGGCAGCTTGCAAAAAAAAATGGTGTATTTACCCATATGCTACTTTGAGGGGGCAAAAATTATTGGGGAAGTAAGTGATCATTCCCCTCTTCCTACTGTTACTTGTTGGTCATAATGAGCACTTTTTAAATATGTGCTCGTGCCTGAGACCAGTTGTAAACATAGACATGTCCGCTGATGGTCATAAATATACAGTACTATTCTAAAATTGGACATACATATGGATCTTTCACAGACTGCCCCGGATACACTTCTGCCTTGCCCCCGTGTAACATAAATGTGATTATGTCAGACACATGTAAAATCGTCATTTTAAAAATGGCTTTTGGAACATAGATGTGATTGGCACATTTGAATGGGCATTTTCAGATATGAAAATCATGAATACAGCTTTTAAAATGACCCCCATGTTCATCCACCCAAACATTTCATACATAGGAATTTGAAAATGATTCCTGGTGGTTGTTTCTCTCTCCTGCCCTCCTACATGCCTCCTTTTTAAGTGCAATCCCCTTGGAAACACCTTCCTTCATTCTCTCCTTCTTGAGTGTGACACCCCCTCATGGATCCTTCCTCGTACCTTCTCATCTGCACCCCTAGCCCATTCCCCATGGTCATGCTACTAACTTTTAGGCCAGGGCAGCAGACCAGACATTTGATGGTAGAAACCTCCTGTACTGTCTCACATTTTCTTTCTCCACAGATAAATGCATTTGGTAGTCACAATTGTTTACTAGGGCCATTCCAACCCCCAGACAACTGGGCGATTGCCTAGGATGGCAGCTTCTGGAGGGCGGCAAAGAACAGGATATTCACAGCTAAATAATAGATTCTGACATCCAGGGGGGATATAAGACATAAAGTTTGCGTAAGTTGACAACCAGTTCTAGGGTCAGCCCTGATGTCCACACTGATCTTCAAGGCAGGACTGGGGTGAAGGGCTGAAATTCTAGGCTGTATAATGAAGCCATTCACCCCTAATCAATGCTGGTGAAGTGGAGGTAATCAGCACAGCCTAATGCACTGGCCCACCAAGAAAGGAAGTGGGGAATGACATACGTCCCCAAACTGACTGTGGTTGTTTCTTCCTCCTGCCCCCTCCCTCCCTCCATAGCCCCTTCCAAAATGCCCTCCATCTTGCTCTTTCTCATATTTATTTTTTTTCAATATCCATCTATGACACCTTCCCTCATTTTCTCTGAGTTCTGCCCATAAACCATTCTTGATATCTCCCAACCCTTTCCCCATGGCCATATTACTCACTTTTAGGACTCGTAATGGTGACAATCCACTGCTCTTCTTCCTAGTTACTCTCTTAGCAATTTAGTTCATTTGGCCATACTGATCTCCTCCTCTTTATCAGTGTGAACTCTGGGTATATAGCTTCAAATTCTGTAGCAACCTCTTTCTCTCAATGTGCCATTTGCAGTGATATGTGATAGTCCTTCTGCTCGGTTGTGCAGTCATCTCTTTGCAACATGGCAGAACTTGGCTGAGTGGGTTATTATTTTAGTATGAGAGCAAAGGACAGCTGTTCTCCTTTTGAGCACCATGCTGGACTAGGCAGAAATCTTAATGATTCAGCAAAGCTCCAATTTAAAAAAAGCACACTCAAGTCTTTCCGACTCCACGCTTGCATGCAGGTCTGATCCCTCACTCCTCTGACGTATGCTCGCATCAGAGGAAGGAAGGACCAGACCTGCCATTCAAGCGTGGAATTGGAAATACCCGAGTTTTTTTTTTTTTTAATTGGATGTCCGCTCCACTGCTGCCACCGCCAAAGAAACATGAAAAGCGGCAGCGGGGCAAGGGCAGGCAGTGTGGGGGGAGCCGAGGCTGGACATGGAGGTGTGGGGTAAAACAAGATGCTGGGCATGGGGCAAATGGCAAACCTGTGATAGGGGAAGAGGGCACACCAGATGTGCAGGTCGCACAGGGTGCAAAAAATAGGGACGCATTTGGGGCTGCCGGCCTCGGCTTCTCCCCAGTGCTGCCTGCCCTTGCCCCGCCGCCAATGCTTTTAGTGTTGCCTTGGCAGCAGTAGTGGCGGTGGCAGCAGCATTATCCAGTTGAAAAAAAACTCTGCATGTCTTTCTGACTTTGTGCTTGCATGTTGGCCTGATCCTTCCCTCCTCTGACATATGCTTGTGTCAGAGGAGGGAGGCAACCAGACCAGCCATTCAAACACAGAGTTGCAGAGACCCATGTTTTTTTCCTTCAATTGGATAATGCTGCTGCCATCACCACTCCCAAAACAACATTAAAAGTGGTGGCAAGTGGGCAAGGGCAGGCAACGTGGGGAAGAGCCGGATGGATATAGAAGTAAGATGGGGAGATACATGGGGCAAATGACAAACCTTTGATTGGTGGGAGAGAGGGCACGCCAGATGTGCAAGGCACATAGGGCGCATTTATGGCTTTTACGACCCTGGCCATGACACCAATTGTATTACATTTTGCCAAATCTGACAGACTTGCTGGAGATTTCTAAAGAGTTGGTGGCAGCACAGGCAACATTAGTTGTATCATGAGACTTAGGGGCTTGATACCATGTAGCATAGTCCATTATCATCAGGATGAATTTGTTGCCACGGGGAGTGCATTCCATGGGGAGTGCATACCGCGGCTTTGTAAACAAGCCCCTTAGATGCATATTTGCTACAAGATAACACATGCTAACAAATATTAATCCACATTAAGCACAGCTGTGTCCATAGCAATGAAAGGGCTGTGGAGGCATGTAACACAAAATAACATTTCTTAACATGTGTGTGATGGAGTATATAGGAAACTCCTTATTCCCCTCAGAGACCCCCCCCCCCCCCAAGCTCAGAACTGGTGAGGCATTTTCTCTTTAAGAGTCCAAACCCTTGCTCTTTTAAGAAACTAGGCTGGAAAATAATTGGGGAGGGTATGGCCCAGCCCCAGTGTTTAAACCAGGAAGCTGGAGACCTAGAGGGAGAGAAAGAAGCCCAAAGTTCTATGGCTTACATGCTGACAACTTATCTGTGAGAAGGTACGATCAGTACCGACTGAAAGCTGCTGTTTTTCTGGTTTATATGTATGTTGCCTTGCTGCTGAGAAACTAATAAGTGTATAAATTAAGTTGTGCTGGTCAGAGTAAGGAAGCTATAAAGCATCAGCTGTAGTTTTGTGCCTTTGAAATACTGTTTGTAACTGTGCTAAGGCCCAAGAAGGGGCCAGGCAGCCTGCCTGATCCTGCACAAGTGCATAATAAAGTATTTGTATTTCCCTATCAACCTCCAATTGGCTGTGGATCCTTGAATCACTGCCCTTCGCTTGCAAACCTATGCCATAAATGGGGTCAGGAGTGTGATGTTTTTTCTTAACAGACAGAAGAAAACCATGCACCTCCTGGGCTCTGACCTCACCACAGTACAGGGAAGAAGAAGAGAGGAAGGGTTTTTTTTTGGTACACAGCTACAGGGGTTAGCCCTGCCACAGTTCGGAAAGAACTTCAGTTTAGTTAGAAGCCAGACAGACAGGAGTTTTGTTTTCTTTATCCTACTCCAGGTGGGTTAGAAAGAATAATTAAACCAAAATGGAGAGGTTACTCCAGACCCTAGTGGAAGGGCAGCAACAGTTGCAACGTGCCCTAGTGGAAAGACAACAGCAGCAACAGCAATAGCAGCACCTGCTACAGGATGGTTTGTAAACACAAGGAGTGCAGCAGCAACAAGTACTAAAGAAATCATTGGAAATACAGCAGGGTTTGCTAACACAAGTCTCCCAGGCAATCCAAGGGTGGCATCCACACTGCCTGGTATCATCCCTGCCTAAATTAATGGAGGGCAAGGACCCCGACCACATTTTAGTAAATTTTGAGCAGACAGCCCGGCTGGCTGGTGACTGGAGACGATGTGGACCACATATCTGGGAAATGTGCTGATTGAAAGCAGTCAAGCTGCCTTCCAGGAAGCTAACCTGATGGTTGAGCCCCCAATGCAGCAGTAAAGACCGGCATACTGAAGTGAGTTGGGTATACACCAGAGGCTGACCGGCAGTGGTTCAGAAAAGGAATTCTGGGGCCTAAAGAAAACTCCTGGAAATTCTTCTATAGACTGAAAGAGATTGCCTGGAAATGGTTACAACCAGAGGAGAAGAATGGAGCGGAAGTGGACAAGATTGTTCTGATGGAACAGTTTCTAGAGGGCTTGACCTCTCCCATAAGACAGTGTGTGTGCCAGTTCTCTAAACTGACCCTGGAAAGTACTGTGGAAATAGCAGAAGCATTTTATGAAGCTCAGCCTGTAACTTAGGCACCCAAGGTGAAGGAAACAAGGCCAGTCATAGCCCAAGGGGGCTGGGGAGGAATACCTGAGCTTTTGAGGGCCCCCACACAAAGGCCTCCATGGTCCCCAAGCTCCCGAGGATACAGAGGAGGCTATTTGACTTGCTTCAAGTGTGGGGGCAGGGGCCACTATGCCCTTGAGTGCCCCATGGCAATGGGGTAACCAGTGGATACAAATGTTATGACCTCCCATGAGTGTGGTATTGCAGAAGTGTCCCTAGTGGATGGGGAGATGTTTGTGATGTCTGTAGAGCTAGAAGGCACTTGTCTGCAAGCCCTGGTGGACTCAGGAAGCATGAGGACTCTCACTAGGTGGGACACCAGGAAAAGGCATCAGATCAACTATGAGAAGCTCGTGACCTTATTTTGCATCCATGGAGATCAGCGGTTATATCCAATGGTGCAAGTTGAATTAAAAACCCATATGGGAATGGAGACTCTTGAGGTGGTGGCTGTACCCTGGCTGACTTATCCAGTGACTATAGACTGAGATTTCCCAAATTTCAAGGACTTCTGGAATGGGGGAAAGAGCAACCCAGACGGGGGGGGGGGGGGGGGGGACTACAGAGGATTTTCCAGAACTCTTCCATTTGAGGGACCCAGACTTGTTTTTGAAGGATCCCAAAACTCCCAAGTCCCACAGCCAGTGCCGGTTTGAGAGGGTCTGTCATAACTCGAATGTGGGGTCAGCTGTAGAGGGGGGTTCTGAGAGGGAGGAGTCCTCAGAAAGAACCACAGATGATTCTTGAGAAAATCCAGCACCACAACTAGGATCCCCAGGAACCAGGAATAGCCCACCTGAGTGGGGTGGCATAGAGAGGGCAGATCAGTTTTAAAAAGTCCAAAGGGGAGATAATGCTCTTAGGGATGCCTGGGACCAGGTTCAAGAGCTAGAGGGGGCCCCTGAAGGTAACTTAGATCCTTCCCGCAGGGGCTTTCCTTACTTTTTGGTGCAACAAGATCTACTGTATAGGGTTACCGGAGGGGGGGGGCAATAAAGGGAGAAGAGATGGAGCAGTTGGTAGTTCCCCAGTCATATCGATGGCAGGTAATGGAGTGTGTCCATAGTCATCTCTTGGTTGGTTACCTGGGGTTGGAGAAAACTCAGGATCACATCTTAGCTCAGTTTTACTGGCTGGGGCTTCATAAACATGTACTGTTCTTTTGCCAATCCTGCCCCACCTGCATGCTACATAGTCCAGCAAAGGTTAGACCTGCCCCTCTAGTGCCAGTTGCTGATGTTGAGACCCCATTTGAAAGGATTGCGATGGATTTGGTGGGATCCTTGGAATGCACTCCCCGTGGCAACAAATTCATCCTGATGATAATGGACTATGCTACATGGTATCAGGAAATGATAGCCGTATGGAATACTAAGCCCACAACATTGGCCAGTACACTATGGGAACTTTTCTCCTGGTTGGGGATACCTGCTGAAATCTTCATGGATCAAGGGACACCATTTGTCTCCCACATAATGAAGCAAAATATGCACCTTGTTGAAGATCAAGACCTTGCAGACATCAGTGTATCATCCACAAACCATTGGTTTGGTTGAACATTATAACAAAACATTGAAACAGATGCTAAAGACATTTGTGAACAAAGAGGGGAAGAACTGGCATCTTTTCCTCCACTATCTTTTGTTTGCCATCACAGAAATATCCCAAAGTTCAACTGGCTTTTCCCCTTTTGAGTTGCTATATGAGCAACAACCCTGGGGAATCTTAAAGATACTCTGAGAGACCTGGAAAGAGAAACCCAACCCTGGCCAGAATGTGGTAGACCACATACTTTGGATGAAGGAGTGCTTAAGGAAAACTGGGACAATAGAGAGAGTACCTGGAGAAAGCCCAAGTGGGCTAGGTCTGTGCCTATAATCGAAAGGCAATGCCGTGAACTTTCCAGCCCAGGGACAGGGTCTTAGTTTTGCTCCCTATCTCGAAGAATAAAGTTTTCTGTAAATGGCATGGTCCCTATGAGGTGGTAGAACAGATGGGACCTGTCAACTACAAGATTGCACAGACAGATAAAAGGAAGAAATTTTCAATCTACCATGTGAATCTGTTGAAGAAGTGGACTCCTGCCCTGGCTGCGATGGTCCAAGGAGAGAATTTTGGGCCTGAGGTGCAACTGCCTTCTGAACCGGACCAGGTTCCATTTGGGAAACACCTTTTAAATGCCCAGGGAGCGGATCTAGAATGTCTAGTTTAACGGAATAAGAATGTGTTCTCCAGTGTTCTGTGGCGTACCCATCTTGCCTACCATGACAGTCACAGATCTTGGGATGACGGTGCACCATTCGTTCTACTGACTTCCAGAAGCACAATGACAGGCTTTGGTGAAGGAAGTAGAGGACATACTTAAATTGGGAGTAATAGAAGAGTTCCAAAGCAACTGGTCATCCCCCATCATACTGGTCCGTAAGCTAGATGGGAGCATCCAGTTTTGCATCGGCTTTAGAAAGGTAAATGCAGTTTCCAAGTGTGAAGCCTACCTCATGGCCACAGTGGATGACCTTATTGAAAGCCTCGGGGGAGCTCGGTTCATTTCAATGTTGGGCTTGATGAAGGGATATTGGTAAATTCCTCTAATCCCTGCGGTCAGGGAGAAGAACGCATTCTCTACACCCCAAGATCAATTCCACTTCACGGTGCTGCCTTTTGGACTGCATTCCGCTACATTTCAGCGACTGGTCGACCACCTACTGAGAACCCATGAAAGATATGTGGCAGTCTACCTGGATGATATTGTGATATATAGTCACAACAGGAAAACCCACCTGTCATATCTACAAGCCATGTTGATGAGTTTGAGGAAGGCCGATCTGGCGGCCAACCCACAAATGTTTCCTGAGAGACTGAGGGGCCCAATACCTGCGATATTTAGTCAGGAATGGTCAAGTGTATCCTCAACTTAAGAAGGTAGAGGCCATTTCCCAGGAACCAGTTCCAAAAAGGTTCGGGCTTTTTTGGGAATGATTAGCTATTATCGCAGATTCATTCCACATCTGGCAGTAATAGCCAAACCCTTGACCCGGCTCCTCCAGAAGTAAGCCCCAAACAAGATCCTCTAGACAGCTGAGTTGGCAGAGTCCTTTAGGAAACTAAATAAAGTCTTATGTTCTGAACGGGTCCTGGTCAGTCTAGACTTCACATGGCCTTTCGTCGTTCAGGCGCATGCCTTGATTGTTGGTGTTGGGGCTGTCTTAGCCCAAGAAGAAAAAGAACATCCAGTGTCTTTTATTAGCCAAAAATTACTGCACCAGGAACAGCATTACGCCATGATCAAAAAGGAGGCCCTGGCAATCAAGTGAGCTCTAGAGACTTTCCAGTATTACCTGCTTTGCTGCCCTTTTATGCTGGTTACAGATCATCAGCCAAACTAGTGGTTGGCACAGAATACAGAGACCAATGGACGGATCATGTGCAGGTTCCTCAGCCTCCAACCCAGGGGTGTCCAACTCTGTCCTGGAGGGCCGCAACCCTGGCAGGTTTTCGGGATAGCCCTAATGATATGCATGAGATATATATGCATTACAGATATCCTGCCAACCTGACTGGTCTGTGGCCCTCTAGGACTGGATTTGGAGACCCCTGCCTTACACCTCTGTCATTTAAGATTGTGAGTGGGCAAGGTGCAGATGTCCTAGACATCAAAAGGGTAGATAGAATTTGTCACATTCCTCCTCGCTTCTCACCACCACCAAAATGTTGACCTCTAGGACATCTGCACCTTGCCCACTCACAGCTTTTGTTTTGCGCCAAGAAGGGGCCAAGCAGCCTGCCTGATCCTGCACACATGCATAATAGTGTTCGTTTCCCTATCAACCTTCAATTGGTTTTGGATCCTTGAGTCATTCCCTTTGCTCGCACGCCTATACCACAATCTGTTAATCTTTAGTAAAAATGTCCCTAGAGTTAGATAGAAATTTATGGACCCTTTTAGTAAAGCCTGCAGAGGATTTGCAATTAGTCCGCCAAACAAATGCACATTAATTGCAAAACCTCTATGTTAGCTGGCCCTTTTCAAATCCAGGCTGAAAACTCACCTCTTCACTGCCACTTTCAGATCTTCATTAGCCTAATCTCCTTTGCATTTCCTTACCATTCTCCCTAGATATATTCTATGTCTACAGTTGCTGTGTTGACTGTTTTTACTAGATTGTAAGCTCTGATGAGCAGGGACTGCCGTTTACATGTGTCTGTCTAGTACTGTGTACGTCTTGTAGCGCTATACAATTGTTCCGTAGTAGTTGTAGTAATAGTAGTAATATGTTCCCAGCATCTAACATGTGACGGACCATGCAAGTATGTGCTCCATTAAGAGGGAGTTCACTTAGAGGAACCCATATTAAGAGCCTCATTGTCGCTGAGCGCATGACAATTGCCCTGGCACTAGCAGTAATATGCTGTCCATGCCCACTCTCCCCCCATTCCCTACACCATCCCACAATTGCTGATTAAAATGCATTTTAGCATGCAGTGGCAGACACCCTTATGCGTTCGTGTTCACGATTGCCAATTGACGTGTTAAATTGCACGTAAAGTGGCTAAAGGGCTTTTATAAAAAGAACTCTTTGTATTATTTATCTTTTTAAAGAAAAGGATTGAGCTTTGGGACATTGAGCTCTGAGTATTATAGGAAAGTTTATTGTTCAGCAACTCTGAGATTTGGGTGCCAGGTTTTTCCTGAACCAGCCATGAAAATATATTGTGTTATATCAGGGAACCAGATTTGTATTTGTTCATCCAGACCATTAATGTATGAGGTATGATCAAAAGGAATCGGGACTTGTTGTGTAGCTATATGGCAATATGTCACACCATGATGCTATTAAGCATGCAGTGACTTAGTTATGTGCTCTGCATGTGCACAGTGTAGTGTTGCTGCAGGAAACCTGTACTTTTTTTTAATCACGTTTGGTATTGTGTAAAAGCAGTTCATCAGATTTATGATGAGTGAAAAAATTGAACAACAAATTTGCATTAAATTCTGCCAGAAACTTGAAGATTTGTGCAGAGACTTATGACAAGTTAAAGCAAGTGTATGGTGATGAATGCATGAGTCGGGCTCGAGTTTATGACAGATACGAACGTTTCCAAGAGTGCCACCAAAGTGTTGACAGTGATTAACGTTCTGAAAGGCCATCCACGAGCAGGAATGAAGACAAGGTTGAAGCAATACACGGAACTTGCTGAGGACATGTACATCAGTTTCGGGTTGGTACAGTCCATTCTTACTGTTGATTTGGGAATGAGACGTGTGTCTGCAAAATTTGTGCCGAAACTCCTGTCCCAAAAAAGATCAACTATCTGCAGCCAGGGAGTTGTTGGAATGCATTGCAAATGACTCAGATTTCATCAAAAAGATTATTACTGGTGATGAATCATGGGTTTATGGTTATGACCCGGAAATTAAGGCTCAGTCTTCACAATGGAAGACTGTAAACTCTCCCAGACCCAGGGAAGATTGAGATCGGGGTTGATCAGGGGGAAATGGTGGTGCTGCAATAGGGGTACATGTACAATGGGAGCAGCAATTTTAAGAAGCTTCTCACACACATATGTGGGATGTTTTTTATTTATTTATTTATTTTTTTATTTACAGTCTCTTATATACCGCACTATTCAGCATCAGCGCGGTTTATATGGAACAAAAATGCTCAGTACAGTTAACACGTATGAGTTTACAGATAACAGGGCAAAAAACTTGGATAACAGGGGTAAACTATTTACAAGACTTGCTACATAGAGTCATATGAACAGGAGTTTCATAGAAACATATGCACCACTAAGGGTTAGGGTATCTGCCTTGGCGTGTTGTTGAGATACCATATATTTGCTTAGCGAATTGTATCATTGGACTCTATGGGGTGTCGTTGGGCTCTATGAGGTACTTGTTGAAAAGGTGGAATTTGAGGGCTTTCCTAAACTGTGTTAGGCTCTTAATAGCCCGGATACCTGGGGGTAATGCATTCCAGCATCTTGGCGCACTGAGACTAAAGGCCCTATTGGCTGTAGATGTAGTCCAATCTATTAGTGCTTTCAGGACTTTTAGAGAGTTTATAGCCGTGGATCTTCTTGCTCTATTTGGAGATGTGGAATGGATGAGGGCAGTTAAGGATGCAGAGGAGAGCTTGTTAACAGCTTTAAAAGTGAGTAACAAGGTCTTGAAAACGATTCTAGCCTGGATGGGTAGCTAATGTAACTGTATCAGCAGAGGGGTCACGTGGTCATTCCTGGAGGCTCCATGGAGGACCTTTGCTGCCGCATTCATGGCGAGTTGCAGCGGGTTCAAGGTGGATTGGGGAAGACCTTGCAGGATGGCATTGGCATAGTCAAAATGAGGTATGATCAATGCCTGGTAGATTGTCCTGAAATCATTTGGTTCCAGCATGGATCGTAAATGCCTAAGTAAGCGGATCTTGTAGTATACTGCTCTGGCTGTGTTTCCTATGTGGGCCTTCATGTCCAGGCGTTGATCCAAAGTGACTCCCAGGTAACGTATTGAAGGTTTAGATTGTAACTCAGCTTTTTTTACTTTAAGATATTGTGGTGGGGTAAAGTTAGGGTTCCTCGTAATGAAGAGTACTTCCATTTTCTTATGTTGTATTCGGAGGTTTTGGGAGAGAAGCCAGTCAGATATTGCATTGAAACAGCTCGTCAGTGGGGAGAGGTCCAAATGTTCAGTAGAGAAGGGTATGTAAAGCAGGACATCGTCAGCGTATAACATGCAATCAACATTGAAGGACCGGATGATCTTACAAATTGGCTGCATGTAAATGTTGAACAATAGGGCAGAAAGGGAGGATCCTTGTGGGACTCCCTGGCTTTGGTGGAAGGGTTCTGAATTTATCCCTCCAGAACAAACATGCTGCCATCTTTCGGACAGGTAAGATCTGCACCATTCAAGTGCTCTTCCATTAATGCCTTTCTCAATTAGTCATCCTAAGAGAAGCTCATGACTTACTGAATCAAAAGCTGCAGCGATGTCCAGAAAGATGAGAGCAAATCCTTGACGGATGTCATCAATGCCGATGATTATCTTGCAGAAGAGAGTCGTAAGAAGAGTTTCTACACCATGGAATTCCCTAAAACCATGTTGGCAGGGGTCTAACGGTGCAGCGGCGTCGATGTGGTCCTGTAATTGTCGTTGAACCTCTTTTTCAATGATCTTCGCGAGTAGTGGTATGCTGGATATAGGTCTGTATGATTCTACCTTTTGGGGATCGAGCTTGCAGTTTTTTAGCAGAGGTCTGATAGAGGTATGCTTAAGGGCTGAAGGGAATGAGCCGGTAGAGAAGGAGAGGTTCATTATTTTGGATAGTACTGGGCTGAAGTGACTGCGGAGCTCCTTAATCCAGAAGGCTGGGCATGGATCGGACTGGGATGTGGTGGTGTTAAGGGCCATAATAGTGTCTTCAATTCCTTTCCTGGTAGGGGTAGAGAATATGGTTAGGGCTGTTGGGCAATCTTGCTCTGGGGTGGTGGTTGTGGTAGAGGTTTTGTTGGTCTGGCATATCTTGGATTGTACGTAGGTTGCAAAATCTTGTGGGTGTATCTCAAATTGAGGCCCAGAGGTTGGTTCCTTTGATAGAGTCTTGACCAGGTCAAAAAGGTTGTGTGGTTTATTAAGTGATCTCTTTAAGGTATCCGAGTAGTACTGTTTCATTGATTCAGTGATTGCCTTGCGGTGCGCAGCTAGATGACCGTTGTATGCTGTCTGGTCACTTAAAGAATGAGATCGGCGCCAGCATTTCTCGAGTTTCCATAAGTGGGTAAGAGATACTCTAAGGTCAGCTGTGTACCATGGAGCGCTCGTTCTTTTCCCTGGGGGCTTGTTTGTTGGTGTGTGTAGGGTGATTGCGCTGAGGCAATTGTTCCAGTGAGAAATTAGTTTGTCGAGGTTCAGGGTGGTTTCATTGAAGAGTTGTTGAGTTTCCGCAAGGATAAGATCTCTGTTGAATGGCTTGAAACATCGAGAGGGCGGTCTTGCGGTGTTGCCTGGTATCTTGTTGCTCTTTGAATGGGCTTTGTGCGAAGGAATCTGGAGGGTGATCAGTTTGTGATCTGACCAAGGAACAGACGTTATGGATGTTATGGGATCCTGAGATAAGTTAAGAAATATCTGCGGGGTGAATACTAAGTCCAGGATATTTCCCTTAATATGAGTAGGTTCCCTAACTAATTGCTTGAAGCCGAGATTTGCAAGGGCATCGCGGAAGGATGACGCTTGATTATCTTGTAGCGTAGGCAGGTTAAAGTCTCCAAGGATCCAATTTGGGATGCTTGGGTTATGAGTGTTGGAGGCGATATCAATGATAGCAGCGAGATCATCCGGAGAAGCTGAGGGTGCTCTGTAAAGCAAGTTGATTGAGCAGCGTTTGTTGGAAATGGTGACGGTCTTCAGGTGATTTGTACTGGTGGAGTCCACCGTCTGGAAATGGAGGTCTGTCCTGGTAAGGATGAGCACACCTCCTCCTCTTTTGTCTTGTCTATGACTTGTATGTACTGTGAAATTCAGGGGGAGGAGCTGGTTGAGTATGACGTTGTCTTCGGCGGATAGCCACGTCTCTGTGACCATGAGTATATCAAGGTCGTGGAGGGAAATTAAGTCAGTGACAACTGGCCACTTCTTCCGGATTGAACGGGCATTGATGAGGGCACATTTTAGGCTATGAGGGTAGGGGTTTTCCACCTGTTTGGATTTCATAGAGTGTTGAAGTGCAATGTGTATCAGATGGGGGGGGGGGTGTGAGCGGGTGTCCCAATTTAAGTTGTTACGGGATGCACCAGTCCATCTCCTTCCATGGCACTGTAATATTGGGATCTGGTTGGAGGATGGGGTTAAGGCAAGAGAGCTGGAAAACCAACTTGAAAAGATGATATAACATCCAACTATGGTGGTAAAGGGGGAACCCATCTTGGTAGGGCGCTATGTAATTGTGAACGGGTAGCTAAGGGCAGACCACCAGGAAATTATTAACGGGACTCTTGGTCTGTTAACTGACGGCAGGCACAAAGGAGGAGATAAAGGACAGATGTTAGTGCGTAGATGGGTGGAGGTGCTGGTAATGGAGATGTTGCAGGTTGACTGTAGGTTACTGACAACAGTACAATTGTATACAGGTTACTGGTAATAGTGAAATTGGAAAGCAGGTTACTGGCAACAGGTAACTGAGAGCAGAGAGGTGGATGCAGGTTACTACAATAGTGAACTTGACTGCAGGTTACCGACAACAGTACAATTGTATACAGGTTACTGGTAACAGTGAAATTAGAAGCAGGTTACTGGTAACATTTACTGACAACAGTACAATTGGATGAAGGTTGCTGGCACAGTGAGGCTAAATGCAAATTCTGAAATCGGCACAGGTAAGATGTGGTTACTAGCAATAGTAGAATTAAATGCAAGGTGCTGGCTGAGGTAAAGTTAAAGCTAGTTATTGTCAACAGTACAGTTATACTTGCTGTGATCTGGGACTTTAGATGTGTTGCTGAAGGGAGCGATCTCAGCTCTATGGGAGCTCAGGTTTCTAGGTGCTTGTATTCCATTGCAGTGTGACCCGTGCTGTCATTGTATCGATGGGTGTGTTGTTGGGCGCGAGCTCAACCCAAGGGGAGCTCAAGCTGCTTCTTGCTTGTAAGGTAGAGTAGCGGTGGATCCGTCGGAGGTTGTTCGGGCGATTTGTTGTAGGCCGCTACCTAAGGACCGTACCAAAGGGCCCTCTGGCGAGGTGCTCAGGCGCGGGACCACACGGCAAGGGTGCGCCTGCACTGCCTCTTTTTAAATGTGTAGCCGGCTGCCCCGATTGGGCAGGATGATGCTGGGCCAGTGCAGGTGATTGGATGCAGGCTCCTCTCCTTCTTGGGAGCGATGGACGGCGAAAGGGCTTCGGTCTGGGTCGTGCCTCTTTTTAAATGTGGAGCCGGCTGCCCCCGATTGGGCAGGACGATGCTGGGCCGGTGCTGCTGATTGGATGCGGGCTCCTCTCTCTCCTGGGAGCGATGGATGGTGAAAGGGCTTCAGTCCGGGTCGTGCCTCTTTTTAAATGTGGAGCCGGCTGCCCCGATTGGGCAGGACGATACTGGGCTGGTGCAGCTGATTGGATGCGGGCTCCTCTTCCTCCTGGGAGCGCTGGACGGCGAAAGGGCTTCGGTCCGGGTCGTGCCTCTTTTTAAATGTGGAGCCGGCTGCCCCGATTGGGCAGGACGATGCTGGGCCGGTGCAGCTGATTGGATGCGGGCTCCTCTCTCTCCTGGGATCAATATGCAGCATCTTAAAATCACTGCTCCTGCTGCATGTGAAGAGACATGCACATGCAATCATGCACCTATTTTACAAGAGGTACTATGTTTTACAGAGCCTCTTGCAAAATACTATGGGAATTCTCTACATCCTGACCTGGACATGTGAAGCCCCCCTCTCCACACCCTATCAAAAATCTGCATTTATATTGATATCCTGCCACCAGAGTCAGTCTGGTGTCCAGTTAGGGAGCATTCATTGGATTGGATTGAGAAAAGGATCACTCTCAGTTTTATAATATACACTACACATATACAAAAGTCTGTAGTAGGCTGGCAAGGTAGCTCTGTGGCAGTGCTCTATGCTGTCCTGTGGAGGAACTGAACTGAACTTGAGATCAGGTCTTCTATTATGCAGGTGAGCTGAGGCCACAGATGCTGTAACGGCAGCATTCACATCCCCTGGCAGGGAGTCATCATGCAAAGATGTCATCTAGTGGCCAGTCTTAGGTCCTGTTCTGAAAGGAGCCCTTGTTCATGCAATGGCTATATTATGGACCATGTTTACCAAATGTTAATGCATGCTATCTGCTGCAGCCCTTATATAATTTCTAAGGGCACAATGGCAGATAGTGCACACTAAAATGTAGGAGCATGTTTCATAAAGGTTGATGTGCGTTAAAACACACGTTAAAGTACTGCAACGTCCCATAGAAATGAATGGGCAGTGGCAGCACTTAATGCATGCTAACTCTATTTAACGAGCGCTAACCTTTAGTAAACATGGCTGTACGCAAATTGTTAGGAAGATATAAAATAGAAAGAAATCTCCAGCTAACTGCAGATAAAGGTTCATGGCACTGCTGCCCAACACATGCAGGTTATGAATAAGCTAGAAGCCTAAAGGAGACGAAAGAAGCTATTGGGCCAACCCTCTATCTCCTCCTCTCCCCAAAAAATATAATCTATGTACATTTTTCTTCTTAAAAAGTGGAAAACCATACCTCATACATGTAAGTTTAGCAGAGGAATTAAAATATCTGAGAATTTAATTCTCCTTGTTCTTAATGAAGGTCCTGCAACCCATATTTATTAAAAGTATATTTTTCCATGAGGCCAACTCTATTAAATACCCAGGCTCATTATTAAATTGCAAGGGCAGATTATGAATGCTGCTTCCAAAATGTATTTTAATGAAAAATACTACATCCCAGCTTAATCATATCAGCCTTATTCTATCTAATTTAAGATGCAAAAAATTATTAGAGTTTCAAAATATTAGTTTCAGCTCTATCAAGCCCTTCATGACTGAATCCCTTTTTTACTGTGTGATAAATACTTAATGAGGTAAAAATGACAAAATTTGCATGTAGGCAAATTAGTTTAACAGAGCAATGTCTTTTCTGACTTCACAGAATGACCTTACTACAAGAAAAAGATTGGTGGAATACTTTAAAAAGATTGTGAGGCTGACTTTCATCATATGAAAAATGGCTTGTCGGAACAATATAAAAATTATAAAATGCAATAACCTTAAATTCTCATCATGCTGTAAATGTGGTCCTGCACATTTACATTTATCAGTTTAATAAAAGCAAATTAAACACATTACACAGCATCATTTTATGGGACAATTTTTAATCCAGGAAAATGTGGATATTTTTCAAGTTAGGTAGAATTATAAGGGTCCATATAACCAGTTCCTAAATGCTTATTAGCAAGCCATGTTTTCAATTAAAAATATGATTTACCTCTCTTGCTTCTTACTGTGCCATTTATTAAGTTGATCACAATTAAAAAATGAGAATTTTATTTTAAATTAACACATTAATAATTTAGTTGTATGGCACAGTACTTTCTGGCTTCCATTCTGATTACGGTAAAACGATTATGCCTAACGAAGGAAAAAGACGAGACAAATATCTTATGCAAATCACTGACAGACAAGACGCTTCTAACTATTCAATGCTAAAAATTGTAAGAATAATTTATTTAGAAAGAGAAAGAATAAAACCTTTCATTTTTTAATATAGCATACCATTGTCATAAATGGTAAGTCTGGTACATGTCTAGACATATTTCTAAATCTTTTTCATTGCTCTTACCAACGATGTCATGTCTTAGGTAAGAGGATAGTCTTCTCAATTTCTACTGTATTTAACCGAAAGAAAAATCTTGCACGAAAGTATTACTAAAGAATAGAATTCATGAGCTGAGGCACACTGAAAATGAAATAGAGAATTAGTTTTGATGGAAAACAGAAATCAAAGAGAAAGGCTGGCATGGTAATAAGAAGAGAGGAACTGTTTTTAATGAGAATAATATATTCACTGGGGGGGGGGGAGCAGATGTTGGAATCTCTATTCATGCTTTGGATGTCCAAAAATGGGCATAGAGATGTCCAAAGCACAGAGACATCCCCAGAGCCATTTTAGAAGCCAGGTCTGTGGATGTCCAAGTCTGAACAGGGACAGCGGTGGCGGCATGGCCGGGGCATTCCCAGGAAACTGGACATTCCCACCTTATCTCAGAAACATCCTGAATGTCCGCAGTCATGTCTACGTTTAGACCTGCTCAAGGCATGAGCAGCTATATGAAAAGTGCTTGTTTTGGCTGAAAACCATCCAAAGGGTGTAGAGAAGATAGCACTCTGTCATCCATAGTAATCCGTACAATTCCAATAATAGCAACCACAGGATTTGAACCCTGGCTGCCCTGTTCCTAGCCCACTACTCTAACTATTAGGCTTTTCTTCCACATATGCCTATACTGAGAACGCCCACATCTGTGAAGTCATGTTTGCACCTGTACGTGCCTGCTTTTTCTTTTAGACGTTCTGTCTTAGACATCCCAGATCACACTAGGACCTACCTTCTAAAGTTCCCTGCCACGTGTTCAATTCATACTCAAAAATATGAGCTTCATTTAAGGCAGTCACTGTTCAAGTATGTTTGAAAACCCTCCAATTAGTATTCAGAACAGCCTAAATACAGATATTCAAGGGATACTGGAGGTGCTGCCTGCCTAAACTATCCATTACTGAGTTCTTCTAAGCCTCTTTTTCTACCCCAAATTAGTTTTTCACCCACCCACATGATTGTTGCAACTATCCATTGAGTTTTCATGGCAAGATATGGAAGTACATTGCCAGGCCTTTTTTCCATGCAGGTAATGCTAATATTGTTACTATTGTCACAGAAATGTGATACTCTTACACCAACACTATCCCATTCTGCTGTTGCCCAAATGCATGGTTTGTCCTAATCAAAAAGACAGGAAGAAAACTGATGCCTAGAAATTATGGTGCTGGTGAAGAATAATGTATAGAAAAAAAAGAACAAAACCAAGGATTTTGGGAACAAAATTATCAGCAACAAACTTTATTGAGCCTGACATGGCTGTGTTTCAGTGTGGTATACCTGTGTTGGGGCAAAATTGTAATGACAGTTATTGGCTTAAAAAAGTCTAAAAGCATGAGAATATCAACTCAATGATGCACAAAGTAAGTACAGAGCTCTGCAAAATCCGCCAACACTGTCCCATTCTGCTGCTGCCCAGATGCATGGTTTGTCCTAGTCAGGTAGACAGGAAGAAAATCAATGCTACAAATCATGGTACTGGCAAAGAATAGTGTATACCATGGACTACCTGAAAAACAAAGTAGTTGGTACTAAAGGCGATAAAACCTAAGCTTTCTTTAGAAGCTCAAATGGCAAGACTTTGACTTCCTACTTTGGACACATCATGCAAAGAGAGATCATTCAAGAAAGACATCATGCTTGGCAAGGTTGAAATTCAGCGTAAAAGGCCAGCAATGCGACGGATGGTTACAATAACAGCAGCTATGGACACTACTCTATCAATAATTTGCCACCTGACTAAAGACCTAACACAGTTTAGAATAATTATCAAGAGGGTTGCCATGAGTAGGCACTGACTCAATGGCACTTAGCAACAACAAATATATGATTTATTTGTCTCACCAATGCCTGAATGTATTTACTCTAGCTCAGAGCAGTCTCATTGGCTTTTATTTTGCCAATGGGGAAAGGTAATTTTCAGAACCTGCAGCCATAGTTGTTTTAATTATTGTTAAGTGCCATTGAATCAATGACAACTCATGCTGACCCAGTGGAAAATTGTCCTAAATTGTGTTAAATCTTCAGTTAAGTGGCTAATTATTGGTAGAGTAGTATCCAT
Organism: Ichthyophis bannanicus; assembly: GCA_033557465.1. Taxonomy (NCBI): domain Eukaryota; kingdom Metazoa; phylum Chordata; class Amphibia; order Gymnophiona; family Ichthyophiidae; genus Ichthyophis; species Ichthyophis bannanicus. Next base: position 1,203,138,839 of record CM066031.1, read on the forward strand.
AGGTGTTGCCGTATCAATCATTCACATTGCTTCAGCCGTCAACCTTCCAAGCATGATGTCTCTTTCTAATGATCTTTCTCCTTGTATGATGTGTACAAAGTATGAGAGTTGAAGTCTCATCATTTGAGTAGCCAAGGAATGCTTAGGCTTGATCTCCTCTAGTACTGATTAGTTTGTTCTTCAGGAGCTCCATAGTATATATAGTATTCTTTCCCAGCACCATAATCTGAAATTCATTGATTTTCTTCCTGTCTTGTTTCTTCACTCTCTAATTTTCACATCCATATGACATTATTGAAAAGACCAGGGCTTGGGCTAGTCAAATTTTTATATTCAGAGATATATCTCTACACTTGAAAATCTTGTCTAGGTTCTTCATAGCCATTCTGCCAAGAGTAATACATCATCATATTTCTTGACTGCTTATTGTTTCATTATCGATTATGGATCCAATGAGGTTGAAATTCTATTTCCTCTCTATCAAAGTTGAACTTATTGATCTTTCCAGTTCTTAGGATGCTTGTCTTCTTTATGTTAAGATGCAGACCCATTTTAAGACTATATTCCTTGATTTAGATAAGCAAATACAGCATTTCAGATTATTTTCACTTTCAGTCAGTAATGTGGTATTGTCATTATAACGAAAGTGAATCTTCCACTAATTGATGAATCTTCATACAGTCCTTCTTCTATGATGATTTGTTCTGCCTAAGAATTGAAAAGGAATAGGTAAATTATGCAGCCCTGTCATACACCTTTGCTAATTTTAAGCCATTTTGTTTCTCCTTATTCCGTTCAAATTGTTTCTTGTTCAATGTAAAGATTGTGCATCAGAACTATCAGGTGTTCTGATAATCCTGTGGTTCCTAATGTGACCTGAAGTTTTTCATGATATACTTGATCAAAGGCCTTGCTGTAGTCAGTGAAACACATGTAGATATCCTCTTGGTATTCTTTGTCTTTTCAAGCATCTGTCTCACATCCAGTAGGAAGTTTCTAGTTCCTTGCCATTTGCTGGACTCTGCTTGCGTTTCAGGCATTCTCATCCCAGTTATGGTTGTGGTCGCCACTGAATGATCTTGAGTAGCCATTACTGCAGGTAAAAAAGCATTTCACCTGCAGAGCCTGAGTCTTTAAAATTTGCCCACCTTTAATGCAAGCACTTACCTGTATTCTTTAACAAAATGGGTGATCCTAATTGCGTTGTTTGGAGAAATTCTCAGGGTCAGGAGAGAGAGGGCTATGTAACAGTGCTAGCCTTTGACAAAGTCCCTCATGAGAGATTCTTGGTGAAATTAAAAAGTCATGGGATAGGAGGCAGTGTACTATTGTGGATCAAGAACTGGTTAAAAGATAGAAAGCAGAGAGTAGGGCTAAATGGCCAATTTTCTCAATGGAGAAAGGTGAATACTGGAGTACCCCAGGGATATGTGCTGGGCCGGCTTCATTTTAATATAATCATAAATGACCTGGAAATGGGAATAATGAGTGAGTTGATCAAATTTGCAGATGACCAAAATTATTCAAAGTTGTTAAAAAAAACAAGAAGATTGTAAAAATTTGCAAGAGGACCTTGATAAATTGGAAGACTGGACATCCAGATGGCATATGGAATTTAATGTGGACAAGTGCAAAGTTATGCACTTAGGGAGGAACAACCCTGTAAGATTCCACATTAGAAACCACCACCCAGGAAAAGGATTTATATGTCATCATGGACAATACATTGAAACCCTCTCTCCAGTGTGCAGCGGTGGCCAAGAAAGCAAATAGAATGCTAGGAATCATCAGGAAAGGAATAAAGAATAAAACCAAGGAAATTATAATGCCTCTGTATCGAACCATGGTGCGACCACACCTTGAATATTGTGTGCAATTCTGGTTGCTATGCCCTAAAAAGGATATAGCAGAATTAGAAAAGGTACAGAGAAGAACCACCAAAATGGTAAAAGGGATAGAAGGATACCCCTGTAAGAAAAGGCTTAAAAGTTAGGGCTCTTCAACTTGTAAAAAAAGACGTCTGAAGGGAAATATTCTATGGCCCAGATCCACATTAAGAATAAACACACAGCAATCTTGCCATGCAAGGCCAAAGCCCTACTGACCACAAGCTCACCAGACATCAAAATAATCACCCCCCACCAACATAACTCAACCATCCAGATAAGAATCAACACAGTATCCTCACAAGACACCAACTGGGCCTCAAAGGAGAGTCAACAAAGGAAGGGTTGACAAATTAACTGAAGAGGATGAAGCAAAGAAGGAAGAAGAAAGGGAGGTTAAAGACCCAGAGGTGGGGGACTTCAAGATAGAACTCCTAGTCTATATGGAAAGAGATGACTATGCTGGGTTCCAAGTAAGAGAAAGATTACCCAAGCTAAATTTAACATCTAAGGTTAGAAATACAATAATTAAGATGAACAAGGCCATATCCAGTATAAAGGGACCATTTATTGACATCACCAAAATTAATCAAATATAATATTGTGGAGCTAAAATTGTTGCTGCAAGAATACTACCAACTACATTGCAGGGCCAGAAGAAAAAGAGAACAATAACAGTTCCTCCTTAGAAAAAGCGCATTGAAGGAAAAATACAATCATTGTGTGAAGAGGTATCCCTGATAGATGACTATCAAAAAGGATTAAAATCATCAAATATATTAAGGAAGATCCAAGACATCAAGCTGAAGCATGCTGCATTAACAGAAGAAGATCTGAAATTTATATGTTCCAACAATAAGTTGAAAATAGCGACAGAAGCGCAAAACCTTTGAAGGCATGAAGACAAAGAGAAAGATATCAAAAGAAACTAGAGAGAACCCAAAATAATTCTACAGGGAATTAGATAAGAGAATTAATATGGTAAAAGCACCTCCAACCAAAGCCAAAATTGAAACCTTCTCGAGAAAGTTATATGAGGATCCTCTACAGCACAATCAAGATGCAGAATGGTTACCCAGCATGCAGAAGCATTTAGAAACAACAAACATCAAACCTATGGAATGGCCTGAGGTAACAAAGAAAGAGCTGGAAAGCAGGTTAAAATGAGCCCCAAACTGGAAGAGCCCTGGCCCAGGTTGAGTAACAAACTTTTGGCTCCAACAGTTAACATCACTCCACCAAGACCTAAGCAACCAGACTTAACATCGCAATGGCTTACTAAGGAAGAACATTTCTCATTCTGAAAGGAGACCCAAATAACATTCCTAAATATTATATACCAACAACCTGTTTACCTACAATCTATAATCTATTCACTGCAATAGATGCAGACAGAATATACGATCACATCAAGCTCAATATCATCATGGCAAAAGAGCAAAAGGGCAATAAAAGAGGAGAATATGGAACCAAAGACCAGTTAATGTTGAATAAGACCATCACGGTCAGTGCTAAGAAAGGCAGAAATCTCAGTGTAGCATGGATTTATTATAAGAAAGCTTTTGACAATGTCCCACACTCTTGGATAATATATTGCCTTCAAATGCATAAAATTTTATTTATTTATTTTTTTATTTTATTTAATGTTTTTTCTATACCGCACTATTTTCATCAGCGCGGTTCACAGGCAACAAGAATCATGCAATGCAGAACAGTCTGACATTGAACTTACAATAAAACAGGGAATTCAAACATGGTGAACAGGTGAACTATATACACTATATACAGAGTAGTATCCCGGGTACATAAACATTATGACTATATATGCATACATAAACAGTATGACTAATACCGTATATGATTGTGTTGTTAATCCGGGGTTCCCGGGGGGGGTTATCGGGGGAGGTTAATTTAAGTGAACTGATTGTGGTGCGAGAGGCGGTTATTCTTTGGGAGCTGTCTTGTGTTGGGTGCCTGGGTGATGTCGCCAGGATTGGAAAAGTGCTGAAGGAAGAGATTTTATTTATTTATTTATTTAACAGTATTTCTAAACCGCCTTATCATAATAATCAAGGTGGTATCACAGCAAACAATCTGGTAGTGTGAGTGTGTTATACATGCAGTGAGGGTGAAAATTTAGTTGAGTGCGTGTTGCATTGTGTGCTAGATTTGTTTGAGCTATGTACAATGTGGGCTATATACAGTGGTGCTAAAAACTTTTTATATACATACAGTGTTAGGCGGTAACATGTGCTGTTATACAGTCACTTAGGTTATGTGATGTATCCATAGTGTTCTATGAACAGCATGGTTTTCAGCTGTTTTCTAAAGTCTTTGAGGTCTGTAGTTGCCTTCAAATCGTCCGGTAGTTTGTTCCATATTGTTGGAGCAGCCATGGAGAGTGCTCTGTCTGTTGTGTCCTTGCGTGTGTGTTTGTATTCACTTGGGGTGCTGACTCGGTTGTGTGTTTGTTTTCTTCTAGGACGTGTGCTGGTGTCTGGTTGTATGAGGGTGTGCAGGCTGTTGGCTGATGTGTGCTGTTTTATCTTAAATAGGTTTATGATAGTTTTGTATCTGATGCGTGCACCGATTGGAAGCCAGTGTAAGTCCTTTAAGGTAGGTGTGATGTGCTCCTGTCTTGCAGTTCCGGATATGATTCGTGCTGCGGTGTTTTGTGCCAGTTGGAGTGGTTTGATGACTTGTTTCGGTAGTCCAAGGTATATCGGATTGCAGAAGTCCAGTAGTGGGGTTATCAGTGCTTGACAGACGGTACGGAAGTGTTCTGGGGTGAGGAGTGGTTTCAGTCTCCTGATGATTCGCATTTTGTAGTAGGCTTTTTGGATTGTTTTGTCTATGTGTGGCTTGAGATTGAGTTGATTGTCCAGAGTAACCCCGAGGTATCTCACTTCTGACCTTATTGGTATGGTAGTGTTTTGTATCTGTATATTTGGTGGGTGTATGAAGCTTTGGTTCCGAGTGATGATTAAAGCTTCAGTCTTGTTGTAGTTTATTGCGAGGTTGTTGTTTTGACACCAACTGGTCATTTGGGTAAGGCAGTCTGTTATCTTAGAGAAGTCCGGGTTGTCGATTGATATCGGGGTGTATATCATGATGTCGTCCGCATAGATTGTGTATTGAATGTTGTTCTCTTTCATGATGTTGCATATTGGTTGGGTGTAGATGTTAAATAGGAGTGCTGAGAGCGCAGATCCTTGAGGTACTCCTTGATGGACTTTTATGGGTCGGGAGGTGATGTGTCCCACCTTGACCTGTAGCTGTCTTTCGGTTAGGTATGAGTGGAACCATTTCAGTGTGATACCGTGTATACCAGTGTTCTTTAGTCTTTCCAGGAGCGTGTTGTGGTCCACTGTGTCGAAGGCTGAGGAGATGTCGATGAAGATCATTATGATTCCATTCCTGGTGTTGTCAATTATTCTTAGGATGCTGTCGAAGAGGTAGATCAGTAGCGTTTCGACACCATGGTTGGGACGAAATCCATGTTGGTTGTCGTCGAGTGTTTTGTGTTCGTCGATGTGATCCTGAAGTTGTAGTTGAACCGTCTTTTCGATGACTTTTGCGAGGAAGGGTATGCTGGAGATTGGTCGGTATGCTGCTGGATCTTTTTTGTCGAGAGTTGTTTTCTTTGTGATTGGTCTTACTGAGGCAAGTTTTAGTTGCTTTGGCATGAGTCCTTGAGTGAGTGAGTTGTGTACCATTTTATGTATGGTGGGGATGAGGCTTGATTTGGTGGCTTTGACCCATGACACTGGGCATGGGTCTGTAGGAGCAGTGCTCGTGTTGATTGTAGAGATGATGTGGGATATCTGTTCTGTTGAGGGTGAGGAGAATGTGCCCCAGGTTTTGGGGTGTACGTCCGTCCCGGTGGTCCTACTAGGCGTTGTTCGTTCTGTGGAGTGAAATTTGTCTTTGATGTGGTCGGCGAATTCCTGTGGATCAACTTGTACTTCCCCTTCTGTTGTTTGCTCTTTTGTGAGGATTTTTACTATTTTGAAAAGCTCTCTGGGTTTGTTGATGGAAGTATTTATCATGTTTGTGTGGAATTCCCTCTTTGATTGGTTGATGTGTTCATTGTATTGCTTTTGCTTCGTTAGATAAAGATACTGGTCGGCAGTTGCTTTGTTTTTTCTCCATCTCCGTTCAATCTTTCTGAGTTCCCTCTTTTCCTGTCGTATTTTTGCTGAGTACCATGGTTTGTTTTGTCTCTTGTTGTGGTGTTGTTTCTCGGTCCCGCCATTAGATGGTTTGGCGGCGTTGGCTAAAATGCTGTTCCAGCTGGAAACTTGTTCCTCCAGGTCGTCTGTAGTAATGTTCAGGTGTTGTATTGTGTCCTGTATGAATTCGTCCTTATCGAAACACTTGAATCGTCTTTGTGTGTGTGAGATGTTTGCTCTATCGTTTGTCTGGTCCTCTTGTGACCGCAGCTTTGGTGTTTGAGTGCCTTTCTGAACTGAGGGAGGTTGTTTATGGAACGAATGTCTGGTGGAAGGGAGTTCCAGCAAGAAGGTGCATATAGTGCAAAGGCACGCTTTCTTGTAGTCTTGGAGCATTTGGTGATAGCTCTCAGGAGAAGTATGGTGTTGCAGGCTATTGATCTCCTTGATATGTTGAGGGGGGTGGACTGAATGAGGTCTGAGAGGGAGGTGGACGTGCATCTGTTGATTGCCTTGAATGTCATTGTTAGGATCTTAAAGGTAATCCTGCAGTGGACAGGGAGCCAGTGAAGGCATTTTAGGATAGGGGTGATATGGTCTTTTCTGGATGCTCCGTAGAGAGTTCTGGCTGCAGTGTTCATTGCGAGCTGCAGGGGATTCAGCGAGCTCTTTGGGAGGCCGTGCAGTATGGAATTGGTGTAATCGAAATGAGGCATTATTAGAGCTTGAAAGACTGTTCGGAAGTCTTCCGGCTCTAGGATCTGTTTAATGTGGTGTAATATCTGAACTTTGTGGTAAATCGCCTTTACAGTATTGCCTATCTGGGCATTCATGTCGAGGCGCTGGTCGAGTGTTATGCCCAGGTATCGTCTCGTCATTTTAGAAATGAGCTCTGCATTGCGTACCTTAAGCGATGAAGGTGGGGTGAATGTCTGGTCTCTGCTGATGAATAGGACCTCCGTCTTTTTGAAATTTATTTTGAGCTTCTGAGTTTGTAGCCAGTCTGTGATGGCGTCGAAGCATGTAGACAGCTGAGATAGGTCTGGGTGCTCTGTGGATATCGGAGTGAACATTAGGACGTCATCAGCATATTCTAGGCAGTTAATGTTGAATGACCGGATGAGGTTGCAGATGGGTTGCATATAGATGTTGAACAAAAGGGCTGAGAGTGACGATCTTTGCGGAACGCCCTTCTCTTGCGGGAAAGGAACAGACATGGAGGAGCCGGAGCGGACATGCTGCCATCTGTCGTTCAGATATGAAGCGCACCAGGCGAGTGCCCTGCTGTGGACGCCCTTCTTGGCGAGGCGGGATATGAGTAGTTTGTGGCTGACGGAGTTGAAGACTGCCGCTATGTCAAGGAAGATGAGAGCAAAGCCTTATCTTATATTGTCCAGCCCTATAGTTAGTGTGCTAAGTAAGGTTGTCAACAAGGTTTCTACGCCATGTGACTCCCTGAATCCATGCTGGCAGGGGTTGAGGGGTGCGTTGTTTTTGATATGATGATTCAGCTGATGTTGGACTATTTTTTCCATGATTTTAGCTAGGAGCGGGATGCTCGATATTGGCCTGTAGGAGTCCATCTTTGCGGGGTCTAGCTTACTGTTTTTCAGCAATGGTCTTATTGAAGTTTGCTTTAGGCTCTGGGGGAAGGTTCCAGAAAGGAAAGAAGTACCTATCAGTTTGGACAAGAAAGGACTAAATTCCATCCATAGGGCTTTTATCCAATGTGCTGGGCATGGGTCGTTTGGTGCTGTGGTAGTATTTATACTCGTGATGATGTCTTGGATATCTTTTATAGTTGGGGTTGAGAATGAGGTAATGATATGTTGGGCATCTAATGGGATTTGTGGGGAGGAGGGTGAGGGGGGAGTACAGGTATTTCATCCGGGGGATGAGTGCTTGAGGGAGTGGTGGGTGGGCTTGTTTTGACTCGTAGGTAATCTGCATATTCCTGTGGGTCTGGGAGGTTAGATTGGCCGGGGGAGGGTTCCTTTGCTAAAGTTTTGACAAGATTGAAGAGCTCTCATGGTTTATTTATGGACCGTTGCAAGACATCTGCATGGTATTGCTTCATTTGCATGCAGACAGCTGCTCTGTGAGTAGCTAGATGGGCGGTGTAGGCGTCGTGGTTTTTGGTTGATCTTAATCGGCGCCATCATTTTTCAAGCTGTCTAAGTTGATGGAGGGATGCCGTTAGTTTGGGTGAGTACCAGGGTGCTCTCTTCCTTTTGCCAGGAATTTTGTTGGGGGAGGGAGTGTCAGTTACAGCATTGAGACTCTTGTTCCATAAGGATACCAGGTCATCTAGGTTTTGTTCGGGTGGGTCTTGGAGAGACAGTACTCTTTACAGGATCTCTTCTTTGTTGAATGGGCGGTAGCGCTTGGAAATTGATGTGGCCGGTTCGTTTGAGGATAAGGGACTATTGGGTATAGAGTGTACAGGCATTGAGGATCTGATTAGACTGTGGTTGGACCATGGCACTGGGCTCAGTGAGAGACTGATCTTGTGTGTGGGGTGGGTGGCTGCTTGTGGTTCGAATATAAGATCAAGCGTGTTTCCCTTGATATGGGTGGGGGAGTCGACTAGTTGGGTATAGCCGAGTACTTTGAGGGCATCGAGGAAGGCCTCAAATTGAGAGTCTTGAAGGGCAGGGAGGTTGAAATCGCCCAACACCCAGTTAGATATGCATGGGTTGATGGGGTTGCAGGCGAGGTCGATAATTATGGAAAGATCATCCGGTGATGGGGAAGGTGCTCTGTATATCAAATTGACGGTGTTGTGTTTGTTTGCTATGGAGATGTAGTCAAAGTGAGGGGTACTGTTGGAGGCGGTTAATTGAAATTGTAGGTCTTTCTTGGTCAGGATAAGTGCTCCACCCCCTCTATAAAATAAATCCTGGTTTGATAGAGTACATTAAATTCACTGTGACAATGTGGCAAACCACACTCTTTTTCAGATATGAAGATGGTCTGTACATCATTAAGATACAGCGAGGAATATTTCAGGGAGATTCCCTGTCGCCACTTCTGTTTTCTGTGGTGCTTAATCCAATGAGTGATTTCATCACTTCTTTAGGATATAGATTTCTTCTGAATCCTAAAGAAGGAAACAACTGAGAATCAACTTCCCATATTCTATTTATAGATGATCTCAAGTTCTACAGTTCCAGTGACCAACAATTAGCAGAACAACTTCTTGTGGTGAAAAGCTTTTCTGATGACATTAGGATGACTTTTGGCCTTGACAAGTGTGCTAAGGCAACCTTTTTCAGAGGAAAATTGAGCAAAACTGAAAACATCTCCCTTGCTGAGGACTGTGACATCAAGGACCTTGAATAGGAAGGCATATATAAGTATCTCGGAATAGAGGAAGGAATAACACTCGAGCAGATAATATTGAGAGAGAAGATCATTAAAGAATATTTCTGGAAATTAAAACTGTTATCGAACATCACGGAATAAGATACAAGCCTTCAATCAGCTGGAAATTCCTGTATTCTCATAGAGCTTTTGGATTGTGAACTGGCCTCTTAAAGATCTTGAAAAACTGGATGTGCGAACAAGAAAACTCCTCCATTCTCAGGAAGTAATTTACAAGAATCAATGTATGCCAAAACTGTACATTCCTAGAGCTGAAGGAGGGCTAGGACTTATAGAGATTGATTATACCTAAAGAGCTACTATCATAGGCCTCCAAGTCTACCTGACAGCCTCATCAGATCCAAATATGCAAAAGGTGTTGAAATATGAAAATAAACATCCAGAATCTCTCTTCATCATCAAACTTGGCAAAGCATTCTGATGATTAGAAGGAATGAGTGAGAATCCACAGGCATGCACAGGAAAGGAAATAACAGAATTTGCAAAATAAGAGAAAAAAGTATTCAAAGAATTAGATCATCAGGTGAGGAAAACAAGTGGCAAATGCACAAATACAGTAGAAAATACGGAATGTTATTCCAAGAACCCTTTGTCGATCAAGAATGGACACATGAATGGTTAAGAAGAGGAGAACTGAAAACCAAAGATGAAAGATTAATAGTTGCAGCCCAGGACAGCGGATTAAGGATGAGATTGTTTATGGTGAGCATTGAAAAAACTGCCAAAACAGATATATGTTGATTCTGTAAGAAAGAGCTGGAAACAGTGACTCGCCTTATAGCAGGCTGTGAAGTTCTGATGGTGTAAAATTTCTATATAGAAAGGCACAACAAAGTATAATGCCTCCTCCACTGGAACCTCTCTAAATACTACAACATCACTATCCCTGAAAAACACTGGGATCATGACCCTAAGAGAATAACAGAGAATGAAGAGTTTATGATCACCTGGGACATTCCCATTTCAATGGATAAGAAACTGGATGCCAGGAAACCTGACATAGTGGTAAAGGAGAAGAATACCAGAATGGCATTGATAATATTAGTGTCAGTACCGAGTGATTATTCTGTGAATCACATGGAGATGCAGAAGATCCTGAAGTACCAAGAAATGCAGTTAGAGACAAAGAAAATGTGGCAGAAAGATACAGAAATTTTCCCATTGTACTGAGAGCAACAGGCTTGATAAAGAAGAATTTCCAGACATGGGTGGAGTTTTCAAGATGGCCGCTGAGAGTTCTTGCTGAGCGAATGCCTAAACAAAAGGGGAAGTTGAGGGCTTTCCCCTCGGTGCCCCAGCTACCATCCACCGGTCCCATGGATCGATTTGTGTCACTGACCCAGGACCAGAGAAGGGAGGTTTGAGCTGGCTTGATGGCGCTGGGTGAAGGGTCCATAGCACCGGTGTCAGATGTTGAGACATCTCTCTCCCCTGTGCAGAGGATGCCGCCAGAACGCCCCACTGCCGCAAGTCCTGCCTCTGCTGCTTCAATGCCGATACCTCCCGAGGTGGAGGCTGAGGGTGTCATTCGAGGGGAGCTTGCCGATGGTGCAGTTTTGCTGACCCCTGATGGCTTCAGGGAGGCGTCTGGCGTATCAGCGACAGCGGAACTTCTAGACTTGCCATCACCAGCAGAATCGCGTCCTTCACAGTTTGCTTCCTCTCCGTTGCCTGCCTCGACTCTTCTTTTGCATAGACCTAAGGTCTTCATGCTGGAATCAATTTGGGATGCTATAGCTACTCTTTCTGGAGCTGTCCATTCCCAGTCTATGGCCTTTGCAATGCGTATCCAAGAAAATGAATTGCACATTCAGGAGAATGTCGGTAAGATCGAGACAGTTGTATCTATATGTGAGTCTTTGAAAGTGTCAGTAACTGATCATGGAACCCAGTTAATGACTCTTTCAGATTTGTCTTCTGCTCTGTCTAAAGACAATGGGATTCTTCGTTACAAATTAGAAGTATTGGAAAATGCTGCTAGCGCTACAAACTTGCGGGTCCTAAATTTTCCACAAACCCAGGGGGTAACAGAGCTTGATATGTTTAAAAAATATTTACAAGAGATTTTGAAGGTCCCTGTAGATTTGTTTCTGCCATTGACTAAGGTATATTATCTTCCTCGCGGAAAAAAGGACTCTGTGGTTCCACCTGATGTGTCTAATGTGGATTTTGATGCCCTGAATGTTTCAAATCTTTTTGAGGATACTGGTGGAGGAGTTTGTGTACCAGTTACTCTGATAGTTCAATGTGCTCTAGTCTCGGACAAGGAATGGCTCCTGAAAATGTTTTCAAGAAGCAGTTGGAGACTTTTTTTTTGTCTATCGGTTCTATGTTTCCCGATCTCACTCGGGAAACTCAGAAGCAGCGGAAACAGTTTTTGTTATTGAAAGCTGGCATGTCACAACTTGAAGGGTCCTTCTTCTTTCGTTTTCCGTGTAGATGCCTGGTCATATATAAATCTATTAGATATTTTTTCACCAGTCCTCTTGATCTTGCTACCTTTATTAATGCCAGGATATCTACAAATGATTGTTAGAATAGTGTATACTCTCTGCTTATTTTGTTGTTGGTTTGGGGTATCTCACAGCCACTTGATATTCCTGTTGGTAGCTTCTTAAAGAGCAATCTTTTGTATAGACCAGGTACTCTTGCCCTGGTTTATTATTTTCCTTTCTCCCCCATCCGCATATGTGGGCTATATGGGAGTTACTGGATATGTTTCTATTGATTGAATCTTGTTTAATTTTTTCTGTATGTATTACTCTTATTTTCTTGCAAGGTTGTGATAATCTTTTCTTGCTGGTTTATTTAAAAATCTATAAATAAATAATTTAAAAAAAAAGAATTTCCAGGCACATCTTGATAAACTACCCATACCTGTTACATCTTATGAGTTCCAGAAGGAAGCTCTCTTTGGCACGATGCAAGTATTGCGCCGAGCATTAGCAGTAAATTTGAGAGACTAAGATCATACTCCACATACGCTGACTTAGAAGTGAGTTTCATGACTGTCATGGGTTTATCTGCAAAATAAACCCATTGGAGAAAATGCCCCGAGTGTCACAACTCATGCATCTGTAAATATATTAATATGGGCTAACCTTTAAATAAGTTAATTTAGCTAACTTAACCCCCTGTTTTCTATTACTCTCATTATTGTTATCTGTAAGACAAGTTCATCCAACTGTACCTAGTTTATTGTAAACCGCTTTGACTCTTAGAAAAGTGGTATAGAAAAAGTGTTAAATAACTAAATAAAATAAAGATATGATAGAGGTCTATAAATTAATGAATGAAGTGCAACGGGTAAACTATATCGCTTGTGTACGCCATCAAAAAATAGAAAGTTTAGGGGATATACAATGAAGCTGCAATGTAACCCATTTAAGACTAATAAGAGAAACTATTGTTCACTCAATGCATAATCAAACTCTGGAATTTGTTACCGGAGGATGTAGTAAAAGCTGGTGAAGGCATATTTTACAACGGGATATCCAAGTGCAATCTTGAATGTCAAAGCCAGAACATCTGAAAAAAAAAGCAGGCACATGCAACTTCAGGCACCATTTCAGAAATGTGGATGTGCCCAATATGGATGTTTATAGAGAAGTCTACATAGTGTCTCCAGAATAGTATTTCAGAACATGGAGGAGTAGCCTAATAGTTAGGCTTGGGAACCAAGGGACCATAGTTTGGTTCTCACTAGCACTCCTTGTGGCCTTGGGCAAGTCACTTAACCCTCCATTGCCTCAGAAAAATCCAAGTTATCAATGACCTTGTTTAAGGTACATTACCAAGTTTAAGTTGCAATGAAAGTCACTTAGCCCGAAATGATAAAGTGGTATAAAAAGCCTGTTAAATAAATAAATGTGATACGATAATGGTTAAAATAGTGACACAGGAGCAGGGTGGCTGGGTTTCAAATCCCAGTGTGGTCTTTGTGATCTTAGACTAGTCACTTGTCTATATGCTCCCTGGATGTTTTAAGGCCAAAATAAGCACTTTCCAGATCCTTATTCATGCATGCACACATTCCTCTTATTCCTGAAATCAAACGGAGAAGTGTAAGTCAATTTGCACCTCCCCAGATATGTCTCTACCACACATCTTTGACTACTTTGAGGTCCTGCACCAGAAACATCTGTAAACATAATTTGTGGAATGGTTTCAAATGTCTGTGTGATTTTGAAGTCCAGGTACACGTCTTCAGATATCCTAAATCACAACTAAGCCTTTTTTTTTGTATAAAATTTTTGTTGAGCAAAGCAAGAAGGATTACAACAGCAAACATCAACTAGATCATAGCAGTGTCAGAATGTACTGTACATTGTACTAAATAGTGTCCAGTACATCTCAATCCATGAAGAACATAGAAACGAGGAGATGGTAATCAAAACAAAACCAGAAAAGCTAGGAAACAGACTAAAGAAACATCCTTCTTTCCCGAAACCTGAGGTCCCACTATATCTCCCTATCCCCCCTCTGTCCTCCCCATCCCAATCCCCTCTCTGCCCCATGCCCTCCATTCCCTTCTTTCCCCTCCTACCCCCCCATACAACAAGTAGACTCAGTATGTAAGTATGTATGTAAGTGGGACATAACATCCTGAGGAGATAGTAAGAAGGAATCCCACAGTGTGTAGGAGCAAATAATCTATGATCTTACCCACCTCCTGAGCCGCCGGGGAAGAAGCAGAGGCAATGAAATGATGGAGACGTACACCACAAAGGGGAGTGTTAAGGTTAGATACTGACAACAAGATCTAAAGGACAGGCCGATAATCGTAGAAAGGCTGAGCACCTGCAAAGTCCAATCCTCACCAGAGCTTTATGGCTTTACGGCAGAGGTTCCCAACTCCAGTCCTGCGGTGCCAAACACTGTTTGGGTTTTCATGCTGTCCCTCATGAATATGCATGAGATACATCTGCATACCATGGGGGTGGCGCATAGAAATGCAGCACAGGCATCTTTATCAGAAGCAGCATGGAACTGGAATGGTGTTTGGCCCTCCAGGACTGCATTTGGGAGGCTCTGCTCTAGGTAATGTGCATGTTTATGGTGTCTGTGCTCTGTAGGGTAAAATGTTGGTGTTTTGGGCATGTTTACATCATCTGCAAGAATGGTTATGCCTGTATTAGCACGTTATAGTAGTGGGTAAAATATGAGGACTGGCGGAAACCACAGCTGGGACTTGACCCTGTGATCTTCTGCTTCTGAATACAGTGGTTCTGTGCACTGCACCACCATGTTCTCACAGAGATGGTGCATTCCCTGGTGATATCATGACTGTTGGTCAGACAGGGCCTGTCTGTTGCAGTGCATGGCACCCACCTACACAGGGCTAGGCCACGGTCTGCTCCGGGCAGCTGCCACTGCCACCTCCACCACCAGTATCCCTCAGCCACCATGCTGACATGCCCTTCTGCTGGTGGAGCTGGTGGTGCGCGGTCTCAGGCCATCCAGTGTGCAGGTAGGCGGCCGCCTATGGTGCGTGTTCTGGGGTAGGGGTGCCTGCATAGACGTCCACGCCCCCCCCAGCTCCGCCTGCCAGTGTTACGTGCCCTTGGGGGTTGCTGTTGGGTACTCTCCCCTGTGACGCTTTGGGAAACACACTCGTGCCCATGTTGGGCCCTCATCAGTTGCTGTCTGGCTCTACTGTTTACGCATTCCTATGGGCCATCTGAGCATCACCCTAGTCCCCACTGTGGCCCAGCTGCGCCACTGCATGTGCCGCCTGCAGCCCTCTGTATCCCCTTTTCCAGCATCTGCCCAGTTGCCCATTCCGACATGCCTGCCCTGATTTTGCAGGACATGTGCACGCCATAGGAACCCAGTCCGATGGTGGGGAAATCCCTGAGCAGCGCTATTTCACTGTGAGCCCATGTACCTTGTATGGGGATGGAGTATGGAACCTTCCAGGAATTATATCTGTTCTATGGAGCTTACTCGGGGGGGGGGGGGGTTGATGTTTCTCATTGCTACCACTATTGGCCAGCTTGGTTGTTGTTTTTTTCCAGTTTGCTGGGGTCATTTTCGGTGTTTCTGTGCCCTTTTGTTCTCTGCACTTGTATCACACTTATCACCTTTTTTTGGTTTCCCTTCCTAGGCTGTACATTGCTGACACGTAAATGGTTTCTCTCCCCTTTAAAGTGCTTTTACCGGTAGGTTTTCATTCGCGTTGGAATTCAGCTCTGAAAATCAGCGCGTTAGCCTCTCCCCGCCCACTGACCCCTTCTCTCTGCCCTCTCTCCACCTTCTGCGGTTTTTTACCGTGCTGTGGAGCATTACGCTCGTTAGCGCGTGATAACGCGCGCTATAGCGCGTTTACGATCATTAATGTGCTATAGCGTGCGCTATAGCGCGCTAACGATCGTTAACATCGTACAACACGCGTTATTCACGTTTACCGCAGTTTAGTAAACATACTCCATAGTATCATACTTTTTCATTTTTCTTATGGAATACTCTCCTTGATGTGGAATTGACTATGTGCATGTATGTGGAATTGACTATGTGTATATATAAATGTGGAATTGACTATGTGTATATATAAATTTCCCTGCAAATGTCATATTGTTTATCAGGGTAAGAAATTTGTGTTCTATGAGGTTGACCAGGTGGAGGGTTTTCTTCAGGGAAAAGCTTCTCTTTCTTAATTAATTATTTCTTTGCTTTCTTGATTTAAATTAATGTTTTCTTTTTTGTGTATTTTTCTCCAGAGATATTAGTGGAATTTATTTCATTTTTCATTTTTCTTATGGAATACTCTCCTTGATGTGGAATTGACTATGTGTATATATATACACACATAGTATATATATATACACACATAGTTCACCTTCTTATCGGGCTGACAGGAGGGAGAAAAGCTGCTTCCTCCACCTCCAGCAGCGGCGTCCCAGCCACGTGAGTTGAAATCGGGGCTGCCCTCATCTCTCCTACCTTAAAAGGAACATCAACCCGGACCAAAGCCTCTTTCAGTGCTTCGGGCTCACAGGAGGGAGAAAAGCTGCTTCCTCCACCTCCCAGCAGCAGCGTCCCAGCCACTCCTGGCAAGCCACTTTGCCAACAAGCTTAAACTAAGTACCCATCCAAGTACTATCCTGACACCTACCACATCAAATACTATCACTGAATGGAGCTCGTTTCACATAATCTCCAACAAACAACTTCTGGAGACCATATCAAACCTCAATATCACCACTTTGTTACTTGATCCTTGCCCAGTGTCTTGGGTTAAAGCAGCAAAATCTGAACTCGCGCCATACATATTGAAAGTTGTAAATCAATCCCTACTTCAGGGCTTCATGCCGGAAGACCTCAAGTATTCGGCAATTCGCCCTCTACTAAAAAATAAAACCCTTAACAGCAATGACCCCTCCTTGTATCGCCCCATTGCCAGCATACCTTTCCTTGCCAAAATCATTGAAAAGGTAGTTCAGATACAACTACAAGATCGTATCGATACAACTTCCCTTTTAGATGAGCACCAGTACAGTTTCCGCCCATATCACGGGATAGAAACCTTACTCATATCCCTTTTTGATTCACTAATTCGAGGCATGGATAATACGAAGCGCGCCTTCTTGCTTGTATTCCTTGATATTTCCTCAGCCTTTGACAGTGTTAATCACAACACCCTCTTATCCAGACTATCACAACTAGGTTTAAAAGATAATATGCTTAACTGGTTTAAGTCCTACATATCTAATTGTTTCCAATATGTTCAGATAGATCATTTCCCCTCACTACCATTCCCGCAAGAACGAGGTATTCCACAAGGATCCTCGCTCTCTGCCTTACTTTTTAACCTTTTAAAGATCACACAGAGGGTATGCAGAATCTATAGGAATCCGTTCCAGCCAAGTACCTTCTTCCCTGAATCAAAGTCATTCCACTGTTGTAAGGTACTGAGAAGTAACCTAGAAATAGTACGCTAGATATTAATTATCCAGGCTTTACCATTTGTCATTCAACGTGCTGTGATGTTACTATCTGTTGAACAGTATAAGGGATGTTAACTGCTTTACTGAGTAGCTCCAATGTAACCCACACCTTGTAACAATACTACCTCTACTACTATAACATTGTATTAACTGTGATGTATTTTACATCTTTCTCAAAGCTCTCTCAAAGATTGCCACTTTCTCTCTCCCCCTCTCTTATTACCATTTCATATAGATACTGAGAAAGCAGGTACCATTGGGACGCCTTATCCAAGTAACTGAAAGAACATTAAAGAAGCTAATCATGCCTGTCTCAACCCTAACTTTTGTTTTTCTCTATACCATTGCCATGACCATCCATGACTCTGATGCAGCCATACATGACCACAATCCTATCCCAGTACTCCTAGGATCAAATAGAAAACATCACAACAACTATCACCAACCTCATCTAAACTTACATCATAAGAGGCAGACACGCCTGCTCTACATAACATTGGAGCTCATTAATAGCACAAAGTCCAACAAAGATGACGTGCAACACGAGCTCAGGTGTGCACTCATTAACGCAAGGTCTGTTCGCAACAAATGGCCAGCCATTACAGACTTAATATCCAACTACAATCTAGACCTACTAATGGTCACTGAGTCATGGCTCTCTGACTCAGACACTGCCCTAGTTAACCAAATCACCCCCCTAACTTCTCACTCTTCGCTTGCAACAGAGATAATAGAAGAGGTGGAGGAGTTTTCATAATAGCAAAATCCGAACTGCAATACCGAGTGTCCCTAACCAGGAGCTCCCAGAACCTAGACACCATAACTATCACAAATAGAAGCAACTCTATCAATCTCATTTACTCGGCACCAAACGCAATATCAGAAGATCTCTC
Source organism: Ichthyophis bannanicus (assembly GCA_033557465.1). Taxonomy (NCBI): domain Eukaryota; kingdom Metazoa; phylum Chordata; class Amphibia; order Gymnophiona; family Ichthyophiidae; genus Ichthyophis; species Ichthyophis bannanicus. Next base: position 1,203,157,120 of record CM066031.1, read on the forward strand.
GGATATAATCAACCTGGCCTGCAACCCTGATAACCCCAAAAAACCAAACTGGTTGTTAGGTGACTTTAATCTCCCCTCTCTACATCATGACTTATCTAGTACTTTCCTGGATGCAATGACAGACCTTGGATACAAGCAAATCATGCACAACCCCACACACAATCAAGGGAACATCCTTGATCTGATATTTGCTCCACCAGCAGTCTCAAGCTTAAATAGTCATATCCAACTACCTATTACCCCAGTCCCCTGGTCAGACCATAGCCTGATCACATTTCAGATACCTGCAGAGCCAAACACACACACTCAGCCAGTCACCTCAACAGCAAATTCAGGGCAATTTAAGCCGCTCGACATAGAGATTCTCACTAAACAAGCACTGCCAAAACTATACAAGCCAACGGACAACCTGAACGAATTGATCTCTAACTGGAATGACACACTCTATCAATATGCCCAACAACCAATCATGAACAGGAAACTCCCACCCAAGAATCGTTCCAATAAAAAACAGGATGCCCCATGGTTCTCTCCAGAACTGCGAACATCTCTACTTCATCTGAGGAAGTTAGAAAGAAAGTGGAGACACACCCACATCAACCAGGACCAGGAAGAGTATCTTATTCACCTCAAAAATCATCGCAAACTAACTTGGGTCACAAGGAAAGAATTCCACTCCGATCTTCTCAGCAGAGCACTAAACAGACCACGTGATCTCTTTAACTTAGTAAAGACGCTAACCAAAGAGCCATCGCCACCGCAACAAGAATCCATAAAACCACAATTATATGCCAACTTCATCCAATCCAAATTAGTCAAGGTGAATACAACCTCATCACAAGTACTAACCCAACTCCCTCAAGCTCAAGCCTCACTCGATAAATTCTCACCTCCATCAAGAAAAAACATCAAAGACATTATTGCCGCCATAAACACCACCACGGCACCAAATGATCCATGTCCGGCACATTGGATCAAAACCTTACGTGCCGACCTTAGCCCTTGCATAGCTAAGATTGCAAACCTCTCCTACATAACTGGGGTTTTTCCTACTGCCCTTAAACAAACATCAATCCGTCCACTGCTAAAAAACAACCAAATGGACCCAAAGAAGGAAGAGTCTTACCGCCCAATTTCAAGTATTCCCTTTCTAGCCAAGATACTTGAAAAGGAAACTCAGAGGCAGATCCAACAGCACATAGACACAGCAGCCCCGTTGGACCCATGCCAACACGGATTCCGTGAAGCTCATGGAACTGAAACACTCATGACCTCACTATTCAACAAACTCATATGCGGGATTGACAACATTCACAAGGCCATTGCAATGATTTTCCTGGACATATCAGCAGCATTTGACTCAGTCGACCATAAGATTCTACTAGCTAGACTCCACGAAAAAGGCATCCATAACCTTGCATGGGACTGGTGCAAATCATACCTAGAAGATCGATTGCAACAGGTCCGTATAGGCAACAATACATCTGAACCCTTTCAACAGAAACAAGGAGTACCCCAAGGTTCTTCTTTATCTGTGCTGCTTTTTAACATATATATGCAGCCAATCTGCCAAATCACCAGAGACTTTGGTATATCCTGTCTATTATATGCAGATGACGTGCTAATTTTCACACAGATCAATGTCTCAAATCCTGACTACTCGGGACTAATCAATTGCTTCAATGCTATAAATGACTGGCTCCTCATTCAGAACATGAGAATAAATTTCAAGAAAACTGAAGTATTCATAGCCACAATTCTCTCCACTACCTAACCTCATAGTAAGAGATGCAGAACTCCCAATCAAGGCCACCATAAAATACCTCGGTGTGACACTCGATCAACAACTCAATCTTAAGGAGCACATAAACACTGTAAGGACAATCTACTACAAATTAAAAACACTGCGCCACCTGAAACCAATGCTGGAGACCAAGGATTTCCGTACAATTTTCCAAGCAATAGTCACACCCCACTTCGACTATGCGAATATCATTCTTCAGGGCCTCCTGAAGAGTACATTAAGTCCACTTCAACTGGCAATGAACGTGGCAGCCCGCATCTTGTCAGGAGCTTCAAAAAAAGATCATATAACACCAATACTAATCGATCTACACTGGCTCCCGATAAGCTGCAGAATAACATATAAAACTCTACTCATCACGTTTAAGGCCATTAATAAAATATCTCCTGCCTCGATCTCAAATCTCCTCACTCATGCACCAGACAATAGATCCAGGAGACTAGCAACGGAAAACACACTAGTTATTCCTAGCATCGCCACAAAATGGACACAATTAACCAATAACAGAGCTTTTGTGTCATATGCTTCCAAGTGCTGGAACAAACTCCCTCCCAGCATCAGATCAATAAGAAATATCACTCAATTCAGAAAGACCATTAAGCACTATTTATTCACTTTGCACTTCCAGCTACCATACATACCTCAGAACTCCCATCCGCCTGACTCACTTAACTCCCCTCCACATAGCAACAACCCAGAACAAATGCTTTAAAAATGTGGAAAGTGCTGCATCTCTGCAAATACCAAGCCATGATGTTACATATTTATTGTATATAGTTTTCCCCGGTTTATACCCAGTTTACCTTCCTTGTTATCTGTAAGCCTATATCAATTTTATATTGATAGGTATTTGTTGTTCAATGTAAACCGCACTGATGATAAATAGTGCGGTATATAAAAACTGTTAAATAAATAAATAAATTATATCCAACCTATTTGCACAATCTTTCAATGCCATAAACTAAGCTATTTTATCTATGCAGATGACATCATGTTGTTCACCCCTTGTGACATAGTTAACCCTAATTACGACAGAATCGTGACATGCCTCTCTGAAGCTGAACAGTGGCTCCACTCAATCCATATGGATATCAACTTCAAAAAGACTGAAGCACTCTTTGTAACCAGAAACACCAATTTCACCCCTCCATCTGTTATCAACCTGATGAACATCACTCTTCCAGTCAAATTGGAAGTTAAATATCTTGGAGTTACTCTGGACAAAACATTAAGCATGACACACCACATAAAACAGACCGCTAAAACTATATTCTTCAAACTCAGAACTATCCAGCAACTCAGACCCCTCATTGACATCAACGATTTCAGAACAGTTGTCCAGGCTCTTATTATGCCACATTTAGATTTCTGTAATGGCATACTCCAAGGTACATCTAAAAAGAATCTGCACATTCTTCAAAGAGCCCAGAATGTCACTGTTTGGATCATTTTTAAAGCCAAACTAAGCGACCACATCTCCCCCATCCTATACGCTCTCCACTGGCTACCAATCACGAGTAGGATTCAATATAAAACCCTTGTTACCATCTTTAAACTCATTAATGACTTAGCCCCCTCACATCTAGCAACTTTACTTCAGACCCCTCCAGATAACAGAATAAGAAGAAGAGCAAACCTCAACATACTATTAATTCCTGATGCTGTGAGAAAATTGAAGCAAATAACCACTAACACTGCCTTCTCATATTATGCACCCAGCCAATGGAACAAGCTACCACTAAACCTTAGAGAAATTAAGGACCTTACCTCTTTCAGGAAGGAACTTAAAACTTATCTGTTTAGTCAACATTACTGCAACCTACAACCCACAATCAAACATACTACAGAAGAATATACAACTAAACTAACACAAGTCTACCCTACCTAACTCAAGACTCACTCCCTGTTAGTATAGACTGAACCCTAATCAGTCCTATAATGGCTATTATAAATAGTCCCTCTGCCACATTAGAACTTCACACTTCTAGTTTCTACTATAATGTTTTTTATAAATTCTTGTAAATATTTTTTTTCTCGGTCTATTATAACTTTTACATGCTATACTTTCATTTGTAAATAAGCAGTAATTTACCCAACCATATAAATAATTAAAGTATTGTTTCCCTGTAATATAGTTACTATGTGCCATTAATGTTCTATGTAATGCAATATTTCAATGTTTCTGTTATATTGTTTTAAAAGTTCTCTGTAAACCGCCCCTGATCTCTGGAAGGGGCGGTATAGAAAAGCACACAAATAAATAAATAAATAAAATATATATATACACATAGTCAATTCTACATCAAGGAGAATATTCCATAAGAAAAATTAAAAAGGAAATAAATTCCACTAATATCTCTGGAGAAAAATACACAAAAAAGAAAACATTAATCTAAATCAAGAAAGCAAAGAAATAATTAAGAAAGAGAAGCTTTTCCCTGAAGAAAACCCTCCACCTGGTCAACCTCATAGAACACAACTTCTTACCCTGATAAACATTATGACATTTGCAGGGAAATTTTAAGTAAGATAGGGCTTCATAAATTTCAGATGGAAGGAAATCAGGACATGATGCCTTAGCTTTCTTTAAACAGCAGATGGCCATACACACTTCTTCCAGAGAGAAGGGGATGCTCCAGGGTCTCTTGAGCCTCAGAAAGAAGGTGAGGTAGGTCAGCAACCTCCAACCACTCTTGAATGGCCATTCTATCAGCCGCTAGGTGGAAGGAATAGAGATCTATGTAAAAACAGGCAAAGGCATTGGCTATATCTTGTGACTGGAGAACTCTGGTTCCCTGAATGGAGGTCAGGGCTTGAATTTGATGCCAAAGTCTTTATCACTTCAACTTCAAAAGTAGCTTATGTGCCTTATTCCCATGGTCAAAAAAGTGGCACCTGGTTCAGAGCAGCACCAAGGCAATGTCCTCAGTCTCTAAAGCAGATAGATCACCCCTCAAGCAAACCAAGCACCACTATGCAGTAGGATTACCCTTTCTACGGTTAAGTTATTCCAGTTCTAGAATGTCTTTGCTAAGACTCTCCTGCCGAGCATGATCTCTTTGCTAGCTAAAGATATTAAGTGTTTCCTGAGAATGGCCTTACCAGCTTTCCATACTATGAAGGCGGAGGTGTAAGAACATAAAAACATAAGACATGCCATACTGGGTCAGACCAAGGTCCATCAAGCCCAGTATCCTGTTTCCAACAGTGCCCAATCTAGGTCACAAGTACCTAGCAGTTTCCCCAAAGGACACAGGCTCCACAATGCTCGCACTGGGGCAAGCAGTGGATTTCTCGGGTCCCCTTTAATAATGATTAATGGACCTTTCCTCCAGGAACTTGTCCAAACCTTTTTTAAATCCAGCTACATTAACAGCTTTTACTATATTCTCCAGTAACGAATTCCAGAGTTTGATTTTGCGTTGAATGAAAAAATATTTGCTCTTATTACTCTTAAATAGGTTATACAGTAGCTTAATTGCATGTCCCCTAATCTTTCTATATTTTGATGGTGTAAACAATCGATCTACGTTTACCGTTCCACTCCATTCATTAATTTATTGACCTCTATCATATCTCCCCTCCGCCGTCTCTTTTCCAGGTTAAAGAGCCCTAACCTTTTTAGCCTCTCCTCATAGAGGTATCCTTCCATCCAATTTACCATTTTGGTGGCTCTTCTCTGTACATTTTCTAATGACGCTATATCCTTTTTAAGATAAGGTGACCAGAATTGCACACAATATTCGAGGTGCAGTCTCACCATGGAATGATACAGTGGCATTATAATATCCTTTGTTTTATTCTCCATTCCTTTCTTTATGATTCCTAGCATTCTATTTACTTTCTTGGCTGCCGCTGTTGCACACTGTGTGGAGGGTTTCAACATATTATCCATGATGACGCCTAAATCTTTTTCCTGGGTGGTGGTTCCTAATATGGAACTTTGCATTGTGTAACCATAGTTAGGGTTGTTCTTTCCTAGGTGCATAACTTTGCACTTGTCCACATTAACTTTCATCTGCCATTTGAACATTGTCTTCCAATTTTTCAAGGTCCTCTTGCAATTTTTCATAATCCTCTTGGGTTTTAGCAACTTTGAATAATTTTCTGTCATCTGCAAATTTGATTACCTCACTCATTATTTCCCATTTCCAGGTCATTTATGAATATGTTAAAAAGCAGCGGACCCAGCACAGATCCCTGGGATACTCCACTATTCACCTTTCTCCATTGGGAAAATTGGCCATTTAGCCCTACCCTCTGCTTTCTATCTTTTAACCAGTTCCTGATCCACAATAGTATACTGCCTCCTATCCCATGACTTTTTTTTTTTTTGAAACTTTTATTTTCATTTTGCAACAAACAAAAGAAACAACACACCAAAGGAAACAATACAATTATACAATAAAGAAAAGTAAACCCAATTACCCCCCACCCCCACGCTTCTTCTCTAGCTGATTATGTCAGCATGTGAGCGCTTCCAAACAAACGTGATTGTACAGCAAAACAATCAAAAGAGTATCTGCGATACAGAATAATCATGAGACAAAGATATATATAAATTTAGACAGTCAGATGAGAGCATTGAGCAGAATGTACATAGTCATTGAGCATCTTCCATTTAGACCGATGATGAGGAGTCTGAATGGGGGAAGCAAACATACGAGGTATTTGTTCATATTTACTGTAGAGACAGACATGATTCCACCATTCATTGGGGCTCAACTGGGAGCTATTTTTCCAGTATTTCGTAATTAGGGAAATAGCAATACCTAGCATAAAGTCCAAAAGGAAGTAAGCCGTTTTTGGAAGAGAGGGGATCCCCGCTGCTGAGCGAAGTCCCACTATCCTCCAAGAAAGGGGCTCTTGAAAGTGCAAAATAGACTGGATACGGCCCCAGACCCGACTCCAGTAATACTGTAGTGCGGGACATTCATACATAACATGAGGTAGTGAACCAATGGCCGCATGACATGTCCAACAATTATTGCCCTGAGCAGTGTTCCATTTGGCTAATCTGTCAGGAGTGTAAAAACACCGGTGGGCTAGAAAGAAGAGTGTCTGAGTGAGTGAGGCGGATCGGGAGACCCGTGTCACTCTACTCCAGACAAGGCTCCATTGCTCCGGGGTCAAAGTCACATGCAGTTCTCTCTCCCATGCTTTCTGCGCTATAGGGGTATCCCTAGTTATAGCATTACATAAGGTTTTGTAAAAATTGGATGCTACACCCGGTGAACTACCGATAGATCGGATAGTCTCCAACCAACCTTGTGTAGGGGAGGCCGATGGCGGGAGCACCTTAGCACTCCTAAGGCAATGCTGAAGTTGCACCAACTGAAAGTAGTGTTTCGCTGGGAGACCAAATTCAATTTGCAATTCACTAAAAGTTTTCCAGCGACCTTCATGGAACAATTGGCTAGGAATCCAAATGCCCCTAGTGTACCAGGGGCTCCACGCCATCGGTTTATTTTGTATTCTAAATCGAGTGTTGTACCAAAGTGGGAGTTTGTCTAACGGACAGAGTCGGGAGTCTAAAGATTGCATGAGATTATTATAGGCACCTAAGGTGTCTAAAAGCATTGGTGGGAAGTGAGAGTCTGATGGAAGAGTCATACCAGGGAGAAAAGTAAGAGGAATCGGTTTGCAAAGGTCCTCTTCTATGTCTAGCCACACAGGTCTACTCGGTACTGGATCTTCCAGCCAACGAGCACCTTGTTTGAGAAGAAAAGATTGATGATACTTCAGGAAATCAGGGAATCTGACACCCCCATATTCCTTATCTGCTTGCAGCTTATGTTTCGCTATCCTAGGTGTCTTATTTTGCCACAAGTATCTAGTCAGAAGGCCCTCGATATCTTTATATATACGTCGAGGGAAGAGACAGGGCACCATTTCTAAGATATAATTCACTTTCGGAACAATCATCATTTTTATGGTTTCTAATCGGCCCCACCAGGTAAGCGTTAAAGGAGTCCAGCGGTGAGTAAGCGCCCGGACTTTAGAGGTTAAGTCTTTGGCATTGAAGGAGATAGTGTCTTCCAAAGGAGAACAATAGTGAACCCCAAGGTATTTGACCATGCGAGGTTGCCATAAAAAGGGGAAGGATTGCATATCTGCCTGATGAAGCAGAGGATTTAATGGAAAGGCTACCGACTTGGTCCAATTTATCTTATAACCGGACAGTTGTGAGTATTTACCAATTTGCTCTAAGACAGCCGGTACTGAGTCTATAGAGACAAAGAGCATAAGATCATCAGCATACGCTGAAATTTTGATTTCCCTATGGGTGAAGGGGACTCCATGAATCTCCTCCGATTGCCGGATTAGTAAAGCCAAGGGTTCGAGTGCAAGATCGAAGAGGAGTGGAGACAGTGGGCATCCCTGGCGAGTGCCGCGTTGAAGGGGAAAAGGTTGAGACTTTAAAGCATTTGCACATATACTGGCTGTAGGCTGAGCGTACATGGTGCGAAGACAACGGAGAAAACCTTCCCCGAATCCGTACCAGCGGAGGACTGCAAACAGGAAGGGCCACTCTAAGCGATCGAAGGCCTTCTCAGCATCAAGTGAGAGGCCAACAAATGGGCGATCAAGATTAACTGCGGTAGTCAATACATGGCATAGAGTCCGAGCATTGTCAGCAGTCGATCTACCAGGAATGAAACCGCATTGATCTGGGTGTATTAAGGTAGGCATCCTATCCGAGAGCCGGGTAGAGAGAATGGTGGCAAAGATTTTATAGTCCGCGTTTAGGAGGGAAATTGGACGATAATTAGCTGTTAGTTGCGGGTCTCTCCCCTCTTTCTCAAAAACTACTACATTTGCCATTGAAAAGGACCCAGAAGGAGAACCCTCCTCGGCCAGAGCAGAAAAATAAATTTTCAAAACTGGAGCTAAATCAGCGTGAAAGGTTTTGTAGAATTCAGCGGGGAGACCGTCTGGGCCTGCGGCTCGACCTGAGGCACATTTCTTGATAGCAGAATGAATTTCTGAGACAGTAAATGGTGTGTCTAAGGCCACTCTATCTTCGTCAGATAGGGTCGGTCTTTGTACTCCTGAAAGTAAGCGTTCAAATACATCTGGCTCAAAATCACATTCAGATTGATAAAGCCGAGTATAAAAGTCACGAAAGAGTTCTAAGATTTCGGTATCTTTAGTGACCAAGCCCCCCCTGACGGATTGCGGAGGGCGGTAACACGCTTGGCTTCTTTTCGACCTTTTAGGGCATTTGCTAATAATTTGCCAGCACGATTATTTTCCCGATAATAAAGCCCTTGTTGTGATTCAATATTTTTAACAGCAGCAGTGTGCAAAAGCTGATTGTATTGAAAACGCAAGCGTTGTAAACGGAGTAAAATACATGGGTCAGTACGGGACGTGAGGAGACGCTCCCCAGCTTGTATCTGCTGCTCTAGAGTCAGTAAAAGCTGCTTTCTTTGTTTCCCCTGCCGAATTTGATAGCTAGTTATAGTGGCACGGATAGATGCTTTAAAACCCTCCCACCAAGCCCAGCCCGCTGTATCATGGGGTGAGTTAAAATGAAAATAATCTTGGATAGCGGCCTTTATATCGATCTGAAAATCTTTTTGACCCAGTAGGGATCTATCAAAAAACCAAGCTCGGGGAGAATCGTCCCGCGCAGTGACACGTAATGATAAAGATATGGCAGCATGATCTGAAATATGGAGAGGATGAGTCCTAGTCGTGTCTACTTGAGAAATCAGTGCTTTGGAAATGAGAAAGAAATCTATTCTAGATTGGGAGTGATGGGGGGCAGAAAAGAAAGTGAACTCTAAGTCGGAGGGGTGAAGCAGCCTCCATATATCTACCAGCGCAAGATCTTGCATCAGAGCTGTAAGGGTAGCAAGACTCTTGGGTGGACTACTCGTTCTTGGCGGCTGTCTATCTATCAGAGGGTCTAACACTTGATTAAAGTCACCACCAAGTATTAATGGAGTATTGGCAGAGGCCTGTGCCAACTGCGCAATACTTGCATAGTAAGCAGGGTTGTCCACATTCGGGGCATAAATGCAAATACATGTGAATTCACTATCTCCGACCTTAAGATGTACTCGGGCCCATCTACCCTCCTTGTCAGCGCTAGTATCAATTACAGTAGCTTGCAAAGATTTCTTAACCAGGATGGCAACCCCGCACCGTTTAGAAACGGCGGGAGAATAGGCAGCCACCATGTAAGGCTTAACATTGAGTTTCAGTGTTTCAGCAGAGTTTAAGTGCGTTTCCTGAAGAAACGCTAAATCAGCATGCTCATGGCTAAGATAGCTAAGGATTTTCTTTCTTTTGATTGGACTATTAATGCCCTTTACGTTGAGTGATAAAATTTTACATAAAGCCATTCAGACAAGTTAAAAATTCTGAGCATGATAGCGCACCTAATTTCACAATGTCCCTCATATTGACTGTATCAGGCTGTACATATGGCATAAAAGAAACTAAGCTTAGATAACATAATGAAGCGCCCCACATTAAAAAAGAAAAACCGCAGCGCGGTAGAGAAGAAGCAAAACCCCAAAAATTACTGGCGACCATGTGTCTGCGGGGAGAAGCCCCAGAGAAGGCCAAAATTGAAAAACACATAACCTGTAGGACTGTGCGTGCTCCGAATCCGACCGAGGCACACATCATGGAGGGAGAGGAGACCACAAAACAAGAGTCATAGAAAGAAAGAAAGAAAGTCCAGGAAGTCTCTGTGCTTGACTATGACCGCCGCATCGGGCCCTTCAAAATGGCGGACAGAGCCGGCGAATAAAAGTCCACGTCGTTGGATTAGCGCATCTGCTCTGCCTCTTTGGAGTCTAAAAATGTTGACAGTAGATCAGGATCTTCGAATGTCCTGGTTTGGTTGTGGAGAGTCACTCGGAGTTTCGCGGGATACAACAGGCCAAAGCGAGCCTGTAGCTGTTGAAGTCGAGGGCGAAAAGCAAGGAGTTTCCTCCGTCGGTCAACGGTAGGCTTTGCCAAGTCAGGGAAGAAGGAGACTTTGTGACCTTCAAATTCCAAATGATGGTTCGCCCGGGCAGCATTTAAAATTTGTTCCACTTGTTGATATCGTAGCAAGCGAAAGATAATAGGCCGGGGGGTCGTTCGGTTGAGCGCCATGTGGGTAGGAGCACGGTGTGCACGATCGATTTCCAATTCTTTATGAAAGGTGATCTTCAGCAAGGAGGGAAGAATTTTGAGCAGGAATTCTCTCATATCTCCCGCTTCCGCCCCCTCCGGTATTCCAATGAGCCTCACATTGTTGCGACGGGCTCGATTATTGCTATCTTCTAACTCCTTTTGCAGATTCTGTATCTGGCGCTCGGCCTTGTCCAGTGCGCCCAAGCGCACCGCGTGCGAATCGAGGACCCCCGCCATATTGTCCTGCCGTAATGAGAGTCTTTCAAGTCGGTCCTGGAGCACTCCAAAGTCTTCTCGCAGGGCTCTAAGCGCTTCTCCATTGGACTGCACCAATTCCTTCACGCCGCGTAGTTCCTCCAAAATCTCCAGGTGCATTTCGGGGTTTTCACGAAATGGAACCATCTTCTGTGGGGAGGACACCTCTGTTTTGGAGCGTTTTCCGTGAGAAGAAGAAGGAGACCCGAAGTCCAAGCGCGCTGGTTTATGGGCCGCCATCCCCCCCGAGGTACCCCGGTCAACCCGGAGCGAAATAGTAAGTTTGTATAGGTATTAAGTCAGGATTCTAAGTAGGCCTCTCGGGAGCTTCAGCGCGAAGCGTCTTACCCGCTGGACATCAGGCTCCGCCCCCCCTATCCCATGACTTTTTAATTTCGACAAGAGTCTTTCATGAGGGACCTTGTCAAAGGCTTTCTGAAAATCCAGATACACTATATCAACCAACTCACTTTGTCTACCTGTTTATTCACACTTTCAAAAAAACATAAGAGATTAGTAAGTGTCCCCTGCTTCACTAAAGGAGAGAAATTCCTGCTGCCTCTTTTGCAGAGCTAATAAGAACTCTTTTTTTTAAGCAGACCCTGATGAAGAGCTCAAGTCTAGAGTGGCGTCTCAGATGCTCAATCAGGCAACTCTAAGGAAATAAGCGCATGGTCAGAGGTGCCTATAGTACCAATAGAAGTGTTAGAAATAGTGGAGAGCAAAGTCTGAGATACAAACCATAAATCAATCCTACAGCAACTGGTGAACAGGAGAGTAGTATATGTAGTCTCTCTCTCCCACATGGGAGACCTCCAGCTGTCACAGAGTTCTAAATCTGTCAAGAGCTTCCTAAGCTGGCGAGGATTCGTTGAGGCCTGGCTCCCCTTCCCTGTCCTGTCTATACCAAACATAACACAATTAAAATCCTCTCCTATCAGTATTTCCCCTTTTTGGTGGGACTTTACGGCCTCCAGGAGCTCTAAAGAGTATGTTTACTAAAGAATGTTAAAGGAGCATGTGTGCTGTTAACGCCTGTTATCAGCACTGTTGCGCCCTTAACGCTGCGAAAAAGCTGCATTAACAGGCATTAAAGGCTCCTGCAGCATTAAGGGTGCAGTAGGCGGAGAGTGGGCATTAATGGGGTGGAGAGTGAATGCTAACAATGGGTGTTACCTTAATGCCTGTTGCGCTAACATGTGTTAAAGCCCTTTAACACTGGGAACCCTAACGCCAAGTAAACCCTTACAGAAAGGGTGTATTTTGAAGGGAGAAAGCCTATTTAAACGTCTGCAATGTGATGCATAGACAGGGGAGCCCGAGTAGTGATAGTAGTGCTTCATTAGCAGCAACAGCATAGTGCCCAAGTATGAAAGGGCACCATATTATTGGTGCAAATGGGGTAAAGGAGGTGGCATGTTGGTCATGCAGTGTGGGTTTCTGGGGCACAAGGTAGACCAGGCAGCTGCTCAAGTGGCACATCTGTGATGTCTGTCATGATCCTATGTCAACATTGGCTTCATTGGAAAGGTGATGTGCCACACGGGGCAGGCCAAGTTTTCCTGGAACCCTACCCTAGGCAGGGACGGCAGCCAGCCTCCCCCCACTTCCGCTGAAGCCACTTCCAGAGGAAGAGGATGACAGCATCAACAGCTGTAGCGCTACAGGTAATACCACATCTGCGGCTGCCTGCTTCCCCCCAAGACGTATCAGAAGCAGGTGGTAATGGGGTTCTGGCAGAGGCAGTTGTTTGTGGGGATGGCGTGTCCATCAATGTGAGCCTCTGCCCCATCCATCTGGACCTGGCACCCTAGGCATCTGCCAAAGCTGCACGGAGGACCGGTTTGTATTGTGCACTACTCCCATTGACAGCATGTTGGCATGGCAGCCTAGTGTGGGGGTGTCAATGGCAGGTGCAGCGGCACCCAACTGCAGCAGACAAGACTCATGTCATGGTCCTGTGTGCCAATCGCATTGCAACATGTGCTCAAGTCTGCCTAATGGGTAACATGTCAGCCTCAAGTATTGGTGCAGCCACATGGCAGCTCTGTGGCTCAACACATAAAGCCATTGTGTATATGAGTGGAGGGTCACAGATTCAAGACCTTGCTGTGGACCATGTAATGCATGTCCCTGTGGATGAATTTAGACTACAATGCAGGTACAGCACCAGCATGTGTCACCCCAAATGAATTGGCCAGCAAGGGTACAGACACCCATCAGCCACACAGATAGACTCCACTATCCACAGCTGTGTGAAAAGTCAGCCTGATAGCACCAGTACACTGAGCAGGCATAAATGTCAGAGTGCGCTATTAGTGCCTGAACAATGAACACATGTTAACAATGCTTGAGTTGATATGGAGACCAAAGTGGCACGCAAGAATGCCAACCATCCCCACTTTTGCGTGGCGATGTCTGTGTATGTATGTCTCTCCAGAGTTCTATGTCCTTCTGCACTGCACTGTGCCTTGCATTGCCTAGGCTGATCCCAGCATTAGTGTACAAATGTGCATAATGAGGAGCAGAGAATTGTGGCTATGGCCATAAACAGAATGGTTTGCCCAAGATGTGTCTGCATTGGAGGTAGGGTCAATGGCTGAAACTTCATATTGCCTGTCTGCCATCTGCATAGCCTGAGTGGCCACAGAGGTTCATGCTGTGAGGACACTCTCACTCTGACCAAACTGTGACCATGGCATGGCTATGTATCTACATAGCGCTTCTATAGTGCACTACCCCAGTGAAGTGTGTGTACTTTCTGTCCTGGGATATCATTCACTATGCTATATGCTCGGTGTCCATGTAGTTTGTCCTAAACTGGTGTGCATATGCTCACCCTGTGAACATGCAATGTGTGCTGACAAGCAGACTGGCCCCTTTGGTATGTGTATGGCTGAAACAGCCCTGTGGTGGGCAGTAGGTGCATTCTGACTGTGATAGCTGTGGATGGTTGTGACAGGAGCCATTCCTGTCCTGCTCAATGTGGTCATGGCAGGACCAACAAGATGGTGGCAGCAGACCTGCAGTTAGCATGCATAGCACTGTGTGTTGGCATGTAACACTGTGCATTGACAAGTGCTGCTCTAAGAGGGCCCCTTTCCAACAGGGGAAGGACCCATATGTGACAGCCCCCTATAACCTGCTACAATTCTGCAGCAAACAAAGAGACTAGCATAACACACTACAGACAATAACTGCCACATACTGGCAGTGATGTAGATCTGTAACATAGTCAGCAGAGAAATTCTCTAACCGTGCAAGCTCTGGGGTCCAGTGGTTGGGTGCCCATCCTTACCCTTAGGATGACGGCAGAAATGGCTCATAACACGGTTTGTAGCTGCTCTGGGCTTGGATCACACACTGTCAGTGCATCTTACTGAGCTGATGTGATGAATCAGTGCATTCTTCATTTGGTGATCAGCTGCAGACTGCTGTTCTGCATGTGCACTGTATCATGGGTACTGGAGGGGCTAACCTATAAAGGTACACACAGCAGACATTTTAGGCAGTGATCTGCAGTCTCTTTGTATCCAGCCATTGCTGTGTAGAACTGTGTGGAGGTGTAGCCTACTGGTTAGTGCAATGTTTTCATGAACAGTGAACAGGGGTTTGATTTCTACTTGCTCCTTTTGTGACTTTGTGCTACTCAGATCATTTTCATTCCTGTCACAGGCAGGGCTCTACTGTGACTGGCAGACACACAGCCTTATAATTTATGTGTTCTACCCATAATTTGGGCCAGCAAACAGACTATTCGCCATCATGCCCTTCTAAGAGCAAGGCTTTATTGGCTATGCAATTGCTTGGAGGTGTGGCCCAATGGTCATGGCACAGACTTGGGCCCCAGGATACCAGAGTTTAAGGCCCAACAACACTCCTTTTGTGACACTTTGGAAGGTTTTACTGTGCAGTTTAATGTATGGAACACCCTTCATTGGATTGCCCATACCTCCTTCTGACCTTGGGCAAATTATTTAACCCTCCATTGCCTCAGCTGACTGCAGGTTCTTACAATCCCTGTTTTTATCAGACATTAGAACTTTTTCGGTACAAGGTATCCCAACGTGACTGCACCAATGCAGTGGTATACTAACAGGCAGTTACATGCATATAGCTGTAACCTGCTTGTGCAACATGAGTCATGAGTGCCATAGTGACTGTGAAGCTTTGGCTCCATCACATCTGTGCCATACATGCACACACATCCTACCCCTCAGATAGCCACCTGCAGGTATCATCTCATGTCCGTACGTACCCCATTTGCCCAGTTTGAATGACAACTGTCCAGTTGTTATCTGCACATTTGTCTGGGGTGTTGTATGGTGGCTTTGTGGCTGGGAGGTGTGAGACCCATATGTCTGGGAGGAGTGGCTCAGTGGCTGGAACAGGTTACTTCAGGCTGGAAGGACAGGGGTTCAATTCCTGCATGGGGACAAGCAACCTCAGGCCAGAGGGACTGGGGTCTCTAGTCCCTTGGTCACTCCTTGTGGCCTTGGCAAACCACTTATCCCTCCATTGCCTCAGGTACACTTAGATTGTGAGCCCTTCAGGGACACGGGAATAAAAAGTACCTGTTAGTATACATGTAATCCACACTGATTCTAAAGAGCACAGTATAAAAAAGAAATTAAATAAATAAATGTCTGGTATCAGGCCTTCCATGTGGCTGTGGTGCACATTTTCACACACAGTAAAAATATGTTGGGGATGGCACCTATGGCACATTGGTGCCGCCAGCCCATACTGGAGTGGAGGAGTGGCCTAGTGGTTGGGGCGAGGTACTTCAGGCCAGAAGGTCGGGGGTTCAAATCCCACTAGAGGACAGCAACCTTGGGCCAGAAGGACTAGGGTTTCTAGTCCCACAGGTGCTCCTTGTGGTCTTGGGCAAGCCACTTAACCCTCCATAGCCCATGTTCCCTGTAAAATAGTTATCTCCAAGTTATAATGCCCTGTTCAATGTAATTTCAGTTTGTTCAATGTAAACCGCACTGATGCAGAATAGCACGGTATATAAGAGAATGTAAATAAAATTAATAAATACTACCCTCTCCTCTGCTGCCATCCTTCCTTCAGTCCATCCATCTGCCTCTGTTGGCTGCATACAGTCATGTCTTCTTGTGCAGGCTGCTATACCATGGCCTATACTGGTACTCTTTTCCACATTTTGGTTCTTAATGCACACCTCTCCTGTGCCTAATCTGCACATCACCACTCCTACTCTGTCCTCCTGTCACTGCATACATCTTGCTACTGCTGACTCTGCTGGGAAACATGTCTTCCCCATCCTATGCCACACACTGACATTGTGCCATTTTACATTGCCATTCCTCTGTGCATTGGTACAGCTGCCTCGTCCAATTTACTGACTGCCATATAGAGTTCCCATGGATCTGGCAAGTCAATCAGCTCCCACCTTTTCTTCCTTCCATCACCTTTACATTGACTCCTTTATCTAGCATTAGGGCTACAGCCATTTTCGGACGTTAAGATGAAAGCTTGACACATTAATGCCCAATGTCCTGTTAATGCATATTAAATGGCTTATAGCACCCTTTACGACAGAATTCCTCCTACTCACCCAGCGCCCTTTACGCATGTAACACCACTTATCACTGCCATTAACGCCTGTTACCTTAACACCCTTTAGTAGACATGCCCCTTAATCTCCTTAGAATGCCGTAATAGACATAACATTGATATCTCCCATTATTATTAAGTTTCCACATTTAGTAGCCCATATAATTTATATTTATGAATCAGATATTTTATGTGATCTTAAATCGTATAGATTTCAGGAAGTGATGCATGTTGTATAGCTGCTTCTTCATTCATCTTTTTTCTTTGCTTTTGATAAGTCATCAAGCAGGAAGCTCTAAAGCAATTGCAACACTGCTAGAAGTTTATAATGATCAGACCAGGGCTTGTCCTGTACCTCTAGGAGCTTGCATACAATTGGCAGTTATAGGGACAGGGTCAACCCAGTCATCTGGTGGACTAAGCATCTGTCTAGGGTGGCAGGCTTCAGGGAAAGCCAGTTGCAGGGAAGCTTCTGTCAGAGATGGGACTTTGAACATCTACACACATTTGCACTCAAGGCCTGCCACGTTCTGTCTTCTCTGATGTGTGGGTTGGATGTGGCAGACTTTGGATGCACATGTGGGTACAGATGCTCAAAAGCCTGCTGTTGGCAGTGACTTTAAAGGACTTGCCTGCCCCACTCTCCCCCCCCCCCTCCCCACCAAGCCTGTACTAACTTTGGCTTTCCATGGCGGTAGGATGCTGGAGGCAGCAGAGGTGCTAGTGTTTCCTTCCCCCCTCCTTGGGGGGGGGGGCAGAGAGATTCTGGACACCTCAGAGGAAGTGAAGAGGGGGTATATGCAGCACACCTGGGGGGTGGGAGGGAAGGAAGGAGAGGCTGGACACCTTGCGGGCAGAGAAGGGAAATAGAGATATGATGGACTCCTTGAGTTGGGAGGGAAAGAGAGATGCTGGAAATCTGGGGGGAGGGTTGGGAAGGAAAGGGAAGGGGAGTGGAGATGCTGGACTATAGGCAGGGCAAAGCAAGCCAGGGGCGAATGGTGATGGTTCGCTGAGGTGTCAGATATCCTTGGGCTGGCCCTGTGTAGGGAGTTTTATACCACTGGGAAAGAAGGAAGCAACATCGAAAGGGACACATAAAAAAAAGTAAAAGATGTATGCTTTACTTTTGGATACTCTGAGGTACAAGAGTATCAGGTCAGCTTTCTATATTTCCCTTAGAATACGGCAGTCATATAGGAATTCAAAGTAAGCAAAGAGATGCTTTTCGGTTACTCAGCATCATGAATAAAATGAGTGAAAATGATAATTAACCATCAATTGCATTATTTCATCCATTAACCAAAGGAAAAAACATCTAAATTAAAGCATGAAAAGGGCTGTATAAGGTTATCCACCAGCACTGTAAAAAATATATGAAGCACTGTACAAAGACAGCTACTTTCACAGTTGCTTTCCAAAAAGTAAGTTATTTATAGTTGTTACAAAAGCAGATAAACTTTTTAGATTTGGAGTGGCTTACTAAAGCTACAACTAGAGTGAAAAATGTTACACTAGTATTCAGTCCATCTGTCTGAGGCAGGACAGATTAAACGGCATTTTAGAAGAGACGCCTAGGAGGAATCTAAGACATATAAGTAACTTCTGAAACAGCATAGTCTTTGCCTGGAAAGATACACACCTCGCAACCACTTCTGGAGATGGGCCCGTGCATATAGCAAGGTCGAATTTGTGCAAGTCATTTTAGAAATGTAGACGAACCTGAAATGCATGGCTGAAGAAAGGGGTGCATAGACACGCCAACTGAGATATTTCAGAACAGAGATATTTATGCTATGATGCATGTACATCCCAGCCTGACATTTCAGATCTGAAAAAATGCAGTGTTTCTGTTTATTATGTTTGATATATCACCCTTCATGTTGGCAGCAGGGTGGTGTACAATAAAAAACAAAATTACAAGGAGAAAAGGAAGGGGAACGCTATAAAACTATAGGAAAGGTATCCAATCATACAGGTAGAGAGTAGGGGCGGAAGGGTTTGGGAACAGTAAAGAGGAAACAAGAGAGTAATAGTTTGAAGGCTGTCTGGAAAAGGTGGATTTTGAGTCTGGATTTGAATTCACTGCAGGAGGGTTCCAGGTGAAGATTTGATGGTAGAACGTTCCAGAGTGATGGACGAAGAAAGTAGAAGGCTGCATTGCAGGTGGATTCCAGTCTAGCTCTTGAGGCAGAGGACAGGTGAAGATGGTTGGCATGGATGGAACGGAGTACCCAGTGGAGAACATGTAAGTGAAGGAGGTAAGAGAGGGGTAGTAAAAAGAATGGTCTGTTAATTAACACACAGAGTTTTTTTGACCCAGGAAATCTACTGTGGCAGTGACAGCACATTTCATTCTTCCCTCTGCAAGTGTTGCTGCCATGAAATGAACACTTCTTTGCATCTTGTTCATGGTCAGGAGCATAGAAACATAGAAATATGACGACAGAAAAAGACCACATGGCCTATCTAGTCTGTCCTTCCATATCAACAATTACAACAGTCCCCTTTTTACCTTTAGAGATCCTCTGTGTTGGTCCCATGCTTTTTTGAATTCAGTTACTGTCCTCATCTCTACCACCTCCACTGGGAGACTATTCCATGGATCCACTACTCTTTCCGTAAAGAAATATTTCCGCATATCACTCCTGAATCTATCCCCCTTCACCCTCATCCCATTTCCCCTCGTAGCAGAACTTGCTTTCAATTGAAAGGGGCTCTCTCCCTGAACATTTATGCCATGGAGGTATTTAAACATCTCAATCATATCACCTCTATTTCGCCTTTCCTCTAAGGCATAGGTGTCAAACTCTGGCCCGCGGGCCAAATTTGGCCCGTAGTGTAATTATATTTGGCCCGCGAGGCTATACCAAATGACTACTAGAGCTAGCCCGCCGGTATTATACAGCGCATTCATTCATCGCTAATACTACAAATCCCATAATGCCTTGCTGTTGTTTTGGCGCGTCAATCAGGACAGGTCCCAGAAACGCCCTCTCCTGTGTGACAGAAGTCATAGCGATCTCAAGCTACAACTGTCACTGTGGAACCCCTTCCCAAAAATGGCAAAAAGAAAGGCAGACAACAGGAACTTTCTGGACAGGTGGGAGACAGAATATTTGTTTACATATGTAAAAGACAGACCTGTTTGTCTGATTTGTGGAGTCAACGTGGCTATAACTAAGGAGTATAACATTTGACGACACTATGAAACAAAACACCATGACAAGTACAAGGACCTGGACATGACTCAAAGGAGCCAGAAAGTGGAGGAGATGAAAAGAAGTTTGGTTTCACAACAGAATATGTTCAAAAAAGCCACATCACAAAGTGAGGCTGCTGTAAAGGCTAGTTATATTGTGGCAGCAGAGATCGCAAAATCAGCCCGGCCCTTTAATGAGGGAGAGTTTGTGAAAAAGTGCATGTTGAAAGTTTGTGACATCGTGTGCCCAGAGAAAAAGCAAGCCTTTTCAAACGTGAGCCTGAGCAGAAACACAGTAGCTGATCGCACATGTGATCTTGCCACCAATCTGTATGACCAGCTTTTGGAAAAGGGAAAAGATTTCGTTGCATTCTCCCTTGCTGTGGATGAGAGCAGCGACGCATCTGATACTGCTCAGCTGTCAGTCTTCATCCGTGGAGTGGACTCAAATATGTGTGTTACGGAGGAGCTATTGGGATTCAAATCAATGCATGGCACAACCACAGGAAAGGAAATTTTTGAGGAGGTTTCCAAATGCGTAACTGAAATAAAGCTGCCGTGGGATAAACTCGTGGGATTAACGACAGATGGTGCGCCAGCGATGTGCGGTAAAACAAGTGGACTGGTGGGCCGGGTCCGGGAGAAGATGCAGGAAGAGAACTGTGCAGGTGAACTAACTGTTTATCACTGCATCATACATCAGGAATCATTGTGTGGCAAAGCCCTAAAGATGGAACATGTTATGACCACAGTAACACAAGTAGTTAACTTTATAAGAGCCAAAGGTCTGAATCACCGCCCGTTTAAGTCTTTTCTGGAGGAGTGTGGTTCGGAATACGCAGACGTGCCGTATCACACAGAGGTGAGATGGTTAAGCCGAGGAAAAGTACTGAATAGATGTTTTGAGCTGCATGAGGAAATATGTCAGTTTCTGGAAAGCAAAGGGAAGGACACAGCAGAGCTTCGGGAGAAAAAGTTTCTGTGTGAGCTGGCCTTTCTGTGTGACATCTCGAGCCATCTCGATGCGCTGAACCTGCAGCTTCAGGGACGGGGGCGCATCATCACAGACATGTACGCTGCAGTGAGGGCTTTTAAAACTAAACTGTGCCTGTGGGAGAATCAGATGCTGCAAGGAAACCTTGGCCATTTTCCCTGCTGCCAAACCATGAAAACGCAGTTCTTTACCAACTTGTTCCCATGCGCACAGTTTGCTGAAAAACTCAGTGTACTCGGCGCTGAGTTTAGCCGGCGATTTGCCGACTTTGATGTCCAGAAATGTAGGTTTGAACTGCTCAGTAATCCCTTTGCAGTTAATGTGGAAAACGCACCAACCAACCTCCACATGGAGCTAATTGAACTCCAGTGTAATGACACGCTGAAGTCAAAGTATGATGCTGTGGGCGCCGCCCAGTTTCCACAGTTCATCCCTGACACAATACCTCAGCTCCGCACCCAAGCTGCTCAGATGCTCTCCATGTTTGGCAGCACTTATCTATGTGAGCAACTTTTCTCCTCGATGAAGATGACCAAAACATCTCACAGGAGACGTCTGACTGATGAACACCTTCGCTCGATACTGAGGATTTCCTCAGCTCAAAGCCTGAGCCCAGACATTGATGAACTATCATCCAAGAAGAGATGCCAGGTATCTGGCTTGGGCACATCAGATTAGATCAGTGTGCAGCAAACTGAGCAATAATTAACGTTTTCTTTATGCACTTTTTCTTGCTACTCCAAGACATGGGCTTGAATGGTTGATTAATTTTATTATTGTTATTTTATTTTAAAAATTATTATTTATTATTATTTAAATCTTATTTAATAAATGAATGTCATTGATGTTTTTTTTATTTGAAATTGGTTTTTGCATATCTGAACTATTAAGTTATAAATTGTATAGTAATAAGTATTGCTTCATATTCAATGTTAAAGCAAATCTTGTTTGGGTCCATATTAAAAGGTTCATTTGTTCAATGCTGGCCCGCGACTTTGTTCAAGTTTTACATTTTGGCCCACTGTGTATTTGAGTTTGACACCCCTGCTCTAAGGTGTACATATTAAGAGCAGTATAGGCATGGATGCATCAATAGCCAGGGCAAGATGTGCTTGGACTTTTCTTGAATCACATGGTGACATGAATCTCCTTTGCACTGCCCTGGCCACACTGCCAACATGACCTTTTGCAACTTGGACATGATTGCACCGCAAACGTCTATTTTCTAAAAAAGGCTCTAGGGACGTCCTTGTGATTTGCACATCAGAATGCCCATTTTCAGATATCCAAAGCACAAACAGAGCTTCCAAAATGACCCCCATTCTGCCCTTTTGAAAATGACCTTGATCCAGTAAAAAAGAGATTATTTTTACTTGTGTAAATTTTGAAACGCACTGGAAAATGCAATTCATAAGCATAGTTTTCACTTCTTCCCTATATTAATTACATTTCACTCACTAGAAAATCTGTGTAGAAGATTGAAGTGGGAGTAAAAGCAAAGGGCACAGCCATGTCAACAAACAGCTCAGAATAATGTTTATTGTGATACTTCTAAAAAACAAAATAAAATGATTCACAGTAGCAGAAAAATTTAGCGATACTTACCTTTAGGATCAAAGCTTAAAGCAAAAGAGCATTAGGTTTTACTAGGAGGCAATGCTCTTCAGTGTTGATTACAGAGCTTCTCTTTTAAAGACTTTTTGGCTAGTTACTAAGGTGTGATAACGTTTATGCACATTAATTCAGTATTAATGCACATTATTTTAGCACATGTCCCATGGAATTCAATGGGACTTCGTTACTAATAATGCATGTTAACAGTGAATTAATGTACCCTAATGTTCCAGGCCCAAATTTGTACCTACTGGGCCAAAGTCTTGTAGTAAGGCTGTTATCGCAAGACTTCAGCCTGTGAGCTAACAGCCAGACCTGGAATGGAGTTAGCACAGCAAACAAATAAAAGTATGTTTTTCACACTGTCGTGTGGGCCCCCTTCTAGTCCGGGCTCCTCCGCATTATGTGGGCGGAATTTACGCTGCTGGTGCCAGAGAAACGAGGAAGACCAAAAATGAAATTGCTTAATGACTGGAAGATGATGAGGAGTAATGTGTAGTGAGAGCTGAAGAAAAATCATAAATGCTAAACAAATGCTTCTGTTTGATACTCACAGAACAAGGTGATGGATAAGGACCGCTGATTTTGGCAAGAGTTTACATAGGAATTGAGCAGATAAGACACCATATTTGGAAGACAGCATTTGTATGGAATTAGAATACAAAAGAATACAAAGTCACACAGTTAGAGCATAGAAAGTCATGCACAATGGGGCGTAAAGATTTGATGCGCTTTGAACAGGAGATCTCAGGATGATAGTGTCTGATTATCACAACAGAGCAAAACAGGGTGATGATGGGGTGGCTAAAGTTAGAATGATACTGGGATGTATAGGCAGAGGCATAACAAGCAGAACAAGTTGAAAAGTGCACACTAGCAGTGTGACACAATAGCAAGTTTCCCTCATTTCCAGAATCAGGCATGTGGGTTCATGTGTGAGTCTCATAGGAAGTCTCAGAGAGTGTCAGTGACTAGGTGAGTGCGTGTATGGTTGTCTTTGTCATGGGGAGCAGCAGGGGCCAAATGTGTGTGTGTGTCATGGAGGGTGTCAGGGGCTGTGTATGTGTGTATCAGTATGTGTCTCTTTCTCTTTCTTTCATGACCCTCCTCCAAGGTTTCCTCTAGTTTGTTTTTCTCTCTGTCACATAACACACCCTCCAACCTTCCCCTAGTTTGTGTCAGACCCCCCCCCCACCACCACCACCACCTGTCTTCCTCTAG
Source organism: Ichthyophis bannanicus (assembly GCA_033557465.1). Classification (NCBI taxonomy): domain Eukaryota; kingdom Metazoa; phylum Chordata; class Amphibia; order Gymnophiona; family Ichthyophiidae; genus Ichthyophis; species Ichthyophis bannanicus. The sequence goes on from CM066031.1 coordinate 1,203,180,928, forward strand.
TATCTCTCTCTCTCTCTCTATCTTTCTCTTTTTCTCATGTAACCCCACCAGGGTTCACACAGTCTTTCTCTCTCTTTATTTTTCTTTTAAGCCCTCCCTCCCCCCCCACCCCGCTTCATCCAGCATTTCTCTGTCTCTCTCTCTCTCTCTCTTTCTCTCTCTCATAATCCAGATCCTAAGGATTCACCCACTCTCTCTCTCATACCTCCTCCCTTCTTCATCAAGTCCCCCTTTTACTCACCTATTCTGCCTGCAGCTCCTTAAAAATCACCGTGGTTCAGGCTTCCTGCATTGCAATTGACTCTCTGAATGGTGGAGCTATGTGGGGGTAGGGTTGCCAACCAGCTGGTTTTCAGCCGGCCTGGCCGGTTTTTCCATGGCCAGGCCGGCTGCCGGCACAGATGTAAAACCGGCCGTTGGTTTTTTACTCTGGCCACAAGATCGGGAGCGGCCAGAGCAAAAAAACGGCTTTTCTCCTGACTCCACTGTGCGAACACGATCCCCCGTGGCAGTGCAGCCGCTGCTTCTGCTTTTCACAGAGCAGCGGCTGCAATAAACTTTGAAAAGTAAAGACAACCTATGATGAGCCCTCCGGTCATCGCAGCGCCCGAGGAAGGGATGTCATAGGGGGTGGGCTCCTCACAGGTTGTCTTTCCTTTTCAAATTAACTTGGCTGCAATAAAGTTAATTTGAAAAGGAAAGACAACTTGTGAGGAGCCCGCCCCCTATGACATCACTTCCTCGGGTGCTGCGATGACCGGAGGGCTCCTCACAGGTTGTCTTTACTTTTCAAAGTAAGTTTATTGCAGCCGCTGCTCTGTAAAAAGCAGAAGCAGCGGCTTGGGGGGGGGGGTTAAATAGCTGAAAGGGAGATGCTGGAAACGGGTGGGAGGGGGTAGTGGCTGGAAGAGAGATGCTGGACAGCAAGGGGGGTATTGATGACTGGAAAGGAGATGCTGGATACCAGAGGGGGGAATTAATGGATGGAAGGCAGATGCTGGATACAAACGGGGGGGGGGGGGCAGAGCAGATGCTGGACACAAAGTGGGGGAATGGAAGTGTGGAAGGCAGATGCAGGATATCAGTAGGGAATGAAGGGTAAATGCTGGGTATATAGTAGTGGGGTTTAGAGCATAAGGGGATAGAGGGCAAATGGTAGATACAAGTGGGGGTAGATGGATGGAGTGCGGATATTGGACATGGGATGGAGAGCAGAGGCTTGACATGTGGTGGGGCATGGAGGGCTGATACTGGATATGGAGTTGAGGAGTAGAAGGTCAGAGGGCACATGCTAACCAGGATAGGGGTCATGAGGGTTGGAGGGCACATGTTGGACATGGGGTTGAGGACATACGGCAGATACTAGATATAGGTTGGGGCATGGAGGCTTGGGGCAGATGGGGTGGGCATGGAGTGGAGAACAGAGGCTAGACATGAGGTCATGGGGGTCACGGGGAATGAAAGGCAAATGATGGACATGGGATGGGGGCATAGGAGATAGTGGGCAGAGACTGGACACAGGGTAGGGGTGGAGGACAGATGCTTGACATGGGAAGATAGAGGAGAAGCTGAACGCAGGTTAGGGGAATGAGGAGATGCTTGACATGGGATAAGGAAGAGAGGGGGAATTCTGGACATGGAGGAGGTAGGATGAGAAAAAGGGGAGAGGCACTAGAATGGTGAGAGAGGGGGAGGAACAAGACAGGGCAGGAGAGGAGAGATATGCTGGACACAGAGGGCCGAAGAGAGAAAGAGATAGGAGAGAGTTAGTTAAAGACTGGGGAAGGACACAGAGATGTGGAGTGAGAAGATTGTGTTAAAGGTAGAGAAATGATAGGAAGATGCTGTATAAAAAATGGAGGAGATTGAGAACTGGATGGTAAGAAGGAGAAATGAAATCTGAGTTGATAGAGAAAAATAAAAGAAAACTGAAAAGAAAATATCAATGGAAGGAAGTGAAGAAGACAAGAGGGGAGAGAAGTGGCTAATGGACCAGAGACCTAGAGGGTGAGTTAAGAGATGGGATCAACACGATTAGAGAATAAAATGACCAGGCGACAAAAGGTAGAAAAAGTTTTTATTTTCAGTTTAGTGATATTCATCCAGTGATATTCATCCAGTGATGTCAGCATTTATAAGCGCCTGATTGTCAGAGCTAAAAGTGAAACCAGATATTTAGTGCCAAAATCTGGATATCCTCTGGCACTGAATCCTTTCAGCGCTGACCAGCACAGCTATCCAGACAGCAGCAATATTCAGCTGCTATCTGGATAACCAAACCGCATAAACTTAGAACCATTATTGAGATGGCCTGGCTTTATACCAGCGCTTAGCTGGTTGGCGACCTGAAAATCACTTCTAACCATCTATGTGCTGGAACTACCTTCGCCCCGCCCATGGACTTCCCTGGAATGGTCCAGACAGTGCCACGGTCTTTAAAGGTGATATTCAGCAGCACTGGCCAGGGTGTGTGTGTGTGTGTGAGTGAGTGAACCAGCAGGGAGGGGGGGGGGCGAGTGAGTGAACCAGCACTAAGAGAGGGGCGGTGAGTGAACCAGCAGGAGGGTGGGTGAGTGAACCAGCAGGGAGGGGGGGGCGAGTGAGTGAACCAGCACTAAGAGAGGGGGGGGTGAGTGAACCAGCACTGAGGGGGGGGGTGAGTGAACCAGCACTGGGGGGGGGTTAGTGAATCCTCTGTAATTTTTGTGGATGGGGCTGGTGTGCAGCATGGGCGGGACTGGGGGCGGGGCAGGGGTGGAGCATGGCGAGCCACAGGTGTCGGGTTTTTCTCGGTGAAAAAGTTGGCAACCCTATGTGGGGGAGGGAGCAGGAAGTTTGAGCTGATCTCTCAGACTGTGAGATCAGCGTGAACTTCCTGCACTGCATGGCTCCACCATTCAAAGAGCCAATCACGGTGCAGGAAACCTAAACCACAGCAGTTTTCTAGGCTAGCATATGCACGTTTGTTTGTACATGCTGATGCATCTACAAACAAGTTTACAGACAGACAACTTTCCTGCCACCAAACTCTCAGGCTGAACCCTTGACACTAGGTGCTGCTTTAGTGAAAAGTGTCTAAAAAAGGAAGTGGCCTTGCCACTGTATAGGCAATTGCTAAGGTGTCACTTAGAATATTGTGTTCCATTCAGGAGACTGTATCTCAGAATGGATAAAGATAAGCTAGATGTGGTACAGAGAAAGGCATCCAAAATGGTGTGGAGTCTATATCAGAATTCACATGAGAAGGCTTTAAGATCTAAATAAGTACAGACTAAAGGAGAGGAGAGATAGAGGTATACAATAGAGATGTTTAGATACCTAAAAATAGTAATAATGCACAAGGAGCAAATGTTTTTTAATGGAAAGGAAGTTCTGAAACAAGGGGTCACAATAAGAAGCATCAAGTTGGTTCGCTTAAGAACATCATGAGATATTTTTCACAGAAAAGGTAGTGGATGACTGGAATGCTCTCCCAGAGGAGATGAGAGACAGAAAAAAGGAATGTACTTTAAAAGGGCATGGGATAAACATGGTGATCCCTAATGAAAGGAGGAAGGAGATGAAGAACATGTGAAAGCTGCATGGAGTAGTACCACTGCAATGTGCTTTTAGAAAGGAATGGGGATAGGTACAGTTGGGGTCAACATTACTGGCACCCTTGCAGTTTAGGAATGTGGTTTACAATATCTTGAGAAATACCTGGAACTATTCCAACTGAATCTCATCATCATATTTTAATAGTTTGTTCAAAGGTATACAACAAAAAAAAGATGTCTGTGCAACTTTGTTGTTGTTAAGTGCCATCGAGTCTGTGTCGACTCATGGCGACCCTCTGGATAGTTGTCCTAAATTGTGTTTGGCGGCTCATTGTTGACAGACTGGTACCCATAGCTGCTGTTATTGTATCGATCCATCTCATTGCTGGCCTTCCTCTTTTGCGTTGACCTTCTATCTTGCCAAGCATGATGTCTTTCTCTAATGATCTCTCTCTTCGCATGATGTGCCCAAAATATGAAAGTCGAAGTCTTGTCATCTGAGCTTCTAAAGAAAGCTTAGGTTTGATCTCCTCTACTACTGACTGGTTTGTTCTTCGGGCAGTCCATGGTATACGCAGTATTCGCCTCTAGCACCATAATTCAAAGGCATCAATTTTCTTCCTGTCTATCTTTTTCACTGTCTGTGCAACTTAGATGTAGTAATTTCTGAGAAAAAAAAAATATGACCTGGACAAGATTAATTGCACCCTTCACTAATATTTGGTTGCACAATCCTTGGCAGTGATGACAGCTTCCAATGTTTCTTAAAGCCATCTGTAAGTTTCATACATCTTTCTGCTGGTAGTTTCTCCCACTCTTCAATTGCGATTTGTTCCAGCTCATGAATGTTTCCAGAATTCCTTTTACAAATGGGAGATTTCAGCTTTTTCCAAAGGTTCTCAATTGGACTGAGATCAGGACTCATTGCTAGCCAGTTTAAAACAGTCCATTTGTTCTTTTTTAACCATTTTTGTGTACTTCTGGATGTATGTTTTGGGTCATTGTTCTGCTGGAGGACCCATGACTTTAGATCCAGACCTAGCTTTCTGATACTAGGTAGCACATTTCACTCCAAAATACCTTGGTAATCCTCTGACTTCATGATTCCTTTAATACGATCCAGGTCTTCAGTTCCTGAGACAGCTAAACAACATACATTATGGAACCTCCACCATATTTAACTGTAGAAAGGGTGTTTTTTGCCTTATAAGCTTCATTTCTTTGCCTGTAAATGGATCGCTGATCAAATTATCAAAGAGCACAAGTTTGGTTTTATCTGTCCACAAAACATTTTCCCAGAAGGATTGTGGTTTCTCAATGTGGGTTTGGGCAAAGATCAGGCATGTCTTTTGATGTCTGCCTTTCAGCAGTGGGGTCCTCCTGGGCCTTCATCCATGAGGTCCTTCTTTGTTTAGTGCACAGCATATGGTGCATGTTGAAATCACCACTCCAGATTTCTCCAGGTGAGCCTTAAGCTCTTTGGATGTTCTACATGGTGTTCTTCCAGCAGTTCACACTAACCTTCGAGGACTTCTTGGTCACCAGTTCACAGACACATTATGGTCATCATTTTGCAACTGAGAGAGCAGGATGCTTATTTGTCCTCTGACATGTGCTGTTATCATATTGTATAGTATGCTGCCTCAGTGATATACAGTATTTTTTGGCCAACATGAACATATCCACCCAATATGTGCATGTCATGGGCATCCTGATGTAACCCTTCCCCTAAAGGTACTGTTATACTGCTGAATACTGCAAGATGTGAGAGTCATGGATGATGTTGTCAGGACCCAACATATGCACATTCAGAGTAGGAGGACAATAGCAGGTGGCAGGCACCACTTCCCAATCTCTTTGTTATAGGGGCCATATGTGTGATGTGTATGAGCACAATTTCTTGGGCCTGGCCAAACATTATGTCATAGTGCAGGTTAAGAGTCAAAAAATGTTGTCTCTCCTTAGGAAATGCATGGTCAGTTCTAACTCAGCTGCTCTTGGCACAGTACCCAGGATTGGACCATCCAGTGGGTAACCTAGGCAGATACCTGGGTCCACCAATCTGGGAGGATGTCATGCCAGCCAATCCCTCACTCCCTACAATCATGGCACAGGCAACAATTCAGTGTTGCAAGTGCCCTTGAGGGAATGGCACAAATGAAGCTAGTCATAGCATGCCACTCCTGCCCGACTTCCAGCAGGGGATGTGAGCACACAAGCTGCTGCCTTGAGCCATGCCAGTGCAAAGATGGGAAAATTCACCATGGCCTTTGCTGTACCTGCCAGTGACATGCTTGGAAAGCCCATGACAGTAGACACAGCAGCATTGCACCTGACATGAGGGCCAGGAATAGGTTTTCTTCAGCAGCAGGCAGAAGTGATTGCAGCTGCCACCCCCACCTGCACACAATGCTAACATGAGCCAACTCATTTTAGACAGCAGAAGCATGTATGTGGGCCACAGCTGTCACAGCAGAGTCACAACAGACATCACAGATGTACATTCTAGGCAGGACCTGGTCAGCCTAGATAATCAGCCTGACCCACTGCATTACTCCTAAGCCACCTCCTTTGGCAATCTGGCACCTGCAACATAGTTCACTTTATTTCTAGGACACCATGCTGTAACTAACAATGGAGCACTACTATCACTAATTCTAGGGTTACAATGGGAGTAGCAGATTGCATACAGCTAAATAAACTCCCTGTGTGCTGCTTGTGTGACATAAATGGCTCTCTCCCTTGAGAGGTAGCCCTTAACACAAACTCTGAGCAGGTGTTGGGGCTCCTGCCGGCTACACCTCAAATGCATGGTAACAATAACCGGCGATAACGGAGGACCCCCTGTCCCCACCCAGTCTCCACCCCATTAATGCCGACTCTCCTTTTCACTTTAATGCCGGCGTTATTGACACTTTCCACTGTGTTAGCCTCTCATGGGTGCCGATATCACCTGTTAACGGCACCTTTGCTACCTTAACACTCCTTAGTAAACATGCCCCTTAATATGTTAAACAAAGACATGTTAATTATAAAATCTCTATTTTAGCTGCTGGGGGCATTACCAGCATATCCCCAACAGTTATTGGAACTTGAACACTAACATGTGCCCTAGGAAGGTGAGTTCACCTAAGAACCCAAATAAAGGTGTCATTAACTGAACTTGCACTAATGGCCATATTGTCACTGAGCATGTGTCAACAGCCCTAGCACAAGTGACAGTGTGTTCTCCACACCCACACTCACCCATTCTCTGCCCTGTTGCATTATGGCCGATTAGAGTTCATTTTACCACACAGTCACTGGCATGTTAGTGTTCCTGGCTGCCAGTTGCCACACATTAAAACACATGTTAATCAGTCACCAGTCTTTAGCGAAAGGGCCAATAGGTGCCTCCTTATAAAATTATCCCCATGAAGGCCAATTCTGCTCGGCAGATGTCCGGCACATCCAGATATCCAAAATCTGGATGGGCCAGATTAGACCACGATTCCGCATCCACAGGAGCTAGATGTTCCCACGGGAGCAGAATCAGGGTACTTGGATGGGTTGGACGGGCCCCGATTCTGCAGGCCCAGACATGCAGCGGTCTCCGTGACTAACCCCAACCCCCCATGCTCCTGCATGGAGCCTCAGTGCCATGGAACCCCATTTCCATGGCACCGGGATGCCATGCAGGAGCCCCTATGCCACCCGACCCCCAGAGGGGCCTGCCAAGGCCGGGATCAGGCGGAGGGGAACCTATTGCATTGACTCACCACTTCAGTGGGGTCCTCCAGTGCTGTACACCATCGTCGGGGGGACTTATTCCACCTCCGAGGTGGAATAAGTCCCCCTGTCTATCTTCTCCAAGATGGATGTACAGGGCCATGACCGGAATTGGCCCTGTATGTCTGGGGTCATAGGCCCGTCTCTGCCACACCCATGCCCCTCCTCTGGCCCACCCCCTCTCACCCCCATCTAGAGCTCCCTTCACATCTCCTCTGTACAAGCAGTTGGCAGGGGATGTATGTCCAGACCAGACAAACATCCCTGCTAAACGCTGTTTGGCATGACCCCTTAGTGTCTGCTGCTAAACTCCTTTGAATATCTGTCCTTCTTATGTTTTTTTTTTTTTTAACCTACCTTTCTTCTTTCACCATTTATTCCTCTCCACTGTTCTGCCTTTCCCACAATGTAGTTCAGTTCCTGATTGGAGGTCTCTAGATCATACGGAACGTAAAATTGGTCTTCTTTACCATGGATTCGCTGAAATACATCCATTACCCAACTTTCTGCATACAACCTGATAAACAAACATATTTACATTCATCCTTAATCCAAGTTTTCTTTTGTTTAACATTTGCTAGTATCTTTCGAAAATGTTAGCTTTCTTCTGTATTTATAAATTTATTTCAATTCTTCATAAAAGAACAAGAACAAAGACCATTCAGATGCTCCCTATTAATGTTGTTCCATATTTAGCCTGTAAAATATTTTTAAAAATGAACATATTCATACAACTTTTCCTTACACTATAAGAGCTATCACTAGCCCAGGGCACACATCCAAAATTCAGTCTTACAACAGGATGTCTCCGACTAGCATTTCATTGAGATCCAGCCTCATGAAAGTTTCCTTAAACATTCTGAAGGTTGCTTTGTTATTTTCTGACAGGTTCTTAAAAAACAAAAGGAGTCAATATGGAGGTCATTTTATAAGCCCTTTTAACACGTAAAGGTAGTATTTTTATAGAGTCATTACTGCATGTTCTTAGCAACGTAAAAGATACTGACTGGCCTAAAAGTGCACGCAAAGACATAAATGCGTGTACTTTGCCGATGTGTATCCGAGGGTGCAGTACAGGTGAAGTTCACAGTTATGCAGGTTGATTATAAAATGCCTTAATTTATGTGTGTACTTGTGCTTTTTACCTGCATTCATTTACACCTGGTATAGAGTACATGTACATGTCTGCTTTTAAGATATGATCCCTGTTCACCTATGCTAGTATTTTATAAAAACAAATTGCATGTAGTTTACATGCCTGTTCCTTCCATGTAGGCACAGTTTTTGCAGGATTTGTGTTTGCATTTCATAAAGATGCATTGGTACCTTTTTAAAAGAGGCAAAAAATGGGTGTCTTCCTGCCATATTGATCTAGACATCCAGTTATAATATGACCCTCCGCAGGTCCTCTAAAAATGTACTGTACTTAACTACATTAAACATTGTAATTACTTTAGCTAAATCATATCAATAACTACATTTTTTAGGATTTATCCGTAAAATATTTTGTGAATTTACTTGAGAAATTCAAACTTGCAATGTGCAGGGGAGCGACCAGCAACAGGAAGTGCCGCCCATGACTACTGAATGAAGTTGCAGTATGGGCACTGTAAGAGAGCAGATGGAGCATAGCATCTCCTTCTAGCTGCGGCAGTGGTAGTGGTGCCAGCTCCAGATCCTTTCAAGTGGTAGAGCCTGGGATTCCTTCGCAGATACACTACTGTGCCCAGGGGCCTCTCTGAGTTCCGTATAGTGTGATCTGCCCTAGGAGCACTTGCCATCCTGTAATAATGCCACTAGAAGGGGCCTGGGCCAAAAATGATGGGAAACAGGCCTCCTAGCCTTCCCTCTTCTACCTCCCCTGTGGTTATGTTCTTGCCCTGCACACTCCCAAAACATACCGAGGTATAGAGGTGTGCAAGACCAAAACAAGTTTGTTTGTGCTCATTTTAAAGACATTTTTCCTGATTTTGGGCATTTTTCAAGTCTGTTTTACCTATTGGTTCTTTGCACCCACACTATATGCAAACCAGAACTTTTCTAAGCATGCAAATTGATCCCACTAGAGGACAGCAACCTTGGGCCGGAGGGACTGGGGTTTCTAGTCCCACAGGTGCTCCTTGTGGTCTTGGGCAAGCCACTTAACCCTCCATTGCCCATGTTCCCTGTAAAATAGTTATCTCCAAGTTATAAATGCCCTGTTCAATGGAATTTCAGATTGTTCAATGTAAACCGCCTTGATATCATGAAAGGCAGTATATAAGAAATGTTAAATAAATAAATAAATAAATAAATAAATAAATAAAATAAATTGTACATATGTTAATTGACAGGTATACAAGTGTGCAAGATATTTGCACATACTTTACATTTTTTAGATGCCCAAATGAATTGAATGCGCACTCATGAATGTATACCCCTACTGAGGGTATATATAGCTCTCAGCTAGATATAAGGAGATGTATAACTGTTCTTCTAAAGTTGTAAAATATTTCCAGCCACACATATGTAGAAGTGCTGTTTTGAAAATCCAGGCATAATTCTAGATGTGTAGTTGTATGTCTAGACGTTCCATCTGCTTGTTGTGCATCAGCACATACATGTATAAATTATGGGTCCGATATTCAACAGTTAATCCAGAGAATCTGTAGTTACCATGCAGTAATTTTGTCAATTACCATGTGGGAAGTGTAAATTCTTCCTGCGTGTTCTGTATCTTAGTAAATCGATCCCCTAGCGAATAATGTCATCATATGCTAAAGCTATGAACTGTTTTAATCATAATAGTATTTGTTCTCCCACTGGGGAAACAATGAGCCAGCCAATTACTCTAGAGTAGAGGCTCACAACATTCAGCCAGTCTAGTTTTCAGGCTATCCCCAATTAATATACATGAAATCAGGGCAAGAGCAAGGATATGAGGTGCCCTTGTCCAGCCACTTCAGTGGCCATGTAAACATGGTAACTGCAGAGCCTCTGGATTAATTCTATGGAGGGCTCCCAGAATCTTCCCAAACAGTTAACACAGAGGCAATTTTTTAACACTGCAGTAACTGCACTGCAGATACTGCAGTGTAGTCTACACCTATTTAAGTGATGTTCGCTGTGCCACATTATCTGCCACATTAATGGGTAACGCATGTTAAGTATCTCCAAGGCACACTCCCTGCCCATTTTCCAACCCATTCTCTGCCCAGTTTTGCATTAGCTGTTAATATAGACTTTAGTGCAAGTCAACTTCAAAGGTGCCACATTTACTGTTAGCATGCTTCACTGCCATGTTAAGAGCTTAGCAAAAAGACCTCTAGAAGCCTTGGATTAAGAATCACTGGGAATGCATTCTCACCTGAGCAAGTAAAAGTATAGCAAAGAAAATGAGATGATGCTTATAATAGCATAAAGCAGCACTGTGATCAATATACCCGGGATTCCTGATTGCTCAGTTCTGTAAAACAGCCAGTAGAGTTTTGCTGCATCGGCAATAGGCTTATCTGCACTGTAGCTAAGCCGCTGAAACAGAAAAAAAATACAAAATTGGAATAGAAAAATAAGAATATCTTGATAGAGGAGAGCAAGCTTATGTAGCCAGTTCGAATCATCTACTTTGTTTGAATTAGCACATTCACATTATTTTAACGGGTTACTGGCTATGTAACCTTTCACAATCATTTGGAATGTCAAATTACAAAAATTGGTTATGCTGGACTTTTTACTACAAAAGCGTTTTCAGATAGAAGGTCATAATTCTTGGTCTATTTTGACACGAGAAGCATATATAAATCACTTTGCAGGAAAAGGTTAAATAGGGATTTGAAGATGGATACTATAAGCTATAAATAGAGATTTATCGGAAGTACTTTTATAAGTGATTTGAGCACGTGGAACAGCGTTTTATGCACTCAAGTAGAAGCTTATAAAACTGCCATGGCATATACATGCAAAACAGTAGGTACTCGGAAAACACACTGGTCAATTTTCAGTTCCCATGGTCAGCAGGTTTCTTGAGTGCCAGCCATAGTATCTAAAAAAAAAGTCACATATATTGAGTGTTTCTAGATATACATATGTAGAGTGCTGACCACCAACAGCTATGGGGGTTATTTTGGAATCCCTATTTGTGCTTCAGATGTCTGAAAATGGGCATTCAGATGCTCACAGCATGGAGACGTCCCTGGAGCCATTTTAGAAAGTGTAGTGAAGGCATGTCTGGGGTGCTCCAAAGAACCTGGAGATCCTCGCCTGATTTCAGAAACACTCTGCATGTCCTGAGCCATATCCAGGCATGAATAGGCATGGGAAAAGTGCTTGTTTGGCCAGACAAACATCTGGAGGGTGTAGAGAAGAAGGTACACTCATATCACCTATATTTTCTGTGTTGACAACAAATGGCGAATGTGGGTTCTTGTTTACATTTTGCCACAGCAATAGACATCCCCATGAGATAGACGTCCCGGCCCCACTTTTATGTAGTGGGGATGTCCATGTATATGCTGGTATGGGCATACATGACAGAGACATCTATGTTTCTAAAATCAGGCTGAAACATGGTTGCCCCTGCCATCTTTCTGCACATTTAACCTGTACATCCCAGATTGCACTTCGACACACTTTCTAAAATAGGAGATTGCAGACCAACTATTAGTAATCTGTGAACTATCATTAAAATCATCTTAGTACCTGAAGATTAGAGGATGGCCAATGTAACGCCAATTTTTAAAAAGGGTCTAGGGGGGATAGGTGAAACTACAGACTGGTGAGTCTAACTTCGAGCAAAATGGCAGAAACCATTATAAAGAATAAAATTAATGAACATGTAAATTAGTCATGGTTTAAGGAGAGAAATCTAACATGCATTTAGCTAAGGAAAGTCTTGTTTTACTAATCTGTTATATTTTTTTGAAGGTGTGAATAAATAGGTAGATAAAGGCGAGCTGGTTGATATAATGTATCTGGATTTTCAGAAAGCCTTTGACAAGGTCCATCATGAGAGACTTTTGGCAAAATTAAAATGTTATGGGATTGGAGGCAGTGTAGTATTGTGGATCAAGAACTGGTTAAAAGATAGAAAGCAGAGAGTAGGGCTAAATGGACAATTTTCTCAATGGAGAAAGGGAATAGTGGAGAACAGCAGGGATCTGTGCTTGGCCCACTACTTTTTAACATATTCATAAATGACCAGGAAATGGTAATAACGAGTGAGGTGATCAAATTTGCAGATGACAGAAAAATATTCAAAGTTGTTAAAACACAAGAGAATTGTGCAGAATTGCAAGAGGACCTTGATAAATTGGAAGACTGGACGTTCAAATAGAAGATGAAATTTAATGTGCATAAATGCAAATGTATGCACATAGTGAAGAACAAACCTAACTACAGTTGCACGATGCAGGGTTTCGCATTAGGAATCACCATCCAGGAAAAGCATTAGGTATCATCGTGGATAATAGATTGAAACCCACCACCCTGTGTGCAGCAGTGGCCAAGAAATCAAATATAATGTTAGGAATCATAAAGAAAGAAATGGAGAAAAAAAACAAGGATATTATAATGCCTCTGTATTATTTCATGTGCCATTCCGGTCGCCATATCTTAAAAAGAATATAGCAGAATTAGAAAAAGTACAGAGGAGAGCCACTAAAATGTTAAAGGGGATAGAAGGATATCCCTATCAGGAAAGGCTTAAAAGGTTAGGGCTCTTCAACATGGAAAAAAGATGGCTGAGAGGAGGTATGATAGAGGTTTCTATATTAATGAATGGAGTGGAATGAGTAAATGTAGATCAGTTGTTTACTCCATCAAAAAGTAGAAAGACAAGGGAAGACACAATGAAGCTACAATGTAACCCATTTAAGACAAATAAGATAAAATATTTCTTCACACAACACATAACTAAACTCTGAAATTCATTACCAGAGGATGTAGTAAAAACTGTTAATGTAGCTAGGTTTAAAAAAGGTTTGGACAAGTTCCTGGAGGAAAGATCCCTAAATCATTATTAGAGAGGACCAGAGGAATCCACTGCTTATCCCAGAATAAGCATTGTGGAACCTTTCTGGGAACCTGCCAGGTACTTCTGACCAGGATTGGCAACTGTTGGAAACAGGATACTGGGCTCAATGGACCTTGGCATTTCTTATGTTCATATGTTCACTTCACAAAAAGCAAAAAAGGCCAAAATGGATGACTAAAGAAACTGAAAAATGCCCAGAAATGCAGAGAAGCTAAAGCCAGAGGAAAAAGAGAGGCAATCACAGAACTCAACAGAGATTTCAAACGTGCAGCAAAACAAGACAAGGAGAAGTACTACAATGACACATACAAGGAAATAGAATCAGAAAATTTTAGAGGGAGAACAAGATCAGCTACCTAAAGCTATGAGAGTTAAAAAATTCCAAAGTAGAATTGGAATGAAACAAGATGCTCAAGGATCTATGATGATTGATGCTGATGCTGATGCTGAGAAGATCAAGGAAAGGTGGGAAGATTATACAGTCATTACACGATAAAGATTAAGTGGACAAACAGCCGTTTCAACCTGTACCTTATGATCAGAAACCATTGGTGATGAAAGAAGAAGTCAAAGCAGCATTGAAAGCCTTATAAAAGAACATTGATGGCATTCCTATTGAATTATTACAACAATTGGATGTAGCTGTTATTATACCTACAAGACTCTGCCAGGAAATTTAGAAGACAACATCATGGCCAACTGATTGGGAAAGAACTGTGTTTATACCAATACTAAAGAAAGGTGATCCAACTGACTGTAGATGATCACATAATTCCCCCATTCTAGAGAAGCTTCATTGGTTACCAATAAACTGTAGAATCCAATATAAGGCCATCCTTACCACCTTTAGGGCCTTCAATAATATTTCTCCAGATTCCATCTCTGATCTCATCATACACACAACAAATAACAGGTCCAGGAGATCTCCTGCTGTTGACACACTACTTATACCAAAAGTTTCCTTAAAAGCTAATCAATCATCCATCAATAGGGCTTTTTCGAATTATGCTCCTAGATGTTGGAACAAACTCCCTCCCAATATCAGAGCAATTAAAGACATCAAACAATTCAAAAAAGCGCTTAAACGCCACCTTTTCATCGCACACTTCAAACACCTAAACACCCCTTCCCCTCCCCCATCCTTTTAACCTCATACCTACCCTAACTAACTGTATAGATTTTATATATCTCCAACATGTATTCTCTAGAAATATAAATGATTTCCCTGTTTACTTCCATGTTAATTTTCCTGTTACTTGTAATAGGTCTGTTATATCTGACCAATTGTTGTATTGTTTCAATGTAAACCACACTGATGACAAATAGCGCGGTATATAAGACAATTAAATAAATAAATAAATAATCGCTCTGATCCCACATGCCAGCAAGATTCTACTCAAGATTATTCAGCAAAGACTAGAACTATACCTGGAGTGAGAACTGTCTGAAGTGCAAGCAGGGTTCAGGAAAGAACAAGGGACAAGCAACATCATTGCGGATGTAAGATGGATCCAAAAGGATATCTATATGTGTTTTATCAACTAAAGCAAGGCTTTGACTGTGTAAAACATGAAAAACTCTGGGCCACATTAAGAAGCATGGGTATACCAGAACATCTGATAGTTCTCTTGTACATCCTTTACATTGATCAAGAAGCAACAGTTTGAATGGAACAAAGAGAAACAGAATGGTTTAAACTCAGCAAAGGTATACAACAAGGCTGCATACTTTCCCCCAACCTGATTAATTTATATGCAGAACAAATCATCAGAGAAGCAGGACTGTATGAAGACAACCAAAGCATGAAGATTGGTGGAAGACTCATCAACAACCTTCGCTATGCTGATGATACTACTTTACTGGCTGAAAGTGAAGACGATCTGAAACATTTGCTTCTCAAGTTCAAAGAACATAGTCTTAAAATGGGACTGCACCTTAATTTATAGAAGACAAAGATCCTGACAACTGGCAAAATCAATAAGTTCATCGTTGATGGAGAAAAAAATCGAAGTAGTGGACAACTTTATCCTACTTTGATCAACTATCAATAAAGAAACAAAAAGCAGTCAAAAAATCCAATGACGCATTGCTCTTGGCAGAATGGCTTTGAAGGACATAGACAAGATTCTCAAGAGCAGAGATGTCTCCAGAAGATTTGACTTCTTCAGGCCATGGTATTTTCAATAATGTCATATGGATGCAAAAGTTGGACAGTGAAAAAGAAAGACAGGAAGAAAATGGATGCCTTTGAATTATGGTGCTAGCAACAAATACTGTGTATACCATGGACTGCCTGAAGAACAAACCAGTCAGTACTAGAGGAGATCAAACCTAAGCTTTCTTTTGTAGCTCAGATAACAAGATTTTGAATTTCATACTTTGGACAAATCATGCAAAGAGAGAGATCATTAGAGAAAGACATCATGCTTAGCAAGGTAGAAGGTCAATGCAAAGGAGGAAGGCTAGCAATAAGATGGACTGATACAAGAACAGCAGCTATGGGTGCCAATCTGTCAACAATGAGCCATCTGACTGAAGACTGAACACAGTTTAGGACAACTATCCAGAGGGTTGCCATGAGTCGACACCAACTTGACGGCACTTAACAACAACAACAGGCACATACTCCTTTTATAAAATGTGTAGCTCACCAATCTAGATACTTTGTTATAAAAAGTCAAAAAGGCTCTCATTTTATAAAAGCAACAAGCATCTATGCACTTTTATTTAACAGGATTAATTGTTACATCACAAGTGGCAGAGTAAAAACTTGTGTCATGGTAGTTTACAATCAAAATAATAACGGGAACAAATAAGTCAAAAATTAAACAACACAGTGCTAGCACAAACCATAATTAGCATCTATTGGACAAGTACTATTAACAAGTGGCTCTGAAGGCCAATAAAATATTAGAGGGAGGGATGAGTAGCACAACAATATCCTACAAATGCAACTGCAATACAATAAAATGCGAGCAACGTGATGGAGAGGAAAAAGAAAATTGAAGGTCAGCCCAAATAGACTAAGGGCATCCAAGGTTTTATCTTACATGTAATTGTGGTAGTATGGCACGTGGTGGGAAGTGGTTTCTTTAAAACAAGGTCAGACAGCAGCTCATAATAAACAAAAGCAGATTCTTATTCTATCCCAGCTTGTTAAACCTCCACAAAGCAAAACCCAGAACAGACAGCAGTTTAGGGGAACAAAAATAGCTTTAGTTCTGTCCCAGCTTATTAAACCTCCACAAGTTGGTTCTCCCAGCCTGTCCTCCAACCCCAGTTAAAGTTCCTACCTCAGATCTCTTTTGCACGGCTTTCCTTGGAAGGCCTTCTGGCTACACAGATCTCTCTCCCTCCTGCAGCTTGTGGGGTTCTTAATCTCTCCTTCTAAGCCATGCCCTCCCAACCCTGAACTCTGGGCTTCAGACTCTTTTAAAGGGGACTGTTGATAATCCCTTTGGAGAAGGATGGTTAACATTCTATATACCCCATTACACACCCTCCCCCTCAGCTCAAGCATTCCCTGTTGAGCACCTGCCTCACCCAGGACCCACATCCAGGAAAGAAAGTCTGCATTCAGGTGAGTCTGACCAACCCTACGGCGGACAAGAAACTGGTAGGATTGAAGACTCAAAAAACACTGCACAATACGACTGTTGGACTTCTTTTGTCAAGCCAACTACCTGAGGGGTTGATGGTTCATTATTAGCTAAACGGATGGCTGTGTAGGTAATATTTGAAGGTTTCAAGTGCCCACTTTATAGCCAGAGCCTCCTTCTAGATCACCACATAATAGGGAGGAGTGGCCTAGTGATTATGACAAGGTACCTCAGGCTGGAGGGCCAGGGGTTCAAGTCCCACCTGGGCACAGCAATCTCAGGCTGGAGGGACTGGGGTTTCTAGTCCTATAGGCACTCCTTGTGGCCTTGGGCAAGCCACTTAACCCTCCAGTGCCCACTGCTTTGATTGAAGGATAATGTGTTATAGAAAACTGGTTAAATAAATAAATAATACTTCTCATGAGGAAGCAGTTTTCTGCTGATGAATGTTATGAGATGTTCTTCACCCCTGACTTCCTGGACTAGAATGGCTCCTACACCCATCTCTGTGCATCAGTTTGCAAATAAACAGAGGAGAGAAATCAGGCCTGATTAGGATGGATTCAGAGCATATGGCCTTCTTGAGACACTGGACAGCCAGGTCCAGATCCGGTGACCACTGGTTGCATTTGGAGCTCTCTTCCAGAGGAGATTAGTTAATGGCTCTGTTGCCTCTGCAAAATAGGGATGAACCAGCAGTAATAGCCAAACAAACAACGGAAAGTCTGAACCTTTTTCTTTGATTTTTAGGCATCTATCTTCCATAGCTGAGGTTGTATCTACTCGTTCTTGATTAAATAACCCAGTATTCAATGTCCCAGCCTCCCAGAAAAGATTTTTTGGGGTTGGTCATCAACTCAGCTTTCCACAGTCTGGTCAACATGGCTTGTACTTGGGTTAGATGGGTGGTCTAGTCTCTTCTGTAGATGCTGATGTTGTCAAGGTAGGCAGTCATATACTCCTTGTACAGTCTCAATAGGTGGTCAACTAGCCATTGGGGGTACTTGCTAGTATCCCTTGCTCAAATCCAAGATTGATATAAAGCGTGCTCTACTGAGTCATTTGATTAGCCCATCTACTCTGGGCATGAGATACACTTCCAATTTAGAAGCTGCTATGACCCTCTGGAAGTCAATGCAGAATCTGATGCTTCTGTCAGGTTTAGGAACCAAGATAATGGGTGACAACCAGTCACTTATAGACTCTTCTATAACTCTCAGATTAAACATCTCTTCCAGTTCCTTGGCAACTGCTCATCGCTGGGCCTCCAGAATCCAATAGGGTCATTGCTGGATAACCACCCCAAGGGTCAATAATGATATCATGATGTGGGTTCATCCCAGGTGGGTGGAGAACACCTTTAGTTTCCGGTGGATCAAATCTTCTGGATCTCTTCTCTGAGCAGCAGAGAGCTGGTCTCCAATCAGGACTTGGAGCTGGATCCGATGGGGCTGAAATTTCTTGCCCAAAATCATCTTCCTGTACCATCAGAACTGTCACTGGAGTCTACTTTTTCAATAGGTTAATATGGTAAATTTTGGCTTTCTTCCATTTATGTGGCTGGGCAGGCTTGTAATTAACAAGCCTCACTTTCTTTTCCACCTCATAGGGCCCCTGCCATACTACAAACTCTGTCTCCCAGTTGGAAAGTGCCATGCATGCCTGTCCGATTGTAGCCCCTGGCCTGCTGGCTTGGGCTTTTTCTAGACTGAGTTTGGCCACCTCTCTGGCTTTCCTCAGTTGGTATTGCATTTGTATAATATACTTCACCAAATTACTCCCAGCATGGAGTTCTTCCCAGGTTTTTCTTACTACATCTAATATGCTTCTTAGCCATCTTCTGAAGAGTAATTCAAAAGGCAAAATCCCCATGGAATTCTAAGATACCTCTTCGATGGCAAACATCAAATAGGGTAAGGGAATGTCCCAAGTATTCCCATCCTCTTGCATAAACTTTTTAAACATCTGTTTCAGAGTTTTATTGAATCTCTCTTTGAGGCCATTTGTTTGTGGCTGATATATTGATGTTCTCAGCATCTTGACCTTCATCAACACACACACTTGCTTTATCACCTTGGATACAAAGGGCGTTCCTTGATCTGTGAGGGTCTTAATGGGTATTCCCACCCACGAGAATATTTACCAGAGGATATTTGCAATTGTAGTAGTCTTCATATTCCTTAAAGCAACAGTCTGCATAGTCTAGTATGACTGAAATATATTTGTTGCCTTGGGCATTTGCTCCAAGGGACCTACCAGGTCCATGGCCACTCTTCTAAATGGGGTTTCAATGATAGGCATAGGAACTAAAAGGGCAGGTCAAATTCTGGCAGGGTTATGAAGTTGCAAAGTGGGACATGACTGGCAATATAACTGCACCTGTTTATGGATGCCAGGCCAGAAAAATCGAGCTAAAACACGCTCTAGTGTTTTCTCCACCCCACTAAAGCTATAAACCAACGATAACACATATTGATGATAGTGCCGGGGAACTATCAGTTGTTCTACCTCTTCCTCCTCTAGGGCACCCTTGACCACTCTGTACAATAAATCTCCTTTTAGTACAAAATAGGGAAAGGTTCTTGCAGGGGACTCTCCGTTACCTACTGGAACCCCATCCACCTCCAAAACCTACTCTTGGACATGCTTAAGGGACTCATCCACTTGCTGGGACCTCCTGAAGCTCTTTGGGTCTTACTCTAGACCCTGCTTGGGAAGGGGACCATTGTATTTGGGTCACTACCACTGAGTACTGTGCTATCCCCAGGGGTTTCTTCCTTTGTCTCTTCCTTCCCGGATCCATCCCCCATAGCTGCCCCCAGATTCTGTTGGTAATGTAGCTTGTCCCAGCAATGCTAACTCTGGGACTTAGCAGGCTTGGGATTCTTGACATATAGATCCAGGTCTTCCAGGGGGAAAATCTCTGGAAAATCTTCCTGGTCTGACTTAGCAGAGTTGTCAATTAGCCAAGCCTATATCACTATGAAATTTGAGTAGTCTCTGCCAGTCACCACTGAATACGAGAGCCAGGGCAGCACCACAACCTCAAACATGGCTTGGCCTCCTCGAGTCTCAAATGAAACCTGTACCATGTGATACTGCCTCTGGTCCATGCACACAGGCCAGTGTTACCATCTTTGCATAGTCAATTTGAAATCGGGCTATGATTTCCTGGTGAATGAGGGTCCACACATTCCCAGAGTCTATCAAGACCTGGAGGTGAGTCCCCTTGAGCTCCAATAGAATCTCAAAGTTCTGGGCCCCTGTGTGGGAAGTATCCACAAACGTGCAGGTGTGAAGGGCATCAAAGCTGACCTCCATGGATTATTTTGTACCCAGGGGACATTCCTGAGCAAAGTGTCCCCAGGCTCCACACCTAAAACAGGTAAAGGGGGTCATGGCTGGGGCCATGCCCTCACCTAGGAGGTGACTTTGAGAGTCAGAACAGAGGATCCAACATCCGTTCCAGTTTCACCTTCTGTCCTCCTGGGCTAACAGGTGACTTCTTCCCTTTCTCACTGTCCACTTTAATCACTGGCTATTTACTCTCCAGTGTAAGCTTGGGGTTCTGACGTACCCACTGTTTCATCAGGGCAGTCAAGCCCTCCAAAAACTGATCCATTAGAACAATCTTGGCTATCTTGGGCTCAGTTTTTCCCTCCGGTTGCAGCCACTTCCATGCGAGATCCTTCAACTGATAGAGGAACCTCTGAGGGCTCTTCTTTATCTGGAGCCCCTCCTTTCTGAATCACTGGTGGTAGGCCTCTGGAGTATAGCCAGCCCATTCCAGTATGGCAGCCTTGACAGCTACATACTGTATGTAGCTCACCTATCTGTGTTGGCTTCCTGGAATGCCATATGACTGCTGCCCATCAGCAGATTTCCCAAATAAATAGTCCATGTCTCCTTCGGCCATCCAGTCCAACAGTAAAGCATGACTACCACGTGAATGTAGTGCAAACCAGTCCAGAGCATGGTGATCTCAAATGGATTCCTTTATTCAATAATAATCTCAATTCTGAGGTACAAAGAGCTTCACTCGACACGGCCGTGTTTCGGCAATGCCTTCTTCAGGGGTTATAAGGCACTATAAGAATATAAATATGAATGAAAGTTAAAAACAATAAATATTATGAAACCTAAAACAATTAAAAAGCTAAAAAAAACAAACATAAAAAAACGTAAGAACATATGCCATCCTGAAGAACTAAAATATTAAGGAGGTCATTCCAAGTCACATTTAGTGGGGATGGATGTCCAGGTCAGATGTCCATTCCCGCTAAATGCCGGGACCATATCCCCTGCCCAAAACTCCCCACACATACATAGGAGATGTATGGGGAGCTCTGGATGGGGGCGAGACAGGCAGGCCGAGGGAGGAGCGAGGGTGGGCGGTGGTCGGGAATGTGACCCCTGATGTACAGGGCCAATCATGAGGTTGGCCCTGTATGTCCAGTGTCGCCAACATGGACAGGGAACTTATTCCACCTCAGAGGTGGAATAGGTCCCCCTGGACATGGGGGACGGTGGAATAGGGCCAGGACAGTAGAGTGAGGGGGTGCAGGAGCTTCTCCACAGCCCGACCCTGCCTTTGAAAGTCTGTATCGGGGGCTGTGGGGAAAGAACTTTATGGCGGTGGCTGGAGATCGTGGCTCCTTAATGGAGCCATGGTACTATGGCAACAGGACGCCACAGCTCCATGCAGGAGCCGGGGCAGGCCTGTGCGAGCAGAAGCGTGTATGTCCAGTGGCACAGAATTGGGGGATGGCCTGCTCGTCCATGCATGGACTGGCTTTCTAGACCTGATTCTGATCCCACGGGAATATCTAGCTCCCACAATCTCAGAATCACGGTCTAGATTGCCCGTCCAGATCCTGGACATCCGGGCGGGCAGGATATTCCCCATTTGGAATCGGGCCCTAACTGTCCATAAAAATGATAATTGAAGATGATGAAGAAGGATAAAAACCAAATGTGTGAAATAGTTGCTAATAAATAAAACAAATCAGGGGAGTGGAGCCGATCTTGCCGGTGGTGAAACAGCTGAGACCACTGAGTGCTGGCTGATGTCAGAGGTGATCCCTATTTCAGCTTGGGCTGAGCCACGGGATGCAGTCGCATCCTTGGGGCACATGACCGAGGGGGCATGACCAAGGGGGCAGGTCACGCCCCTTTGGAGCCCCTTCGGAGTACTTCGGAGGGACTGAGAGGTGGTAGTTTGTGATTCTGTAATGGGGAAGAGACGGAAGAAAATATTTCCAACTGTTCCAACTACAAAGGCTGCCAAGAATGAGGGCCCTATGGATAAACATCTGGTACGGCGTGTTTTGGAGGACTGTAGTTTGGACATGTCAGCTTCCGTGAGTTCTTCCTCCTTGTCCACCTCATCTCCAATTGGGGGTATAACCCTACCCCTCTTGTTACATCAATAGACTGTGCCAATTGTAGGAGGTTTGGGAGGGCCTTCCTCTCCCCTTGCTCTGATACATGATTTAGGATTATCTTTGGCTCAGGGAAGTCTATCTGCAAAGCAATTGCCTATACCTAAGGTGGTTAAAGTTGCGTCTTTGGTGGATAGTGAGGGGGTTTCCTCCATCCCACCTCAAGATGCGATTCTTAAAGATATTTGGGCAATAGTTACTTGGACTGAAACTATTTTAACTGGTACTATGAGACAAATTGAGCAATTTACTAGTGAGGCTGTAGCAAAATTTGAAGATTATGATGATCAACTAGTAGTGGTGGGTGATCGCCTGGGTCAGTTAGAAGCTAAAGTGGGTACCGTTCAGGCGGTTTCCATAGCTTCTGTAAAAGAGAGTTTATACTTTCACAGACAGTTTGAGAAATTTGAGAATATATCACGTTCTAAAAATTTAAGGTGTTTAAATGTTCCTATTATGCACCATCTTTCCCCATTGATCTTATTTTATAAATATTTGAAAGAAGTCTCGTTGTTTGAGCAACCCTGAAGTTTTCAAGGTAGCGAATGTTTATTATGTTCCTAAGTATAAAAAAATGACTGGAGATGGGGAAAGTGGGGGAACTGACTAGGCAGCAACCCCTCCTAGTTTAGATATTTCTGAATTTCTTGAATCTTAAGATACCATCTATGCTCGTGCAACTTTAATTGTTACATTTGTATCTGAGATGGACAAGAATTCTATTATGAAGACATATTTTACTAAAAAAGATGCTTTATTTTGTGGACATAGGGTCACTCTCTTCCCTGATGTGTCACGGATGACTCAAGTTCGCCGTAAGGCTTTTTTAGAGTTGAAATCTCGTACACTGGCTTTGGGGGCTACTTTTTTTCTTAAGTTCCCATGCAAATGTGTAGTTGGCCATCTAGGGAAGAGTTATGGCTTTATGGAACCTGATCAGTTATTGGTTTATCTTAATGCTCAAGAGTCTCAACAGGTTATGACAAGTTAGTAATTTAGGGTTTTGATTTATTTGTTCATCTTACCGGCTTTAGTTTTTTCTTTTAATTTTTTTTTCTTATGAAATTGTTTCCTGCTCTCCCATAATGTGGACTTGTATGTATATTATGTGGTTTAGGATAGACATATGTTTTCGTTTTATCTGTCCTATTACTGTTTATATTTTGGATATTATTGTTTCATATTGCTTGATTGCTTGTAATGCATAATATTGAAAATTTAATAAATATAAGATAAAAAATAAATAAATAAAACAAATCAAGTGTAATCAGCATTATATAACCCCACCCAACACAAGGAAGATGAGAGTACAACCAGGCATTATAGTACCTTCAATAAAGACTCATTCTTAGACAAAATCTTTCCGCAACTCCAACAGGAATGTGACACCCTGGATCTAAGCATAGAGAAATGGAACACCATAATATCTAATGCAGCATACAAAATACAAAACCACAAGTGCGAAGGAGACCCAATGCCCCCTGGTACTCAAATGACATCAGAGATGCTAAACACACTCTCCGAAGTCTGGAAAGAAAGTGGAGGCAGAACAAGTCGCATAACTCCCAGACTCTATACAGAGCCAAGCTACTGGAATATAACAATCTGATAAATGAGCGTAAACAGCAGCACCACACCAACTTAATCATGAAGTCTGTCAACAAACCAAGAGAACTCATTAGCATTGTCCAAAAGCTCACTAAGGACACCACGCAACACTGTACCCACCATTTTGACCCACAGGAATTTGCGGACTACATGAAAACAAAAAACACCACTCAGACCTGCTCCATCACACTACAGACAGATGATCAAGATATGAATGAGCAACTTCAAGCCTGGGAGGACTTTAGCATACCATCAGCACATCAAGTAGAGGAAATAATACATGGACTCAACACAACAACCCCACCATCAGACCCATGCCCAGTGTCTTGGATAAAAGTCACAAGAAGCCAGTTCTCCCATTACACTCACAAAATCGTCAAAGATTCACTCCAACAAGGATACATGCCACAATCACTCAAGCATGCCATGATACAACCGATACTTAAAAGCAACAACCTAAACCCATCTGAACCAAAATCATACCGTCCCATCTCCAGCCTACTATTCCTTGCGAAAATTGTCAAAAAGACAGCGCAAAGGCAACTTCAGGACCATATTGACATGTATGCTCCAATGGACACCCATCAGCATGGCTTTAAACCACAGCACGGTGTGGAAACACTACTCACTTCCCTCTTTGACAACCTCTTAAGAGGCATAGATAACATAAAGAATGGATTCCTGCTAATGTTCATAGACATCTCAGCAGCCTTTGACACAGTGTCCCACACCAGATTACTGCAGCGCCTGCAACAGATAGGACTACGCAAGAACACCCTGAAATGGTTCACCTCCTACCTGGAAAATCGAACCCAAGTCAAATGTGACCAAAAGAAATCATAGCAATTCCCCATCACGCAGGGAATACCGCAAGGTTCTGCCCTGTCATCAATGCTCTTTAATATATACATCCAGCCCATATGCAACATAATCAAACGACACAAACTCCACTATCACATATATGCTGACAACATCATGGTGTATGCCCCAATCAACCTACTAAGCAACCAAAATATCCCCAATTCAGTGATACAAATACAAGTCAAAATAACAAAATCACCAAACAAACCCCAAAATTTATCTTAAACAAAGCCTCAGAATTTTTGTCGGATATCACCGCAGCAAAGTATGGGTTTTTTGAACAATCAACCTACTAGCACTTAACACCTTAACAATAACAAAATGCCTTGAAGGCATGAATGCCTGGCTCACAACCAATAATATGACAGTCAACTACAATAAAACCGAGGCAATGTTCGTCACCAGGAACCCCAACTTCATCCCACCACAGACCATCAGCATTCTAAACAAACTCATAGTAGTCAAGGATGAAGTTAATTACCTGGGCATCACAATGGACAGAGCACTGAACTTGAAATCTCATATCACCAAAACTGCGGGCAAGGCCTATCAACGTTTGAGGACCATAAGAAAGATCAAGCCACTACTCCGCCAAGATCGCTTCCGCACAGTGTGCCAAGCACTCATTACACCTCTACTTGATTACACAGGTACACTACCAAAAAACTGCCTCCAGTTTTGCAACTGATTCCTATAGATTTTGGGGTGCTGAATCCAGGAAAAATAGCCAAAATGTTCCATCACGTCACGTTTTCTTGCAAAATTAGATTTCTTACCCATATAAGGAATGTTCACATAATTTCTTTTTAGCCGACTGCAGTTTATTTTCTTGGCCCAAAATAGAGGTTGTAATGGTTAACTAACTAGAAACACTCCCTCATGATATTTTAGAGTGTTTTGTATTCATTTTATACATTAACAGGACAATTGGGAGGCGGGGGGCTAAATCCAGTACTCGCGCTTGGGTACTGGTATATCTGTGCTATGGGGGATGGGACGAATTGCCGAGTGAAGATTGGGGTATGAAATGGAATGCTTCCATTTGGAATTAAACCCTTTCACATCGCATGAACAAAAGTAACAGTCGTCACTATGGTTCTTTTGCTCTCGCCATACCATAGGAATCCCATAATGGAAAGATTTTTTCTTACCATTGAACCAGTTTCGGAGGTCCTCAACACACTGTTTGCACACTTTATGAGGCGCCCAGACTTTATCTTGATCTTCAATTTTTAGTCCAGAGTATACAAAGTATACTTTTTTCACAAAGTCTGTAATATTCTGCTGTTGCTTCAACACTGTATATTCACCACAGATGAAACAGAAACTGTCTGGCAAATTAATACACTTTCGCGGAGCCATAACATAACGGTTGAAGAATGACACGCTAACACGAATTGCGATGAAAAAGTGTGAACAGCCTAGAACCAAGAACCTGATGATGATTCATGCACAAGTGTGGCATGCAAGAGAGAACAGCTCTGTGTCTGTACAGGAGACGTCACAATGCTGGCCATGCCCCCCTGCACTGACTGGAGCTGCTGCTATCTGCCCTGTGTCTCCCTCCCACTGGATTCTTCAGGAAAGATTAACCCCTTCTACCATTAGAAGCACGGACTTAAAATTTGCTTAGCTTATGTATATATTGCTGACCATCAGATTTACAGTGCTATATTTTTTTTTACATAACTCGGCAACCCCTTTAAGGTTTTTTGGCATTTTATATCTTAAATGCACTTATGTGAATTAATTAATAGTAATTTGAATTAATTAATAGTAATTTGAAAAAAAATTGATAAATTTGAAGACAGTTTTGCATGTTGTGGCAAATCATGATGTCTAGGAGTTTTTTTTCAATATTTTATTTGTTTTCAGCACACCAACATACATGGAAATTAGATGAAAATAATCAAACAGCTTTTTAGTCGCAGACCTGTGTAATGGTTTATGGACATTTCCCCAGGAACCTGTCCAAACCTTTTTTAAAGCCAACTACAATAACAGCTTTTACTACATCCTCCGGTAATGAACTCCAGAGTTTGATTACGCGGTAACTGAAAACATATTTTCTCTTAGTAGTCCTAAATGGGTTACACTATAGCCTCACTGCATGTCCCCTCGTCTTTCCACATTTTGATGGTATAAACAATCAATCTACATTTACCCTTTCCACTTCAGTTATTAATTTGTAGACCTCTATCATATCTCCCCTCAGTCATCTCTTCCCCAGGTTGAAGAGCCCCAACCTTTTTAGCCTCTCCTCACAGAGGTATCCTGCCATCTGCATTACCATCTGTGATGTCCATCATGATCCCACAATGACAGTGGTGGCACGCAGACATGCTACTGCTGCGGAAAGGAGATGTGCCATATAGGGTGATCTAAGGATCCTGGCACCCAAGGCAGATATCCTGGCTGGCCCCCCTGCTTCAGCTGAACCCAGCTGTGGGGGATGAGGGTGATGGTGCCAGCAGCTGTAGCCCTCCAGAGGACTACCACAGTAGTGACTGTCATCCTCCCCCCGAGACGTATCGTTGGCAGGCAGTGATGGGGTCCAAGAAATAGGCCTAGCAATAATCTAAATTATTTAAAATTAGTGTGTGTGACTCAAGGTTCTAAGTGATTTTCCATTTAGATATGACTGCTATTACTACTACTACTTATCATTTGTATAATGCTACAAGGCGTAAGTAGCACTGTGCATATACACATGAGTCCCTACTCAATATAGCTTACAGTCTATGCAAGACAAACAAAAGAGAGAAGGGACTAGAGATGATCTTGACACACATGGGCGATAAACAAGAGAATAAAGGAGTCAGGATCCAAAAGCAACCTCAAAGACGTGGGTTTTCAACCTGGATTTGAAAAGGATCAGAGATGGAGCCTGTTCCTGGCATATGCTACAGCAAACCCAAATATTCAACGCTAGATATTGGATAATATCTGGCTCTGAATACCCTGTGTTATATGAAAGCATCAGCGGTTAGGCACTTTAAAAGTACCGAGCTACTGCCACTGAATATCGACCCCTCAATAATACATGAAATAGTAATTTTGTTTTAGCAAAACACTTGCATGAATATTTTCCAGGGGTTCAAATTCACATTAGTTACTAATCTACAGGATTCAAATTTATATGGCTAGGATTAATGTTTAAAGTTTTTCAAGATTACTTACCCCGAGGATTACATCCATTACAAATATTGCCAATGGGTCTAGAACTGCCCAGAATCCAAGGGCAATGATAAACTTCAACAAGAAGGATGGTGATGAGTAAGACATTAGCTGACAGCTCCAGCTGATTAGAACCATTAGAAGCATCACTGCATTCAAGACTAGAGGTCCTATCAAAACCATGGCCAACTCTTCCCTGGTATGTAGCAAAGAATTCTGGTAGCAAAGTTCCACAGTATGAGGAAAGAACCGGAATCTAAAGATAAAAACAAATATGTTACACTAAAGAAACTCTGAAATTGTTAATAATGCATTTTCTGTGGCACGTAACTGAGAAAATCAATGTATGTATTGACGTATACTAATAAATTAGTTTAAAGGACAATTTTATAATAGGGTGTCTAGGCAGAAAAGACACATACGTCCTTCTGGTGTAGTTATCTTGTAAAGAAACATTTTATAAAGTTATCACCGGGAAATGTACATGCACATATGAATACCTGTTCTGTGGCAAGTATAATTGCATGTGCATATGTGTTGGTAAGAATAGCTGCATATGTATGTATTTTTTATAAAATACATGCAGAAGTGCCAGTCTCACCCCTGGAATGCCTACATGAGTGTGTAATGTTATAAAACATTTTCCATGTATAAAGCATATTTTACTGGCAGAAAATGGTTCTCATAAAATTGTGCAGGTGTGTGCATACATACAAAAGTAAGTGTGCTGACAAGCACATGTCTTTTAACATGATTATTCTGCATGTAGGCATTCCTGGGGGTATGGTCTGGGAAGAGCTGAAATGCAGTTACAATAAGGGTCATTTTGGAAGCCTTATTCATGCTTTGGATGTCTGAAAACGGGCATAGAAGCTGGCTCTGGGGACATCCAAGTCTGAACAGGAGCATAGTGGAGGTGAGTTCAGGATGTTTCCAGGAACTTGAACATCCCTGCCTGACTTGAGAAACATCATGAACATCTACTGTAAGTTTAGACCTGCTTCAGGCAGGAACAGTATGAGGAAGGATCGGTCTTGGGCCCATTCCTTTTCTCTCTATATATCCAGTCCCTTGGTGCACACATTTCTTCCTATGTTTTTCAGTACCAGCTTTATACTGATGACTCTCAAATCTACCTCTCTACACCTGAAATCTCTCTGGCAATCCAGGCCTGGATCTCTGCCTGCCTATCTGACATTGCTGCCTGGATGTCTCACCGCCATTTGAAATTTAACATGGCCAAAACCGAGCTGCTTATGTTTCCCCCTAAACCTCCCTCTCCCCTCCTCCTTTCTCAATCTCTGTGGATAACGCTTTACTCCTCCCTATTTCCCTGGATCGCAACCTTCAGGTCGTCTTTGACTCCTCCCTCTCCTTCTCCACACACATCCAACTGATAGCTAAAACCTGTCATTTCTTTCTCTAACATCAGCAAAATTTGACCCCTTCCTTTCTGAACACATTGCTAAGATACTTATCCACTCCTTAATCACTTCCCGTCTAATCTATTGCAACCTCCTCCTTGCTGGTCTCACTCTGAATCATCTCTCTCCCGTTCAATCTGTTCAGAACTCAGCTGCTCAGCTAATCTTCTGCCAGCCTTGATATGCTCATATAACTCCACTTCTCACTTCATTGGCTCCCTATCCATTTCCATATCCAGTTCAAACTTCTACTGACCTATAAGTGCACTCATTTTGCTGCTCCTTCCTACCTCTCCTCTCTTATCTCTCCCTACATTCCTCCTCAGGAACTGTGCTCTTCTGACACATCACTTCTATCTGTGCCCTTCTCTTCTTCTGCCAAACCCAGACCTCAATCCTTCCACCTTGCTGCAACTTATGCCTGGAACAAACTATCTGAGTCTGTGCATCAGGCTTCATCTTTGGACTTTTCAAATCCAGGCTGAAAACTTACCTCTTCGAGGCCGCTTTTGGATCCTGTTCTGCTTAATCTCCTATGTGTTTCCTTACCATTCCCCTAGGTGTATCCTAGTCCTCAGTTGTGTTGTCTGTCTTGACTAGATTGTAATCTCTGATGAACAGGGACCATCTTTTACATGTGTCTGTACATCGCTAGGTATGCCTTGTGTACTGCTACTACTAATGATACAAATGATCAGTAGTAGTAGCAGTAGTAGTAATAGGCATCTGAAAAGTGTTCCCTTTGGCTGAAAAACATCCAGAAGGTACAGCCAACAACATCAGCAGGGGGACTTAAATGCTGTGTTTCCCTTTTCTTAACCTATTGTTCGAACCACTAGGCTTTCCTAGACATCCAGGTTATGCAGCACAGTTCCGGGGATGTCTATGTAGATGCTCCCACTGATGTCCATACCGGGCACATCCATGTTTGTAAAATCATGCCTGCACCTGGATGTGTTTGCTTTTTTTTTAAACATTCTAACTTAGATGTCCCAGATTGTACTTGGACATCCCTTCTAAAATTCCCCTCCATGTGTGTGTGAATTTTCTAAAATATATACACTTTCTGAACAGGTGTAAATTTATATGAGAAAATTAGGGCTAGTTCTGAGAGCCTATAGAGGAACCTAGGTGCCTATATTCCCACTATAAACTAACAACAACACTCAGAGCTCACAATAGAATATTTTTGTGGACCATCAAAAATATCCTGGCACTCATTAGATATCTAATCTTCTTAGGTGCACACGTATTTTCATCATAGGTCCATTTTTCACTTTATCTATAACATTATTTTCTATACAGTCTCTGTATAGCTTAAAGGTTTACACTACTTAATTCTTCAGATAGTCAATGTTTTCAAGAAAAGCTTGCCCATTCTCATCTTTAGCTGTTTGTACTGGGCACTGGCATGTACATTCATGGAATCAGACAGAACATGATGTTTTCCTAGAACTTCCTGACCATACTGGGTCAGAACAAGGTGCATTTCCTGGACAATGGAATGATGTTCCAAGGGCTACAGAGCAGTGTTGGTGTCCATCTGTCCAAGAAGTGTCAAAGTGTCTTCAGCAACAGACTGGCTAACCTACTGAAGAAGGCTTTAAACTAGATTATTTGGGGTTAGGTGAAGAGAGCCCCTAGGTAAGTGAAGAAAGTCCCCAGGTAGGTGAAACATTAAATACTTCTGTAGAAAAGGGTAATAGGGGCAACATCTGGAAAGTGATGTGTATGAATGCTTGTAGCATGGGAAATAAGATCAGAGATGTTGAGACTTTAATGGAAGAGGCTGACTTGGATTTATTTAGTAGCAGTTATGGAGACATGGTTCTGTACAACTTTAACTTGGATGTAATTATACCAGGCTATACTTTATTCAGGAAGGACAGGGTAGGAAGAAGGGGAGGTGGAGTGGCACTATTTGTAAAAAAATAATATTAAAGCTATAGAATTGCAGGGCTTGAAAGGAAGAGAGGAGACACTCTGGGTTAAACCAGAAAGAGGGAAAGGGAAATCCATTTGCATTGCAGTTATATACAGATCCCCCTCACAGAGAGCAGAAGTGGATGAAGATTTAATAGAAGACATACATAGTATTGCCACAAAAGGAGAAGTGCTACTGATAGGTAATTCCAATATTCCGGATGTGGATTAGCACATCCCTGTTGCGGTGTCATCTAGAAGTAAGGAGTTTCTGGATTCTCTTCAGGGAGAACCATGCAGGCATCTGGTAAGAGAACCCACACATTATGGGGCCAAAGGAAAAAGGAGGCCAATATGGTTCTCAAAAGAAGTAGCTGAGAAGGTGAAGAAAAAGAGGGAGGTCTTCACGAAATACAAGAGATCACAGCGAGAGGAAGACAGGCATCTATATTTGGAAAAACTTAGAGGTTAGCAAAGTAGTCAGTAAAGCAAAGGTACAAAAAGAAGAAGAAATAACCAACACAATAAAATATGAGGATAAGACATTTTTCAGCTATGTTAGTGAGAGGAGGAAAGGAAAACGTTGTATTGTCTGACTCAAGGATGTAGGGGAGGGATATGAAGAAACTCATCAGGATAAAACAGAATTGCTTAACAAATATTTCTGTTCTGTGTTCACAGATGAAGAGCCAGGAGCAGGACCTCAGAAAACACCCACAAACAGGAACAGAAGTGACATGGATCTCAAGAGATTTTCAGAAGCCTGTGTTCATGAGGAACTAGCTAAATTAAAAGTAGACAAAAGTACGGCTACGAATGGGATACATCCAAGAATACTGAGGGAACTTGGGGACGTTCTAGCAGCTCCACTGTCTGACCTTTTCAATGCCTCTTTGGAGTCAGGAGTAGTGCCAGAGGACTGGAGAAAAGCACATGTGGTCCCTTTACACAAAAGCGGACATAAAGATGACATTGAGAACTTGGCTAACCTCTGTGCTTAGTAAATTATTGGAAAGGCTACTAAAAGAGAGAATAGTGAGGTTTCTGGAGTCCAATGGATTGCAGGATCTGAGACAGAATGGCTTCACCAGAGGCATGTCTTGTCAAACAAATCTGATAGATTTCTTTGGCTGGGTGACCTTTCTTTAGAAGCTCAGATGACAAGACTTCGACTTTCATACTTTGGACACATCATGCGAAGAGAGAGATCATTAGAGAAAGACATCATACTTGGCAAGATAGAAGGTCAGCGCAAAAGAGGAAGGCCAGCAATGAGATGGATCGATACAATAACAGCAGCTATGGGTACCAGTCTGTCAATAATTATAATGAGCCACCTGACTGAAGGCTGAACACAATTTAGGACAACTATCCAAAGGGTCGCCATGAGTTGATGCAGACTCGACGGCACTTAACAACAACAAAGCCTTTGAAACCTTTACACACAGGCGACTTATAAACAAACTGAGCACCCTAGGGATGGACCATAATGTGACTGATTGGGTTAGATATTGGTTGAGTGGAGGTGACAAAGGGTACAGGTAAATGGGTCTCACTCTGAGGAGAGGGATATTACCAGTGATGTGCCGCAGGGATTTGTCCTTGGTCAGATTCTTTTTAACATCTTTGTTAGTGATATTGCAGAAGGGCTGTCGGGTAAGGTTTGCTTGTTTGCAGTTGATACCAAAATCTGCAATAGAGTAGACACCCAGGAAGGATTAGATTACTTGAGCAGGGATCTAGCTAAGCCTGAAGGATGGTTTAGAATTTGGCAGCTGAAATTTAATGAAAAAAATGCAGGGTCATACATTTGGACTGCAAAAACCCAAAGAAATGGTACAGTGAAAGAGGTGAGGTACTTCTGTCCACAAAAAAAGAGCGGGACCTGGGAGTAATTTTGCCTGACAATCTTAAAGTAGCTAAAACAGGTAGAAAAGGTGACTGTGAAAGCTAGAAAGAGGAGAAGAATGGTCTGCAGAAAAAATGAGGTGATAATGCCTCTGTATAAGTCTCTGGTGCGACCTCATATGGAGTATTCTGTGCAATTCTGGGGACTGCACCTTCAAAAGGATATAAGCAGGATGGAGTCCATGCAGAGTGTGGCTACTAAAATGGTTAATGGTCTTCGTTATGAAGCATATGAGAACAGACTTAAAGATCTTAATATGTATACTTTAGAGGAAAGGCGGGATAGGTGCAATATGATAGAGACATTTAAATACCTCTGTGGCATAAATGCACAGAAGGGTCTCTTTCAATTGAAGGCAAGCTCTGTTATGAGGGGACATAGCATGAGAGTGAAAGGGGATAGACTAAGGAGTAATTGCCCATGTTCCCTGTAAAATAGTTATCACCAAGTTATAATGCCCTGTTCAATGTAAACCGCCTTGATATCATGAAAGGCGGTATATAAGAAATGTTAAATAAATAAATAAATAAATAATATATGGAAATATTTCTTTACGGAAAGAGTGGTAGATGTGTGGAATAGTCTCTCAGTGGAGATGGTGCACACAAGGATAGTATCCGAATTCAAAAAAGCATGGGACGAACACAGAGGATCTCTAAAGGTAAAAAGAGGACCAGTGTACTTGATATGGAAGGGAAGACTAGATAGGCCATGTGGCCTTTTCCTGCCATCATGTTTCTATGTTTATATAGTAGAACCATGTGGGAAAGGCAATGGGGAAATGGGATGGCAATGAAAATAGAAATAAAAGCTGGGGAGGAGACATGTGGGGGTGTTTAGAGACTGGATCAGGATAAGAGACTGAAGGAAGGGATGCGAGAATGACTGACAGAGAAGGAATTGGGGCTGGTGAGGGGTGAGAGAAACAGGAAAGTGAATGACAACAGGAAAGGGAGTGAGTTGAGAGGATTGAAATAGGATGAAGAAGAGGGGGAGTGGGTGAAAGCAGACAGGAATAAGGCTGGGGAAGGAGTGAGATGGGGGATGGGCAGGGCCAACGTTAGAGAGTGGCAAACAGGTCAATTGCCCTTGGCCCCCATGTCAAAGGGGGCTACGGTTGCCAACTGGCTCCAGATGCGCCCGACACACTTGATCCAGTCCTAAGTTTACCCCACTGCATGCAGGGACATGTAGTTCTGATTTTTCCATTGCATTCCATAAGAAAAGCAAGACTATATGTCCCTGCATGCAATGGGGTAAACCCAGGACTGGATCAAGCCTGTCGGGCGCATCTGGAGCCAGCTGGCAACCCTAAAGGGGGCCCCAAGTCTGCCTAAGTCTGAAGGAGCTATATGTTGTAGGCAGCCTTTGGGGCCCCCCTCCAGTTTCTGCCCTGAACCCCTACATGTCTAACACTGTCCCTGGGAATGGGAGGGCTAGGGATGGGAGATGGAAAGAGTGGAGGAGATGGGCTGGCAAGAAGATGAGAGAAGGAGGGAGAGAGCTGGCAGGTGAAGGGTAAATAGAGAGAGATTAAGAACTGGAGTGGATAAGTAGAAAAGAAAGAAATAGAGGAAAGAATTCATATGAAAAGATTAATATTAGAGTTAGAGCTAAGGGAGGTATGAAAGAAAAACAGAGGAGAAATGGAAATGGATAGCAGACCATGGAAAGTTAATTAAAAGGAAAAGAAACAGAAGAAAGCAGAGGCTGGGACCATCTAGACCGAAAAAAAAATACAATACTCAGCAAAGGTAGAAAAATTATTTTATTTTGAATTAACATAAGAACATAAGATATGCCATACTGGGTCAGACCAAGGTCAATCAAGCCCAGTATCCTGTTTCCAACAATGACCAATCTAGGTCACAAGTACCTAGCAATTTCCCCCAAAAGACACAGGTTCCTCAATGCTTGTATTGGGGCAAGCAATGAATGTCCTGGGTCCCCTTTAATAATGGTTTATGGACCTTTCCTCCAGGAACTTGTCCAAACATTTTTTAAACCTGGCTACACTAACAGCTTTTACTACATCCTCCAGTAACAAATTCCAGAGTTTGATTACACACTGAGTCACGAAATATTTTCTCTTATTAGTCTTAAATAGGTTACCCTGTAGCTTCATTGCATGCCCCCTAGTCTTTCTATATTTTGATGACGTAAACAATTGATCTACATTTACCCATTCCAATCCATTCATTAATTTATAGACCTCTATCATATCTCCCCTCAGCTTCTCTTTTCCAGGTTGAAGATCCCTAACTTTTTTAGCCTCTCTTCATAGGGGTATCCTTCCATCCCCTTTACCATTTTGGTGGCTCTTCTCTGTACCCTTTCTAATAAAGCTATATCCTTTTTAAGATACGGCGACCAGAATTGCACACAATATTCAAGACACGGCTGCACCATGGAATAATATAGAGGCATTATAATATCCTTTGTTTTATTCTCCATTTCTTTCCTTATGATACCTAGTATTCTATTTGCTCTCTTGGCCGCTGCTGTACACTGGGCGGAGGTTTTCAACATGTTATCCACGATGACACCTAAATCATTTCCTGGGTGGTGGTTCCTAATGTTTTTTCACTCAACGTGTAATCAAACTCTGGAATTTATTACTGGAGGATGTAGTAAAGGCTGGGTTTAAAAAAGGTTTGGACAAGTTTCTGGAGGAGAGGTCCATAAACCATTAATAAAAAGGGAACCAGGATATCAGTGCTTGACCCAATACAAGCATTGTGGAACCTGTGTCTTTTGGGGAAACTGCTAGGTACGCATGACCTAGATTGGCCACTGTTGGAAACAGGATACTGGGCTTGATGGACCTTGGTCTGACCCAGTATGGCATATCTTATGTTCTTAACCTTGCATCATATAACCATAGTTTGGGTTGTTCTTTCCCAGGAGGGTTATTCTGTCACATGAATAGCATTGATGGATGTCCCAATGGGACGTCCATCCCCAGTATGCGTGACTTCCCCACCTGCAACTAAGTTCCCTGCTGGTTGTGCGGGGAAGTTAGATGGGGGCGGGGAAGGGGCAGCTTGGGGACGGAGTCTGGGCTGACGGTTGCCAGCCCTGGACGTACAGGGCCAATTCTAATGTTGGTCCTGTATGTCCAGGTCTGGCGACTTGTGCGGGGAAGTTATGTTTTCTTTTCGGGCGCGGATGGGGCGGGGGGCCCCAAGGACATTCCTGAAAGCCCAACCCTGGCCTTAGGAGGCCAGATCGGGGGTCGGGCTGTGGGGAAATCCCCTTTGAAGTCCAGTGGCCGGGATCACGGCTTTACAATGGAACTGCGGTGCCATGGCATTGTAGAGCCCTGACTGAGTTAGCCGGGATCAGGCCTGTATGTGCAGGTTGGGCTGAATTGCAGTCTCAACCTGCATGTACAGGCCTGTTCATGATTCTGATCCCACAGGGCTGGATGCTTTCCACGGGATCAGTATTGCGAGCCCCTCTGTACATCCTTTGCACTTGTCCACATTAAATTTCATCTGCCATTTGGATGCCCAGTCTTCCAATTTATCAAGGTCCTATTGCAATTTTTCTCAATCCTTATGGTTTTTTTTTTTTTTTTAAACTTTATTTATCCATTTTCATACATGAGAAAATTAAAGAGAACGCACATAGAACTTAAACAAAACAGAACAATCAACACTGGCCAGAAAACACAGTAGGCATCAAGCAGGTAGAAGACTATTCAGAATTACATACATCCATCTCACCCCACTTGCAGCAAAAAGCATGAGTCACGAGTGTATATTGTGTCGAATCGCAGTACCTTCTGCAATGGACCGGGACCCCATATTAGGCAACTCTATTTTGGAAGAATCTTTGAGTCCAAGGCAATCCACTTCTTCAATCTAGGGAAGAGATAAGGGTTTTGTCGAATGTAGATATGTTCATACAAACGATGGGCACACAGCGAATTCCACCACTGTTCGAAAGTCAGAGCACTAAAATCTTTCCAATGACTCATCAGGGTTTTCAGGGCAAGGCCCAACAGAAGATCAAAGGCTGCGTGATCTCCCCTACTTAACTCAGGTATTCCAGCTTGCGAACGAAGTATAATTATTCGGAATGTCAGAGGCACCCGTACTGTCAAGAGAAGACAGATTCTATCCCATACTTGTCGCCAGTATTTTTGCAATTTTGGGCAGGAGTACAGCATATGTTGGAAGGTGCCTGGCTCTCCTCTACAAGACCAGCACAAATTGTCGGCTGGAATCTGCCACTTCGCCATCTTCACTGGGGTCAGATAGGCCCGGTGTGCAAGAAAAAAAAGTGTTTGCGTTAGGGCGGCAGAACTCGCTACTCTGGTCTGAGATTGCCAAAAATGTATCCAATCCTCCGGGCTTTCCATGCGGCCAACTTCTTCCTCCCAAATGGATTGTAAGCCCGTACAACGTCTGACTTGCCCATCTCGTAGTATGGAGACTATTTTGGAAACAATCCGGGGTCCTTCGCGCAGCTCTATGATTTTCAACTTCCAGGAACTGGTAACGGGTAGTCCAATGGGCAAGACTTCGGATTTCCCCAGACAGTGACGCAACTGACACCATTGGAAGACACAGCTGCTAGGGAGGCCATAGTCGCGTTGTAATTCTGGAAAGGTCTTGAATCTATTAACAGCAATGAGATGCCCGAGGTTAATAATCCCATGCTTAAGCCACAAAGGCCACATGAAGCTTTCACCAGCTATCTTGAAACTGGGGTTTAACCAAATGGAAGTGTCCACAGTATGCCCCATCCAATCATCGGCTGAGTTCTGCAGCAGTTGGTAAGCTTGTTGCGTCGCTTGCATGACTACATTCAATGTCCCGTCTTTGACGCTTAATGCCCAATGCGGGTATGCAATGGAAGTGGTTTACTAATTGCCGTTTCTATCCGAAGCCAATGAAGGTCGGTTGAGTGCAGGTCCTCATCAACCCAGAGGCAACCCTGACGCAAAATGGCAGCTACGTGGTACCAGCGAAAATCAGGGAATTGAACCCCTCCGCTTCCCTTGGCGAGTTTGAGTTTCCATAATGCGATTCGGGAGGTTTTATTACGCCAGAGGAACTTTAGAAGGATCTGAGCTAATGCACTGTAAAATCGTGGCGAGA
The DNA here is from genome assembly GCA_033557465.1 of Ichthyophis bannanicus. Lineage (NCBI taxonomy): Eukaryota > Metazoa > Chordata > Amphibia > Gymnophiona > Ichthyophiidae > Ichthyophis > Ichthyophis bannanicus. Next base: position 1,203,219,292 of record CM066031.1, read on the forward strand.
ATAGTACAGGAATCATGCTCAGGATGTAATTGATTTTGGGTACTATCACCATCTTTATAGTCTCAAGTCTCCCCCACCATGTCAAATGTAGAGGACTCCACTTATGGGTATATTCCCGTACAAGCCTCTCGCAGTTAGCTTCATTCCGTGTAACTGTTTCAGCCAAGGTGGTACAATATTCGACTCCCAGGTACTTAAAGAAAGTCGATTCAATCTTAAACGGGTACTTGCCCAAGGAGTCCAGAGAGACCTTCTGGTTTAACGGAACCACAACTGTTTTGGTGAGGTTCAGTTTGTATCCGGAGACTTCCGAATAAGTTGTTAAAATATCTAGCACTACGTCTAAAGATTGCGGTTCAACAAATAGCAAGAGATCGTCCGCATAGGCAGATAGCTTATATTGGGAATCGCGGATCTCAATTCCCCTAATGTCATCCTGTTGACGGATACGCAGTGCCAGTGGTTCAAGGGCTAGATTGAAGAGTAATGGTGACAGTGGGCAACCTTGCCGGGTGCCCCTATAGAGCCGAAAAAGGGATGATGTCGCTCCGTTGGCTGCTATCCGGGCCGTGGGCTGGGTATATAACATCTCAACATTTTTCAGAAAGCGGTCTTCAAAGCCAAACCATTTCAAGGCCCGAAAAAGAAAGGCCCACTCAATCCTGTCAAAGGCCTTTTCAGCATCAAGCGCTAGCCCGACAATGGGACGAGAAGTTTTTTGAGATTCCAACAGGACATGAGCCAGCAGCCTACCGTTGTCAACTGTGGATCGTCCGGTCATGAAGCCAGACTGGTCCGGATGTATAAGCGTGCTCAGAACTTTGTTCAGGCGGTTAGCAAGAATTTTAGCATAGATTTTATAATCCGAGTTGAGAAGCGAGATAGGTCGGTAATTCTCAATCCGCTGAGGGTCCCGACCGGGTTTGGGATGTATCACGATCGTGGCCTCTGCCAGAGCACCAACCTCGGGATGTTCCTCGCCCAAGCATCTGTAGTAAGTTTGCAGTTCTGGAATTAATAATGTGGAGAAAGTGATATAAAATTCCAGTGGGATGCCGTCCGGTCCACAGGCCTTCCCTTTGGCTAGCTGACGAAGGGCTTGATCAATTTCGGAGCAAGTAATCTGCGCTTCGAGCTTCGAGGCCTGCTGCTGAGTTAATTTAGGTCCTTGCACACCAGAAATCAAGCGATGGAAAGCTTCTTCATTCCAATGGACATCCGATTGATACAGATCCCGATAGAATGTTCTACAGTGCTCTAGGATATCTTCATCTTTCACCAACAGGCGGCCCTGTGCGTCCTGGAGGCCCGCTATACGTTGAGAGGTCTGTTTCGCCCTCAGCGATCTTGCCAATAATGGGCTAGCCCTGTTATTCTCAAGATAATAGACACTCTGCTGAGAATGCAATTGTAGTTGCGCTTCCTCACCAAGGATGGTATTATATTGGTATCTGAGACGTTGGAGTCGAAGCAGCACCAACGGGTCAGCGTTCCGAGCAAGAAGCCGCTCTCCTGCACGTATTGAGGTTTGAAGTTCATCGAGTTGTCCAGACCGTAATTTCTTCTGTTGAATAGTATACGTGGTTACATGGCCCCTGATGTTCGCTTTAAGGGCTTCCCACCAGGCCCAGGTAGCCGTATCACCGACTTTGTTGAGTTCCAGATATGTTTCTATACATTTCCGAATGTAATTCACAAACTCAGCATCCATTAGCCAGGCTTTATCGATTCGGGAACTAGAGCCGGGGCGCCCATGGGATTTGTCACCCAACGTGAGAGATATCGCAGCATGATCCGAAATTATTTTAGGCAATATCTCTATCTTGACAAGCCGTGGTAGCAGCAGCTTAGATACCAGAAAATAGTCAATTCGAGTTTGCGTGTGATGGGGCATCGAGTAATAGGTGTATTCCCGGGCACTGGGATACCGAAGACGCCATGGGTCCACAAGGTCGAAAGTCTCCAGCATTCCCTGCAAGATCCCAATCGCCTTGGGTTTATTTTGAGGCCTGTAAGGGGTGCGGTCTAGAAGGGGGTCTTGGACCAAATTAAAGTCCCCACCCAGGATTAGATGCTCTGAAGATGTTACCCTCAAATCAGTAGCTAGTTGCTGGAAGAAATTCGGATCATCCGTATTGGGACCATACATTGCCACCAGGAGATAATCTTCTGATCCTATCTGTACCTGGGCCCTAGCCCATCTACCGTTGTGATCGATCCTGGTCTCTTTGATGAGGGGATGTAAGGTTCGCCGTATGAGGATGACAACACCACCCTTCTTTTTTATTGCCGGGGATGCCAAGATATTCTGATAAATCCCATTGCTGACTTTACAGGACTCTGATAGGGACAGATGCGTTTCTTGCAGGTATACAATGTCTGCACCCTGCTTCTGACAATACATTAGGATTTTGGTACGCTTGATGGGATTATTGATGCCTTGAACATTTAATGTTAGAATCTTTATGCCACAGTTAGCCATAGGTAAGCTGATTCGAGGCCTTGGGGTCGAGGTCCATCGCCAAGTATCCGCTGCATATACACTCGTTGCCAGAACAATTTATAGACATAGCCAGTATACACATAAAATAACCAGAAACCAAACATAATCTGCATGGTGGAGTACCCCCCCTTAGCAATCATAACCCCCAGTCCCACCCCCCTGTAGCTGTCCCTTAACAAACCTATACATATCCCTCTCCTCCCATTGGTAGCCCCCTTCCACATATACATGTTATCTAGACATTACCATACACCCGACCTGGGTCATCAGTGACCCTACATTATGTCCCGCTATATGATCCATTACTAGCGGGATAGGCGGACGTCGTATGAGAGGGCAACAAAACCCAAAAGTCCGGTTCATCTACGAGTCTCTCGAGGGTTTGAATAGGGGACTCTCAGGCAAGTCCGCCTCCACTGGTCGTCTGGGACCCTGTCAACTTTAAATCCTGAAGAGGTGCCAGATAAATGTCCAGAATCAACGGCCCATCTCCATCTGGGAGTAGTCTTCCAAAAAGGAGCGCAGCGTCGCAGCATTTTCAAAATTCCTGGTGACGTTATCAACAGTGACCCGCATCTTAGCCGGGTAGAATAACCCGTAGCGCGCTTGGATCTTTTGAAGGAGTGGTCTGCATTCCAATAGCTCCCGACGGCGATCCACCGTCTTTTTGGACAGGTCAGGAAAAAAGGCGAGCTTATTGCCATTCAGCTGCACAGTGGACTTTTGCTTGGCTGCTTGCATAATTTGTAGGACCTGGGGGTAGCGTAAGACTTTAATCAACATAGGCCGCGGGCGATTCGCATGGGCCATCCTTGTTACCGGAACGCGATGCGCCCTCTCTAATTCAAAGGGGACTGCGAAGTGGAGTTGCAGGAGTTCCGGGATAAGTTTTTCCAAATATCGAATTGGGTCGTTCCCCTCCGCACCTTCCGGCAGCCCCAGTATCCGGACGTTGCTCCGACGCGATCTGTTGCTCTGCTCCTCGAGCTGTGTTTCCAACAAGGTAACTCTTTTAGTAAGGGGGCCTATCTGGGAGACCAGGCCTTCGTGTTTTTGAGCAGAGGCCTCAACTTGCACCAGGCGACCCTCCATGATAGTCAGTTTTTCACGGACCTCATGCAGCTCCTCCTGTATCGAGGCTAGTGTCTCACCATTAGTGGCAAGCAACCCTTTCATTGAGCGCAGCTCCGCTAGAATCTCACGAACGCCATCATCGGCTTCTCTTTCAGGCTTCCCCTTTTGTGGTGAGGCCGCCTCGTGTTTTTGACGCTTTACAGCTTGCCCCGTTGATGGTTGAAACTCCAGTTTTGCGGGTTTCAACGAAGCCATACTCCCGTGCAGCAGAACGTAGGTTGGTGCGTTACCCGCGCTTAGAGTTGGAAGGAGAGGGTGGATTCTGTGAAGTAATACAGGAGCGCGTTCTTTAGGCGGCCATCACGCTTCGCGGCAAGCTCCGCCCCCATCCTTATGGGTTTTAACAACTTTGAATAATTTTGTGTCATCTGCAAATTTGATTACCTCACTCATTATTCCCATTTCCAGATCATTTACAAATATGTTAAAAAGTAGCGGATCCAGTACAGATCCCTGGGACACTCCACTATTCACCTTTCTCCATTGGGAAAAATGGCCATTTAGCCCTACCCTCTGCTTTCTATCTTTTAACCAGTTCCTGATCCACAATAGTACACTGCCTTCTATCCCATGACTTTTTAATTTCACCAAAAGTCTCTCATGAGGGACCTTGTCAAAGGCTTTCTGAAAATCCAGATCACTATATCAACTGACTCACCTTTGTCTACCTGTTTATTCACATCTTCAAAAAAACATAACAGATTAGTAAAACAAGATCTTCCTTGGCTAAAGCCATGTTGGCTGTCTCCCATTAAGCCATCAATGGGAGATTAATTAATTGGAATATGTCAACTTTGGGAAATATGAACCTCTGATGTCTTTGTATTTTGCACATTGCAAGAGGAAATGCCTTTCTGCTTCTATTTCTCCAGCATCAGATTGCTTACAGAATTTGACTTCTTAGGGTTTTCTGTGGTTTGCATATTTCCATTCCTAATTTGTTATTCCTTATTCTCAGTTTGGTGAAAGGTGGTGTTTTGCTAGTGTTACTTAAAATTGGGGCAGCAAAAATTATTTTTGGTTGGGGGGCGGGGGCAAACAGATAAATCTCCAGTCCCATCACCAAGCTCTATAGTTGTCGAGGCTGTGTTGAGAAAAATATTGGTGTTGCCAAGGCCCCTGTGGCTCACCCAATTCCACTGCTTGTGCTTTTTAGAGGTAAGGTTGCAGATTTGTGGGTTCAAGCAGTGCTACTATGGTATGGCAGGTTTACTATTTATTTAGCTGCATTTATATGCCGCTTTTCACCGGGTCAAAGCGGTTGGGGGATACATTTAACATGAGGGTATTTGAGACACATACACTAATACTTACAGGGAACATGGGCAATGAAGGGTTAAGTGGCTTGCCCAAGACCACAAGGAGCACCTGCGGGACTAGAAACCCCAGTCCTTCCAGCCCAAGGTTGCTGTCCTCTAGTGGGATTTGAACCACTGACCTTCTGGCCTGTAGTACCTTGCCCCAACCACTAGGCCACTCTTCCCTCGAGTGTTCTAAATAAACAGAGCTTATAGAAGTTCATGACATACCTGGCAATAGGCATTGGAGGAAGTCCTGTAAAAATCTGGTAGCCCTGCTGTAACCCCACCACACATGTAAATGGTATTAAAGTACTTATGAAGTATTGTTTGAAGAAAGTGAAGCTCATGTAGGGCACCTTTGGAATCATCGGGGTGGGGGGGGGGTGTTAGTGATAGCATAGGATGGCAAAAAGGTAGCACCACCAGCTCTGATTGGAAGACCATTATCCGTTACTTGGATTGGCCACTGGTGATGGACTTGTGGTCTGACCCAGTATGGCATCTCTTATGTTTTTAAGTTCTTATCAGAGAGGAAAGCTGACACATTTGCAGCAGAGATGTGCATTTGTTAGTTTGCATTTGGTTTATTAGTGCTCCATAAACCAATTAGTGTAAACAAAGTCAATTTAATGCATGTTAACCTCTAAATTAACCCATATTAAATCGATCAGTGTGTGTTAAAAGTTTCTAATGAAGGTTAACATTTTTTTATTAAAATAAATTTACGAAATGAGCCAAAAAAGTCCATATCTGGACAAAAATGCAAATGAACCAAAAATGTTTTGACTTGTGAACATTTCTAATTTGTAGTAATACCAATTTTTGTAAGGTATGTTTGAGGGAGGGCGCGAATGCTAGAGTGCGGATGCCATCCTGTACCGCACATAATGGCTGCAGAAAAGCTACAGAACAGAGCAATTCCCCAAACTGATCCATCAGCCACTTCTCCCAGATACGTAATGTCTGTCAAAGCAAGTCACTATGGAGGAGATGAGTTGATGTTTATCATCACTGTCCCAGGGCAAGCAGTAAGCTGCATTGAAGGTGGTGACATGGAGAAATGATTGCCATGAATGACCAGCATGTGAGAACATGTGATATATAATGTTATGAATATCCTATATCCAAATACCAAGTGCCCGAAATACAGCTGTTTATAGGTGGGTGATCCTCAGCCTGTATAATCAGTGCCATGCCCGGTTGCAGGCACAGTTGGCCCATGCAGAAGATACTAGCAAGAATTTCACCGGATACATCTGGAACAGTCAGAAAATGACATGTCTTCCTTTTCCAGATGGCACCCTATTGGCAACTGGATAAGAAAGAGACAGGCTGTAGATATGGTGAGATTGTACCTGCAGCAAGGTACAAGTGGGTTGAACAGTGCACCAGTGTGAAGGATGATAGCTATACCTCACCCTGACCTGTTTAGCTTTTCGTCATAAGGGAGCAGTTCCATTTCTTTTATTATTTGCATTGCACTTCTCTGTACCTAGTTAATTAATTGATTAACTTGATTTCTGTAATGCAATCCATTATGGCCTCCCGAAGAAAACTACCCTCCCGCTACAGCTGGTGCAAAACACTGCGACCAGAATCATTACTAGAACAGCAAAATACAATCACATAACCCCCACGCTCCATCAGCTACACTGGGTCCATACGCACCAAATACAAAAACTTAATAATCTTCAAAACATTAAACAACCTCTCCCCAGCAACCCTCCAACCACTGATCAGGAAGACACCCCTAATCAGAACAAGAAGAGGAATGGACAACAACAACCTAGAGATCCCACTAAACATCAGGAAAGAAAATCAATCCACCTGCAAGAGAGCCTTCTCCCTGTTTCCACCCCAGCTATGGAATGATCTCCCCATTTCAACACGAGCAATCAAAGACCTAGTAGACTTCAGGAAGGCAATAAAAGCCCACCTTTCCATAGAATACTTTGGAGCCACCCTAGAAGACTATGAGCTCTGACGGAATGGACTACATAACATTGCAACAATTTATATGTATATGGCAAACAATTGTTAATCATTTGTAATATCCCAATTAACCTCCAAGTTATATATTCTTGTTCGATGTAAAGCTTGTTGCTGTAACTGTTACATGTAAACCGCTTTGAATGTATGATAAAGCGGTATAGAAGACCTGTTAAATAAATAAATACAATTAATTAATTATCCACTGTGCTTTTTATATGCAAGTTGGAAGGGAGAGGTTTTCAGGGAACCTGAGACTTACTTTATTGTTGAACAGGAGAGTGGTTAGTTACAATTAGGCCTGCTTGTACAGGGTCTACGACAATTCTTTCACCCAATTGTCATTCACCTAATTGTCTGGATCCCACTTGTATACTGGCTAGTTTGCCCAGCAGCTTTCTTGCCCCACACCCTAACCTTGCCTCCAAGCATCCTAAAATTTGTCAGCTACATGTAACTGCCAAGTGAAATTTAAGGGTTTAAGTTTATTCAGTTAGTCCAGTCAATTTTCATAGGCACATAAGCTGGCTAAATTTTTACATAGCTACGTAACCAGACAAGATCTTGTTGATCTAGGTAACCTTGGAAACTGCCAGACAAATATTGACTAGTGAAAATCCCTCCCATATCCTTGCATGTCCCTGCCATCTGCGGGGATGTCCTTTCTACAGGCACTCCCAACTCGCACGTCCTTGGTCCCTCTTTTCCCCACCGCCCGACCCAAGCAGGCTGTCCTCGCGGGCCCAGCAGGACATACAGGGATGTGACCTGAATCAGCCTTGTACGTCCTGCTGGGCTGGCCTGCCCCTGTTCTGACCCGATCCTACCCCCTCCCACCCCTGCTGGCTCTGCACAGAACGTACAAGGAGAGCCAGAGGGGGAATTGGGCCCCGATGGCTTGTGGAGCTGCACATCCCTCCAGGATGTGCAACTCCACAACCCGCATCCCGGAATCAGGCCCATAGGCCCTCTACTTCAGTTAGGACCTCTTCAGCATCTGTCAATAATTCTTCATCAAATAACAATGACCAAAAGAAGCCACCTCGTAAACGGTGGTATCCTGGCTGTGGCTCACTATTTTGACTTTAAAAATTTGAGTTGAAACATGAATTCTCTTTTCATCATATTGAGGCAAGCCTAAAGCTGATCTTGACAAAGGTCAATCTGCTGATTGAATAACTTAGGCCCTCATTCTGGAACGCGTGTTGTGGGACTACACGTCCTGCTCGGATGTGCAGCCCTGCAATCCACATAAAGTCTATTCTCCCCCAAATTTCAAAGGGAAGATTACCTTTGAAAATTTGTTTGCTAGCCTTCATGTACAAGCCATGCACTGTTCTGCCCTGAACAGTTTATGTATGCATGTTTACATTCAGTTTGTATTATACTAATCCCTGCTGTGGGTCATGTAATCCTCATAGGTTAAATACTGCATGCAACCCATTCCTCCAGTTCCCTTGAGACCTGTCTTGCTTCATGCCTTAGCCCAAGGTACAAACTTTGACCCTACTGGTAAATTCCAGAATCCCTAGTGCTTTTGGGTGGTTGCACCCATCCCTCTAGTGTCAAAATCCCCATCTTGGCACAGAAAGCAAGGCAGTCCATAACCCTTCTCTCCCTCTCCACCCCTGGAATTTGCATAATGTTTCACCATTTTTCAGCATCCAACCACAGTCAGTTAATGCAATATCCATGCCTTCAGTAGTCATTCAGCATCTACTCTTAGAATTATGTATTTAATTCTACAATCCATCCAGTCAGCAATTGTTCAACTGAGGCAGCTTCAGACAGACTCGTCCTGTTTGTATTGAAATGGAATTAGTGCAGCTTCCTGGTTTCAACTATTTACAGTAAGTTCCTTGTTTTGCTTTTGCTTATGTGCAATAAACAGTTGGAAATAGACTGATGGGGAAGTTATTAATGTGGACTAAGGGAATAATCGAGGGAGGAGTGGCCTAGTGGTTGTGGCAAGTTACCTCAGGCCAGAAGATCAGGGGTTCAAATCCCACTAGAGGACAGCAACCTTGAGCCAGAAGGACTGGGGCTTCTAGTCCCACAGGTGCCCCTTGTGGTCTTGGGCAAGCCACTTAACCCTCCATTGCCCACATTCCCTGTAAGCATTAGTGTCTGTGTCTCATATCCCCCAATTGTGTTTTAACCTCTTTGATTGAAGGATAAGGTGGTATACAAAGCTGTCTAAATAAATAATTCATGATTTTTGCATCTTATCAGTCAACATCGACTTGACAGCACTTAACAACGACAAACAATTAAAAGACAACATTGTACACTGTTACAAACATTGCTTATCAATGAGATGCAAAGCATACAAATGCATGAAAAATAGCATATTAGTATGCAAATCAAAGAATACAGCTTGCAAAGCTGGTGTTATTTTTTGGTCTAGGAGCACCACATTATGTGTTAGTGGCCCCCTTCTCCTGGGTACCATTTTAAAGGGGATAGTGCATTAAAAAAGCAAATGTAGTCTGGGAGTCCCCCCCCCCCCCCAGCAAAGACTGTATCCTCCAGAAGATATCCCTCTCCCCCCATACAGACTCCCTTAAGATACATTCTAAATCCCACCTGAAGACCCCCCCATCCTCCTGCCGCCCCCCCAGTCACAACTTTCCCACCCCCTGGATGCTACTCTGGATCTATCTGAAGAATTCCATGATGGTTTACAATATCCCAGCACAAGCAATCCCCACTCCTGCCTGCACTGGTGCCAGGTTCAAAATTGCATCCATGACCCCTAGTGGTAGTCTTTTAGTTCTATCTCCAGGGGTCAGGCTGCTACATAAGGGCCTTTTTGCTCTTGGAAGGTTTGGGGGGATTACTGTCAGGGTTTGCTCAAGGAGTCGGGTCAAACTGCCATATAAAGTCATTTTTGCCATTGGGAGGTTTGGGAAGTGGGGGAATTGCTGTTAGGGGTGTCGAGGAGTGAGGGTTTGTTGTCAGGGGGGGCAAGAAGAGGGGGATTAACGTCAGGGGGATGAGACGTGGGAGATTGTTGTTGAGGGAGGTGTCAGGGAATAAAGGGGATGGATGGTGTCAGGAGCAGTGATTTTAAAAAGCTGCTTCCACCCACATTTAGGGGAAAGCTACAGGTAGATGCTCCTTCCCACCCCCATATTGAGCTTTATAAAATTGCTGCTCTCATTGGATGTGGTGAGACATTAACTTGCATTCCTGCACATCTTTAAAAAGATTTTATAAAAGGCTCTGCGTTTGGCTGAGCCTTTGTAAAATACAGTGAGGATTTGCCACATCCCAACCTGGACATCTTAATTCCCTTCTCCATGACCATTCTGTTTCTCTATAAAATAGGAGAAAAATATTGCCATCTCCATCTTCAAACCTAGGCAGCCTCTTTTGAAACTACCCTCATCGATAGTGAAAATAGGTTATGAAAAATAAAAGAGAGATAAGAAAAGCAAAGAAAAAAAATCTACTATTTTAATTCTACTTTATCGAGGTTGCACTTATTGCCAGGCACTAGGTAAGGGAACTCATTTTACTTACTTTGAGACAGGGATTGAACTTGCTTGGAGGAAGAGCCATTGGGTACAGTAATGTAAGTAAAGTCGCACAAACCAAATCAAAGTTACATGCAACATGACTATCCAAAAGTTCCATGTGCACCACTGTGTCAATCCAAGTTCTGAAAAAGTTGCCCAAATCATAAAACGGGTATGCTTGAAAACGTTTCTGGATGCCTTCACTTCAGCCACTGTGTCACAGCTAAAAATAAAATTGAAAAAACAAATAAAACCCGATAAGCATATTCACAAATTATCTCTGAGATCATCCTGGGGGCATTTATTTATTTATTAAGCACTTCTTTGAAAGAATATCCCTCAAGGCAGTATATTTAACATAGCATATTAAATAACAATAAAAAACAGGGAGAAAGGTACATAATGACCCATTTACTAAAATGCATTAAGCAGTTAGTACGGGTTACAGCGTGTGCGAACCCCATGCTGTGACCCGTAGTAACTGTTAGCACGGAGATTGTACAATTAGCATGGTCTGATTCCATGCTAAATAAGCTATGTCCATAGTGGCGATAAGTGGGGAGGTTAGGGTGGAGAGTGGGCAGGGTGCCTTCCAGTCAGCGCACTCCATGCTGACTACAAAGCACACCGTTAGCATGCGTGCACACCACCACCCCCATACGTGAAGGCAAGTGCTGCTTTCATGCTGCATCAGGACAGGTCTAAATGTCCACACCTTCACTTAAGATGCGATCTTGCCACTTACAGTAGGCGAGTATTTTGGATCCTGTTCCCCTTATTCTCCTGCTTATCATCTGTCTGTATCTTGCCATTCTCCTTAATTTACCCTAGTCCCCAGTTGTTGTGTGGTCTGCATTGATTAGATTGTAAGCTCTGATGAGCAGGGGCTGTCTCTTACTTGTATATGTGCAGCACTGTGTACACCTTGTAGCACTATACAAATGGTTTATAAAGATATATTAAATGCCATTTAACAAAGAATATCCAAGTGAAATCTGGGATGTCCAAGGCAGAACGTGCAGGAAAATGTTGGGAGCGTCTATGATTCCGTCTGATTTTCTTAACATGGACATCCTCGACATGGACATCCTCGATATGGACATCCGTGTGGGGTGGGATGTCCATCTCATGCAAGCTAGGATAATGGGATGTCCAGTGTTTAACAAAATGGAAATATGAACCCCCATTTCCTGTCAGTGTTGTCGTATCATGAAATAAAGTGTAGCTTCTTCTCCACACCCTCCAGACATTTGCTTGAGAAAACAATCACTTGTCAGATGCCTGTTCGTGCCTGTAGCAGGTATAACCTTAGATGTAATGCTGGACATCCAGGACATTTCTGAGATCAGACGGGGACATCCAAATTCTTGGTAATACCCGGCCATGCCTCTGCCATCCCTCATTCAGACTGGGGGATGTCCATAGACCCAGCTTCTAAAATGGCTATTGAGATGTCTTCATACTTTTGACATCTCTGTGTTTGTTTCCTGACACCCAAAGCATGAATAGGGCTTGCAAAATAACCTCCATAAGCTGCTATATGTCTTTATAAAGTAGACTTAATATAGCTGCATTCTGAGTACCTTAACAAAGGCACCCTTTGATAAAAGTACCTTCACTACATACAAAGATTCTCTGCCACCAGTATAGAGCATACATAAAGCAGGACAAAATTGATGAAAAGTGCATAATAACCCATGTTGCATACAGGGCCAGCCTGTCCATTGTGCCAGAATGTTGTTTGCACAGGGCCCCGCGCTTCAGGGGGCCCCACATCAGCAACATCTCACATAATTGGCACCAGTGGCAGCAGCAGCAGGGTTGGCTTTAGAGAGCTCACGGCAGGCATCGGCTCACCTCTGATAGCGCCGAAGTGAAGAGCGCCATTTTTCTTCACTTCGCAGCTGTGTTGTAATATAGGCTGCTGGCACGCCAGGTCAAAGGGAACTTCCTTTTTCCCGACACTCAGCATGTCAGCATCCTTTAGTACAACACAGCTGCTGAAGTGAAGAAAAATGGCGCTCTTCACTTTGGCGCAGTCAGAGGTGAGCCGGGGCCTGCCGGGAGCCCTTTAAAGGCAGTTGGACATTGGACAGCCACAGGGCTCTTTGGGGGAGGGAGGGGTCTAGGACTGGAAATTGCTGATGGGGAAGCTAGGACTGTAAATGAGCTGATGGGGGAGCTAAGATTGGAAATGGCCTGATAGGAGGGCTAGGATAGGACTGCAAAGTTGATGGGAGGCTAGGTTTGTAAATGGACTGATGGGGATACTTGGACTGGGAATGGACTGATGGGAGGCTAAGATAGGACTGGAAATAGCTGATGGGGGAGCTAGGAATGGAATGGGCTGATGGGAGACTAGGATAGGACTGGAAATATCTGATGGAGGGACTAGGATTGGAAATGGGGTGATGGGGGTGTTTGGACTGGAAATGGACTGATGGGGGGGCTACGATAGGACTGGAAATAGCTGATGGGGGAGCTAGGACTAGAAATGTCTGATGGGGCTAGGATTGGAAAAGGGCTGATGGGGGTGCTTGGACTAGAAATGGACTAATTGGGGGATAGGATAGGACTGGGAATAGCTGATGGGGGAGCTAGGAATGGAAATGGGCTGATGGGGGCCTTGGACTGAAAATGAGCTGATGTGGGGGGATGGGAGAATGAAACTAGAAGGTAGCGGATGCTGGGTGGGGCTGGAACTAGAAGGGAGCTGATGTTGAGGGAGGACTAGAAGGGGATGGGGCTGGGGGAGTGAGGATGGAGAGGGGAAAATATATCTTGTGTGGGAGGGAAGAAAAATCCATGATTGGCTGGGTATTGGGAGAGTAAGTGGAGACTGAGGATGAAGGGGTAAAATTTGAGTGGATGAAAAAGGAATAAAGAAAGAAATGGAGGAAAGAGAAAAAGGGGAAAGATCAGTAAGTTAAAGCAGATATAGAGAGAGAATGGGAAAAAACTAGAAGAGATGAAAAAGGACAAATGGACAGCAGACAATGGAGAGTTAGCAGAAGACAAGAAGAAACCAGAAGAAAGTGACTGGAGCAATTGCAATTGAAAAATAAAATGCACAGACAACAAAAGGTAGAAAAATACGTTTTTATTTTGAATTTATTAACTGGAATATGTCAGCTCTGGGAAATGTGCATCTTTAACATCTGCATTTTGTTTAGTGTTGTTGTTGTTAAGTGCCATAGAGTCAGTGTCGACTCATGGTGACCCTCTAGATAATTGTCCTAAATTGTGTTCGGTCTTCAGTCAGGTGGCTTATTGTTGACAGACTGGCACTTGTAGCTGCTGTTATTGTATCAATCCATCTCATTGCTGGCCTTCATCTTTTGCATTGACCTTCTATCTTGCCAAGCATGATGCCTTTCTCTAATGATCTCTCCCTTCACATGATGTGTCCAAAGTATGAAAGTCGAAGTCTTGTCATTTGAGCTTCTAAAGAAAACTTAGGTTTGATCTCCTCTAGTACTGACCGGTTTGTTCTTCGGGCAGTCCATGGTATACACATTATTCGCTGCCAGCACCATAATTGAAAGGCATCATTTTTCTTCCTGTCTATCTTTTTCACTTTCCAGCTTTCGCATCCATATGATGTTATTGAAAATACCATATTAAGACAGAAAGTCATCGAAAAACCATGAAGGATTCTCCCAAAACTTTCAGTGAGCTTGTCTGAATATGCTTTTTTGTCGGGACCGAACCGACATGAGAGGGGAGAAGGAGACTCCCTCTTCAGCGTCAGACGGGCCCTTTTATTCAACAAGATCAAGCAGGGAACGGTGATGTGAAAAATAGTGTAACAAACACTTATCTGAAGGAGTAGGCGATGAAACTTCACAGTGGATCAGCACAGCACGACATGCATGTTTCGGGCATGGACAGCCCTGTATCAAGTGCACCTTGGTCGAACTGAAAAATCGCCTCCAACTAAACCGGAATCCACGGTTAACTTATACATAGCAAGTTGGCAGCTGATTGGTTGTGCTAAACACGTGATGAGAGGAAGAGGACAACGAGATGAATGATGAATGATGAATGACGAATGACAGAGCATAATCAATACGGCTTTAAATCAGTTAAATCACACTCCACCAGTCACACTCCAAGTTGAGGCCCAAGGGTTCTATCGTGTTCAAAAGAAAGATCCACCGTTGTTCACATAATTGAAGTCTATGCTCCCAATCGCCCCCCCCCCCCCCGCAGATTGGCAGGAACCAAATCTATTACCCGCCATCGCAGGTCTGAAAACAAATGAAGTTTGTCCATACAATGAGCCACAATGGGTGCGGAGATGGTCTTGTTGCGCAAGCGAGAAGCATGCTCACTCAATCGTATCCGCACCGGCCGAATCGTCCTGCCGATGTAAGAAAGACCGCAGGGGCAATTTAGCATATAGACTACATAAGAAGACTGACATGTGGAACTCCAAAAAAAAGTAAAGGTTTCTGAAAGCAAGGATGTAATTGCAAAATGTGCCAATGTTTCTTCAAAAGACGAGTCACCTGGGCTGTATCAGACATAAAATGGAGCACCCCTGTGATGACCGTCAAATCCTCCTCCTCTCCCGAAGCTGGATGGGGGCCGAAGGATCCATCAACCACTCACGATGTGAAAAACGTGCCCTCAGGTATGCCTGATGAACCACCTTCCATGGATACCCCCTGTCTAAAAGCCGGGTCTGGAGAGCCTTTGCCTGAAATTTGTAGTCCTGCAGAGAAGAGCAAATGTGACGTAACTGCAAGAACTGGCCGTAATGAAGACCCCGCCGCAAAGCAGCGGGGTGATGACTGTGGTAGCGTAATAAACTATTCTTTTGGCTTGGTTTACGAAATAGTTTGGTAGAAAAAGTACCCGCTGTTTTTGATACCACCACATCAAGGAATTCAATCTGCTGATGACTAACATGAGCCGTGAACTGGATGTTGGACTTAAGGGTATTCAACCAAGCCAAAAACTCCGTCAAGCGCTGTTCAGTCGATCACCACAGCAAAAAGATATCATCTAGAAACCGCAGACAAAGTTTGACGTGTCGAAACTGATCCACAGGATAAATGTACTGTTCCTCCATACCGCCAAGTACAAAGTGGCTACCGAAGGAGCTAAAGTGGCTCCCATCGCTATCCCATAGCATTGTTGGTAGAATTGCCCCCGAAACAAGAAATAATTTTTTGTCAAAACCAATCGAGAGATGTCCCATAAAAAAGTTTTAGGTATCCTCGACGGGGCTGTCGTGAAAGCAGATTCAAGGAGGTGCAAAGCTTCCTCCTGATGAATGTTCATGTACAAGGCGGCCACGTCCAAAGTGACTAAAATGAGATCATCCGATGGTGCTGTGAACGCTGAAAGAATAGTGAGAAAGTGGGTGGTATCCCTCAAATATGACCGAACACATCGAGCTTCTTGTCGAAGAAAAACATCACTAAATTGAGACAAGGGTTCAAGAACAGAGCCTCGACATGAGACAATCGGACGCCCCTTAGGGGCTGATAAGGATTTATGCATCTTGGGGACGGTGTAAATTACTGGTATCACAGGATGACGCTGAACAAGAAATGAGGCCTCCCGAGACGTGACCCAACCTTTCATATGTGCCTCCTTCACTAAAGATTGAATAACTATCTGTAAAGGGGCTGTGGGGTCAGCTGATAGGGGCCTGTAATATTTCAAATCGTGCAGCTGAGATGATAATACCCGTTGATATGCAGACGATGACTGCAGCACCACCGCACCCCCCTTGTCAGCGCCCCGTATTACCAAGTCTGCGTTGGTCGCCAATTGTTTAATAGCCTGGCGCTGCTTATTAGAAATGTTAGAGTGAGGTCTCGAAAAACCTTTCTCACACGATGACAGTTCATGCAAAACCAAAGACTGATAGGTCAAAATGGTTGGATCCGGGGCACCCGGAGGGACCCACCGAGATCTAGGGCGAAGAATAGAGCCATCAACTGGCCCAGGTCGATCGGCAAAAAACTGAAGTACCCGCAGCTTACGAAAAAACCGAAACAATGCCACTCTCATTGCAAAGGGGTCATAACGTACCGTCGGAATAAAAGAGAGCCCAAGATCAAGTACCTCCAATTGAGCAGATGTCAGTTCCAGCCCCGAGAGGTTAATGACTGTTGTTGTCTTCGAGATCTCTGTCTGGTGTTGGGAGGATCCCACTGGTCGTCCTCGGCAGGCCGGCATGATCGACCCCCTCTGCCCCGCCGGCCCGAGCGAAAACCCTCCGAAGATCCGGCCGGTCTGGAACTCTTGGACCGGTCCCGAGAGGAGTCACTGGATTCAGTATCGTCCGAGGACTGTTCAAACGTGACCCGTCGAGCTTCCGCGGGAATGTTAGAATCTGTCTCTGATTTCTCGTACATCCAACGATACACCTTGTTCGAGTCATAGTCGGTTTTATCCCGCTGAAATTTATGAGTCTTAAATGCTTTCAGATAATCAAAAAAACCTTGCAATTGGCGTTCCATGGCTTCCATTCTTTGGCTGAACACTTCTTCCCCCAGTGATTCACAAAGGGGAGATTTTACTTCCTCCAGCTCTTTAGAAATGACCGTTTCTTCCAATGTTGTACGGTCTATAATCAAAGCTATTAAGTCAAAACTGCACTTGTTTAAAATGCAGTTCCACTTAGACACAAACTCAGTATCAGACAAAAACATTTTCGGGGCCCGCAACACCCGAAGGCCGCGAGGAATTATTCTGGTTTTCAAATATTGCAACATAGCCGCTCCATGTAGCTGAGCCCGGATTGCTCGCTTCCGAAGAGCTTTGATTTTAGAAATCGCTGAAGATTGTTGCTCCGGTTCAGAAGTGTCAGAATCAAATATCGATTTACGTTGTCGGAGTTTGTCCAAATAATCCTCCATGAAAGCAAAGGTATCAGCCGCCATGCTATGTAAGGGGGACTATATAGAAATCAATCAAACAAACCCCCATGTGTCGAGTGACTACAAAATCATATTAAGACAGAAAGTCATCGAAAAACCATGAAGGATTCTCCCAAAACTTTCAGTGAGCTTGTCTGAATATGCTTTTTTGTCGGGACCGAACCGACATGAGAGGGGAGAAGGAGACTCCCTCCTCAGCGTCAGACGGGCCCTTTTATTCAACAAGATCAAACAGGGAACGGTGATGTGAAAAATAGTGTAACAAATACTTATCTGAAGGAGTAGGCGATGAAACTTCACAGTGGATCAGCACAGCACGACATGCATGTTTCGGGCATGGACAGCCCTGTATCAAGTGCACCTTGGTCGAACCGAAAAATCGCCTCCAACTAAACCGGAATCCACGGTTAACTTATACATAGCAAGTTGGCAGCTGATTGGTTGTGCTAAACACGTGATGAGAGGAAGAGGACAATGAGATGAATGATGAATGATGAATGACAGGGCATAATCGATACAACTTTAAATCAGTTAAATCACACTCCACCAGTCACACTCCAAGTTGAGGCCCAAGGGTTCTATCGTGTTCAGACGAAAGATCCACCGTTGTTCACATAATTGAAGTCTATGCTCCCGATCGCCCCCCCCCCCCCCCCGCAGATTGGCAGGAACCAAATCTATTACCCGCCATCGCAGGTCTGAAAACAAATAAAGTTTGTCCATACAATGAGCCACAATGGGTGCGGAGATGGTCTTGTTGCGCAAGCGAGAAGCATGCTCACTCAATCGTATCCGCACCGGCCGAATCGTCCTGCCGATGTAAGAAAGACCGCAGGGGCAATTTAGCATATAGACTACATAAGAAGACTGACATGTGGAACTCCCAAAAAAAGTAAAGGTTTCGCCCGTAGCCCCATGGGTCCACTGGGTGCCCTCAATAGTGGTGGAACAGTATTTGCAATTCTGACAAGCCCAACTTTTTGAAGAAATCACATCCGAAAATTCCATTATATATTTAGTCCCGAAGATCCATAAATCCCTATCCTCTCCTCCGGGTAGGCCAATCGTTTCTTGTAAGGATTCAATTCTTGAACCTCTGTCTATTTTTTGTGATCTCTTCTTAAAACAAGAAGCATGTAAAGTTTGGTCATATATTCGTGATTCTACAGATTTTAGGAGATCAAACCTAAGGTTTCTTTAGAAGCTCAGATGACAAGACTTCGACTTTCATACTTTGGACACATCATGCGAAGAGAGAGATCATTAGAGAAAGACATTATGCTTGGCAAGATAGAAGGTCAACGCAAAAGAGGAAGGCCAGCAATGAGATGGATCGATACAATAACAGCAGCTACGGGTACCAGTCTGTCAACAATGAGCCGCCTGACTGAAGACCGAACACAATTTAGGATAGCTATCCAGAGGGTCGCCATGAGTCGACTTCGACTCGACGGCACTTAACAACAACAACAGATTTTATACAGGCTATATCATCAGTATCTTTACCTAGTGGAGCTTATTTAGTAACTCTTGACGTAGTAGCCCTATATACCAACATAAACCAAATGGAAGCCTTATGTTTGTTGGAAACATCATTTTTGTTGGCACCTGAGCGCCTCCCTAGGTCTTTTCTATTACAGTTGATCCAATTAGTACTTACTAAGAATTATTTTCTATTTGAGGGAAAATACTATCAACAAATTTCCGGTATAGCAATGGGGGCAACAGCGGCCCCATCAATAGCGACATTATATATGGCAGAAATGGAAGATAAACAAATACGGATATCTCCGTTTTTCAATAATGTACTTATATGGAAGAGATTTCTGGATGATGTGTTCTTGGTCTGGACGGCTGATTTGTGTTCTTTGAAAGAATTCATAGTTTGGTTGAATTCTTTACGGCCTAATATCGCCTTTACTGAACACACTGAGAATCAGAAGATTGAATTTTTGGATATGGAGGTGTATAAACAAGGAGAAAAATTAGAAACGACTCTGTATCGAAAGCCGTTTCAGCGAAATAGTTTGTTACATTTCAAAAGTTTCCATCCATGCCCCCTTCAGAAAGGGCTCCCATTTGGTCAGTTTTTAAGGCCTAGGAGATTATGCAGTTGATCACAGGATTTTAAATGTCATGCCTTGAATCTTCAACATAGGCTTTTGGCCCGAGGTTACCCTGTTTCAGTAAAATGAAAGGCTTATCGCAGGGCTTCTAATATACATACAGAATGGCTTTTGGATCCGCTTTTTTCTTCAACAAGTCAGCGGCCCCAGGAAGTTGTGGGGGGAATTTTACCCTACATGGAACGAAGCTCTGAAGTGTTACGGATTCTTCATACTCATTGGTCGATGATACAATTACATACTTGCTTTGATAAACCTTTACAGATTGCTTTTTCAAGGGGTTCAAATCTGTCTGATCATTTAGTGAAAACAACTACACCTGTAGATCGACTGATTTTCTTAGAGATGGAGGGGGCACATGATCCTTGTTTACACTGTATATATTGCTCTTCTACAATATCAGGGTCCGAGTGGCAGCATCCGGGGACACAATATGTGTATAAACGTCGGCGGCGTACTACTTGTTTGTCTTCTTATGTAGTGTATTTGCTCTGGTGCCCTTGTGATTTATTGTACGTGGGCTGAACTATTCGCTCGATTAAAAAACATTTGGCTGAGCATTCTTCAAGGATACGGCAACAGTTACAAGCTGCACCGATAGTTACTCACTGCATTACTCACCAACATAATTTTGAAGATCTACGGTGGACAGTAATTGATCACGTTCCCTGTGATCCTCGGGGTGGAGATCGAGAGAGCAAACTACAATGGATTTTCCAGCTTAATACAATGTCCCCTATGGGATTAAATCGTGAAATAGATTGGCTTAGTCTATTATGACGTCTTTACATATAGAGAAGCTGTTTTCTCTGCTGAACCAATAAGATGTGGTTTTCCCCTTTCTCATTGGTTGGTTCTCCTTTAAAATGAGTGAATGAAGTCTTGATCATATTGATTGAAGAGTAAACCTCAAGCTGCAAGATGGCGTTTTTTGAGTTCACGGTTGCATTGGTTGGATATACAGACGAGAAGGCACTTCAGACAGGAATTTTTTTCCAAAACGTGCACGTCGTGCAGAATATTGTATATTAGACAACAGTGACAACTTTATTGAACAATTTCTGAACTATGGACAGATAGGTTATGAGTTTTAAACTTTATTTAGAGGTGGAGTACCTTATATAATAAAAAAAGTAGCTTGTCGTGTGGAGTGGGTTAGATAACCAATTCTTACCCTCCCTCGACACACTCCAACAAAAAATAATATGAAAGTGATTGGGGAGCTTAGATGGTGAATCTTTTTTAGGTTATTATTTATTCATTCACTATATTGGGTTTGTGTAAATTCTTAGAAGAAAAGCCTGGCAATCTACTTTCAGTCACACTGCCAAGAAAACCCAGGAGCTGATGGGTCGTAAGGAGCAGGCATTGACTCTAAGGCACACATTACATTGCCTAAAGCCCACTAGCAAGCTGTGCCTTTTTCATCTCAGACAGATCTGAAGCCCTCTCTGGCTTGTGGCTCCAGGGCAATTGCCAGATTACATCTCTCCTAATGCCAATCCTGACATCTACTGTCTTTTATTTTGTACAGTACGGGGAAATACATTTCTATTTCTCTTGTGTTGCACTACATGCAGTGTCTGGCTTTCTGAGGTTTTAGTTTAATTTTTGTCTTTATATCTCTTTTTGTTTTGTGCTCATTTATTGATGAAGGCCTGTCTGTATTGTGTGTGTGTACATACAACCAATGCTGGGTATTCTGTTTGTATGGAATTTATGTTTAAGAATGTGGAGCAATCTTGCTTGTCCAGTTTGCACATTCCCCTCTCTGCAATTATTTTTGGGGGAGAAGGGGGGAGAAAGGGAAGAGCAGGGGTGGGCATGGGCGGAGCATGACTAGCTACAGGTGGCAGGTTTTTCTCTTTCAAAAAGTTGGCAACCCTTAAGTGGAGTAGTAGTCTGCTAGTTAAAACAGCAGTCTTGGAACCAGGAAAGCCAATTTCCAATCCCATTGCTTCTCCTCATGACCTTGGGCGTGCAACTTATTGCCTCACCTGTAAACTTAGACTATAAGCCCCCCGAGAGAGGGAACTACTTAGCATACCTTCCTGTAACTCTCCTTAAGTTATGACTGAAAAGGTGTGATCCTAATCCAATAATTATAATAATTGCACCTCACGGCTAAGGGGGAGATAGCATGGCACAATTGATGTTACTTAAACAGGTCTAACTAGCTTCATTACATCTCTATAGGAAGATGCTGGGAATTGCCACAACAGTTAAATCAGAGTTCTTGTAGTTTCCACACAGAAAGTTTGGTAGCCTAGTACAAAGGCCAATAAAAAATGAAACCTTGGGGCTTGTTTACAAAGCTGCGGTAGCGGTTCACGATCGTTATCGGAGCCGCGGCCCCATTGAAATCAATGGGGCTGTGGTTTTGATAACGATCGCGAACCGCTACCGCGGCTTTGTAAACAAGCCCCCTTGTGTTTTTTTAATTTTGTTTTGAAATGAAATAAATGAATTGAAACCAACTTCTTTTTTTTTTATGTCTCATATTTAAAACAAATGTAAACCTCTTATTCAACTTTCAGTTTAACAGAGCACTGAGAATTGCAGATAAAATGCATTTAATATCCTGTGTATTCTAAAATAAAAGTATTATTTTGCAATATGGAAGGAGACAATTCAGTGTACAGTTCTAAAAGAGTTCTAGAATATTTTGTTTTGTCTGTCAAAAACAAGAGATTAAACGTCTGCGCTGTTAGCAAGAAGGCACTCAAACTGTTTCAGCTGATATTCCTAGTGAAAATCTGGAAGAAAGGTGAATGCACACCACACACTGACAGATCCAGTTTCCAGGAGATTTATGTAAAATTGCTCTGGGGCAGAAAGCACAAGGGTAACCTTTTTGTTACTTACAAAAAGTCAGGAAATCTCATCTGCTGGTGAAAAGGTGACTAAAGCCGTAAAGTAAAAGTCACTTAGGGAATGGTTTTACACTGCACATTCTGGATTAGTATTCACAATTCTTACTGCTGGAGGCAGAATTTATTTTAAAGTCAATATAGTTATTAAAAAAAACTCAGCAGCAATGGATATAAGATTGCAAATGGAACACATGGTTGACTGAAGGGTGCAGCACATTGAAAATTGAAAATTTTTAGATGTAGTGATTTTTTAAATTAATAAAATAATTTTTATTAATTTTTTATGGCACTAATAATGTCTTATCTCTATATAGGGGGAAATATTAAAAACCATTTCTGTAAGTAAGACAGCATTTTATGTGTGAAAATGGACTGGAAATTTCTAACCCTCAGCGTATGATGTTTTTTTACACAAGTGGTGGGTAATTTTATAGCAGATCATCTGTGTGTGAAAGCCACATAGGCACTTATTTTGATAAAGACACATGGGTGCCTATGGGGCCCTTTTACTAAAATGTGGCAATAACTACTGTGGGTTTTAATATGCACTAACAGCACCTGGTAATCGTCATTGCACAATAAAAACAACCAATATGGTAAAAATCCCACACTAACTGCCCTTAGCACAGTGGGGCAGAATCAGGGTGGCTTCAGGGTAGAGAGCGAGCATGCCAGCCAATGACGGTGCAATGAACTTTGGCATGTGCCAGCTATCACGTCTGCAAAGAGCCAGTTGCACTTAATGTCACCACAGAGGTGGTGTTAGGTGAAGCCATGCTAATGGCAGTCTGGTAGCATAGCCACTGCCCATGAGAACACCAATTGCACTGTGCCCCCCCCCCCACCCCGATCAGAACCTCACCACCTGATCTCAATTTCCCTGTCCAATCACAGCTCCGCTCCACTTCTCCCCTTACACAACTTCTGCAGTAGCACCATGAGACTGCAGATAGAGGTTCCAGCACCATTTTGAAACTGACTGGTGATGTGGCAGGAGCGGAGGGAGACAGCTCCTGCTCCCATCACCACTCATCCACCAGAGAGCCCCTGGATAGGTTCTGAAGGGTTGGGAGAGTGGGGTAAGGACGAAGACAGTGTTTTGAGAGGGGTGCTGGTTGGGGTTGGGGATTTGCCTTTGCTTTCCAAAGTGGCAGGTGCTGAATGGGGGTATGCTGGAAGAGAGGTTTGCAGGTGGGATTGAAGCATGGAAAGGGGGTTATGTAAAGGGAGGATTGGAGTAGGGGACAGTGATTGGATGTAAGTTGTGAGTGGGGGGAGGAGACTTGAGAGCAGGTATAAATGTTTGTGCATACATTACTTGTATGCATGCTGATTTTGTAAGTGTGCATAAATCATGGTTCTGCCTATGTTCTACCCAAACTCTTTCCCCGAACACGTCTATACTCATGTCATGAAAAAGAATTCACTTTCTTGGCACCATGTACACTTCTATGCAACCAACCCCTGTGATAAACTTATTAAAGCCCTTTTACACACATAAAAAGGTTTTTAGACATGAAAAGTCCTTTGGGATTTCCCCATTGGTATAATTTTATAAGCCAATATGGGCATGTAAGATTCCTCTTATAAAATTACCCCTACGTACAGGTGCGTGTGATGAGAAGAACACACATACTGTTAAGGGATGCTGGTGCAGGCATGTTTGGGGTCAGAGTTTGAGTGGAGCTCTGGCAGATGCACAATTTGGGTGGAGGGAGCGCGCGGGCAGGGTCCCGGCGAGCGATTGTAACCGGGTGCTTGGCCCGGCACGGGACCCTGCGCACGCGCATTCAATTAGAAAGGGGGGGAGCGGGGTGCGATGCGGAGCGTCGGCAGCGATGCTGGGCATCTTTTAAAATGATTGGCTCCGCGCGCGTGCTTGGCGCATGGGAGACAATCAGGGAGCCGGAAACGGCATGTGCTCGGTTAGCGAGGTTGCTGGCCGAGCACATGCGACGGAGCCTGTAGCGTTGTGACCCACCCTCCCGCCCTTGCTTTGAGGGAGGAGGAGAAGGTCGGTGTCTTGGGGTTGTTGCAGCTGGGGGGGGGGGATGAGGCGGGATCCCGGAGGTGTCCGGGGTCCGGAGCCTTAGGCATTTGGGGCTGTGGGCGCAGTTAGAGTGAGGGCCGGGTCCGACTACCCGGTTATATGGGGTTATAAGATTTATCTGTGAGTGTACACACAGTGTATATGGCTTTGGGTACCTTCTACCCACAATTTCTGCAGGATGTACGCTTGTATTTATAGAATCACAAAGATACCTGCTGTTGAACCTGACATTGGGCTTTTCTGCATCTACTGTAGTTATTAATATACCCTGTTTGCTGTATTGTTGACTATGCTCTTACATTCTGTTCTTTTTTCTCTTTTCAGGCTTTTCTATCCTATCCTATATTTTATTGGCACTCCTTTCTGGTTTTAATTTTAATTTTACAATTGTAAACCGCTTTGTGGCTTTTTGAAGAAGGGTGGTATAGAACTTTTTTAATAAACATAAACATACAGACTCAAAATATGCACGTACTTCGGCTCTCCACTTATGCGACCTTTTATAAAAATAACCCCCATAAGCCTGATTAGGTAACCAAAAGTATGTGCAATTTACAGTGCATTTTACAAAAATATTCACTGAATGTGGAGCCTTCTCTAAAATCCCTCTGAAGCTGTGGAAATACTTGTGCAATTTACAGCACATTCAGCCGAGAGCCATTTCATTGAGAAACATGCTCAAAAAAAGAACAGCATCATCTGAGCTTTGGGAGGGTAAATTTATAAGGTGGCACCTAGTCGGAGCATTTTTAAAGGTGCCTACTTTTCTTTCTAAAATATTAGCCTAAGTGGCCAAATACACTCATTAAGTAAAGGAGCAATCACTTACCCCAGCGCTAGAGCTGATGTAAATAGATGTTCTTAGATTTGTAAAGAACTCTTAAATTTGTTAAGAACACGTATAATTATCAGATTTTATCATTGGTGTGACTTGTGCACTCTGCCCATGCTCTTCCCAAACTCAGCTCATGCACATACCCGCAGTAAAAGTACATCCTTAAGGTTGACGCAAGTACTTCTAAAATAACGACTGCATCATTTATGCACATAAATGCCCATTTACGTGAATACATCACTATCATGATTACCATGATTTATGTACATTGATTGTGTGTAACTTTAGGTGGCTCCTTACAAAATTACCATCTGTATGTCTAAGTAGCAGCATTCACACATATATTAGCCACTGAATGGGTAACCTATGGGGGTAGTTTTATAAAGGAATTTTTGGCATAAAGAGGTGTAAAAGTATATGCGATGACAAAAAGACACTTGCTTTTAC
The DNA here is from genome assembly GCA_033557465.1 of Ichthyophis bannanicus. Classification (NCBI taxonomy): domain Eukaryota; kingdom Metazoa; phylum Chordata; class Amphibia; order Gymnophiona; family Ichthyophiidae; genus Ichthyophis; species Ichthyophis bannanicus. The sequence goes on from CM066031.1 coordinate 1,203,244,970, forward strand.
ATGATCTACATATCGGTGTGCTCTGTGGTGGCATCTGGGTAGAGTTGCGAATTGTGTGTGTATTTTATAAGATACTTGCATACATAATGTCATGGCTAGGGGGCACTTTGAGCTACTTGTGGGATGATGTCTTTGGGACAAACTAACCTGGTCAGGTTGGATGTATCTCCTTAGGATAAGGAGCTATCAAGGAGCTCCAAGTGTCTGATTATAACTGCTTTTATTCAAGACGGTAAAACATATAACAGAAACCAACAGAAAATCAGTGGGAATGGCACTGGGTATTCTTCTAGTCCATGCCTCCAGTAGCATTGGCTAAATAACATAACAGTCACTGTGCAAAAGGAAAACCTGGACTGTCTTGTTACAATGTCCTGCTTCAAGTTCAGTAGTTCAGAACTTATATTCACACTGATATTACTTATTTCATTAGACTCCCAAAACATTGACTTGCTAGGATATTATATTGTAACCAGGAATAAACAATATGCAAAGAAAAAAAACACAGAGTTTCCCCCACCCTGGCAGTTAATAAGCACAACTGAGTAACTCTGCTCCGTTGCAGCTCAGTTTAATCATTATAAAATTACCTCTTTTATGCATAGAAATTGCCTTTTATAAATTTGCCTGGGGTATAAGTTCCCTGCACACCGCTGCCTGCACAATCCTAGGGTACAACACTACAGAAGCAACAGATCACGCAGATCAAAAGCAACCAGTCCAAGGCGTGATAGAGTGGAAAGACAGAGTCTTTTATTAATGAGCCTTTGACCGCCCAACACAGGCCATGTTTTGTCACCCTTCGTCAGGGGCTAGCCAGGCAAAGAAACTAAAAACATAAATATACAAACACTTAAAATCATTGTAAAAGAACAGACAGCAAATCAATAAATAAATATAATAAACACAATAAAATAGTGTCATAAAATAATAAATACATAAATGAATACTAATATCTCATAAAACCAAGTTGAACTGATATGCTCTGGACCTGATGCATATATAAAAGACATATGAATATATAAATACTAACCTCTGTTGAAGGTTGTTAGAACAATCTTACATCATGCAGTTATAAAACTGTCTAGGTAAACATGCACACTAAAAACATAAATAATCAAGTTAAAAACAAATGCATATTAAAATAACATACAGCATAAATATATGAATAAATAAATAACTAAAAACAAAGAGAGAGGAGGAGGCAGGATCTAACATGGCAGACGCGAATGTATCACATAAAGCATTAATAAAAGTGCGGTAGTTACTACTTATACTGCTGCAGGAGCAAGTCAGAATGAATATCTAAACTGCTGCAGGAGTGAGTCAGTGAGCAACATGGTAGAAAGTAAAACCTAAAAAGGACAATACATCATGCAGAACAAATGACTAAAACATAATATAATTAAAAATAACCTATCATTAAAAAAGGGGGGGGGGGTAAAAATAATATACTGTTATAAAAATAAGTGAATAATAAAACCAATAATAAAACCCTACTAGTTGTAATGAGCTTGGTCATACCCAGACAAAATAAAGCTGCCGATAAAAAAATCAGGTGAGGGGAAGGAGAGAATAACATAAAAACGTATATCATGGGTGAGTGTTCTATTCGTAAATTAAAGTGTGGAAATTGTGAGCCATACACTGCCAAGTGTGAAGTTGTCTAAAAAGACCGAAAGTTGCATTTAACGGAATCTGACAGGACATGAATCCATGAATGAAGAAAATTAAAAACACATAATAAATAGTAAAGCGCTACTAGGTTACGGTGAGCTTAGAAGTCATGTATGAAAAAACAGACAAAGTCAAGCTGCCGATAAAAAAGAGACTAAGGGGTATGTTTACTAAACTGCGCTAATGTGCGCTACTGTGCGCTAATGTGCGCTGTGTGACGTTAGCGTGCACTAAGGTACCTTAGCGCACGCTAATGTCGCGTACGGGGCACAAATATGCACGCTCATGTGCGCGGCACGCTAATGTGCGATGAAGGCGGGGAAAGGCTCCCGGAGGGCGGAAGAAGGCTCCCCATGGGCGGAGAGAAGGGGTCAATGGGTGGAGAGTGGGAGGGGAGAGGCTCCCCACACATTAGCGAGGCTGAAATCTGAGGCAAAAAATACCGCGAGTGAAGACCTCGCGTTAGAGCCGATTTAAAGGGAAGAGAAACCATTTCTGTCAGCAATGTACAGCAAACCCAGGGAAACCTACAAAAAGTGATAAGTGTGATACATGTGCACAGAACAAAAGGGCAAGTAAACACTGAAAATGACCCCAACAAAATATAGAAAAAACATAACCAAGCTGGGCAACAGTGGTTTTAATGGGAAACATAAAAAAACACTCCCGAGAAAGCACCCAAAAAAAGATATGAATTATGGAAAGGTCTACGCTCCGTCCCAATACAAGGTGAATGATCCCACAGAAAAAGCAATGATCAGGGTTCCCTCTGCATCGGACAGGTGTCCTATGGCGTGCACATGTCCCACAACAGCAGGGCAGGCATGTCGGAACGGGCAACTGGTCAGATGCCTGAAAAGGGGCCACAGAGGGCTGCAGGCGGCACATGCTGTGGTGCAGCCGGGGCACAGTGCGGACCAGGCAGATGCCTAGGTGGCACATAGGAATGCTGAAACTGTACAGCAGCCAGCCAGCAACTGATGAGGGCCTAACATGGGCACGACTGTGCGTCCCACAGTGTCACAGTGGATAGTACCCAGCAGGTACCCCCAAGGGCACAGAACAGCGGCAGGCGGTGCTTGGGGGGAAGCGTGGACGTCTATGCAGGCACCCCTACCCCAGAACCCGCACCATAGGAAGCCGCCTACACGCACACAGGATGGCCTGAGACTGCGTACCACCAGCACCACCAGCAGAAAGGCATGTCAGCAAAGTGGCAGAGGGGCACTTGTGTTGGAGGGGGCAGTGGCAGCTGCCCACAGCAGTCCAGGCCCAGTCCTGTGTAGGTGGGTGCCGTCCACTGCAACAGACAGGCTCTGTCAGATGTACAGTCATGAACTCCCCAGGGAATACAGCATGTCTGTGGCAACACGGTGGTGCAGTGCACACAGACAGTGTGTCCAAGAGCAGAAGGTCACAGGTTCAAGTCCCAGCTGTGGCTCCTGCTAACCCAGTCCCCATATTTTACCCATGAAGAAAACATGGGAGGAAAGACTGAACCTTTATTGCTGAGAACATAAGCATGGGTCAAACACCTATATTTTACCCCACACAGCACAAACACCATAAAAATGCGTATGACCTACCGCAGAATCCCCCAAATGCAGTCCAGGAGGGCCACAAATCCGTCAGGGTCTATGCTGTCTCCAATCTAAGGATGGAGCGGTACTGGCAGCGGAGGTGGCAGCAGCTGGTGCCCACAGCAGACCATGGCCTAGCCCTGTCCAGGTGGGTGCCGTGCACTGCAACAAACAGGCCCTGTCGGATGTACAGTCATGGACTCCCCAGGGAATGCAGCATACCTGTGGCAACACAGTGGTGCAGTGCACACAGACAGTGTGTCCAAAAGCAGAAGGTCACAGGTTCAAATCCTACCTGTGGCTCCTGCCAATATATTCCCCATATTTTTCCCACTAAAAACACATGTAGTAAAGACTGAACCTTTGCTGCCCAGAACCAAAGTGTGGGTGAAATGCTCATATTTTACCTTAAACAGCACACACCACATAAACATGTGCATTACCTACAGCAGAGTCCCCCAAATGCAGTCCTGGAGGGTGACAAATCATTCAGGTTTTATGCTATCTCCAATATAAGGCCATGTCAGCATGGTGGCGGAGGGGTACCGGTGGCGGAGGGGGCAGTGGCAGCTACCCAGAGCAGACCATGGCTTAGCCCTGTGTAGGTGGGTCCCATGCACGGCAACAGACAGGCTCTGTCTGACACACAACCATGGTATCTCCAGGGACTGCACCATTTCTGTGACCACAGTGTGGTGTGGTGAACACAGCCAGTATATTCAGGAGCAGAAGGTCACAAGTTCACATCCCAGCTGGGGCTACTGCCAATCCAGTCCCCATATTTTAACCACCACTAAACCGTGAAAGTACAGACGAACCTTTTTTGCAGAGAACATAAGCATGGTTCAAACGCCTATATGTTACCCTACAGAGCACAGACACCAGAAACATGCGCATTACCTAGAGCAGAGTCCCCCAAATGCAGTCCTGGAGGGCCACAAATCATTCACGTGTCATGCTGTCTCCAATATAAGGACATGTCAGCATGGTGGCGGAGGGTTACTGGTGTTGGAGGGGGCAGTGGCTGCTTCCCACAGCACACCATGGCCTAGCCCTCTTCACGTGGGTGCCGTGCACTGCAACAGACAGGGCCTGTCGGACGAACAGCCATGGACTCCCCTGGGAATGCACTGCTTCTGTGGCAAGACAGTGGTGCAGCGCACACTGCCACTGCCTTCAGGAGCAGAAGGTCACAGGTTCAAATCCCAGCTGTTGGCCCTGCCAACCCAGTCCCCACATTTTACCCACCACACAAATGTGGTAATACAGACAGAACCTTTAGTGCAGATAACGTAAACATGCCCAATACATCTATATTTTACCCTACAGAGCACAGACACCAGAAACATGCGCATTACCTAGAGCACAGTCCCCCAAATGCAGTCCTGGAGGGCCACAAATCATTCACGTTATATGCTGTTTCTAATAAAGATGCGTGTGGTTCATTTCCATGTGCCGCCCCCATGGTATGCAGATGTATCTCATGCATATTCATTAGGGACAGCAGGAAAACATGAACAGTGTATGGCCCAGCAGGACTGGAGTTGGGGACGTCTGCCCTAGAGCAGCGGCCAACAGGAGCAGAAAGAACCACACCCACAGGCTCCATTATCCAAAGCCTCATGGACAGGCAGGATATCGGGCCTTGTGTACATCTCACAATACTAGTACGTGCAGACCTTAGCAATGCCACCCTAAACTTGGGAATACAGTACACATATATCACAATGTTGCTATGATTACTGGCAGATAGCAATTCCTAAGTTAAGCACAATCTGCTCATTGAGCTGTATCATACCAATATCTCTGATGTCTGTGGAGTGTGTTTCAGGTCTGGTGTCTGACAGTGTTCACCACCCTGGGGAGTGACCCCAACAGTATCGCATACCATAGTCATGCCTGCGCTGTGTCCAGGACTGTTGAGTTGGCCTGGACTGCAAAAACTATCTATAGTAGCACTATGCTGGCATAGGTGTGGGAGTGTGTGTCTGTCCATCCAGTGTGTGCTGGTTGCAACACCTTACTCAGCCCACACTGTTTGCAATGTGTCCAGTGTTAGCTTGCCAATGTGCATAATGAGGAGCAAGGTACTGTGGGTATAGCTCGGATAGGGTGGCCTGGGCAGGATGCATGAGCACAGGGCATAGGGCAATGGCTGGGACATTGTAGTGGCCGGCCATCAGCTGCATGGACAGGGTGGCCCCTGCATGTCCTCCTGGGAGGTCACTCTCACCCTGACTGAGCAGTCACCATGGCATGGCTAGGTCTCCCATAGTGCTAACAGCATCTCTCTCAAGTGATATCTGTGGGTTGCCTTTTGGGACTCAATTACTAACCTGTCCGCTTGGTGGGTGTGCTGATATCCCAGTTTTGGGTGCACACATTTTCTCCAGTAATATGCACTATGGACTAGCTAGCAGACTGGTTGCAGTTAGTATGTGTAAGGCTGGAACACCGTGCAGCGGCTGCAGATTCAGTGTGCTCGCTGCTGGAGAATGTCAGATAGTGGTGGTGGGTAGCTGAGCATTTCCAGGCCTCCTGTCTGTCTGCTATCACCATATGGATGTGTACAGAAATGCATGGACTGCCCTGTATGTTGTCTGTCCCCCAGCTCGACCTAGGTTGATAGTTCCCTCCACCAGCACCATTGCAGTGATGTGGAATGTGGATCTGTTGGTGGGAGATCCTGAGCTCTAGAGAGCAGTTTGCTAGCAGCAGTAATCAAAATAAAATTAAAATGCCTCATAATGCAATATTACACATAACAGGTAGTGCCTCACCCAGCCTTATTCATTGGGCACAGTGGGGGATTGAACCCATGATCACTGCACCATTGGTCAGTGTCTTAACCATTGTACTGTGGCTCTGTTCCTGTGCGTCTACATCAGCGCGCCTGCTTATGCTTCCCGCGCGCGTTTATCATGCGCTAATGTGCACGGCACACATTAGCGCATGATTAATCCCGGTTTGCTTTTTTCAGACTGAAACGCCCACTCCTTTTATGGCATCCCTCACACTAATGCGGCGCGCACCTAACGGGGTTTTAGTAAACATACCCCTAAATGTCATAATACAAATGTGTATTGTCAGAAAATATTCTGATTCAACTGTAGAAAGTGTGTAATACTCTGCCAAGTGTAAATATATCTGAGAAAACAACCGCTGCACCGGAGGATTCAACAAAACTTGACAGGACATGATTCCATGGCCGAACGGGAGTAAAACGGCTTGATACAGTAGGGGTGAACTCTGGATCAAAACTGCAACGAAACGTGTAAAGAGGTAGACAACCGAAGATGAAACAATGAAATCGTATAATAATGGTGGCATATTTGTACCTAAAATCAGTAAATACATAGAAAAAGTACCTTTTAAAAGCTGCTGTCCATGTGTGCGGACCAGCAGCAAAACGAAAGACGCCAGCACATGCGCTTAAAAACGGAACTGAAAAAGGGGCGGGGCTAACTAGCACTGTGAAGCTAATGAAAAAGCTTTTCAAAGGGAATAGTAAAGAACATAACGTGTGAACACATGAGGCCCTACCTTTTTACATCCCCTTTTTTATGATAGGTTATTTTTAATTATATTATGTTTTAGTCATTTGTTCTGCATGATGTATTGTCCTTTTTAGGTTTTACTTTCTACCATGTTGCTCACTGACTCACTCCTGCAGCAGTTTAGATATTCATTCTGACTTGCTCCTGCAGCAGTACAAGTAGTAACTACCGCACTTTTCTTAATGCTTTATGTGATACATTTGCGTCTGCCATGTTAGATCCTGCCTCCTCCTCTCTCTTTGTTTTTAGTTATTTATGTATTCATATATTTATGCTGTATGTTATTTTAATATGCATTTGTTTTTAACTTGATTATTTATGTTTTTTAGTGTGCATGTTTACCTAGACAGTTTTATAACTGCATGATGTAAGATTGTTCTAACAACCTTCAACAGAGGTTAGTATTTATAAGTATTTATATATTCGTATGTCTTTTATATATGCATCAGGTCCAGAGCATATAAGTTCAACTTGGTTTTATGAGATATTAGTATTCATTTATGTATTTATTATTTTATGACACTATTTTATTGTGTTTATTATATTTATTTATTGATCTGCTGTCTGTTCTTTTACAGTGATTTTAAGTGTTTGTATATTTATGTTTTTAGTTTCTTTGCCTGGCTAGCCCCTGACGAAGGGTGACGAAACACGGCCTGTGTCGGGCGGTCAAAGGCTCATTAATAAAAGACTCTGTCTTTCCACTCTATCACGCCTTGGACTGGTTGTGCACAACCCTAGGGGCCACCAGAACAGACCACATAACACCCATCATGAAACGCCTCCACTGGCTCCCACTACAAGCCAGAATCTTATACAAGACCATACTCCTCACAATTAAAACCCTCTACAATCTCTCATCCATACACCTGCAAAAATTACTCCACCCCCCACACTTCAACCCGACCCATGAGAAAATCTACTGCAAACACCCTCACAATACCACCACCAAAAAGCAATCAGCAAGGTTGCCTGAGATCCTTTGAATTTTATGCACCCTCCCTAAGGACCCCCCCACCCCCATGACCTCAGAAACGCCACAGAGCTCACCATGCTCAGAAAAATGCTCAAAACTCACCTATTTACCAAATGCTTCACTGATGTAACATAACCAACCTGCAACTCTCCTACCCTCATTTTGAACCCCACCCCCCCTCCCCCAACCATTTAACTGTAATCAACCTGTACATAGCAAAGAGCTCAAAATCTATTGTACATAGTTAAACGGCCTTGTAAGCCACGTTCAACTGTTCATTGTTATGCATTTCTTGCAACTATACATAGTTAACCATTCTCTGTAAACCAATTTGAAATAATTTATTGTAAAACACTTTGACCCAGTGAAAGGCAGTATATTAATCATGCTAAATAAATAAAATAAATAAAATTTATTTGTATATATCTTGTAATGGAGTAATTTTATAAAGGCTATGTGGCATGAGAATTGGCATCTATGCACCTATGGCAAGGGTTATATATTGCAATCTGTTTTATAAAGGGGGTTAATATCGATGTACATAAGCCAAAAAGCCTGTGACTACAAAAAAACTGTGTTATGTGCTGGGAATGGGCCTGTACCGAATGGGATGCATATGTAGGCATGTTCCATATATTTTCCAACATCACTAAATACCTACAATATCAAAAAATAGGCTCAGATCTTAACATTTGCAATAAATGATACCAAAAGCAGGAACAAATTGTTTTTTTGGACCTGGTATACGGAGTAATGGTTGATGACAGTGTAAATGTTGACACTAACTGTTGTTCTCTTATCATTCAATTGTTCTGCTGCCGCTGACTAGGTAGACCTGAAGCCAAAGAGAAAAGGCCATGGCCGTCCCAGGCCCACCCGTGGCTACGCCACGGATGTGCCCACGCCACGGATGTGCCCACATTTTGGGCTAAAAATGTGTACCTAAATTTAAATTTAGGGATCTAAAACTGAGAATCCTAAGTTTGGGCCAGCTATTGATTTACCTAAGTTTAGGCACCTTGGTTAGCGCCCAGTGCTGGATAGCAGTGCTTAATTGCACCGGGCCCCACCTCCGGCCTTGCCCACTCCTGGCCTTGCCCACTTTTTAGGATCCCGTATTAATGTTCCTAATGAATATAGGCATATAAATTAAGGTTATCAGTGGAGGAAAGTAGCGAGTCCACTGGCAGGGTCCCGGCGGCCGACCTTAACCGGGCACGCGGCCCGGTGTAGGGACCCTGCGCGCGGCCGCAGGTGCAGCGCGCGGGATGAGGTTTTAAATCCATTGGCTCCCGGCGGACACGGCCGCGCGGGAGCTAATCAGCAGGGCTTTGGGCGGCGTGGTAGGGGGGGTAGTGCCCGGCTGGCAGCCTCCGCGTGGTCATTCAGAGCGGAGGCTGCTCGGGGGTGCCGGCTTGCTGCTGCCAGTGTCGGGTCTGTGTGTCGCGCTGGTCTGGTGCAGCCTGTGAGCCTCGAGCGGCGAGAGGTTGGTGCTCCCGATGGGGAACAGCGGAGTGAGGAGGCAGAGTCTCGGTGGCTCGTGGGGGCCGTGTGGCGGAGCTCTTCGTCGGCAGAGCGTGCTGTCCTGTGTCTGGTGCCTCCGGTGCAGGCAAGTGAGGGCTGCTGGGGCAGTGGGGTTTGGGCCGACATATGGGGAGGCTTTGCCTAAGGCAGTTAGTCTGCAGCTTCGCTTAGTAAGGGCCTTGTTAAAAAAAAAACAAAAAAACCCAACGCACAACGTCGCATAGGCAATGCTTTTGTAAGTCATTGGCATTAATATAAATTTATGTCTGTGTAGACGGGGAATGGGGGCTGTGAGGATGCCGCCGTGCATAGGTTGGGCTTCTGGACGGGGTCCGGTCTCGGTTGTACTACGCCAGAGCTGCGTGTGCAAGGGGGGAAGGAGGATGGTGGGGGAATGAGATTGGTAGGGAGGTATGGGGTTCTGCTGCCGGGAGAGGGCAGCGGGGTCGTAGGGCTTCTCTGGGGGGTGCTTTAAGGGTGCGTGGGGGGGCAAGGAAGTCAGGTGGGGGGAGCTCGGGGTAGGGGGAGTGGTGTGGAAGGCCCGGCCCCTCAAGGGGCTAAGCGGTCTGGAGGTGCACAGTTTGTGGGGCTTGGGTCAGTGGGGTCAGAGATTATGGGGGCGGAAGGGGGTCGGGGGTCCTGGGTGGCGAGTTGGGGGGTAATCAGTGGGCGTCGGGCGGGCACATGGGGAACAGAGGCAGGGAAGGGGGCTGCAGCCGGGTGGGGCCCAGTGGAGTGGCGGATACTTCGCTCCTGCGGGTTGGCTACCGGGCCAGGGTCTCTACCGAACAGTAGGGAGGCCTTCACCTCAGGAGCATTGGCTGGGTGGGGGTCAGGTTACGTCGGGGCAGAATGGAGTGGGCCCTGGCCCCCAGCTTGGTTGCGGGCGGTTCCCCCCCCCCCTGTTTCTTCTTTTGTGTCTCCGCAGGGGCAGGTCATGGCGCAGCCCTCGTGGAGGCATAGTGCTGGTGGATGGGAGCGATGGACAAATCCGGAAGGTGGTGAGGCTGCAAGTCCGGGTGCAGCGGCAGAGGCATCCAATAGGCGGCTTGGTGTGATGGCGCAGGTCCGTGACAAGGCCCGTCAGCTGGAAGCCGGGACTGCTGTTGCTACAGCGGCTAAGGGTTGTGAGACAGGTGAGTGGCCGGGCCTCCCAGGTGAGGGACTCGTCGGGCAGTCAGGGCGGGGGAAGGCTGGGGGAGCTTGCGGAGGTAGAGATGGCGGTCTTGTCGGCGGCGTCATAGCTCAGAGTTGTCTTCTTCTTCCTCCTCCTCTGGTGCTTCGTCGTCGGTATCTGGGGGAGCTGTTGCGGCAAGGGGGGGTACCGTGGGGTGGGGTGGGGTGGGGTGGGGCAGGGGGTGGGGCCCCAGCAGTGGTGTCATTTCTGGAACTGTGGGAGGGAGTGCCAAAAAAGGCTACGACGCAAGCTCGGAAAGAGGCGATATATTGATCTATTTCGGCGATCGGTAGGGAGGAAGCGCTCGGGTGAGACCAGGAAGAAGCGGAAGGTGGTCGAGAAGGCGGGGCGGGTTACGATGGTTGCGTGCTAGGTAGTGCACTGGCCGCGATCCTTCCTGCGCCTCGCTGGCGTGTGGGGACATAACACGCCGGAGCATTAGGGTATCCTATTGGTGGATGCTGATTCTATGTTGGAGGCGTCCCAGACACACGAAGGGTGGGCGTGGCTGACCTATGCTGCAAAGTTCAGGGACAGGATGGATGAGAGCAGATCGTTATTCTGGGCCACACCAGATATTAACCTCCGGCTGACCCAACTGTCTGCTCGGTCCGGTATTGGGGGGGGGGGAAGGCGGTGCCGGGGTGGCGGGTAGTTCTTTTCACCCAGGGGGCGGTCAGTCTGCAACAGAAGGCGGGACCAGTGGGAGTTTGTGACGTGTGCTGGAGGTTCCATAGGTCAACCTGCCCATTTCCTGAATGTACGTTCCAGCACTACTGCTCCATGTGTGGCAGAGGCCGCCCGGCTACAGGGTGCTGTAGGAAAGGATCTGCTGGCTCCGCTGGGCCAGCGCCTCAGCTGCAATGTGGTTGGTGATCTGCGCCATCTCCGATTCGGATGGCCGGCGTTCTGGGTTGGCTTCACCGGTAGCCTGAACGGCGGGATAGGGTCGTTCTTGGGGTTCGGTTTTCGGCTTGGTTGCGTTACCCCAGTCGGCGTCTAGGGCAAGGAATTTGCCTTCGGTCCAGCGTTTTGGCAGCGGTGGCACAGAATAGCTTATTAGGGGAGTTATGGTTGGACAGGATTGTGGGCCCGTTAGTGTTCCACCTTTCCCCAGCATGGTGATTTCTCCATTGGGGATGGTGCCCAAGAAGGAGCCGGGGACGTTCCTGCTAATCCCTAATTTGTCTTGTCCGTTAGGGGCGTCGGTTACTGACCACATACCGCGCGAGTTGTGCATGGTGCGGTACGCGCCCTTTGCTTGGGCGGCAGAGCTGGGGGGGTAGCTGGTTAGGCAGTATGGCTGGACAAGGTTGATATCACCTCAGCCTTTCGCGTGCTGCCGGTACGCCCATCCGCTTTCATTTGTTGTGTTTTCATTTGCAAGGGGAGTATTCCGTTGACAAGTGCATGCCTATGGGATGCTCGGTCTCGTGCGCATATTGGGAGATGTTCAGCTCCTTCCTGCAGTGGGTGCGGGTGGACAAACAGGGCTCGGCGAATCTGGTGCATTACCTGGTTGAGTTTTGTTCGTGGGTGCGGCTTGGTCGGAGGAGTGCCGGGAATGTTAACCGGGTTTACGGAGTTAGCTTGGGAATTGGGCGTTCCCTTAGCGGAGGGTAAGTCCGAAGGTCCGGAGGCGAGCTTCACTTTTTAGGGGTGGGGGTTGGATTCCATAGGGGGTGGCTCGACTGCCGCAGGAAAGGGTGGCCGGTTTCCGGGTTTTACTGGCTAATGTGTTGGCCTCAGCCCAGATGACCATACGGGAGATGCCAGCATTGCTGGGGTCTTTGAACTTCGCACGTCGGGTAAGATTTGCGGGTATGGCGAAAATTCCTGGAAGTTTTCAAGGGGACATCGGTTATGATGGAGGCGGGGGTGTCCAGTGCTGAGTTTCAGCTCTGCACGGATGCGGCAGGAGGAGTGGGGTTGGTAGTTTAATTCGGCGGGGCCTGGTTTGCGGACAGAAGGCCAGAGGCTTGGCATGTATCGGGATTGCCCACTAATATTACCTTCTTGGAGCTGTTCCCGATCCGGGTGGTTTTGGAATTATGGCCGGATAGGCTCCGCTACCGTTGGGTGCTCTGGTGGTGTGCCAATGAGGCTGTGGTCAGCGTGTCAATCGCTTCTCCCCTAGATTTGTGCGGGTGGCGGGATTGATGTGGGAGGTGGTCTTCGCTTGTCTGCGGTTGCATGTGGCGGTAAGGGCTCGGCATATACCTGGCTGCCTTAACGAGATCACTGATGCTCTTTCTCGTTTTCCGTGGGGCGGTTCCGGGCTCTGGTCCCTGCAGCGGACAGGGAAGGATCTGTGGTCACAGAAACCTTCTGGAGCCTTAGCCGGGGGGAGATGCTGAGTTTACTGAGGAGTTCCGTTTCAGCGGGGACTTGGTCTGCTTATCAGCGGGGCGGTGACAGGGTGGCTGAGTTTTGGTGGCCTTTGGAATAGGGGAGGGGGTCGCAAGTTCTGGTACGGTGGGGGGGGGGGTTGCAGCGGCACCAGGTTTGAGTTGAGGTGGGGCAGTGACGGATCTGGTCGGCTAGCTCTAAGACTGCTCAGCTGGGAGAAGGGTTTGTGGGTGCTGTTGCGGGAGGTCAGTGACCTGGCAGCATGCCCGGTGACGGCAGTGAGGCAGTGCCTGCAGGTGTCCCCCGGGCTGGATGGGGTTTCTTTCTTCACGGGAACGCGCGGGTTTTGACCCGTTTTCAGGTGGCTGTGATGCTGAGGTTGGCGCTGCGTTTCGGTTGGTGAAGATCATGCATTTTGCGCCGTACTCTTTCTGCATCAGGGCAGCTACGGGCGCCGCGGCGGCCGCTTGCCCAAGCAGATCCTACGGAACATCGGTAGATGGCGCTCTCGGACGTTTGAAGGTTCTGCATGGCGGAAAAGGCTGGGGTTGTGGGGTTGGGGATTTTAATTGTTCATTTATTTTGCAGATGGCAGATTGGGGCCTGCTGGATGCTGGGTGACTGGTCCCTCCTGCGTCCACTGGGCGGGACGGCGTGCCGTGGTGCGGCCGTGGGGAGCTAATCTGTGGCTGGACCCGACAGTGGTTGCTGTGACATGGCTGGGTGAGCGCGGACTCTGATGGTCCCAGCGGCTGCCTTTGCTTCGACATCCGGGGAGGACATTGCGGCTGCTGGCAGTTCTGATTGTGCATTTGTGAGGCAACGACCTTGTCTCCTGGTCCTGCAGGCAACTGATCAGAGCAGCGCCAGACGTTCTGGGGGTGGTGTTGTGGAGGTTCCGGGTGTTAATTTGATATGGTCTGACATTATTCCAGGGCCGGCTTGCTGGGGCCGGCAGCGTTGGTCGCGGGGCCTGCTAGGGCTTTACAGGGGCGGCGGGGTACATTTGTCTCCAGTCGGGATGGATCTCCTCCTTATCGACTGGCAAGAGGCCTTGGAATATGTGTTGGTCCAGGATGAGCGCTGGTCGCAGCTTGGTGTTTGGGGGGGCGGCACATGAACAAGGTTGTTCTTGTGCCGGTGGCGGGATCCCGGAGGTGTCTGGGGTCCGGAGCCTCAGGCTACACTTGGGCGGGGGCGGGGTACCCCTGACCCGGTCAAACCCTGGCCGACTTTTGCTAAGGGCATGACGAAGTTGGGGAGAGGGGTAGGCAACTTGCCGGGAGGCAAGTTATGGCATTAGCGGTGGCAAGGCACTTTGCTAAGGTATGGCTGGTGCAGCCGGGCTCTGCTAATTGATTGGGAAGGTTTTGATGTTGGCTTATTGTTAATTGTAAAAGGTTAATAAAGCTGCGACCAGTTGTCTCCCACGAATATTTGGTGTGGTGTCTTATTGAGGTGGGGGACCAGGGGAGCTTGGGGTGGGAGGAAGGGGGGAAGGGGGCAAGGGGGCTCGAGGCACTGGGTCCGCCTGCCTCGGTTAGTAGCGAGGCTGCGGGCAGGGTCCTGGCGGCCGACCTTAACCGGGTGCGCGGCCCGGTGTAGGGACCCTGCGCGCGACCACAGGTGCGGCGCGCGGGATGAGGATTTAAATCCATTGGCTCCCGGCGGATGCGGCCGCGCGGGAGCCAATCAGCAGG